>JANRMT010027041.1:62479387-62600936 GCA_026402145.1 Polypterus bichir lapradei
CTGATAAAAACAATATTAAATTAAAGATTGATAACAATGAAAGTATAACAGACAGACAATAATTTTGTATAATATTAACGTTTACCCCCCCGGGTGGAACTGAAGAGTCGCATAGTGTGGGGGAGGAACAATCTCCTCAGTCTGTCAGTGGAGGAGATGGAGTACGCCTGCACGTGACAGTGTGGTCTTTCTTGATCACTTCATTGGCTTTCTGAGGTTCCCGACTGAGGTGCTGCAGCCAAGGAGGCATACAAGGGGGAGACAGCATGGAAGAAAGGAGAAGGAAGAACTCAGATGAAAGATTGGTAGAAACCGAAAGACAGAGGTTAAAGATGGAAGAAGGGAGGCAGGAATGTTGAGAGAGCTGGTGAGAGAGAGAGTAGGCACACAGCTGGGAAAAGAGCCCCTGGGGTAGCATAAGGTCGGTGCTTCTGTGCGTCACTTTGACTGAGCGGTTCAGGGAGCTGGAGTGTCACAGTGCTTGCTCCCATTTAAGTACTGGAGGAGGCAGTGGGAGAATGACATTTCGAGGCTAGGCTCAGCTCGGATTGGGAGCCCTGAGGGGAGCCATTGACCGTAGGGAGCTAGGCCTGTAAAGGATGATTGGCTGAGCCTGTCAGTAGGGCGTCTTCTCTACTGCGAGGCCCTGTGCAAGTTAAGTAGAAGAGACATCGATTTTAAAGGAATGCACCAGGGACTTTTATGGATTATTTATTTATTGACATAATGGATGGAGCACTGCTCTTTAATTTGAACACTTTGATTTGGCTTGTTTTAATAAAAGCACTTGTCCACCTTTGCACCTTCCCGTTGCTATGTATGTGTCCTCATTTGCCTGGCTCATCCTCGGTTATGACTATCAAAGATTCAGTTTCAAGAGGCTCCTGGGAGAAACAAGTAGTGTAGAGCCAAGCTGGACCATCAGAACTTAATGGAAGTGATACTCATACCTACGTTGAAGAGTGAAACATAATTTGTTACTAACAGTAGACTCATTGTGAGGTTTATGTGTATGGCTTCAGGTAAAAAGTGATTTTGATAAGGGTATTAGCGTGTCATCCCTGCTGCTTCTAACATGTAACAAGTATATTTTCTAAAGTCAAAATCAGTCTAGAAAAAATATAAAAATTACCATAGTAAAGAGGACCTGTGTATACTTAAAATATGCAAAAGAAAGTGCCAAGAAGACAACCCAGCTTGGTCAAAGGCCCAACCTATGAACTTATTCAGGACAGAAGTAGATTCAAAGTATAAAAAACAAATTACCTTTTGATAGTTTAATTAAACCATTTAGAAATTAAGTAAGGACTTGCTGGGTCAAATCACTGAGAAATTTCAAACAGGTGGACTAAACAAAGTATGCAAAACCACAGAAATATGTTTCTCTTCTATGAGATATAGTTTAAGAACTTTTGACCTGAGGTGTATCATGACCGAAGCTTTCTGCTGCAAAATCTTATTAAATAATAAAGTATGCTTTTAAAAGTAACCAAATGGTAAGCTTGAGAACTTTAGCTTCCTGTAATTGAAATTAACATAAGAAAAACTGGAATGTAATTAAAAATGTAAATACTTAACACTAGGACATCTGCTTTATATGTAATTTAAGGATAAGAACAAAGGCAAGAACTAAAGAAGCTTAGTGAAATACCTCAGAACAGAATGTACTTTAAGGCTGAAAGTTTTTAAAAACAGAAAATTCTGTTTAATTCATTAGTCTAAGACCTGGTTTATGTACATGTTTATTTATGTATAATTATAATTTAATTTTAATGATCTATTTTTTGCCTGCCTTAGTTCCTTAACATCTTTTTTGTGGTTGCTCGAATTGGTGGATGTCCCAATCTGTGATTTTGGAAATCTGCCAACCCAGGATTTAGGCTTCAAATCACTTGGATGATACATGTATGATTTAAAATAGAACTGAAATAGTAGAGTTAAAAGACAAATAAGCCATGAAATTAAATAACACCTGTTATTGTTAAGGATTAGCTTCTAATTAAGCAACTGGGTTGGAACACAAACCTGAAGCCACTGTGGATCTCCAGGTTCGGAGTTGGCCACCAATGCCATATAGCAATATGTAGCATTCAAAATGACCATTACCAATGTTAAATGTTGTTTTCCTCTTGGTTCCTTCTCTAATCTGAAATCCTTCTCTAATCTGAATAAAATTTTACACAGTGTGAAAGTCAAATTTTGAAAACGATTCAATACGGAAGCGATGATGGAAGAGGTAACTTATTTTTCACATTGACCATTTTAGTTCCTGATGATTAATCCATATCAACACACAAATCTTTTTTTTTTACTATGAAGAAGAATCTTCCTTCTCTAGGATAGCTGGATGGGCTAATAAAACTGTTTTGTAAGTTTTAATTTATATTAGCTTCCATTTCTTAGTTCTCTTACTTAGACAGGGTATAGATTTTTCCTTCAGGTAATGAGACATCAGCTAGCAGTTCAGTGTTTCAACTACAGATTTTTGTTTATTCAACATATTAGCATAATCTTGATAATTCAAGAATGCAATAGTGTAATACCGGGGTTGTAATACTGTTAAGACAGTTTGTTTTAAAATGTGAACTCCATTTAAATATACTTTTCCGAAACCAGTGTATTTGACAGTTATGAATCATAAGACAAAGGTATCCTGTAAGTAATTCTGAAATAGGTGAGTTGATGATAAAGAAGGTGAGCCTTATTCCATCCAAGATACCAGAAAAAAAACCTATTAATTCTAATATACTCAAATTGATTGGTTGACCATCTACTAATATATCATACATTTAAATTTTAATGGAATCTTATGTATATTTAATTTGTGTTAATGCAATTTTCTGTCACTTCAGAATCAGTGCTTCAATATTCTTCCCTTTTTTTGGTTACTGGTACATGGAACAAATTCTTATAAATGACTGGGTTACAGAATCCCATTTTTTCAAACTGGGTTCAAGGTCAATGCATAATTCTCTTATTTTGCACACAAAATTCTTTAAATATTTAATGGAGTTTTTACTATATAAACTTCATTTTTCTGTCTCTGTTCCTTTATTTCTGCCACCAAACACAAAAGCATGCCATAGAAACAACCAAAAATGTCTGTAGTAAGATCTCAAATGAATATTCTTTGTGTTTGTAGTTCAAAATTTGACCCAATTCAAAACCTCACGTGTTCCAGCTCAGGGTCCCATATTTTCTGATCTGAGATTCTGTCATGTCTCAGAAAAAAGAGGCAGAATATTTAATGAAAGAGACAGGAAGATGCCAGTACTCAAAAATCAATCCTATCTTGCACTGAAACCCTAACCAAAACTGTTCTTGTAATTTCATAGCAAGTCATTTCTTTAAAGGTAGGTTGACAATGAAAAGCAAAAGCACACTACCTACCACAACAAATTTAATTTATATCTGCAGTCTTAGATGACCAGGAAAAGCATAGTGATGACATTTATTGTGACACACTTCTGTGACTTTACGCTTTGTGCAATCACAGCCATCCTTGAATAGCAACCCCCTGACAATGGTAAACACAACATCTCAAATGGCTGCACACATAGGAAAACAATAATGGCCCCCAAAGTGGTGGTAAGATATTAAATACAGAAAAACACATTTAATCTGGAAGTAAATATTAGATTTAGGGTCTCCAACTCAAAAGAAAACTCAGATCCCAAAATAACTTTAAAAATCGCAGGAAAACACACAAAAAGTTTTGAAACAAAGCAAAGTCATAAAAAGCATTAGGACTGATAAAGGCAGGAATTCTAATTTTTGAAGTCAGATGAGAAGAAGAAAACCTCTCCACTATTAATGTCATCGTGTCTGGACCCTGTAGATATTTTTTCAGCTTTGCCTTGTAATATTTACATGTAAGAGATGTAATATGAAAAGTCATGTACATTATGTAGAAAAAGAATTGTTTCTCTGTTTGTTGTTGATAGTTGCTTGTAATAACGAAATTAAAGCTGATGATAACGTCCAAAAGGTTCTATCGATCAGGTATTTTTTGTGATACTTAATATGTAAAAAACTGATTTAAGACTGCCTCAGAAAAGCTTGTACAGATGTCTCAACTCTTCATGCTTATACTGTATTTGAATAAATATTCATCCTGAATAAAGAGAGGGTAAAGCTCCTTTGATCCACACTTAGTTGTCTCCTTCTACAATAAGGGAACATTAATATACTGTGGTAAGTTCTACAAGAGAGTAATTATCTTTTTCTCAGTAATCTGCATTTTTTAACCAGCAGGAAAAGTGAAGAGTGTTAAGAACAGCGTATAATCTTCTATAAGTATAAGAAATTAATGTCCTGCTGTTAAAGCCAGAGAACTTTACAATTAAGTTTTAGTCTGCTATTGACTGTATTTAATATGTAGCTTCAAATGGCTCTTTGTTTGCTGTGTAAATCCTTATGATGGTGTATTCTATGAATAGCATTTTACAAAATAAAGATTAATTGAGTAATTGATATCAGCAAGATACATGTTTTGTGTGTACTGTTTCAAAACCAAAGACTTCCATCAGAAAATTCTTTGTATTTATTAGCTCTTATTACAGTGAACAATTTAGGAATAATGTAAGCGTAGATTTTTGATTATCATTTCTCATGAGAGCAGTTCAACAAAGCATTTTATGTGTCAGAGACAGATTCTGTATTTTTTTTTCAAATAATATTCCCTTCATCTGTCTTTCCTCTCTCCAGTGGACAGTTTTTCCACTGAAAAAGCAAATAGAACATTTGTGTCCCTCTTCCTTAAATATGGTGGGAGCCCCAGCAGAATTTCTATAAGCTTCCTCCCACCTTCCCTTTATAGTTTAGTTACTAATAAATGAAACGATTTTAAGATTAAATTTATGATGTTCTACTTTAAAGACAAAATAAACTACGTGATTAAAGTGGAAATTTAGAGATTAAAGTTGACATTTCATGCTTTTTTCCCACTGTGTGCATATTTTGTTTTGTCTGTACCCTAATAAGCTTTCATATGACACTCAGACAGTGGGCTGCGACTCGCCTTTTCACGACTTTGACTTCTTTTTTAATTCGGGCACTATGCGACTTTGTGAACTTGAGCTTTCGAGTTTCTCCAACGCTCTGTCACTCGATCAACTTCCTTTTGTTGATTATACCACTGTTTAAACCAACAAATAGTAAGTTTTTCCTTGCCTCCACTTGGTATTCGCTGAAACTCTTATATTTTCCCTCGTGTGTTTCCCATTGTCTTTTCACAGAAGGCTGAGCTTAAGGGCTATTTATATTGATTTGCATATTCAAAGAGGCGTAATTCTGGGAGGAGTTGGGGCGGGACAGCAGGCATGTGCACGTGCGTTACTTTTCACGCTGACCGGGATTTATGTAGCGGAAGAACGTGGAAGTTTGGGTACGCACAGATTTATGCATCTGGATTTATCTGTGCGTACGCACATTCCCACTTTTGTGCTTACGCCATGTTATAGTGTGAGTTCTACGCACAGTGTTATATATGAGGCCCCAGGTCTCGGTGACTTTCAAACCCCAAAACACGATATGGCAAAAATTGGTTCACCCCAAGGATCGGGTGCCCCGGCACAGATAGAGTAATATAGTTTACGCAGTTAAGTGCCAAGAGGATTGCCGTGAATCATACATCAGGGAAGCCAAACAACCACTGGCGAAGCGAATGGCACAACACTGAAGAGCTACCTCGTCAGGCCAGGACTCTGCATTCTATTTACATCTACAGGACAGTGGTCACTCTTTCAGTGATGAAGATGTGCACATCCTGGACAGGGAAGAACGCTGGTTTGAGCGAGGAGTCAAAGAGGCCATTTATGTGAAAAAAGAAGGACAATCTCTGAACTGAGAAGGGGGCCTAAGGGTACATCTTTCACCATCTTATAATGCGGTGATTGCAGCCATTCCCAAACTCTCTGTGAATGGTACTCATGGTCATTGATCAATGGACAATTTGCATATCATTGATCACACGGCCCATTGTTAGTCAATGGTGCTAGTTCGGTCATTAGGCCAAGGTACTGTTTATAAGGTTGGAGAAACCTGCAGTCAACTGAGACTGAGGAAGTCACTTGGATGAGTGATGAAACGTATCAGAATAAAACTATGTCCAGATGAACAGAATAAACTTTCTAGAATAAAAAGTCTGTGACTTTTCTGTTTATAATGTGTGCTGATTCTTCCATGAGTATCTGTTTAATAATATTTTAACAGCACATTTTGTGCACACAAGTGGATAACTGACATGTGGATTAAGTAAGACTAATAACATTAGATTTTTTTTCTTTTTTCCATGGATGTTTCTCACATTGTTTGCATGGCACTAGTCACTATTGGCTTCTTTTATGTCATAAACTTTTTCTGTCTCTTTTCTACATAAAAATCTTCTTCTTCTTCTTCTTTCGGCTGCTCCCGTTAGGGGTCGCCACAGTGGATCATCTTCTTCCATATCTTTCTATCCTCTGCATCTTGTTCTGTTACACCCATCACCTGCATGTCCTCTCTCACCACATCCATAAACCTTCTCTTAGAGCTGCCAGGGAAGAGAAAAAGAGGAAGGCCTATCTTTAGCATCCTTTTCCCAATATACTCAGAATCTCTCCTCTGCACATGTCCAAGCCAACGCAATCTCGCCTCTCTGACTTTGTCTCCCAACCATCCAACTTGAGCTGACCCTCTAATGTACTCATTTCTAATCCTAAAGTTTTTTGACCATCACTACATACTACATGGGATAAATAACATATTAAAAAATATTATTTTTGGGTGGACTATTCCTTTAAGCACAATAAGTGGCAGCTATAAGATAAAGCAAAAATGAAGCAGAAAAAATAAATACAGTATAATATACTTTACTTGACAAGTTATTCATTTTTTGCACATTAATAATTTAAAGCAATAATTTACATTGCTTTTACTAATGTAAAAAAATCTGCTATTGCCATTCAGAGATATCTTAAAATGACTTATTAACATATCCTGTTAATCAAGGCTATAGCTATGTCCACACTACTATGTTTTTCTTTAAAAACACAGACATTAGTCTTAGTTTTTGCCTTTTGTCCACACTACCATGGCATTTTTAACCCCCAAAACTGAAACATTTTGAAAAGACTCTCCAGCACCGTATACTTGGATACTGGAAACATCGGGTCAGCATTATAATGTAGATCGGTAAAAATGTTGACTTATAAAAGCTTTAATTGCATTCTGATTTGTTTGTACTTATTATGTAGTCTTTCTCTGATTGGACATTATAATGTCTCATTCCCTGATCAATCACCCTTCATGGAAGAAAACCATACTCCAACACAGCAGACATTGAAGAGTTGCTTTCAATGACACTTGTTTTGTTGGTTACCTGTATGCATGTAAATTGCATTTTATACAGTTTGAATGCTGCATACATGCTCAAAAGGCAAATAATTTACCGGTCGCTACAGTTTTCAAATTACAGTACATCCTGTGGTCAGCAGTGTTACCATTACCTCATGGATTATTCTGCCAATACATGTATGCCCAGTGTATCTAAGTTCTAGTGTCTGCGTTTTCGATCATGTTAGTGCGGATGGAAATACTTTCGTAAGCGATTTGATGGATTGATATCATTTTCATTTAAAAACTCAGTTTTTACATTAAAATGTAGCCGTATTGATGCAGACTATGAACACCTCATATTTATTTCCAGATATCGTAATTGTACCTAAAGCCATTTCTAAATCATCTTTACATATGTTCGCAAATAGAAAAATCACTTTAGATTATTTAGCCTACAGCAAAATGGCAAAAATTCTAAAAATGGGTTCTAAAAAAAGTCTGTCCAGTATGAGATTGTGACTATGCATACAGGTAAAGTCACTTCATTTGGCTTTATAAGATTTAAATAAAAATATCAATATTCATTGTGTGAGCAGCTTATGTGCAACATTTCACAAAAGCAATTGGAACCTTAATCTGTCATCTTGGCTGCAGAAAATATTGATTTCAGACTTATAGGTTAAGTGTTCATGGAATGGAACATGGGCTGAAAATTTAAATCAACAAAGGTTACCTCCAAGTGTGGCCTCTAACATCTAGAGGTGACACTGTAAAAGGAATGGTTCAATTCAAGCTGGTTACTCATCTAGCAGATGAAAAATGTTGCTCATTTTAAACAAACTCAGGAAGGCCTACTTTAAAATTATAAGGAATTTAAATGATTTAGCCTTTAAAAAGATCAATCTTTACTTACATACAGTCAAGCGTGCACAGCAATAACTCTCCCAAGGGTTTGCAATCTCCCCTTTATCCTCTTCTTTTCTTTTCAATTAATCCTGTGTGAAATCAATGAAAAGGGCACTTTTCTGTTCCAACCTAACCTAACCTAACCCAAGAAAAAAGTAAGCTAAAGTTCAAATATATGTCAAAAATAATGATATATCAAAAATAATTATGTTCATTAAACAAAAACACACAAGGTGAAGATGACCAAAGTTACCTTATAAAGTATATAATAAATGGTAAACATACTCCAACTGAACCTGACTGCATTGAATCCTCCGCTCTGATTATGAGGTGGATGCTTCAAACCAATTGTATCATAAATAATTAAGTTGCCTTGGATAAAGGCGTCAGCCAAATAAGTACATGTAAATGAAAATGTAAATGATGCTCTAGGTCATCAGTGGCAGTAGAAAACCACAAGACCTGGCTCCAATATAAGCTTCTCTGACTCTTTCATGATACAGGAAAAGCACCCTTGTTGGACATCAGAAGCAAGTGACGATTTGTTGCTTAACAATCTTAATGCTATGCAAAAAGTTAACATAAATTATGAATGTCCTCATGGAAGCTGAAAGTCTGCAAATTAAATGTCATTTTTGTTATTGGACTTCTTAACGACCAAATTGAGATGAAAGTCACACAATAGTTTATTGTTTCATTCTTCCACCTGTAGAGTTCAGTTCATGGTCTTCAGGGGCTTTAGCAAATCCCAGAAGCAAAAGGTCATAGTCACTCAAAAACACATCCATACTCACTCATTTGGGAACAGGTTAGAATCCTTATATATAATTTGATACTATCCGTATGTATGGTGTTCTCAGTAATACCTCGAGCAGCCACAAGGATGTGTAGGAAACAAAGTCACATGACTGACGCAGAATGTAGACTTGCTAATACGACCACACATACACAACGAGCACAACGAATGGATGAGCAGCGTACGGCTACAAATGCTACTAACACTGAAAGAAATTGTGCAAATCGGACACAAAGGACAGATGAAGAACATGCGCTACAGAATGCTACTAACGCTGACAGACATTGTGCCAGCCGTGCACAAGCAACTGAAGAAGCTCGAGCAGCCGCAAATGCAGCACGGGTTGAAAGAAATCGAGCAGCCCGTGCTTTGCGGCGGCCGAAAAGGTCTATTTTAACCACAAATCAGTGCCATGATAACAAAATCATTTCAAGGACTTAACAAGACAAATAATTTTTTGCAGTGAAAGTATGGATTTCAAAAACGTTGAATTTGTAGCCCGATTCGATCGGGCTCCCAGTCGCTATTAATACATAAGTTTGCATGTCTTTGGAAAGCTGACAAAAAATGAGCAACCTGAAAAACCTGCACAAACAAGCAAAAATGTGCAACCACCATAAAGGTACTGCCGAGGCTTATAATTAAACCTGGGACTCTAAGGTACCAGCACTAACCTCTTGTGTCATTGTGCCACCTAGAAGAGTTAATCACATTAATGCCATTTCATACCCACAAATAATCACCTTGTCCATTATTTAGAAGCAAAGCATAAATGCACCTAAGCTATTCTGTCCATGAAAATATGAATTTTCATTTATTAAAATAATTATATGAAGCAAATTACATTCCCCTGGAATTATCCACATTGCATCCACTATCAAGGTTCTTTATTTTTCAGCATGCAATCTTTCTCTTGGGAATTGAGTTGACAGTCATATCAAATTAGACACTAAAAATGTTAATCCCCAAATTCTATGAGCTACAACTCTGTATGTCTGCTGAAGCTGTAGGAAGGAAAATCTTAATGAGCACATAAAGCTGAAAATGAATATGCAGTAAGAAGGACTGTTTAGCAGAGATACAGGAGGCTATAACTCCAAGGCCTCGTGTCTATTGCTGCCAGTACTTAGAGAAATATTTAATTATGGTATTCAGGATTTTATAAGCTCCATGAGTGCTTACAATAATTCCTCCAGCAAGTTTTAAAGTGTAGAGATTCACACCAGAGTAGAAATGTTAATCCCCAAAGTATGCAGACATGTGCTTTGCCAAGTTCTCCCTTTAAACAAGTAACAAAAGCGTCCGAATCTGTCAAGTCAGTCACAGCTAGAATGCTTGGAAACATTGGTATTTGACACAGCTCACCTCTGTTCATTTCCATTTTTCAAATTAATGCATTAATGCTTCATTAAGCTTTTATTTATTTGTTAGTCTCCATGAAGCTGAAGACATCCATAATACAGTGGAAAATGATGGCATTCATTTTCTAAGTAGTTTGCCTAACTGCTGAAAGGTTTTACGAAAACATAAAAGAAAGTTGCTGGGAGAGCAGGAACATATAGTACTTCATGCACAGAGGTTTGTTAAATATGCTAGATTTTGTAATGTCACAGACTAGGTGATCCAGTACCACATAATAAGGTATTATATTTAGAAGTTAAATATGGTGTCCCTGAGTACAGTAAGAAAAGGATCTCTCACTCAACATTTCAGAAAAGGAGTGGAAGGCAACACTGCACAGAACTCATATGCGCAAAGCAGACAATTATTCAACTTAAAATCTTTTAGATAGATAGATAGATACTTTATTAATCCCAAGGGGATTTTATCGATCTCATTTGTCTTGTTTAAAATTGTCCAAAATGTTTCCAGGGCAAGACCCAACCTGCAAACGTTGCAATCAAGTTCCAGCCTCATTGGATTACATGTTTTAGGCTTTCACCAAATTACCATCATTCTGGACCAAAATCTTTAAATGCCTTTCAGACAGCCTTGGTGTCACAATCCCTCCTAACTCACTAACAGCTGTGTTTGGTGTACTTCCAGATGGGCTTAAAATGGAGAAGGACAAACAAACTGTGATTGCCGTTACTACACTATTAGCACATAGCCTTGTCTTGCTCAAGTGGAAGAATCCTAACTCACCTCTTTTAAGTCAGTGGGTAACTGATATTATATATTATTTGAAATTGGAAAAAATCAAGTTCTCACTCACAACTTTTTTAAATCCTGGCAATCAATAACATTTTAGAATAAGCATTTAAATTGAGGAAGTGGAATCTTGTCCCTTATTTATTTACTTATTTTTCCTACTCTTAAAGTTTTACTCTGTTGGCATAGCTCTCTTTCTCATGGATGGGGGGTTGATTTGAACTTAGTTATGTAAAAATTTTACTTGCTTGTATGGAATGTTATTTGCTTTTAATAAATTCAATAAAATGTTTAAAATGGTGTCCCACAGGGCTTAGCATTGAGACTGTTACACTTTTCACTTTGCATGCTTCTGGTAGAAACTATCACTAGAAAACATAACATTCATTTTCACTTGTTGGAAGGCAATACCGAGTTATACCTTTCTTTTAGACCAAATAACAGTTCTTCAATAGTGTCCTTAATTAATTGTGTTAGTGAATTAAAAGAGTAGATGGATGAGAACTGCTTGTCGAAGTTCAGAAAAACAAACAATAATGCAGATGAAGCTGAGGACATCTCAAATAAAGTGGAAAATCATGCTTTTCATTTTCGTAGTACATTGTCTAATATTTGAATGGTTTTAGGTAAACATAAAAGAAAGTTGCACAAAGTGGTCTGGAGAACAAGATACACTCATTCACACAGGTATGTTAAATATGCTGGATTTTGTATTGTCATCAACGAGGTAATCCAGAACCACACCACAATGCATTATATTCAGAGGCTGTATATGGTGTCCTGCAGGGCTCAGTACTCAGACCTTTACTGTTTTCACTTTGCAGGCTTCCGTTAGAAACATGACATTCATTGTCACTCATAGGCAGACAAAACCTTTCTTTTAGACCAAGCGGCATTTCTTCAAAAGTGTCCTTAATTAATTGTGTCAGTGAATTAGAAGAGCAAAAGGATGAGAACTACAGAAAAAGAGAAATGTAATTTATTGGGAGAAAGGATGCAGACCGCAAAAATATTCTGTCACTTTTTAGTCAATCACTGAACATATGCTTAATTTCAATATACTATAAAACTGTGTGCCCACTCACAGGGTGCCCACTCACTGGGTATTCCCTCTGAGAACAAATGCACTTTGTGCCAAACCTTGTGCATCCCAGAGTGACATGCTGGTGGGGGGGTTAGAACAGTTACCTCATGGATTCAGTGTCCTACGTCAAATCACACACTTAAGTTGCACATTCTCCCTGGCTTTTCTCTCAGTACTTCAGTTTTCACACCACATACCCAGCAACATGCTTGTTAAATTAATTTTAGACACCAAATTGGATCAATGTGTGTCAGGTGGACATAGCCAAAGACTGGCACCCCATCCAAAGCGTATTTTGTTCGATTCCACCTGTACATGCTCCATTTACCTACAAATCTGAATTGGATTATTAGTTTCAGAATATTATGTTAGTTTGGCCTCCTCTCTTGCTCTGCTTAATTGGGCACCTAACAATAACTTAAACTACATTATCTTTCCCTTGCCTTTCTTACTTTTGCAGTCATTTAGACAGCACCTAAAATGATAATTGCTAGACAAAAGTTCTTTAATGCCATTTCCAAGTAGAATTATTGAACAGTACATTTGCATTTAAGTGTAGGTGACATAAGTAACAGATATTTACTTTCATTTGCTTCCCCCTTCTCTCTACTTTTAGTCTCTTGTTAATTATCCCAGCAATCTATCGCAGTACTTTATAAGTCCATTAAATGCAACTTCAGTTTTAATTGAATAGTATAAAGTATATCAGCTTCAGTAAATAAGCTTTAAAAATTTTAAAAGATTTAAAGAGTTTTTCTTGAAATAAACAGCACATTAAACAATTGAAATGCTCTAAGTTCACATGTACTGAGGGGCTTGAATGTTCTTTTGCTTTCCATTGCTCTCTACTGGGAGTGCCATTCTGCATTACTGATACAAGAATCTTTATCATGACAGTTAATTACCTAATGAAGCTTTGTGAGAATGGATTTCAGCACTTGTGGTTAATGGCTCTTGACCAAACTCATATGAGGACCCGGGCAATAAAATAAAAGCTGTAATGTTTCTGTTAATAAAGCAAATATTTTAAGTAACTGCTTTAAAAATCATGTGATAAAATACTAAAAATTTAATTTCAAAAATGCAATCCAAAACCTTCAGTTACAGGGAACAGTTTAGAAAAAAAGCCAGACAGGAGTTAGTTGTGTGAATTCCATGAGTCCGTGACTAAAAGTACAAGCCATTGGAAAAACCACGTCTAGCAATCTGGCCACAGAATATTGCAATCTAATGAAGAAACATGAGTTGAAAAAAGAAGACAGGGAGAGATGGAGACCCAAGCGACATTATATTAGGGTAAAGAAACAACAAAAAGAGAAATGAATCTATCAGCCATTTTCTAACCTGCTAATCCAGTTCAGGGACTAACAACTGATGTCTGTCCCAGCAGCATTAGATTCAGAGTAGCGACCAGACCTGAACAGCATGTCATTTTAGAGTGAACACCTAACCTAAAAGGTATGCCTTGGGAAGGGTAGCAAAACCTGGATTATTTAGACCAGTGTTTCTTAACCTTTACTATCTCACAACACTGTTTTACCTTTTTCAGTTTATTGACAACCCATAATTGCCCCCTTGGTGAAACAAGCGTGAATGTAAGAGTCGAGGCAAGGGGTATCTTGTTCTCCTTGGTGAAATGAGCATAAATGATTCAAATGGAAATAAATACTGCTCAGCAACGTGGATGGCATAGGTGACCCATTCGCGCACCCAACAACAGTAACCAGCAACCTGCCATAGTGGTAGGGAAACACTGATCAGGATACAAACAGTAGGGGAACAAGCACAGGCAGTGCCTTGGCCAGGATTCAGATAAAGGGTGCTTAACTGGGCAGCAGCAATGCTAAACACTGCTCTGTTGTGCAGCCATATAGCACTACTTTAGAAATAAAACAAAACCTAATTCTAACAAGAACAGTGCTCTGCTCCATTTCAAGTTGTGTTTATATCTATATCTATTTATTTATAGTATATCTATTGCAGAGCGAACATACGAGCCACAGAGGAAATGTTGGGGTTTCCCCAAATAACTTAAAGTTATGCATAGAATATAAATAAAGCTTAAAAAAGTAAAGCAAAGCAATCAGCCAGGTTCAAGGCTCAGTAGTCTGGTCTGTAATCATGGAGGATCTCCATTCTGCGGTCTCCAATGAGACTACCCATGTCAGGAGCACCTCGGCATTATAACAGAGGGACCAGAAAGGGAGGGGTCAGTTGCCCTCAGGGGGTGGTTTGTCAGGGATGTGGGAAAAAAGGAGATGATAACACCACCGGCAGTGCCTCCTTGTATCCTGGAGTGGTTCGTCTTAACTCTGATGATCCCAGTTGGGGAACCTCAGATGCACATGCATGACAATATATGTTCAAGTATAGTATATGTATATTCGTATATTTGTATATTCATATTGTCTTTATATATAATACGCTACTGTGGCTGTTCATTTGTCTGTTCAGAATTTTAAATCACCTGTAATTCGCAAACTGTTTGACCTATTGACCTAAAATTTGGTACACATATACTATGTGACATCTAATATCTGCTGTTGGGGTGATGATTGACCTCCAGGGTTATTCCTGTTTTTACTTTTATGTTATTTTATTGTAGAATCAACTCTAGGCAGCAGCCAGTATGGCGGCACATGCGCACAGGCGTCATTCTCATCCCTACCACCTTCGCCGTCACTTCCCCTACATCTTCATATCTTAAATCATTAATGAGGCAGATTGAAGACTTAAGTGCCAGCTTAAGTGAAAAATTAAAGAAAACGTACTAAATAATTGCAGCACAAATACTGACTTAATCAGTTTTAACACGAAAAGATGCCGACGAAAGAAGAGAAACAGCGGGCCGCTAGGGTGGAGAAAAGAAGAGCTGCTCAGGAAGCAACAAGCGCTTCAACCTCAGAGCAAACAAATGCTAAATGTACAGAGAGAGAGAGCATGAAAACTAGGAATGCTCAAGTCAAGTGTATTCATTGCACGTTATTGTGCAGTGCTCCATTACTGGTATACAGGTCCTTCTCAAAAAATTAGCATATTGTGATAAAGTTCATTATTTTCTGTAATGTACTGATAAACATTAGACTTTCATATATTTTAGATTTATTACACACTACTGAAGTAGTTCTAGCCTTTTATTGTTTTAATATTGATGATTTTGGCATACAGCTCATGAAAACCCAAAATTCCTATCTTAAAAAATTAGCATATTTCATCCGACCAATAAAAGAAAAGTGTTTTTAATACAAAAAAAGTCAACCTTCAAATAATTATGTTCAGTTATGCAGTCAATACTTGGTCGGGAATCCTTTTGCAGAAATGACTGCTTCAATGCGGCGTGGCATGGAGGCAATCAGCCTGTGGCACTGCTGAGGTGTTATGGAGGCCCAGGATGCTTCGATAGCGGCCTTAAGCTCATCCAGAGTGTTGGGTCTTGTGTCTCTCAACTTTCTCTTCACAATATCCCACAGATTCTCTATGGGGTTCAGGTCAGGAGAGTTGGCAGGCCAATTGAGCACAGTAATACCATGGTCAGTAAACCATTTACCAGTGGTTTTGGCACTGTGAGCAGGTGCCAGGTCGTGCTGAAAAATGAAATCTTCATCTCCATAAAGCTTTTCAGCAGATGGAAGCATGAAGTGCTCCAAAATCTCCTGATAGCTAGCTGCATTGACCCTGCCCTTGATAAAACACAGTGGACCAACACCAGCAGCTGACATGGCACCCCAGACCATCACTGACTGTGGGTACTTGACACTGGACTTCAGGCATTTTGGCATTTCCCTCTCCCCAGTCTTCCTCCAGACTCTGGCACCTTGATTTCCGAATGACATGCAAAATGTGCTTTCATCCGAAAAAAGTACTTTGGACCACTGAGCAACAGTCCAGTGCTGCTTCTCTGTAGCCCAGGTCAGGCGCTTCTGCCGCTGTTTCTGGTTCAAAAGTGGCTTGACCTGGGGAATGCGGCACCTGTAGCCCATTTCCTGCACACGCCTGTACACGGTGGCTCTGGATGTTTCTACTCCAGACTCAGTCCACTGCTTCCGCAGGTCCCCCAAGGTCTGGAATCGGTCCTTCTCCACAATCTTCCTCAGGGTCCGGTCACCTCTTCTCGTTGTGCAGCGTTTTCTGCCACACTTTTTCCTTCCCACAGACTTCCCACTGAGGTGCCTTGATACAACACTCTGGGAACAGCCTATTCGTTCAGAAATTTCTTTCTGTGTCTTACCCTCTTGCTTGAGGGTGTCAATGATGGCCTTCTGGACAGCAGTCTGGTCCGCAGTCTTACCCATGATTGCGGTTTTGAGTAATGAACCAGGCTGGGAGTTTGTAAAAGCCTCAGGAATCGTTTGCAGGTGTTTAGAGTTAATTAGTTGATTCAGATGATTAGGTTAATAGCTCGTTTGGAGAACCTTTTCATGATATGCTAATTTTTTGAGATAGGAATTTTGGGTTTTCATGAGCTGTACGCCAAAATCATCAATATTAAAACAATAAAAGGCTTGAACTACTTCAGTTGTGTGTAATGAATCTAAAATATATGAAAGTCTAATGTTTATCAGTACATTACAGAAAATAATGAACTTTATCACAATATGCTAATTTTTTGAGAAGGACCTGTATATATTTTTGTACAAGACAATCCACATGTCAGTTTAATTAAGGCCCCGTTAAGACACACTCAGTGATTTAGGACGAAGTGGGCTTGGCATATGACATGAACATTTCATACAGTTGTAATTTTCAAAAGGGCACAGAGCTCTGCTGATTCAAGTTTGTGGCTCCCGCATTTTGGAACTTTGTCCTTAGTTCTGTCCATGTAGGCTCCATCAGTTCAGGAAACACCTGAAAACACTGCTTTTATATTTTTGGAATGCTCCTAATGTATTGATATCTTTTACCTTTTATATTTATATAGCAAAAATTCAGTGCTACTCTTACTGCTGTTTCTTTCTTATGCAGGTTAACTTTAAATCAAATTTATGATGTTTAATGGTTTTGTATTGATTTGTATGAATTGTCAAGACATCTTTATTTCAACAACTCCTGGACGCTCAGCAATATCAGGATCAGGCCTGGAAAGTTGGTTGAAAGAAGAAGAAGGAAAAGAACAAACAGACAGGAGAAAAAAATGTGTCATAAAAATTCACAAAAGGTCCTCATTTACATAAAGTAGTTGAAGTGATCTGTGATTGGCCAGCTTAGGCATTGATTCAAAGTGATCTGTGATTGGACGGCGCTGACGGGGAGTGATCTGTGATTGGCTGGCGCTGGGAGTGACTTAAAGTAATTTTTGATTGGCTGCCACAGGCAGGGATTTATGTACGTATGTATCTGTCTATCTTTTGTTTGGTTAATGGAGCGTGGGGACATCTTTATTTTAAACTGCTCCTGGACACTCTGCAATATCAGGATCAGGTCTGGGTCCAGGGGGAGAAACCCCTCATTTCTGAACCACATTTCCCAAACATCTGTTTAACTTTCAGCAAATAAACTCAGATGTGGAAATATATCAAATATAAAACTGACAGAAACAAAACCATATGCAAAATTGCAACTCAGGCAAAAAACAGCAAAATTGAGTAGTCATTAATGGACTGGGGGGGGGGTAACTCGTGGAAAGACGCTTCTCTTTCGGAAAGGTGGTTGAAAGAATAAGATGGAAAAAAACGAACAGACAGGAGAAAAAAATGTGTCATAAAAATTCACAAAAGGTCCTCATTTGCATAAAGTAGTCGAAGTGATCTGTGATTGGCCAGCTCAGGAATTGATTCAAAGTGATCTGTTATTGGCTGGTGCTGGCAGGGAGTGATCTGTGATTGGCTGGCGCTGGCAGGGAGTGATTTGTGATTGGCTGGTGCTGGGAGTGACATAACGTAATCTGTGATTGGACAGCGCTGGTAGGGAGTGATCTGAGATTGGCTGGCGCTGGGAGTGACTTAAAGTAATCTGTGATTGGCTGGTGCTGGGAGTGACTTAAAGTAATCTGTGATTGGCTGGCACTGGCAGGGAGTGATTTGTGATTAGCTGGTGCTGGGAGTCACTTAAAGTAATCTGTGATTGGCTGCCACAGGCAGGGATTTATCTTTTGTTTGGTTAATGGAGTGTGGGGACATCTTTATTTTAAACTGCTGCTGGACACTCTGCAATATCAGGATTAGGCCTGGGTCCAGAAGGTGTAACCCCTTATTTCTAGACTTTTCCCAAAGACGTGTTTAACTTTTGACAAACAACCTCAGATGTGGAAGTCTATCTGATATTAAACCATCACAAACAAGACCATATACAAAATTGCAACTCAGTCAACACCAAGAAACAAGATAGAGTAGACATGAACGGACTAGGGGGGGTAACTCGTGGAAAGACGCTTGTCACGAATGGGAATTATCCAGGTCAGTGGTATTTATTATGAAAAAAAAATAGCATGTAGGCTGGAAAACTAGGAAAGTTGCTTGAAAGAAGAAGAAGGAAAAAAAACGAACAGACAGGAGAAAAAAATGTGTCATAAAAATTCACAAAAGGTCCTCATTTGCATAAAGTAGTTGAAGTGATCTGTGATTGGCCAGCTCAGGAATTGATTCAAAGCGATCTGTGATTGGCTGGTGCTGGCAGGGAGTGATCTGTGATTGGCTGGCACTGGCAGGGAGTGACTTGTGATTGGCTGGTGTTGGGAGTGACTTAAAGTAATTTTATATTGGCTGCCACAGGCAGGGATTTATGTATGTACGTATCTATGTATCTTTTGTTTGGTTAATGGAGTGTGGGAACATTTTTATTTTGAATTACAACTGGACACTCTGCAATAGCAGGATCAAGTTTGGGTCTAGGGGGAGAAACCACTAATTTCTGAATCTCAGATGTGGAAGTCTATCAGATATTAAACTAACAGGAACAAGACCACAGACAAAACAGCAACTCAGTCAACATTAAAAACCAAGGCTAGGTAGTCATTATCAGATATGGGGGAAGGGGTAACTCGTGGAAAGACACTTGTCACGAATGGGAATTATCCAGTCTGTGGTACTTATTATGTAAAAAAATAGCATGCAGGCTGGAAAACTAGGAAAGGCGGTTGAAATAGGAAGAAGGAAAAAAATGAACAAATAGGAGAAAAAAATGTGTCAAAAGAATTCACAAAAGGTCCTCATTTGCATAAAGTAGTTGTAGTGATCTGTGATTGGCCAGCTCAGGAATTTATTCAAAGCGATCTGTGATTGGCTGGTGCTGGCAGGGAGTGATCTGTGATTGGCTGGTGCTGGGAGTGACTTAAAGTAATCTGTGATTGGCTGGCGCTGGCAGGGTTTTAAAGAATAGATATATACATAAACCCTTCCCACTTGTAGCCAATCATAGATTAAGTCACTACAAGCATTCGCCAATCACAGATTACTTTAAATCCCTGTCAGCACCAGCCAATCACAGATTAAGTCACTACAAGCATTAGCCAATTACAGATCACTTTAAATCCCTGCCATTTCCTGCCAATCACAGATTAAGTCACTACCAGTGCCAGCCAATCACAGATCACTTTGAATCAATGCCTGAGCTGGCCAATTGTAGGTCACTTCAGCTACCTTATGCAAATGAGGACCTTTTGTGAATTTTTATGATACATTTTTTTTCTGCTGTCTTTTTTTTCCTTCTTCTTCTTTCAACCACCTTTTCTGACTTTCCAGTCTGCCTGCTATATTTTTTTCACCATAAGTGCCATCCACCTTGACAAGTCCCATTCATGAGAAGCGTCTTTCCATGAGTTACCCCCTCCCCATATCTGGTTATATCAACTTAACTTATTGATTACTGAATTTAGCAATTTTAGAATCTGTAACTTAGCACTGTGTTGTTTTATATTCATTCTTCTATGTGTTAAACCAGTCACTTCACAGTTTCTGAGAGAGTATAATTTGTGCTACAACTATGTCTGTCTCTGTCTTTGACTTATTATCCTCATTTCTTAAAACACATACTTTAGTATTGACAAATTCCTTGTTCAGAGATATTTATTACATTTGATATATTCTGTTTCACACCACATTAAATCATATTCTACCACTTCTTTCTGTAAAATGTTAAGTCTGTAAAATGTTAATTTTCTTTTGTTGCAAGATTATTTTATTGATTTCTTTGTTGGGTATATTGATGTGTTTCATAGGTGGAATGACTGCAGTATTTTTCAAAGAAACCCAAAGGAGCCTCCAGATGCCTTGAGTTATTTCCAGCAAGTTAATGTTTATAGCAAAGTCATTATTTACTGTATGTTAGCAGTCTGGCCATTTGAAAGTCAGTGCTACCGAGACACTTATTACATCAACTGAAAGTGACCTTGTATGTAATATGATTTTTTTTTATTATAAGCTAATTTAGTTTTGATAATCACAACTAAAGTTTAAATGAAATCCTGAAAAATTCAGTATGACACAGTGGTACACTGGTTAGTGCTGGTATTTTGTTAAAATCTCAAGTCAGGCACTAGCCATGTGTGATGAGAGTGGTCATTTTTATCTCCATTGGTACTACAGTTAATGTTTATATTGAATGTTAGGTTGCTTTAAGTTAGTTTGGTGCTCATGTGTGACTGACTCCACTTCAGAGCTTGGTTCATGATTTATATGATTTACTGCCAATATGTTCTGGTCCACTGTAACATTGGCATACTTGAGTTCAAATAATTGATAAATGGATTTTTCCAGAAAATGAATGAGAATACTGTCTAGCAAGATGAAAATTAAAATTAAAATTAAAATAATTAAAAACAGTTTCTAAATATTTAGCTCTACTATATTATATGTGGGCATGCAGTGTCAGATTTCATAGTCTTACATATCAATGAAATTTGCTTGGATAATTTTAATTGACAATATAATATCATTAAGATATTAGTGCATTGCATTTCCTGCAGGTACCTTTAGTTCCAGATATTTATATTTCTCATTGTTCAATGCCAGTCATGAATTGTTTCTCCTAGGTGTATAACAGCAGATATCTTTAAGTGAACCAGGAAAAAAAACCCACAAAACTCACTCATGCATTTGTTCCTATTGATTTTTCATATCAAAGTACAGAATGATATTTATGGTATGTAGGTTCCATAAAGAACTGCCTGAGTGATACCAGATGATATAAATGAGCCACAAATATTTGTGGATAAAAGCATCACTGAAAAGGGAACTAGGTTCATTATTTCACAGAGGTACAGTAGAAGATACAAAAGTGGCCATGCAGCATTTAAATCCTTCTCAGCGTACCCTTAATATATCCCAAAGTAAATCCAAAAGATCCTAAAACAAAAGCTACAATTTTAACATAGAAAATATCACAAAGTGGGGCAAAAGAAAACTGCTGTTGCCCTAGCAAGCTAATTCTATAGCAATTTGCTAGTCACAGGCAGACATCTTACGTAGTACTCATGTAGCACAAAACAGAGGGTAAGGAATTGGGAAAAATTAAAAACACAACAAATATGACAAGAACCAAGTTACCCGGACTATTCTATAACATTTCAGTATTTATTTACTGCTCTCATGCTGATCTTTCTGTTAATAAAACAGGTCATTGTGATAGTAATTGACAAGAAGAATTCAGAATTAATTACAGAATTACGGTATTTGAGGGTTCCCATAGAGTGACTATTTCTCTTGCACAATTTGGCTGAAAAACTAATCAACACATCGTCATCTCATAACAGGTTTAAGTTTCTACTTGGTTATTTTTCCGTCCAGCCATTTTAGCTCTAGACTGTCCTCACAAAATTGTGACATATAGAGAGACACACCCAAGATGTCACACCCAGCATCACATAGGCCACACTCATCATAATCACTATGAACAGAAAAAAAACAGAAAAACTCATAATAGCAGAGCCCATTTAGTTCCAAAATCACATAGAGGTAAAAACAAAAATAAATACTTGTAAAGAAGTTTCTATTCTGCCTTGACAGAGGGACCAGAAGACAAAACATAGTTGAGAGCAGAACCTAATTCAAGTACAAAAAAATCAGTTCTATTTTTTAATAAAACACAAAATCATTACCCAGAATCATCATGATAACTGTTGCAAAGGTTCACAATAAACTGAAATCACCACAAAGCACATCAAACGGACAGATAACTGAGAGACCCTCAGGACTGACCTTTGTGCGGTTGTGTAAATGAGAAAAATGCATCATGGTCATCGATCTAGCATAGCGGCCAGCATAACAAATGGCAGTGGCCATAGAAAAAACAAATGGAAGAAAGAGAAAGGCTTAAAAAATATTAATATACTTAAAAAACAATCTGAAAGATATTTACAAAATAAATATGAACTCTGCTCATTCCAAAACCTTTATATAAAGATAAAATAAATAAAAAACATGCACAAAATATTACAGAAATAAAAGTCCTAAATGTATAGTTTCAAACCGTAAAAAAATTGTAACAAATTTTTCTGTTGTTTTAAATATTCATAATGATTTTTGGATGATTTTATTTTTTATGTATTTATTTTCCAAACTTTTTTAATTCGTTACTATCAATTCTGTTTAATAAATAATAAGGAAAACAAAGTATTTTCTGTCTGTCAACAACAACAACAACAACATTTATTTATATAGCACATATTCATACAAACAGTAGCTCAAAGTGCTTTACATAATAAAGAATAGAAAAATAAAAAACACAATATGAAAACAAAATAAATAAATAATAATAAATAAAAAAATAAAAATAATAAATTAATTAACATCGAATAAGAGTAAGGTCCAATGGCCAGGGGGGACAGAAAAAACAAAATAAAAACTCCAGACGGCTGGAGAAAAAAAAATAAAATCTGTAGGGATTCCAGACCATGAGACCGCCCAGTCTGTCCTTTACCTGTAATCTCTGCCGCACATTCAGAAAAAAATAATCGACTGTTTTGATCCTTTCCTTGTTTTGCTTTTACTAAAGAATTAAATTGGTCACAGCACTGTGCCTTTACTGGTTCTCTGTGAATATGTATGTGGGTGTGTGTGTGTGTGTGTATGTGTTTGCTTTGTGATAAATGTCAGTCCTTACAGATGCTTTCTCACTTGCACCTGATTATGGTTCCTGTGACCATGCAATCCACAAATGCGTTCAGATAAAACTAATGGCTGAAAGTGAAGATTGGAAACAACAGTTCCTTGGTCACCATGGCAAAAACAGCAGAAACTCTTTTGTCAGAGATATTATGATAATTGGGGTCCTGCAATATAAATTCATAAGCAGGACCTACTGGCGTATGAAGTATAGCAGGGCTAATAGCTATGATTTGACTGTTCCTAGCACGTTCTTTTTACTATTCTCCAAACAATTCACTAGATACAGAGCGTAAGAGCCCACTGTTATATGTCTTAGTTCATCACTGTGAACACACACACATAAAAGTGTATCGACTTTGTCTCCATAAGACATTATACAGATCTATAAGGACATGCCTTTCTTTTTCACACTGTAAATAAGATATAGTCCACTTCAAAATGCTGATGTCACCTAAGGATCGATAATTGAAATTGATCAGGTTTTTGAAGACATGACTTACTCTAACTCACTGGGCTTCTCTGTTATGTTAGGACACTGCTTAAACCCACTGTGAACATGAAGGAATACAAAGCAGGCCAAAAATAAACAATTTTGTCATTGTAAGGGAAATAATGCATATAGCAAATCAAGAAAAATGAAAAGTACAAAATAAACATAAGAAGACACAAATCCTGCTACCTCTCTTTGTCTTCCTAAGCAGAGTGGGCATCCTGCCCATCTTATGAGTTGGCCGCTCTACTTTTTAACCACAGTAACTTTTAGTCATTCCTTTATTTCACCTTCAATACCCCATTCTCTTCTCTGGTCTCTATACGTCTCATCATTCAAGTGTTTGCACTTAACGCATCTCCCCATTCAAACCACGAGTCATTTCTGCCAAGTTCTAGAAAATGTTCTGGGGTTGGTAAAGCTCTATATTTGTAATATGGACACCAGACTTGATCTATCCCTGCACCCCAAGCTTTTTAATCAAAATTTCACCAAAGTATACCATAACAGACATATTCAGAAGCTGTTGAATAATGTCAATAATGAAAGATTAAATCAGGGTGGGAGTATTAGAGAGTACATATGGCATTATCAAATATTTATAATGACATAGAGCTGATGGGGGTAATGTAATTTATCTTGCAGCAAAATTATGAAAATTTGATTTCTTGACTCAAATCAATAATGTAGTGATAACTGAGAGTGTAATTCTTTTGATCTGTGATTTTCTGTAGCTAAAATCAACGCATTGTCTTGAGGATCTCCCTTTCATCGAAACTGAGAAGAATATGATATTCATTGGTCAGTTTACTTACTGAATATACTTAAAATTTTCTTACTTACTGCAAGGTCATTGATTCAGTGATGTAGGAGTGCCTTTTATTGATCCGCTACATCAATGAGTTGGAATAGCATTAAGGTATCTCAAATAACAAGTGCTAAGTATTATTACTACTTAGACTGGTTTTTTTTTTGGTAAAAATTACTTTATCTGATGCTTTTAGCATGTCCAATGAATGAAATAAACCCTGTATACCCAAAAAGATGTGTCAATTGGCTTGGTATTCCGAAGTGGACATCCTTATTGAATTTTTTGTATGTTAAACCTTTATGATATTTGAACATTCTTTAACAATTTAAATAATAAGATTATTTTCTGAAGTTCCAGAATCAAAAAATACTTTAAATGCCAATTGTCTTAAATTTATCTTTAGTTAGTTTGCCACTCATCCACTGAAATTAATTATTTAATAATAACAATAAACCAAATCAAAGATCTACCTCATGTATGCCAGACATAGGGTATACAGAATATTTGTGCCTTTAACTTATTCCAGTTTACAACAGGTACATTTACATAACATATCAATGTTCACTTACAAAACAGATTATTTGCAGATCACCCAACACTACTGCCAAAGTCGCATACACATTCTAAATACTACACCATGAACAAGCCATCCTTCTATCTAAAAGAGAGATGTAAAGAGCTATCAGAAACAGCATGAGGAAAAGTGCCGCAGAAACCCCAAATGGACATTCAGGTCTCTTCTGAGAAGATACTGGAGGGTCTCAGAGAAGCTGTGCAAATTGTGTCAAGTGAAATTTGAAACTTTTAAAATGAAAATATTTATGATCATTTTTACAAGTTGTATATAAGTAAGGAACTGGATATTTACGTAGTTTTCTAGGTTCATATGTAACTATAATTTTTTTGTATTCTTATTTTGAAATGTTAACAAATATATATTATTGCATGAAAATACTACCCTTACGAAAATGTCACCTGAGGCAATCACACGTGTGTATGTATATTTGAGCGCGTGTATTAATTGTACCAAATTTTAATATCTATTTTGTGTTCTGCTGTTTTTAAGGATAATTCTTCTTTCTTTTTTGCATTTTGTTTTATCTTAGTTTAAAGTCTATTTCTTCAAGGTTACGCTATAGCTGTGATGAAAAAAGCAGTCTAATGGAATCAACTAGCTGTGTCTGGAATGTTGACCGGTTGTTCATTATCTACTGGTTGACTACAGTTACCAAGGAAGCATTAGTTTTCCAAGTTAAACCTACACTCCAATGCAGTAAACACAAAGCTCTGCCTTTTTTTTCTCCATTGTGTTGCCATTGTATGCCATTCAGTACCAGTATTTACAGAAAAAAACCTGTATCCATATTCTTGGTGTTACATGTGCAGAAAGTGGGAGTCAGGTTGAAAATGCAAATCTAAACTTGTTCTTCTTTCCTGGAGAAAGTGATGGTGATGCAATAATTATTGCAGTAGTGAGGAATCAATTAGTGTAATCTAAGTACATAAGGGTCTAGGTAATGAGTGAGGAGAGAGGGGATCATGAAATTGACCAAAAATACTGAGGTATCAGTCAGAATAAGGTAAACGTATGGATGACACTCTCAGTTTATTGGTCGATCTCATCTAAAATCATAAGCTTTGTGAATTTAATGAGTGACAGGCTCTATAAAATGAATGTATGTAAAGTTCCTCTGAAGGGTTGATGAATCTTCTGCCCATAACAAATTGAAAAACTTGTCAATGGAGCCAAGTGCAGTTTGGGATCAAGATGAGTCACTTAAGTGATTATGGCATCTTTTACAGATGCCCATACCACCATAACTATTAACTAATAACATACCACTTTAATTATTAACATACCACCGTCACCTGCTCCACTCGGGTGCCAGATTGTGATTTGTCATGTGGTGGGTGCAGCAACGAACTGTCAGTCCATGCTCCCAACCTCTCTCACTCTTTCTCTCTATTCCAAAAGGATTCCATTCCAGGAGTAAGAGATTGCTGGGATTGATGGGAATGTCTGATCTTTTGTAAGTTTCTTGCCAACACTGTCCTCATTATAAAAAAGCAGATACAAAATTAAATTAAATTAAATGAATGTATGTTATATGGACTTGGATGTTGGCGATTATGGGCAATATGGTGAAAGACCCTTTAGGTCCTTTCTAATAGCAGATCAAGTCTCCTGTTTATATAGTTGGTGGATGTTCCAATTCCCATTACCAATGCCCAAAGTACCAATGTCAAAATCCCTTTCCTCATCTCCCAGAAATTCCAATTTCAAGGTCAAGAGGGTACTGCAGAACTTTTAAGCTGTTCCAGGTGTCCCTACACTTCTGAACAAAACAGCACCAATTTAAAAGTCGGGAATCTCCCCAGGTAGCCTGCCAATATAACTCATAATACATGACAGATGGCCATGTACAATACAATGGGAGCCTCTGCTGCTACCTATCAGACAAAGGAACTCCTCAAACCCTCCCTGTCATCCCAGTCACCCTGTACACCTATTTCTGCACCCCTCAAATTCTTTAATACACCACACACACACACACACTCTCTTTATTTTCCCATTCCTCAATTTCTTGTAGAACCCATCCTTATTTGGCATTCCTTCACAAAATATTACTTTTACTCTACTCTACTATCTTTTTCTCTCTTTTCCAGTTCCTCTAATATCCTGTACAGTTGCTGTGTGTTCCTAAATTGTCATAAAATTCAGTTTTTAACAGATCAATTCAGTTTTGTTTTTTTTTTTTGCAGATCAAATGGAAAGTTTTGGATTTTTTTTAAACCTTCCTCTGTCAAACTTCCCCACCCAATCTGTGACAGTAAGATTGGATTCTGCCAAACCAATAACTGATGATCATTCTGATTTAATTCGTTATAAGCCCTAGTAATATCCCGAACACCACATCAATGGCTTTCATTTTGGTTTAGGTACATTGATGAATGAGCCTTTTGTTCTTTCACTGAAGAGGCTATCTGTAAGATGGATATCCATGGTGTTTACACCAACAGAGTAAGTGCTTTCAGGGGATGACTGCAAAAGCAGAAAAATGCAACAAAACAGGCAATACAGAAAGCCACAGCTTTCAAGATATTCTGTAAAAAGATTGTGTCAATTCTGAAGGAGGTTTCTCAAAATGTATTTTTTTGCAAATTTCCTGTCTTATAAGTGGAACTATATCTTTTGAGATATCGTACAGTGAAGTTAAGATGTCTTTAATCTTTAACATTAATCTGAGATATTTTTAAAATGATCTAATTTAAATCTAATTTAAACATTGAACACGCCTGCCAAGATTGTCTTGACCTGGCATCCTGTTCAGCATTGTATCCTTCCTTAGAATACTGGGATAGGCTCCAGCTCACTGTGACCATGAACTGGTTTAGGTGGATTAGAGAATGTTACAATACAGGGTGGAGCAGGGAAACGGGAAATTTTCAGTTGATGTTCTATGCAAGAATAAACACATTACAAAATAGATTTAATGATAAAATGTATTGTACAGTATATGTGATGGCAATCAATATACATTCAATATTAATTTTATGTTTTGAAGAAAACATCATGAAGGTGTTGTCCATTTCTCTATACATATTCTGACAGCCTGTTGTGGAAATTCTGCATTGCTCAACATAACGTGTCAAGAGGAATGCCAGCGATTTCCTCTTCAATCCTCCTTTTTAGTTCAGCAATGGTTGCAGGACATGTGTGGTACACTTGGCTTTTAAAATGTCCCCACAGAAAAAAATTACAAACAGTAAGATTTGGGAATCTCGGAGGCCATGGAATGTCACCATTGCGTGAAATGACCCACCTTCCAAACAACTGTCGAAAAGCTACCATCGATTGTCAGGCAGTATGCAAAGTGGTTCCACCTGGGGACTTCTTTTTTAAGGCTGAACCCGTTTCTTCAAAATTACGCACCCATGTTGTAATCACATGAGCAGATGGGACACAATTATGATGTCCTAAATGGTAACGATGCAGAAATTCCCTTTGCGCAGCCATTCTTATAAAAGGTTTTCACAGCCGAACGCTCATTGCACACTACAACAACAACATTTATTTATATAGCACATTTTCATACAAAAAATGTAGCTCAAAGTGCTTTACAAAATGAAGAATAGAAAAATAAAAGACACAATAAAAAATAAAATAAGTCAACATTAATTAACATAGAATAATTAAGGTCCGATGGCCAGGGTGGACAGAAAAAACAAAAAAAAACTCCAGACGGCTGGAGAAAAAAAAAATAAAATCTGCAGGGATTCCAGACCATGAGACCGCCCAGTCCCCTTTGGGCAATCTACCTAACATAAATGAAACAGTTCTCTTTGTATTTAGGGTTCTCATGGAAGGACTTGATGATGATGGTCATGTAGACTTCTGGCTTTTAGTCCATCAATGTTGGAGCATCATGATGCTTTGAGTAGGTGGTGGTGGCGCAGGCCGCCACCACAAAGAAACCGGAAAAAGAAACAGAAGAGAGAGTAGGGGTCAGTACGGTTTTTAGCTATGAATAGTTATTATGATGAATTGAACATGCAGAGTATCAGGATTAAGTTAAAGTGAAGATGGGAGAAGGCCATGTTAAAGTAATGTGTTTTCAGCAGTTTTTTAAAGTGCTCTACTGTATTAGCCTGGCGAATTCCTATTGGCAGGCTATTCCAGATTTTAGGTGCATAACAGCAGCAGGCTGCCTCACCACTTCTTTTAAGTTTTGCTTTTGGAATTCTAAGGAGACACTCATTTGAGGATCTAAGGTTATGATTTGGGATATAGGGTGTCAGACATTCCGATATATAAAATGGAGCGAGATTATTTAAGGCTTTATAAACCATAAGCAGAATTTTAAAGTCAATTCTGAAAGACACAGGTAACCAGTGTAGTGACATCAAAACTGGAGACATGTGTTCGGATATTCTTTTCCTAGTTAGGATTCTAGCAGCTGCATTCTGCACTCGTTGCAAATGATTTATGTCTTTTTTGGGTAGTCCTGAGAGGAGTGCGTTACAGTAATCTAGTCGACTGAAAACAAAAGCGTGAATTAATTTCTCAGCATCTTTCAATGATATAAGAGGTCTAACTTTTGCTATGTTTCTTAAGTGAAAAAATGCTGTTTAATGCGATTTAAAATTCAGATTACAGTCAACGGTTACCCCTAAGTTTTTTACTTCCGTCTTAACTTTTAATCCTAATGCATCAAGTTTATTTCTGATAACCGCATTGAATCCATTATTGCCAATTACTAAAATTTCAGTTTTCTCTTTATTTAGTTTGAGAAAATTACTATTCATCCATTCAGAAATACCAGTAAGACATTGTGTTAGTGAATCGATAGAGACTACTCCACTGTTCCATTATAACTAATGGCAAGGGGGTTCTAAACGAAGTCACATTGGTCCCAAATAACTGCTGACGCCCCAGGTCACCAACACCTAGCCCCAAAATTTCCCATTTTCCTGCACCTCCCTGTATTATAAAATGATCTCAAGTTTCACATAATTAATTCATTGGGGTTCAACAGATATCTGAAATATGCATTTAAAATAACTCTTGTGCATCCACAGATATCTCAAACATATTTTGAGATATCTTAAAGAGACAGGGAACAATACTGAAAAAATGTTTAGTTTTTACAGGAAGTCAATTTGCGATCGCTCAAATATTGCAGTGAACTTAATGAATTAAAATATTTTAGCTCTCTTAAACTAAACAAATGTCATAAAAATGTTTTGACAAGAATACATCAATTAAGCCAAAGGTAGCACAAATTAAGTCCAAGGTAGCTTTACAACTCTGATGTATTAATTCATCCAAAATATTGCCATATATACTGAGGTTTCCAGTATAATTTGTGGTTGTAATTAGCCCATTTTGAATGAGTGTGGGCCAGGGGGTGAATGTGACCGGTGATGAACTGACACTCCATCCATAGTTGGCTCCTTTCTTGGACTCAACGCTTCCAGGATAGGGTGAGGTCTACTGTTAATACTGACCTAGAGGTTTCATAAGGGATGGATGGATAAGTGAAGATTTTAAGGTGCTACTTTTAACTACACTATTTGGTAACTTACTCTATAAGTCAAAATTTTTATGAAATTTATTTCTTCACTTTAAAGAAAGTAGGCCAGGAATCAGAACAGTAGAGTGAGTTGGTCAGATTTTTTGCATTTCAGTTGTTAGTAGTACTTTTTTAGTCTGTGTTTGTTAGGTGCAGTTAGTTAATTAGGGTCAGTTTAAGGTCAAATTTGAAGCATATAAAAGTTCTTTATTGCCACCCTACCAAAATGCTGAATTTGAACAAATGTGAGGTTTAGCAGTCACATTTATCTGTGTTGCACAGTGCATCACAGTAACTAACCTGTAGTTAGAAGGAAAACTAGCTACTTGTAATAACCTAACAAGAAAAAGTGAATAGAAGGTGACATGCCACGCTACCATAAAGGCCTTCAGGACTGTAGCATGATGATCTTTAGTGTTTTGGCATGAAGGAAATAGAAGTCGACTTCACACATGCTGCTGCCTCTATTGCACCCATTTTTCCAAAGCTGCTCAGCCCTACATGATGCTTTTGTTTTTTCCACTGACTTTATTGTTGTATGGGGAGAGAAAACGCATTTGCATTTCCACTTCCACTAGTGTTAAATGTGGCTGTCTCTGATGAAAACACTTGAATGTAAAGGATAATTAAGTAGTTTATATAATTAAGTTATGAATAAATGCCTGCAGTGACTAATTCTGCATTTTAAGTATTACTTCATGATTTTTTATGTTCAGAAATACTTAATAATTTTATCTTTATTTTAAAATGTAATACCTAACCTAAGTAAGTAGAGAACAGCCTTTGTTGCTATCAAAAATATCTGCAGTGACTAATCATGCATTTTGATAATCACTGTTTATTATTTATCCCAAAAAATGCCTGCTTGTTTTACGTTATGATTAAGAAATTCAGGCGGTAGTGAAAATAACTTTTATTTAATAGAAACACACAGGCTGTTTTTGAAATGGCCTATTAATTTTGTATTTAAAGAAACACAGGCATTGTAATAGCTCAGGCAGAAATATGATTTTGTTGTTAAATGCAAGTTGAAATAAACTAAAGCTACATTTGTCAAGAGTTCAACAAAAGCACAAGACAGTAAATATAATGAGCTTTGTGTGTGTGTGTGTGTGTGTGTGTGTGTGTGTGTGTGTGGGAGGGGGGGGGGTCCTCACAAACTGTCATAGTACACTGGGAGACCTTGAAAGAATAAAGCTTCAGAACCACTGATCTAGGAAATACTAAATAGGAAAGTAAAAACTTTGAAACAAATATAATAAAGAAATACAATACAATACAATTTATTTTTGTATAGCCCAAAATCACAAAAGAAGTGCCGCAATGGGCTTTAACAGGCCCTGCCTCTTGATAGCCCCCCAGCCTTGACTCTCTAAGAAGACAAGGAAAAACTCCTAAAAAAACCCTTGCAGGGAAAAATTGGAAGAAACCTTGGGAAAGGCAGTTCAAAGAGAGACCCCTTTCCAGGTAGGCTGGGCATGCAGTGGGTGTCAAAAAGAAGGGGGTCAATACAATACAATACACAAAACAGAACAAATCCTCAATACAGTATAAAAATACAAATTTTACAAGTATGGAGCAGAATTTAACAGTAGATGATATCACATAATATGATTTGGATTTGTTTAGAGTCCTGGAGACCTCAGCCATCAAGTTGCCTCCCCCATTTGGTCATTCCACAGCTGAAACAGCTCTGGGCCAGCCAATTCGATGAAAGGACCCCTCTTCCCCACGATTCCTGCGATCCTCCATCAGGAATGACTTTACCTTAGGCAGGCAAAACAACTTGGCAGGTGGGCCGTGGCACCAAGTACCACATTTGAGTACTGAGAAGAGATAAATTGGGATATATTGGGCCATCAGTAAAAGATAAGACTAGAAAGATCACTGTATAAGAAAATTAAAAAACAGCAAAATAATTTGGATCTTGAGGAATACTGGGCACTAGAGCAAGAGATCCAAATAACATTATTCAAAAGGTGAAAAGAGAAACTGAAAAAAAAAATTGTGAAGCCAGAATAAAAAGAAAATAATTTTTGGTGCTATTCCAGTATAACAAAAATAGTAAAAGAGAATTTAATCTCAGAATTACATAACAAAAAAAATGAAAAACATACTGCTTTTTTGTTTTTATCATGAGTTTTGGGCATTGTTTTATGTACAGTTGCAACCAAAATTTGTGGAGTGTAATGACACCACTACAACAGTATAAAGGTCACTGGCACTCAATTCCTGGTTGTCCAAGATTCTAGATTACAAACAAAATGGCTTCAGAAACTGGCAATCTGTTTTAACTATGGGTTAGATATACAAATTTTGGTTTTGGTTACTGGCCATTTAGATTCTTTTGGTTTTGACCTGAGTCTGTTCTTAAGGATGATTTTTTGATTGGTCCATCTTCTGTTTCTTTATCATTTTTCCAAACACCAGCAAGGCAGAACAAGAATCATTTTGTCATGCCAAGAATTGAGGGACTCGGTAACAAACTATCAAGTCATGTAACTGATGTTTAAACCTTGGCAACTTTTAAAAAGTATCTGGATGAGATATTGCAACAGCTTAGCTATTAGCAAACCAAATAAGCATGACAGACTGAGTGGTCTCTAATTTGCCAGATATCTCATATTCTCGCCTGCTTCCCTGTGAGGCACCATTTTGTTGTGGAACAACTGATTTTAATGTAAAGTACTATATGCACTTCCATACATAAACATAAATAAAGTTAATTTGCATTTAACTTGTTAAACAGTGCATACATCAAACTGGTGTGTATGTGGCACCAAATCCTAATCCCCGGTAAGGACAATGAAGCAGACCAGAACTGAAGAAGAATGACTCGATTAACTGCTAAATATTTGAAATGAAGGATCTGCTGCACCGGCTTTGTAAAGCTAAATATTTATTTGCAGATAAATGTGTGTGGTTTCTGAAACAGAACAAATACAATAACATTAAACAGCTGTCAGAAAAATAAATGCCTACAGAATGCTAAAAGTAGATAATACCCAGAAAAGGCCAGTAGATGGTGGCAGAAATTAATGGTGTGCTAAGACACGCTGTCGCTGGCAAAGGTTCTGAAAAGAAGTTACTAAATGCGTTAGAACTGTACATTTGTGGACAATGCACAGTCACTACTTAAACAGCGATTACCATGTCTGTTTTCTAGAAGTACTTATATATGAAAAAAGAAACAACTTTTCTTAATGTACTTTACATAGTTTTAAACATTAAACTGAACACACTTTGGCATAAAACGTTGCCTGAACACGTTAGTAAAACATCATTAGAACTTTTACCATTACTTACAGAAAAAAATGTGTTCTACTTCTAATGTAAATAAGAACAAAACATGTAACTTACATCAAAACAGACACACACAAAGTTAACAAATAATTGAATAAATGCAGCAACATTTCAGTGTATCAGGCACAAAACTAACACAAGCTCATGTGTAACCTGTGTGTGTGATGACACAATAGACAGTGTGCTCAGACTTTTGTACTAAATACAATTGAAAGTATAATTTATAATAATGTTTATCAGTAATTTTAAATGAACAGGTCATTTTTAGAATTGATATATCATCTCAATATTATTTTACTGGAGGCTGAAAGGAATATATGTCAAATGCATTTTGAAATATATCTGTTAACTAGGTTTACCATAAGTGTTCAGGTTACTCAGGGTATTAATATATGGATTATATGCAGTGACAGGAGTTGGTAGTCTCATACTAGCAAAATGTTTGTTAGTGAATTGACAGCACACAATGTTTTAAATATCTGAAGGGAATCAAACTCCTGAGAGACTTAACTTTACTCTATTCCAGCAGGGTTATATAGACAACCAGCGGAGTGTAACAGATACGGGACTGCAGGCCACAAGTACTACTAGATTTGCTTAGAAGGTAACAATTAGCTGCTGTATATTAGAAAGTTTAAATTACCTTCCTGTAAATCACAAGATGCAGCATAATCAAAAAATATATTTTTACTATAAAAATAAAATGCCTTTTAAAGTATCTTCTTTAGATTTATCTTCTTGTAATAATTTCACTGCATTTGCTATTCATAGATGAACCTCTAACTAATAAGTAAACATGCAATTGCCTCAATTAAAGACAGAACAATATGAATTATAAATTGCTAGAAGCATAAGCATCCATTCATCTATTTACATTTTAATGTTTTGATATTCTACTTTTATTAAGTAAACTACTTTTTTTGTCTGAAATATGTTGCGTGTAATGTCATTGTTTTATTTACATATTCGAAATGTATAATGGTAATTACCTTTTTCTGAATGGTTCATGTTTCATAATGTAAGGTGTTCCTGACTACAGCTAATTAAACTATAAACCATTATACCATAATTAAACTCTTGCTCTTAATCATTAAAGGATTTTCTACTCAAGAAACATGTTGCTGTAAAGACACAAGAATACTGTTACAGAAATATTGTCTGTGGCTACAAATCACAACTCTTCCTGTGGTTTCTTCTTAAGGGAGTTAGACAGAGAGATAATAAAACATTTGTTTCTTGTGCAAGAAATATAAATAAAAAAAAAGAAGAGCCTTGTTCGCACTTAGGCTGGTTTTGGGGCAGGGGAGGTCAGGGTGGCTCATCCACTTTCCCATTTTTCACTAACACCATAATAAAGCTCCCTCTCATTTCTAGTAAAATTCTGCTGTTTCTTCAATACTGGCAACTAGTAACCCCTGCCACTTGGTCCCTCCTTGATTCTACACTTAACTAAATCAGCCTAATCAGTCATTTGCCATATGTGTGTTATTCACACAATGGGTGTCAAAGTGACATGTATGCACCATACAACCCCAAATATCAAAAAACAGGAAAACTTTTGCACTGCCAGCCCAAAATGCTGTCAAAACCCCAGTGATGTCATCTGACTGTCACCTGTCAACCTAAAACAGAAGAAATATTCAGACCCCATGACCATCACACCAAATGCATTTTCTGAAAGGGCTGAACTTGATTAGCCTGAGTGGTAAAAAGTATATGAAAATTAAGGCACATTTTAAATGTGCAGGATACAGTGAAGTTTGTTCAGTATTACTTTCAAACACAACTGACTATTGGAATACCTTATTTTTAGGCTTTTCATGTCATTCTCCTTGTAGCCACAATGTTCCATTAGTAAAACTTGTTGATCATGGTGCTGGAGAGTAGCCACATTGGTCAGGCATGCAAATGAGATATTTTGTTGTACTCTTCATTTGAACTTGAACTTCAGCAGGTCATTGGGGTGATTTAAGCAACATCAGAAATTCAGTCACACATTTATGACATTGTAGCAACAAAAGAACAGCCACTTATTTGGCTTCTTGACAATGTATTTGTTTCATCATTTTTAGTGTTTTTAACATCTCCTGATCTTGTTTTCAAATTACATTCTTTTCAGGTCTGTTTCTCTGAGATCATTAAAGCACCTTGGACCAGTATAATATGAATATGAGATGAGATGAGGCTTTTCCAGTCAAAGTAAAACAACTTCACTCTGGTTGTGCTTATTTATTGGAAGAAGCTGGAAGCCTTTACAAATATTTGATGAAAAAGTATTTTAGCTATGGAACTAAAGAGATGTTCAATTCAACTATTTTCAGTAAACCAGGGGAATTTTAGTGCTGAACAGCCTGTTGAATTTCCTGTAAAGACTGTTCTAACAAACGTACATGTACATGAAAGAGGGATTGTGTATTTATTGTAGAAATTTGGCTAAAAAGAATCCAGTGCTCATGTTGGGGTTTTTGAGACCGAATGAATAGCATGCTGTTTTTTTAGCAAAAAATAATTTTATGTTACTAGTTACAATAAATCTCAAGGTAATATTTTAACCCTATTAGACTGAAGATTTACTGAAAATTTTTCTTTTTTGCAGATTTACAGCAACATTTCAAATAATCCCTTTAGAAGGGCAACAAAGAATTACAACTATGGATGGTGTACCAATTGGAAGTGGTTGAGTACAATTCATTTCATCCAGTACTACAGGTAAAACAGGTTGTCTCCATTCATAGAATTTACCAGTATACATGTCCTGTAAATTTCAGGACTCAAGTTAATTTTAGGGTATCCCTGGCTGCAACAGCATTAATGTGTAATTAGTTGGAATCTGGTGAAACTGATTTGTGGAATTCAAGTTGTGTTAAAAACTATATATTGACAATTTCATCATTAGTCATTAGATCCTCTGTAGCTGAATTATTACCATTTGAATATCCAGATTTTTTAGATATATTCAGTAAACAAAAATCTTTAGAACTCCCTCCCCACATGGATTATGATAATCTGTTGTCAGGGGCTCCTTTAGCCAAAAGGAAAGATTTTATGCTCTCACATATCCAGAAACAATGGAAGATTATATTCAAGAAAATCTAGAAAACGGTTTGATTACATCTTCCAGTTGTCCCACTGGGGCTGTTTTTTCATAGAAACAAAATATTTTTCTTTGTGAACCTGTATTTATTTACAGGAAATAAAATAACCTTAAGACTAATTACCTACTCCCATTGAGTTCCTCATTGTTAAATCAAATTACATGCTCCACTTTGTCATTAAACTAGGATATGGGAGTGCCTGTAATCTGATTTGAATTATGATATGTGAACAGGCAAAACAGGATGCAGAGAAGACAGACAACTTAGTAGATTGAAGGCTAAAACATCAGGTTTCGACTACAGGCTTTTTGCCTCCAAATTAACCAGCATTTAAAAACTCAGTTTACCTGACACAGTTAATCATTAGCTTGTTACATTGTAATGATAAAATACGAGAAAACAGTCTGTTTACTCAGCAAGTGAAAAAGGTGATCATGCAGGTCTAAATAATTATAAACCATTAAGCTTAATATTTATCATAGGGATCAGTCTGCAGAGGTTTAAAATTAATATGCTGGTTTCCTTGAGGAAACAACAAAAGAATATGATCAGAGAGGTTCATATGATAGTTTTTATCTTCACATGCACATTTGATAAGGTACCACTTGACAGATCATGTACAAAATTGGATTAAATACTAATAGCAAAGGGTTATTTCAATGTCCTTAGAATTATGAGATGTTAGTAGTGGTTTCCCTCAGGAATCAGCGCTGGGGCCACTGCTTTTTTGATATACATCACCTTAGATCCAAATACATAATGGGAGGTTTGAAATGGGAAAATACACTTTATGAGAACTAGCAGTCATAGTCGACACTTCACTATCTACATCCAGAGAGTGCACAGAAGTGGCAAGAAGGGTTTTAGGTTATATAGCTTGTTGTGTGGAGTAAAAATCAAGTGCAACTGTAATTAAGCTATATAATAAACTAATGAAGCCTTACCTATAGTATTGTTTACAGTTTTTGTCTCCATATTACAAAAAAGCAACAGCACTTGAGAAAGCCCAAAGGAGAGTGACTAGGCAGAATTCCAGGACTGTGAGGAATGAGCTACTGTATAAGAAAAGATTGAAAGAGTTGAACTCTTTAACTGCAATTAAGAGATGACATGATTGAATTTTTTTTAAATTATGCAAGTAATTTAGTGTAATTAATGTAGTGGATCCCATCTGTTACTTTAAAACAAATTCTTCAACAAGAACACCGGAACACAGATGGGAACAGGTTAAGGGTAAATTTCATATGAAGGTTAGGACATTTCTGTTCACAAAGAGAAGCACAGAAATAAATTAACAACAATGTGTTAGAGAGAAGGACTTTAGAGACCTCCAAATCTGGATTCAACGTTATTTTGAAGATACTAGGTGAATTAGATTATCAGGCTTGTTGGACCAAATGCTTGATCTCATCGAGATGCCTCTTATATACTTTGAGTTCTTATTGATTTTGGTACAGGTGAAATGGCATCTTACAATACTAAGAATTTAAGTGTGACATCCAGTCCTCTGTAGACTTGCTCTGTATTCAAGTTAATAATTTAGCCTGTGGTGGATTATTCTCATTGTCTTTGCTATGTGTTCTTTTGTCTGCATTGGTAATGTGGGGTTTGAGTGTTAGGCTCCAAGATTTGCTTTTTTAAGTAAGATTTCAGTCAGTCAGTCTTTATCCAACCTGCTATATCCTAACACAGGGTTACGGGGGTCTGCTGGAGTCAGTCCCAGCCAACAAGGCGGGACCAAATCCCGGGCAGGGCGCCAGCCCACCGCAGGACACACACCCCCACATCAGGGACAATTTAGGACCGCCAATGCACCTAACCTGCATGTCCTTGGCCTGTGGGAGGAAACCGGAGTACCCGGACACAGGGAGAACATGCAGGGAGGACCTGGGAAACGAACATAGGTCTCCTTACTGCGAGGCATCAGCGCTACCACTGCGCCACCATGCTGCCCTAAGTAAGATTTGTTTATCCAAATTGGATTCAGTTCCTGGTGCAGATTTTGGTTTGGATGAGCAGATATCAGAACTATCAGAATACTCACAGTGTTAAAAGGGAAATTAAATTGCCTTGTTCCAAGGAGAGTAGATTCCATGCCCAATGACAGTGTTTTCAATCAGCTAAAAGAAGCCTGAATAAACTTGATTTCAAAGAGAGTAAAGATATGCATGCACCTATATTTTAGAGGAAGGTGTAGTCTCTGCTGACTGGATGAGAGCCCACTTCCAGTTGCTGGACCATCCCTGCTTATAGTCACCTGAGTGTGTCCATTAGGTTAAACAAGTTCAGCTTGCAGTTCCAAGCTTTTCAGCCAAAGTTTAATCTGCAGAGATATCAGCTCATCTTTGATTATCACCTCTGGTTATCAGACAAAATTCTGAAAGGCAAGCTGACCAGATATTGGTTAACAGGGGAGCTGCATAATATTCAACCACTAAGTTTGGAATAAAAATTGGGAAGAGGCAGCCGACTTTCTTCATCTCTGTGAAGTCTGTTCTTTTAGCAGACAAAGCTATGTGTGCCACTGGAAGCCTAACAAGTCCTAGTTGGATTTGCTCTGTATAACTTTGATTACTTAATCACATGTTGTATATCAGATCACCTGTGACATGCACCTAACACAAAAGGTATCAACTAACCTCTTAGACAGATTCAGTAGATAGATACACTCTGTACACCAAAAACTTTAAATATAACACCAGTTAATGTAACTTGTGGAAGTTCTCAAATAATTCTGTACCTACAAGGTGTATTGATAAGGGGGATGAGATAAAGTTCTCCACCTGCCTCCTATACTGTGCTTCCTGGTGCAAAACGAATTGTCTGCAGTTTAAAGTCAGCATAACCAAGGAACTGGTTATTGAACTTCACCCCACCAAACAGCATCTACACTTGGTCTCTATTCAGGGAGTGGATGTTTTACACAGCTACTAGTACTTGGGAGTCCAAGGTTAGACTGGTCTTGTAGCACAGATCAACCATATAAGAACCCCCTCTGGAGGTAGTAGCAGTAGGGTGAATGAAGACAAAACTGAGTGCCATTATAAACAATTCTGCACATCCTCTGTCAGACACACTGACACTGAGGACATTCAGTAAATGAATTATTCATCACAAGTGTGTAAAGAAATGCTACTGGGGTTCCTTCATACCTATGCCAATACATTTTTATAATACCTCACTGTGACTGATCTTTTTTATCTTTATTCAAGTCAGAAGTTTTTCCTTTTTTATTTTTCTTTTCCTTTTGGTCCTTCTAGTGTGTACTTGAGAGGGGTTCTGTTGTTTGTTATAATATAGTAATATTTATTTATTTAGCTTCTGTAAAACCCTAATTTCTCTCTGTCACTGTCCATATTGTGCTCTGCATATTCAACTGCAGGGACCTCTATTAGAAGACTGTTTTGCTGGCTGGGTCTGTTTTTTATTTTTTACTTTCAGTCCCTTACTTCAAACCAGTTTACCAAAAATAGAGGTCTTCCCAAAAGCATCCATCTGAACTCTTAAGGGACCAGACAACAAATGACACTTGCTAGTAATAATTGGACCTAGACATTGAGTTCAAGCTTTTACTTAAAAATCATATTTATTTGAATAATAACCAATAGCAGATGAATATTAGCAATACTAAAATTATATAACCTGGATGGGTTCAACTAGTCTTCATTAATTCCCAAAGAACATTTCCCAGGTGGTCCAGTTCCTTAGTTATAGGTTATATTTATCCTTAATCAAAAAATGGTTAGAGAGATGGCAAAGAGGTAATTACTTTTCCAAGTGTCCATCAACTAAACAGCAATAATGGCATACTCCATTTAAGTGTCCATTTTCAGCTGAGAGGCTTCTTGTGTAAAATGTCAATTTTTTACAACTGAGTTGAGCTTTTTAGAAACATGGTAGAAAAACAACAGGAATCTTCAGTTTTGCAATAAAGGCAGCAACTAAACTAAAGCAAACTGAGAACTGTGTTTTTATAAAAAGTCTAGTGAAACGAAGATGCTGTCCTTCCCTCTTCCCAAATAAGCATGCGAGCTTTCTTTATGCTAGCAAAGCAGTTAACGTTTTTACAGTTTCTCTTAAAACATGGATGTTACTTAGTCATTACCAGAAAAGCCAAGTTTGATTCCCATTGGAATCAAAAGATCCACTTTCTAAATAGGTAAAATACTCTGAATTCTGCTTTGCCTTTCAGCTTTCCCATAATCAACATCACTTCTTTTTAGCATGGCATGACCTTCTGGGTTTGGCCTCATACCAGAAATCTGTCAGCTGCAAAGGTTAAAGTATTACCAATGCATCGTGATTATTTATATTTTCAGATCTCTCCTAATTTCATCTATCAACAAAAGAGTGGAAATTTGATAACTCAATATTAAACATAAGTCTAGGAGGTAATTTAAGGCAGAATATTCAACCAGATAGCAAAAGTAATTGGTATTGATGAAGGGCATACTTTTTAATATATGTATTATATATTATATATAATATTAAAGAAGTCAAATAGCATCTCTTTTTGGCATTTGCAAGGAGAACCAGTGTACCATCAGGGATAAAAAAAAAACACAACAGTGATTGGGCCAGGATCCTAATCCAGGATACCAGAGTTGTGAAGTGATCAGTACTGACCACCATAGACAGTCACATTAAAATATTTTACTTATATACTGGAGATGCTTATAAAGAATAAAGTTGCCCACTGGAAAAAGGAAATGGCTGGAGAAAAGAAAATGCAGAAAACTTGTATGAAAAAATAAAACATACTGAATATTTTAACAGTTATTTATATTTTTATCTGTCATTATGAAAAATATTGTTGCCTTACAACTCTAGAGTTAATTTTTAGACAATAATCTCTTTCATCACAGCATTGAGACAGACTTGGCTGGGGTATTAATAATTTATTCATTTCACCTGAACTAAGGATACTCAGTATACTAATCCCATAGGATTTCAGGACAGCTTCGGACACTGGAAACAATGATCTCTACATTGTGGAGGCCAGCCGTTCACAAGACAGCCATTCATTACTTTAATTATTGTTACCTGAGAAGAAAGTGATTTGTTCTAATGCAAGATCATGAATCTGGCCTTTCTTATGTCACTTAGGGCTTACCTCAGACCTTTTGTTCTTGACCCATTAGTTGTTATTTATGTAATTTCTGTTCAAGAGATTCAGCAACTACACCGAGAGTGCTCAAATTTATGCTGGTAACATTCTGCCTTGTGCTCTTACAATAGCTGAAGCAGGGCATCCTAATGCTTTAGTTTGATAAACCAGAGAAAATCCCTGTAGGATCTAAAACTGACCTGAAGAAAGATGTAACCCCTTTGCATTAGAGACTGATGAGTACTGCTGTGTTCTCTCTGCCCTTATGAAGTGCTTCAGTGGTACTTTTGATTCTACTGCTGTTATTGAAACCTAAATAAAGATTATAGTGAAAGTATTACAGTTCATTTTAGGAAAATTACTAAAACGTTTCTAATTCAGCCATATGCAGAAAACCTAATCCAAGTGTTCACTGGTAGTCGGTCTTGATTAATGCACTTCCTTTGCAAGTGTAAAGTTTATAATCCACATAATTCATCCATCCTATTAATCCAATTTATGACTTTTTCATCAGGCACAAGGCAGGAAAAACTCTGGTTGGGATATTCACTAGCAATTCGTGTCCATCTATATAGCCATCTTTCTTCCATTAATCCACTGCAGAGCAAACGCAAATACAAACACCCACAGACGAATTTAGTCTTGATGGTTGATGTAACATGCTTTATACCAAGCCAAGTACCCACAGAAAACTCATGTGAACTCAGGGATAACAAACAAACATCTCAACAACAGTGGCCAGACCAAGAATTGAAAGCAGGACTCTGGGCCACCAATAGAGCAGGAAATGGTTCATTAAGAATATGCAGGACTCTAAATTAAGTCACTAATTTGTATTGGCTCTTTCCTATCTGTCCAACCTTCTACAGCCGAACAAGCCTGCGGACACCTGAGGTCTTCTGCTTCTAAAAAAAGGTCAAAGCTGTCCACTTTCAGTTAAGACTACAAAATGACATCAAAAATTCAGAATCAATGTCTCCATGACCGGACAGTTAACTTTGGGAGCTGGAATGTTAAAGGCCTGAATCATGAATTAAAGAGAAAGAAAGTATTCTCTCAACTAACAGGTCTAAACACTAAAGTAGTATTTTTACAGTAGACCCACTTATTAAGCAAGGATCAATTTTGGCTGCAAAAAGACTAGAGATGTGGAAATTCTCATACATAGAACAGTGTCATTTGAGGTATCAGATGTAGTATCAGATCCTGAAGGGAGATATGTGATTGTCATGGACAATTTATTTAACTGTAAAGTGATTTTGATAAATGTTTATGCACCCAATGTCAATGATAGGGAATTCATGCACAATGTATTTGCATCCATTCCCAATGTGAACACTCATAAAATTATAATAGCTGGGGACTTTAATTGTGTTTTAAATCCAGACTTAGATAGGCCTCCTGTTACAGAGATGATGACATCTAATAATGCAAAGACAATTACACAGTTTGTAACTGATCACAACTTATCAGACCCCTGGAGATTTCTAAACCCAAACTCTAGTGCATATTCCTTCTACTCATCAGTGCATCATTGCTACTTATGAATTGATTATTTCTTTGTAGATAACAATTTCTTGCCTACGGTTAAATCTTGCAAGTATGATGCTATTGTTATTTCCGACCATGCCCCTTTGATCTTGGAGCTAAAATCATTATGCCCCAGATACTCATCTCGCAGATGGCGTCTTAACCCACTTTTAACCCATGAGAACTGTACAGAATTTATATCCAAACAAATCCAAACTAATCCATTCCTGCAGGAATACTCTGGGAAACCCTGAAGGCCTTCTTAAGAGGTCAGATTATCTCATATGTTTCCCATAGAAATAAATTGGAAACCAATAAAGTATCAGAGCTAACCAGCGAAATTACTAGAATAGATCAAGAACATGCCAGGTGTCAAAGTAAGGCTCTTCATAGGAAAAGGCAGGCCCTGCATTCAGAACTCAACCTCTTAACAACTAAATAAACTGAACAACTCATTTTTAAATCAAGACATCATTACTATGGAGAGAAAATTGTAAAGATGCATTTTTGTTCACTTTCATGAACTGACGCCTTTAGCAGCTGGGGCTCTCTGGTTGGAATCCTGTGCCTTTCAGGTTCCACAGTGCTATAGGCACATGTTAGTAATATGATCAATAGTATAAGTACTACTAATCATCTTCTGATAACATCTGCTCATCCCAGTAGATTTTTCTGTAGTATTTTTAGCAGTGTTAAATTCTGGGTTTATTGAAGTGTACTTTAACAGAAGAGACTGCCACAGTTTTGTTCTTCTATGCATGATATAGTGCTAATGATTTCAGAATATGTACAGTACACTGTTTATTTAGCTGCTAAAACACATTAGCTAGGGATTCCCAAAGGGAGAACTTAAAGTACAATATGCTGGCAAAAACGCTGCCACTCTGAGTCTTACTTAACAGGTTTAGAAATGACTGTGCTTAAAGAAACCAGTCAGTAATTTTAAATCAATAATTGGAAGACCACGCTAAAGGACATGAACCAAAAAAATCGAAGTACATAAAACAGAATGAAAGGGGTTGAAAGGTGGCAACCAAAGTCCAAATGAAAGACTTAATCTTAGTTAGGAACAAACTAAATTGTAAACAGGAATCTTAAAAAAGTAAACAGTCTGAACACAAACATTTAAAGTGCAATTTAAAATTCTGAGGAGTAGGAAATGTGCAGCACTGACGTTACATGCAGTCTTGATGATGAACCACCTGTCTGCCAGATACAATTAACACACAAAATTATGATGTCAATACTAAAACAATATGGTAAATGTACTATAATCAAAATAAAAAATCAATATTATGCAAAAATAAAGAAGATCACTGCAGTCATTTGTCTCAAAAACCCAAAAATGGTTGGTAAATTATTTTTTGAAGGCATGAAGGAACTGAAAAATACTAAAACCAGACCCTCCATCTATTTAATGGTGTGATTTGTCTGCTTTCCCCAGTCTCAGGTAGCACACCAAAGCACTCTCTCTTTCCCCATTCCCTTCTGACTGGCTTATGACTCTGAACTAGCCTCCTGCCAGTGAGCTATTGCCCCAGTACTTCTTCGAACCTCAGGGTAATCAGAGCTTCTGAGATAAGTTAGCTTCAGCCACATTCCTGGGGTTATTTCGAGTTGATACCGCAGACCTCCTACTAGACTCCTGCCTCCCTGCACCTCTACACCCTGTGCAACCTTAAAGGTTCTACATTGCCAGCCTGATTCGTCTTCTGCCTGTATGTTAAAGGAACAACACATCCACTTTTTCTCAGACTAGGACTGTGCTTCTATAACCTTTACTTCTCCTGCAAAGTCTCAATGATATACAGCATCTGTCTCTGCCTTGAATCTTATTTTTTATATGTTTGAATTTATTCAGAACTTATTTAGTTTGTTTTTATTGTTTATATCGGTGTCACACCCCAGAATCTTCACAGGTCTTTGTTTGATCTCGGAATGCTATGATAGGGACTGAGGACCAGTGCAATGGTAAGGGAGGGAGACACAGACGGTGCAGTTAATAAATAAAGTGCTTCATTGTGTAAAAAAAAATTTCAAATCAGTTTTAAAAACAGTTCAAAGTGCACACTGCTAAAAGTGGATAATAAATAGTGAAGTAAAAATTACTGAATAAATATATACAATAAAAGCACATCCAAAAAAAATATCTTCACTCCTCCTTATTTTAAATACTGTTGCACATTCTCCTTAAAAAAATGAAAAGGGACAATAAAAATCACCGTGCCTTTTGGACTCAAAAATCAATGCAGATAAATGGCTCGCCTTGTAGTATGAAGTCCGAGCAGCCTAACTGCACTTTCTTTCCTGTCCAAAGCAGAGCTCCTTAGATCCCATCCTGTTCTAAACTCAACCCAAAAAACCTCTCCCCTGAGGCGTGTGATGTCAGCTTTTTTTTTTTTTTATTTTATTGATTTTATTGTAATCATTCCATACAGATAGATCAATTTTTACAAAAAATAGGATTGAAAACAAAACAACCCAACCCCCACCCCTGAGAAAGAGAGCATGGCCAATGGAGTAAAACTTAAAGCTGGTCAAAATACATAAATTGATGAGTTTAATAGGCAGATTAAAAAAAAAAAAATGCGAAGAGAACTATTTCCTCAGTACTTTAAGAGCTTATTCTAAAACATTATTGATTAGATCCTGCCAGGTTTTGAAAATGTTCTGCACAGATCCTCCAACTGAGAATTTAATTTTTTCCAATTTCAAATAACATTAAAAATCGGTTACCCACTGACTTAAAAAAGGAGAGTTAGTATTCTCCCAGTTTAGCAAAATAAGTCTGCATGCCAATAGTGTAGTAAAGGCAATCACAGTTTGTTTGTCCTTCTCCGCTTTAAGCCCATCTGGAAGAACATCAAACACAGCTGTTAATGGGTTAGGAGGGATTGTGACACCAAGGCTGTCTGACAGGCATTTAAAGATTCAGGTCCAAAATAATGTTAATTTGGTGAAGGCCCAAAACATGTGACCCAGTGAGGCTGAAACTTGATTGCAGCATTCACAGGTTGGATCTTGCCCTGGAAACATTTTGGACAGTTTTAAGCAAGACAGATGTGCTCGATATATAATTTTAAGTTGAATAATTGTATGCTTTGCGCATATGGAGCTTGAGTGAATTCTCTCCACTCCTTTTCTGATATGTTGAGGGATAAGATATTTTTCCCATTGTCTTCTTGGATCTTTGAAAGGGAGGGACTGTAAAATAATTTTATATATTGCAGAAATGCTGTCTGAGTCCTCCAAACTAAGCAATATTTTTTCCAGCATAGAGGAAGGAAATCGGGCAGGTTCTGTTTCACAAAGTTTCTAATTTGAAGATAGTGAAAGAAATGTATTGCTGGAAAGTTAAATTTCGAATGTAATTGTTGATAGGATGCAAAAATGTTTTCTATATAAAGATCTCTAAGCAATTTAATCCCAAATGTTTTCCAAAAATTAAAAAACTGCATATGTTTGCGAGAGTTGAAAAAGGTGGTTCTCATTCAGAGGTGCCACAGTTAAAAGATTCTCCATCTTAAAATTCTTTCTACATTGGTTCCATATTCTGAGTGAGTGAAGCACGATTGGGTTATTAGTATATTGGTGATAACTTGCATTTATTGGGGCACAAAGCGGGGAATATAAAGAAGTACTGCAGGATTTTATTTCTATTGCTGACCAAGCCTGTGTATGTTCATCTATTTGTGTCCAGGTTTTTATAGCTTGTACTGTATGTTTGCTGCCCAGTAATAAAACTAAAAGTTGGGTAGAGCCATGCCACCTTCTGCCTTAGGTCTTGGTAGGGTCGCTCTTTGGATACGTGGATGTTCCGAATAAATGAGGTTATGGTTGAATCTAACTGCTTTATTGATGTATAGTGGAACTTTTTGAAATAAAAAGAGAAACTTAGGAAGGATATTCATCTTAACAACGTTAAATCTTCCAGCTAGAGTGAGATGAAGGGTTGACCATCTATGCAAGTCTTGCCTTAATTTTTTCCATACAGACAGTGAAATTTTGTTGATAAAGTGCTTTATATTTACTTGTGATATTTACCCCTAAGTACTTAAACTGATATGCAATGATAAAAGGGAAGGTGTCCAATCTGATATTGTATGCTTGAGAATTCACTGGAAAGACCAAAGATCTTTTGAAATTCTGTAAGTGCTGTTAAGACTGCAGGTACAGTATTTTGTGGGTCTGATATATAGAGTACCATATCATCTGCATATTGAGAAATTTTCTGTTCAAGTCCTTCTCTGATATTGTAGATTCCGGAATGGAATGGCTTGGAGTTTGGGGGGTCGGCTTATACAACGAGTATCGTTTCAGATTCAAGATTTCCAGCGCAATGCCGGTTTTGCCGATGAATACGGAAGTAATTAATGATGAAACCACAGCGCCATCTTTCAGATGAAGAAGTAACTTTGCATGCCGGTACTTTAAATTAAATAAAGAATTTATTCAAAAAAGTGTTTTAGTTGTTGCTTTTATTAATAAAATTTATAATAAATTATCGGGAAGTTTAAAATAAAATACCGTTGTTTTGATTTACGACCAACATCTTGCGTTACGACTCGATGGCGTGTATCCGCTTGCGTGATTGTAAACAAACAACCGAGAGCGTTAGTAAGCGTCAGTCGGAGTCCAGATATGTGTTTGTGGATGTAATTTCGGTCATTGCAGTGATTTACTTATATATATAATTCACTAAGACCATGCAAGCAAGACACATAATTGCTAAGTAAGGAAGAGAAGGTAATGAAGGTAAAGAAAGCGATCACAATCGAAACGAAGATGGAAATTGTGTGGAAATATGAGAGTGCTGTTCGTGTGACCGATCTCGCTAATATGTACAGCATGTCGAAATCCACTATCTCGACAATTTTACAAAGAAAAGATTTGCATAAGGAGGCTCCTTCTAAACAATACCCACCATCCGTTTCATTCTCCTCCTCCTCCCTTCCTGCAGCCCAAAGATGTCAAATTAAATGGTGAGTACAGTATGAAATTGTTGTTTCTAGAATAGAATAGAATAGAATAGAATGCCTTTTATTGTCACTATACACATGTACAATGAGATTAAAAGCAGCTCCTTCAGTGCAGACATATGTGTAGAACACAACAAGTAAATAAACAAATGGTGCGAAAAGATGCAAAGAAGTTGAAAAAAAAAGTTCTGTATAGGGCTTGTATGGTTGTTTCTTTAGCCTTAGCATAACGCCGGATCTGCGGGCCCGCTTCTGCTTCCTTTCTCTCATCTATCTGCGTCGTCTTCTAGACCCGACAACAATCCACGGAGAGCCCGCTGGTATCGCTATGTTGTTTGGGATGTTGTGCGTGTGATGAAAAACACTCGAAACAGATGTCTGGCTCTGGACACCGATGTCTATAAGGTTCTGACGGGTGTAGCGGATGTTCGCTGAACCGATCATGCACAAACAAGCAAAAAAAAAATAAAAATACAAAAACAACAAAAAAGTGCACTGAAAGGGAGAGCCCTGAGCCGCTGCGACCATGCACGCCACCATGCTCCTAGCTTAATCTAGCCTACTTCTGGTAGGCTAGGCACTTTTTATAACTTTTTGGTTAGTACATTAGAAAAATTATTGGTGTTTTGGTAAATTATGCACATTATACAACTCTTTTTTATTATGAAAAGATTAAGTAAGTGTTGCATTGGGAGGTTCGGAATGCATTATGGGTATTTCCATTATTTCTTATGGGAAAAATAGTCTTGACTTACAACCAACTTGAGTTACAATCAGCCCTCGTGAACGAATTAAGTTCGTAAGTCAAGGGTCCACTGTATTGCGTATTTAAGTTAATCAAATTTATAACAAGTCTCCGGAAATCCACCCGCCGATGTACCGTATTTGCGTATATAGTTTCAACACAAAGGTTTCATTTTACCAAACTTCTCCGCAATCACTTCCTGGTTTCCGTCAAAAATGCCGGCAGTCTCAAATTCTCGCCGATAAACATGATAAATATACCTGAAATTTTGCTTGGAGAAGGGGATCAGCTTAAATACCGGTCATCGGCAAATACATGTAATTTAGTAGGTAGAAAAGGGGGTCGGCTTATATACCGAGTCGGCTTATATTCCGGGATCTACGGTAATCCCCTTTATCTGATAAGCATTTCAACAGTGAACTGCCAGTGGTTCAATGGCGATTGCAAATAGCAGTGGTGACAAGGGGCATCCTTGTCTGGCACCATGTTCTAGTTTAAAGTAGTCTGAACAAATGTTGTTAATACAAACTGAAGCATCTGGATTGGTATACAGTAGTTTGATCCATGCACAAATATTCGGGCCAAACCCAAATTTCTAATGTAGTAAAAAGGTAGTTCTATTCAATCATGTCGAATGCTTTTTCTGCATCCAACGATAATAATGTCTCTGGGGTGTTTGACTTTGCTGGTGAATATATTACATTAAACAGGCGTCGAAGATTGGAAGCTAAGTGTCGGCCTTTAATAAATCCAGTTTGATCTTGTGATATTACTGAAGGCAGCACTTTCTCCATCCTTCTAGCTAAGACTTTGCAGAGTATCTTAACATCATTATTCAGAAGTGAAATTGGTCTGTATGATGCACATTGTAATAAGTCCTTATTTTGTTTAGGAAAGACAGTGATTAATGCTTGGCGAAAACATTGTGGTAGAATTTGATTGTCTCTAACTTCTGTAAATGTTGCTAATAAGATGGGAGCTAGCTAAGTGGAGAATTTCTTATAAAATTGTACAGGGTAGCCATCAGGGCCTGCTGCTTTCCTGCTTTGAATTGACTTTATAGCATCTAGTAATTCTGATAGCGCCAAAGGTTTATCCAGTTCCTCTGCACTAAAAGTATCTATTTGTGGTATCTGTAATGTATCTAGAAATGCATTAAATTGTGTGTTGTCTTCTTTAAACTCAGTAAAATATAAGGATTTATAGTAGTCTCTGAATTTGTGCATTATATTTTTACGGTCAATGATTTTATCTCCGTTCGTGTTGGTGACTGCTGGGATTGCATTGTGAACATCTTGCTTGTGGATTTGTTGAGCTAAGAGCTTATTACCTTTCTCTCCATGTTCATAGTAATGATGTCTTGATTTAAAAATGAGTTGTTCAGTTTCTTTGGTTGTTAAGAGGTTGAGCTCTGAATGCAGCGCCTGCCTTTTCCTATGAAGAGCCCCACTTGGACACCTCGTATGATCTTCATCTATTCTAGTAATTTCGCTGGTTAGCTCTGATACTTTATTGGTTTCTAATTTATTTCTGTGGGAAAGGTATGAAATAATCTCTCCTCTTAAGAAGGTCTTTAGAGTTTCCTAGAGTATTCCTGCAGAGACCTCTGAGGATGTATTTGTCTCTAGGAAGAAACTGATTTGTTTGGATATAAATTCTGTACAGTTCTCGTCTGCTAATAAAAGTGGGTTAAGACGCCATCTGCGAGATGAGTGTGTGGGTCCTAATGATTTTAGCTCCAAGATCAAATGGGCATGGTCGTCATACTTGCAAGATTTAATCATAGGCAAGAAATTATTATCTATAAAGAAATGATCAATTCTTGTGTAGCAACGATGTACTGGTGAGTAGAAGGAATATGTTCTTGAGTTTGGGTTTAAAAATCTCCAGGGGTCTGATAGGTTGTGGTCAGTTAAAAACTGTGTAATTGTCTTTACAGTGTTAGATGTCATCCCCCCTGTGACAGGAGTTCTATCCAAGAGTGGATTTAAAACACAATTAAAGTCCCCAGCCATTATAATTTTATGAGTGTTCACATTGGGAATGGATGTAAATACATTTTGCATGAATTCCCTATCATCAACATTGGGTGCATAAACATTTATCAAAATCACTTTACAGTTAAATAAATTGCCCATGACAATCACATATCTCCCTTCAGGATACGATACTATATCTGATACCACAATTGAGACTGTTCTAAGTATGAGAATTCCCACACCTCTAGTTTTCTTTGTAAAGCTGGAATGGAACATTTGGCCAGTCCAGTCTTTTTGCAGCCGGAACTGATCCTTGCTTAGTAAGTAGGTCTCCTGTAAAAATACTATCTTAGTGTTTAAACCTGTTAGGTGAGAGAATACTTTCTTTTGTCTTTAATTCGTGAATCAGGCTTTTAACATTCCAGCTCACAAAGTTAACTGTCCCATCATAGAGACATTCTTTCTGAATATTTGATGTCATTTTGTAGTCTTAACTAGACATTAGGCAGCTTTAACCTTAATTTCCAATTTTCCCACGAGTTATTGCCGTGCAGCTTATTGTTATGTTGGTAGTTATCATTATAAGGATTAAAATAATAGATTAGATATAGATTGCTTTCTTTTTCTCCCCCCCCCTTATCCCCCCACCCCCCATTTTGCCTCCCCACGTGAGGCTGGACCCCACTTCACAAAGTCCCGGTCCTCTGACATACCTAGAGACAGAGCACATCCAAAACAAAACAAGCCCCCAGCAGCGGCATTTAGGGATTAAAAAGTAGAGATATCTATTGCCAATAAAGTCTAAATACTATAAGCATAAAATATAATCATTAACAGACTATAAGCATATAATATAATCATTAACAGTCCTTAAATATTAAGACAATAAACCCAGGGAGTGGTGTTGAAAAGTAGCCTTGGATAAGCATAGTAAACCCTAATGTAACAATAACAATAAATCAAGGGTATGATGTTAAACAATCTCTTTTAGAATAGTTAAAAACAAAAAAAAAATTTATTGGTCACGTCCGTTACGGGACATGGATATCTGAAGCGGAGCTTTGTTAGTAGCGGCTTATTTTTTCTCTTATTTCTTATTATCCCAAGGTATCCTCTATTTACCCAACACGAGGAGTTTCTACTACAGTATATAAATATGAGTAACAAGAAAGGCGGTCAGAAAGAAATGGAAAAGAAACTTAGAGCTACACCCAAGTCTAGACAGGCATCAGGTGCCAGTATAAGGTACGGCCTTTCAGAGACTGACCTGGAACAGGCAGGGAAAAGCACAGACTTCCCAGGGACCCGCTCCACTGAAACATTTCCAGTCGAGAGCGAAAATGGGAGCGAAGGTGCAAGTGATGCAGGTCACAATAGCGCGCCGATTCCAGAAGATCACTTGAAACTACAGATGGCCTTGCAGTCCGCGCATTCATCTAATCCTCGCGAGCTGGAAGCATCGGCTGTAGCAGGCTTGCCACTTCACCCATGGAGCACGAAAGCCAAAACGATTTGTCCGAACTGAAGGAAATGATCGCAACATTGGCTACAGCCACAAGTGAGCTCAAGAAAGACATTCAGAAAAATATGAAGAAAGAAATAAATGGCTTGCTCAAGACAAACGAGAAGATACGGCTGGAGCTGCAAGAGATGCGGCAGGAATGTAAAGACTTGGAAAAAGTATATATAATCGTTTTGATGCAGTCTTTAAAGATACAGTTGTGCTTGAAAGTTTGTGAACCCTTTAGAATTTTCTATATTTCTGCATAAATATGACCTAAAACATCATCAGATTTTCACTCAAGTCCTAAAAGTAGATAAAGAGAAACCAGTTAAACAAATGAGACAAAAATATTATACTTGGTCATTTATTTATTAAGGAAAATGATCGAATATTACATATTTGTGAGTGGCAAGAGTATGTGAACCTCTAGCATTAGCAGTTAGTTTGAAGGTGAAATTAGAGTCAGGCGTTTTCAATCAATGGGATGACAATCAGGTGTGAGTGGGCACCCTGTGTTATTTAAAGAACAGGGATCTATCAAAATCTGCTCTTCACAACACATGTTTGTGGAAGTGTATCATGGCACGAACAAAGGAGATTTCTGAGGATCTCAGAAAAAGAGTTGTTGATGCTCATCAGGCTGGAAAAGGTTACAAAACCATCTCTAGAGTTTGGACTCCACCAATCCACAGTCAGACAGATTGTGTGCAAATGGAGGAAATTCAAGACCATTGTTACCCTCCCCAGGAGTGGTCGACCAACAAAGATTACTCCAAGAGCAAGGCATGTAATAGTCGAAAAGGTCACAAAGGACCCCAGGGTAACTTCTAAGCAACTGAAGACCTCTGTCACATTAGCTAAAGTTCATGTTCATGAGTCCACCATCAGGAGAACACTAAACAACAATGGTGTGTATGGCAGGGTTAAAAGGAGAAAGCCACTGCTCTCCAAAAAAAACATTGCTGTTTGTCTGCAGTTTGCTAAAGATCACGTGGACAAACCAGAAGAGTATTGGAAGAATGTTTTGTGGACGGATGAGACCAAAATAGAACTTTTTGGTTTAAATGAAAAGTGTTATGTTTGGAGAAAGGAAAACACTGCATTCCAGCTTAAGAACCTTATCCCATCTGTGAAACATGGTGGTGGTAGTATCATGGTTTGGGCCTGTTTTGCTGCATCTGGGCCAGGACGGCTTGCCTTCATTGATGAAACAATGAATTCTGAATTATATCAGAGAATTCTAAAGGAAAATGTCAGGACTTCTGTCCATGAATTGAATCTCAAGAGAAGGTGGGTCATGCAGCAAGACAACGACCCTAAGCACACAAGTCGTTCTACCAAAGAATGGTTAAAGAAAAATAAAGTTAATGTTCTGAAATGGCCAAGTCAAAGTCCTGACCTTAATCCAATCGAAATGTTGTGGAAGGACCTTAAGCGAGGAGTTAATATGAGGAAACCCACCAACATCCCAGATTTGAAGCTGTTCTGTAAGGAGGAATGGGCTAAAATTCCTCCAAGCCGGTGTGCAGGAATGATCAAAAGTTACCGGAAACGTTTAGTTGCAGTTATTGCTGCAAAGGGGGGTCACACCAGATACTGAAAGCAAAGGCTCACATACTTTTGTTACTCACAAATATGTAATATTCGATCATTTTCCTTAATAAATAAATGACCAAGTATAATATTTTTGTGTCATTTGTTTAACTGGTTTCTCTTTATCTACTTTTAGGACTTGAATGAAAATCTGATGATGTTTTAGGTCATATTTATCCAGAAATATAGAAAATTCTAAAGGGTTCACAAACCTACAAGCACAACTGTATGCTAAGAAAAATTGAGGAACACATTCAGGAAAATGCGTCTAAACTGAGAGAACTTGCCGATTAGCTGGAAGACGTTAAGCAGACATTCACGGCTCGAATTGAAACAGCAGAACATTTGGCATCTAATGCCGATGGAAAAGCTACAGCTGCAAATTCCAAATGCAAAAAACTCGGAGACAGACTTAGAATCAAAGGTCTACCTGAGAATTTTAAAAGTCCAAACCCAATGAAATTTGTAGCTGAACTATTCTCAAAAATAATTGGAGAGGACTTTAAATCAGATACAGAGATAGCAGCAGCTTATCACATACGTGGATCAAATACCTTTAAACCTAGGTCTTTAAATGTCCGCTTCGAGAGATTACAATTTAAGCTTGATGTAATGGCACTTCTCAGACACAAGCAAGAGATTATATATGAAAATAACCACATTCGTATTTTCCCTGATTTCTCACTCTCAACAGCTACTAAACGTGCAGCTTTTTACAACATTAAACAGCGATTACGGAAAGCCGATATCAGATACAGCCTCTTGTATCCTGCCAAACTGAAAGTGGAAATTCAAGACAAATATCACATCTTCTCTTCCACGGATGAAGCAGAAAAGGAATTAAGAAAGCTGATCCCGACGATTTTTTGAAATACGAAAGTGAGTCCCATCCCATCATGGTATGGCAAGAAGATATTACCTACTGTCTGATCTGCTTGCAATAATACAGGTACCATAATTATACATCCTTTTCTCTTCTCTGACACTTTTTGTTTATGTTTATGCTTTAGTTATAATTGTAGGCCTATGTGTGGAAGAAATTAAAGCAGGTTTGTTTTTTTTTTTAAACTATTCTAAAAGTGATGTCAGCTTTTAACCTACCTAATACATGCTTCTGACTCTGATGTGAAGCCATTTCCTCCTGTATCACATGCACATGCATACCTTGAGAAAGGCATAGTACCCACGTGCAGGTGTATCAGTTCACACGCCATCATCTGCAACACCTGATATGTGTGGTTAAACACCTCACAGCCACCTGCAACTGCAGAATCTGTTCTTCTTCTCACTGACAACAGCAATCCAGAGGAAGCACCTGCATGAAGTTTACAATACTCACCCACATATCCACATGTGTATGCATCCAAACAGGATGCATCCAAACAGGATGCTTATGCGGATGCTAATTTTCGACTGCCGCTGTCTGATTGAAATTGCCCCTTCAAAGGCAGGTCAATAAGTAACAACTACAGAAAAAATTCCAAAAAACTAGAAGAGGATATATATGAAATTATCAATGACATACCTCATTACAATCTGATTATTATAAATTCATAACCATATATTTTTGTTAAACCATATTTTTTATTATTTCTTTTTTCCATCACCATTTTGGGAGTATTTGTTTCATAGTGCCATGGTGTTAGTTGTTTAGTGTTGCTATGCCTTTTACTTGTCACCAAACGTGTCATGCACTGCCAGTATTTAAGGTGGCAGTGCAGTGTTCAATTTATCCAAGCATATGGTAGAAACTTTTAAATCTACAAATATTTGTTTAGCAATTGTTCAATTAGGGAAATGATTATTATATGGTCAGAACTTTTGCTTTATTTTACAAACTCAATTTTAGTCTCACATTTTGGCTTTTGATGTTCAGGTGTTTTTGATTTCTTGCTGTTTTGACCTGTTCTAAGTACTCTAACATTGCTCCTTAAAAGTATTTCACCTCCTGTTCTTCTCTCAAACTTTTCTGTCTTATGACACCTTTTTTATCTAAGACTATGTCATTCTCTCATAGTGATAGTGTTAGGCATCCTTAAAATATGCTGGATTGCCTACAGCATTCTGCAAGAACAGCACCATATTCCTCACTACTACTCTGGTTAAATCTGGTGCATAGACTATAGAACATTTAGAGGGCTTACTACCCATGGCAATGCCCTTCTTCTTTCCCTTGCATTACAATTTTCATTTCCAGTCCCAGTGTTAGTTTTCTCCCTGTCTATGGGCCAGCTTTGTGCTTGGGAAACATTGGTTACCAAGGCAATGCTTTATATCTATTATAACTGGTTTTCATACTTTAATTTATAGTAATGAATTCAATTTATAATTGCCCAGCAAATCAATTTCCTGACATATTTTTTACAAAAATCAAAAATCTCTACCCTTTAAAATTGGCAAAGAGACTGTTTTGAGTTAATTGAGAATTAGTATAAATGCAAGCATGTTCTTTGACCTAAAACAACCAGCTGAATCTGGTTTCTTAATTGAAGCAATACTAATATTGACGAATACATGGCCACAAAGGTTAATAACTAGGTTTTCTTAATAAAAGTACAATCGAAAATAATTGATTTACTATTGCCCTATGCTTTATGACTGAGGGAGGTCCAATTTAATTTAAAGCCCCTGTGTATGTGTCCACAGTACAAAACAAAATTGCTCAATAAACACAATTGTTTCTAGATCAGCAGTCCAGTACACTTAACTCTGTGAAAACCTTTCTCCTTACATGGCTTTCTGAACCACACAAAATAACTGAATGTCCTGTGTTTTGGGAAAATCAATAGGTGTATTGCTTTGGAAAAATGCTATTCTGAAAGATCCTTCCATATGATTTTTTACATTCTCTACAGTGTGGTGTAGGTTTCTTCAGAAAGGTGCTCTAAGGCTAACCAGTATATTATTTCCTCAGTACTAGTGTTAATTGGCAATTTTTTTTTTGCTGGAAACACTGTTTTCGCGGGAGACCTTGTTCACTGAATATGGCAGCCATGGGCACAACTTTAATGCTTGCCTACTGTAAGAATATTGCCAATGTAACCATCGCTGGGTAGCAAGGAAACATGGAAAAGAAGTACAGTTTCTGCTACTGAACTGGAACCATCAACTGAAGCACTTGACAGTGCTGAGGGATATTTATTCCCATCTCTAACCAGTCATTTCAACCCCCAGGGCTCTTTGAATGCTGTATGTGGATCGGCAGTGAAATTAACAATAGAATTACCAGAGCCTACGAAAAAACTCGTAGATCCATCCCACCTTAACTCGCTTGTCACCTCTCCGTCAGCGTCTTTTATCCTTTAAATGTGTTGATAAGCAGCCAACTGCAAGCAGCCTGCTATCACATCCCCCACCCCGCACAGTTTTCTCAGTTCAAGTCTGTTTACCTGTGTGTCAGTTGCTTAGAGTTGTATAGAGTGAGAAGTCAAGCAAAATTACACCTTTTATAAATACTATATCGTTATTTGGAACACTTGCATTTCATGTGTGTTCCGTGTCTACACCGATCTATGTAAACACATTGTTAAAACAGAAACTTTTTTTATATTTTAGTAATAATTGACAAAATTTACACATTAAGTGTATAAAGTGTGAAGCCTGAATTCCAAATATCAAAGAAACACTTTAACAAAAGGTACAAATATAACAGAACAAATGCACTTCCATTCAAAAATATAACTGCAGAAAAACAACCTCCGTTAGCGTGCGACATTGACACGCAGTTGCTATGACAGCTTCGATGGTGCAGCGATATCAACTGTTGACTGGTAATCAAAGCTTCACGGGTTCATTCCTGGACGAGTACGTTTTGTGAAGTGAGCTGCTCTTATTCTTACTATTTTAGAATAAAAACATACATTTGATTCTAGTCTGTAACAGCTAGTGTCATTTATGATACTTGTAAAGGTTAGTTTTGCTTTTTTTTTATTCAGTTTTATTCTCTCAGCCGCATTCACGATCCCAACTCCAAGCATTTGACACTGCTGTTTTCACATAGACGTGCTATAACAGAGGTAAACTCAAATCATGACGACGGTTCTACATCGGATCAAAAATGCACTTTTGCCATCGCTGTACTTTGTATATGTACATGGGAAGCTTATGTTTTGGGCACATGCACCGTCCTTTGTATGTAAGAGCCAGATTAAACTGGACATTCTCTGATCTGGAGGGATAAAAGCTGACACAGAAACGCTGGTGAATCTACCTTCTTCGTATCTCACTGTCACTTTATTTTTTTTAATTCAGTTTTATTGAGTGTTCCTGCTAAACTGAATAAGCTCATGCCTTCTGGTGCACGATGTCGAAGCAGCACGGAGAAAAAAAAGAAACAGACAAATATATGGGACATTGGGTATAAAATTATTCAGAAAACATCATTGCACTAATGCAATATTATTTGAAAACTAACAGCGTAAGATTGGGTGTGAATTTACGTTGGCGATGTTACTTAGATTCAGATCAAGAGAGGCGGGGGGGGGGGGGTGTTACAGCATGATTGTCAAAATAAAACTGGAGCTTATTCAGTGCAGCCCCCCAGTTTTATTGTCTGATTCACGTTCAAGCTTCCAGACACACACCCTCCTCCTTCCAATCTGACGCCGTTTTCAAATAAAGACGTGGTACAAACTTGCTTTGTTACATCCTCTCTTTATTTGAAAACCGTGTAAGATCTTGTGCACGAACAAGATTGGGAAAACTGTGGACGGCTTTCTCTCTCTCCCCACTGCTTCCTGCTTTTTCCTCCTGCAACCTCTGGTCCGTTCTTTCTTTCCTTTCTTTTCCTTCCCCTCTATCCGACTCACGCTTCTATTTATCAAGAGAGCGTGACATCTTTGGCAAATCAGCGGCCCCAGGAACAATCACGGATATGGACAGTTTCTCACCTGTGCACTTAGCTGAGAAACACACTCACCGCGAATCGCCCCAAGAACCGCTTCAGCCACACTACCACGCCCCCTCGCTAAGCTGCGAGCGCGGTGATTATTTATTTAAAAATGGACCTTTTGTCATGCACTGTAGGCCTGCTACTCCACAGGTTTACATCTAAGAAGATGTACCGACCTCTTCATGTTAAGTTTTGGACTTGGGAATTGTTTGGACCTTCTGCCGATTAAGCACGAAAGGACAGCGTCCACATTTCTCAGAATAATTTTTCTCTTAAATCACAGGCACATAGTGCAAGGTTATCAGGCAGATATTTGCAGGATCACAAAGAAAATGTAATTTCTATACCACAGCGGTCGTGCAGCACCTTTCACAAGGGATCTGCTACCGAGAGATGATCCAAATACATTTAATCTGCTGTTAGTTCTACTTACCTGTTGTGTTATAGCACCTTTAAAATGTACTTTCCAAATAACAATATAGTATTTATAAAAGGTGTCATTTTGCTTGACTTCTCACTCTATACAACTCTAAGCAACTGACACGCAGGTAAACAGACTTGAGCTGAGAAAACTGTGCGGGGTGGGGGATGTGATAGCAGGCTGCTTGCAGTTTGCTGCTTATCAACACATTAAAAGGACAAAAGACGCTGACAGAGAGGTGCAAAGCATTTTAAGGTGGGATGGATCTATGAGTTTTTTCGTAGGCTCTGGTAATTCTAGTGTTAAAAAGGTAAAAATGGGTCCCAAAGAGAAACAGGTTGAGAAACACTACCATCCTGAATGCATTAAAAAATAAAAATAAAAAATGTGCTGTATTAGGAGTGCTGCCACCAGATATATAATCTGATCCTTGTGCGCTGCCTGTGCAGCACCACATAGTTAATGATGCATGCAAAATTAGTCATTGCCCAAAAACAATCTCAAAGCAAGCCTTAAAGAAACTCTTTCCCTCCCTGACCCCTAATCAGATAATGCAGGACACTCTGTTAAATAATAAAAACTAAAAACATTTTACTGTTTACAGGGTGTTTCTTTTTTATGATGGAAGGAGAAAGTGTCGAGCATCTGCACATATACATGGAAAACAAAAAAAAAAAAAACATTTCAGCTATGCTCAGAGCTGCGACTTGAAGCAATGGAAAAAGCCAATCCCATGCCACCGCTTCGTTTCACGGCCAATGTGTACCCCAAGTTAGGAACTCTGTGCAATGTACTGCATTTTACATACCTATTGCAAGTTTGTAGCTCTTTGTTGCATTTTCTTTGTGGCATTTGTTCTGTTTGCATCTTTTCTTGTTTTGGCGCTGTGTTAGCTCTGTGGTCTAATAGTTCAGATCACAAATTTGATCACAGTAATCGGTCCAACATAGTTGCCAAACTTTTCCCTTGCCCTCTTACTTTCAAGATCATTAAAACCCACTCAAAACTAGTTCTGTTCCTACTTCTCCATTGACTTCAACGCATTTGGCAAAGTTCTTGAACATTCCCGTGATTTCAGAAAACTCAAGGCAAAGCAAATTCAGTGGAGTTTGCTCATCACTACTCAGTACTGACACAATGATTGAATGCCACAAGGGAATTAGGTGCCTTGGGGATTTCTAAAAGCTTGTTCCCTATCACCAAAGTAAAGAATCAAAGACACTGCCTCTAACATCCATCCATCCATCCATTATCCAACCCGCTATATCCTATCTACAGTACAGGGTCACAGGGACTTCCTCTAACAGCTACTCTGGAAATCTGATAAGCAGATCATGCCCATAAAAGTCAAACAGTTCTTCTGGCCATGTCATCTGAAATGGCTATTGAAGCTGTTTGGATTATGAGAGTCAGTTTTGTGTCTGGAAATGTCCTCTGTTTTAATCACCCTGCAGTCTCTTCCTGCTGTTATTAGTGTCTCTTTTAACTGCCTTCCCTCTTAGTTACAGTTGGTATTTTTCTAGCCTCATTAAACATTAGACATTAAAATGAGTAAAAATGTAACCTTATATTAGAGTTTAAGCCTATTAGTATTGTTGCTTCATGCTTCATGCTCAAGAATTCTAAGACCTCCTGAGGAAGGATCTTTAAAGGAGCAAACAGAATAACACACTTTGCCTTCATTGTTAATCAATTAATAACGGAGGTAAGCCTTGGTGATTTTGTGTTCTGCTGTGTTGTTGCCCAGCCAGGTACTATCCAGTGGTTACAATGCCAACAGAAAATCCCCACAAGGCACAAGGTGCAGCAAGCTCATGCCACTTTCAGGATAGGTTCCTGCTGCACAAAGTTTACAGCCAGACATTTCTCTGGTTCCTTCATGCCTTGCAAGCCTTTCTCATAAATTATATTTTAACCATTAATTTTTTAAAAATCTCTTTAATAAATGGACTTTAAATGTTTGTATCACTTTGCAGTCTCTTGCTGTTTTAGCCTCTCTTTTATCTGCCTTCCCTCTTAGTCACAGTTTGTATTCTTCTAGCCTCATTAAACATTTGATATTAAAATTAGTAACAATTAAAATAACAGTCATTGACCTTGTGTTAAACCAAGACCTATTAGTTTTGTTAGATTATGCTGCATGCTCTGAAAACATTTACAGTCATTTAGAAATTCTGCACCTTTGTTGCAGACCATGAAAATGTAAAGCACAGTCTGAGGCCGTTAGGAGTCAACTATCCTCCTGTGTTTCACTAAGCTTTAGGTATGTTTCACTAAGCTTTAGGTAGTGAGAGTTTTATTCAAATTTAAAACCTCTTGGATAGAAGCAGTCTTGTGCAGCTTAATAAAACTCCAGGGCAGCTGAATGACCTGTAGTGAAAGCATTACAACTAAAAGTAATTTTCTGGTTAAATGAAAACTTGATAATTGAGAAAGCAGATTTCACTATGATCTCCATAAGTGGAAGACACAAGAATAATGAGAATCACATACAGCATGACTGGGAGCCCCCTTCCCCTTTGACACAGCCATGGTACAGACACTGGGGGTAGTCTCAGATTCTCAACTTTAATAAACAGGATACAGGCACATATAATAGGTAAAACATCCAAAGTTGCATCTAGTGTCTCCGTGGGATGACCTCATCTAATCTGTATAGCTACATTTGCATCCAAAAACAGTTACTTCCGAAGTATATTGTTAAACAGCTCTTCCCAGTAGGTGAACATCTAAATGGGCTCTTGACTTCCATGAGACCTGGTAAACTAGCTCATCCATGTCATCTCTCCTGCTCAGGCTTCTACCTCACTACTGTATTCTTTTTCACATTTCACTTTTGCTTTCTTAAACAACAACACTTGCTTAGAAGTTATTTGTCTTTGATTTGCTTTAAACATATGGCAAAAACACAGAAAAGGGCTATTAATCTGTGCAAATATATTTGTAGGTGTATAAAACAAGTGTCAAATAAGTAAATGTATTGAATTGAAGAATATATTAAATCCAAACCAATACGAAGTATGTCAAGCCAATGCCTAAAAATGATAAGTCAAATCTGAATTTTATTTGCTTGGCAGACACTTTATCCACTGTGACTTACAAAAGAGGTAAACATAATCGAGTAACAATAGGCTCGGGCCTGTTTAGCAGGTGTTGTGGGTCAGGTAACAAAAGCTGACTGCCACAAGTGAAAAGATGTAATAACTAATAAATTTACAATCATAGATTAACAATTGATAAAGCATTTAAACTCAATGTAACAACAAATCAACCGACAATACATAAGATCACAGAGCAAAGTTTTTTTTTCTTTTCAATCAATTAGATATTCATAGAACAGATGGGTTTTCAACTGCTTCTTAAATCTATTGAGGGAATCAGAAGTTCAGATGGAGGTGGGCAGCTCGTTCCACCAACTAGGAACTACACAGGAAAAGAGTTTGGATTGAGACTTGATACCACACAGGGGTGGCATCACCAGATGCTTTTCCCTGTCAGACCTGAGTGGGTGAGAAGGAGCACAGCACCTCACCAGTTTTTCCATATACACAGGTAATGACCCATTGACTTCCCTATAGGCAAGCATCAGAGATTTGAACTTAATGCATGCTGCAATTGGGAGCCTATGTAGCAAACTGAAGAGAGGAATGACATGAGCCATTACTTGGTATGTTAAATACAAAATGGGGCACTGCATTTTGGAACATTTGCTGCGTCTTGATAGCACATGTAGGTACTCTGCCAGAAGTGAGTTGCAGTAGTCCAGATGTGACTAGACCAAAGCCTGGACCAGAAATTGTGCTGCATATTTCATCAGATAAGGTCTGATCTTGCTGATATTATACAGTGTGAACCTGCATAAACGAGAAACAGTAGAAATGTGGTCAGAAAAAGATAGCTGCTCATCAATCACCACCACAGGGTTGTGTACCAACTTGGCAATACACGACAGTGGGCCAAGCTATACAGAGATGGGAAGTTGAACAGACAGGCTGGCTGGGATTACAAGAAGCTCAATGTTTTCCAGGTTGAGTTGTATATGGTGGTCCTTCGTCTAGGCTGAGATATCAGTAAGGTATGCAGAGACTCTAGGTGATATTCTGTTGTCCTCAGGAGGGGACGACAGGTACAGCTGTGTATCATCAGCATAGCACTGATAAGGGAACCCATGGGATTGGATGATGGAGCCCTGTGAGGTGGTGTACAGAGAGAAAAATAGAGGACCCAGCACCGATCCTTGGGACACCCTTGTGCATGTCTGATGCACCATTGAAATCTCACCTCGCCAGGACACACTGTAGGATCTGCCCAAGATGTAAGACTCAAAGCATCTGAGAGCAGTCTCAGTGATGCCAGGGTCAGAGGGGGTAACAAGAAGGATGTCATGGTTGACCATGTTGAAGGCAGAGAAGAGATCTAGAAGGATCAGGACAGATGACATGTTGGTAGCCTACCCAATCGTATCTGGTCGACCACAGTCAGGAGACCAGTCTCAGTCGAGTGGTTACACTTGAAACCAGACTAGTTAGTACTAAGCAATCTTTTCTGTACAATGAAAGAAAAGACCTGATTAGAAACAGCACGTTCAAGTGTTTTGGAAAGAAAAGAAAGGAGAGAGACAGTCTTGTAATTGTTAAGTTGGTATGGATTGAGTGTTGGTTTTTTGAGAAGTGGTGTTATCAATGCCTTTGAAGACACTTTGAAGATGGCAGGAAATGTGCCTGAGCTGAGTGAGGCAATACACAGTAGAAGGTGAAATTCAATGAATGCAGAGTGCACTATGAATATATAACATTTATTTTGAATATATAACGTTTTACTTGACATATAATTATTGACATTTTTTATGTATAATGTAATCTGATGGACATTGGTTGAATTTTGAATATATAAAATTAATCTTGAATGCTGCCAACATTCTCCCTATACCCAAATTGAACGAGCCAGGAGCACTCAAGAAACATTGGGGATAAAGAGAAAGGAACTCAAAATATCTCAGAGCTGGTTTTTGTATCTTTGTAGAAGAGAACCAGAAGGACATATCTCAGATGGGAACAGGATAACCCAGGAAGTCTGGAATACCCAGTCCAGTGAGGTCACCTCAAATGATCTGTAGTCTGCTGCTTTGTCTCATGTGCCCAAGGATATTAGGAAGAGAAATCAGGAACAAAGTGGGTCAGAACATTTCCTAACTGCTACAAAGGAAGAAACTTCATCTTGTGGTGATGCACATTAAGGTTTGTGGCTGCAGGCAGGTTAAAAAAAAATAAAAACAGTGCAGCTTGGGCTCTGTGGGTGTGCTTGCTTGAGCAGCCCTGAAGACATAAGATGCATAACCTACTTTAAATTAAGACACCAGGCTTATCTGAGCTGGTTTCAGTCCCAATATGGAGGATTAGGGCAAGTCATGCTTGGTTTACCAAGGCAACTAAGTGTCATGTCTTAGCCTGCCCTGTACCAGGCTAAAGATGAAGCTTAGTAGAGTGTTGTGGATTGTGAATTCATGAAATTCCCACTCAATGAGAAACAAAACCTCAGAGAAAGGTTCCTTGGATTTTTTTTAGCATAGCTAATGTTGTTGAACTTGTACTTAATTTAATCTTAGATATTCATTACAAGATGAGAAAGCATTATAACCTAAACTATCAATTTGAAATACAGCATTAAAATTATGTCATTAATTACCACCTTTTGTTATCAGGATTTTGTAGCATATTTAATTTTGCTGTATTCTTAGTTACACCATCATTTAAATTAAGTTGATATTCATTGCATGGAGGTAAAATCTTAAAAGCTACACTGTTTTTTGAAAAACAATAAAAATTAAAAATATATCTCATTTAAATTATTATGCCAGTCATTCCCATGGAACTCTTTTTAACAGTGAGAAATAAAAGAAAAAGGTATCTCTCTATTATAAAAAAAAATCTTGGAGATGAGACGTGATTTTCTCAGAGAGACACTTTCATGTTCCGCGAGATGAGACGTTATGCCAAGATTTTTAACCACGGAAATAAAAGACAAAGAGTAGATGACAAAGTAGAATGTCGTAAAGAATTCAAAAACATTGGTGCGGTAAACATGCAGAGCAGGTTAGAAAGAATGGCAGTACGAAAATGCGAAAGTCTCAAAAAAAGGATAGTAAAGATCGCATTAGCACAAACAAATGGAAATTATTACTCAGTGAAATAATGGAACAGCGAAAAGAGATCGAATATATTGTTCAGAGTTAAACTGTAAGTCGGAGACTTGTAGATCGTCTATTTCGTGCTGCCATTAGGGAAAAAAAATATAGTGTTTATTCCCAGACAAGAGACAATAGCTTATGCAAAGAGAGTTGGAAAAGTCCTGCCCACATAACCACACACACAGTTCAATCATTTCTCATTTGTGTAAATGCTATTGTCAGACACATTTCTTGTAGAGAGAAAGAAACGATATTCACTCATGGGCAGTTATATGTTGCGTTGTCACGATGTAATTCCAAACACGGAATCAAAATTCAATGTGATAGGGCAGTGAGACAAAAGGACAGCTGCTGTACAGGCTTTTAAATGTTCAAAGCAATCACGCAGCATGGCAGCAGCACCAGCAGCTGATTGAGCAAAGAGGAGGTAAAAAAAAAATTGTATTTGTTTCCCATTGTATCACCGTTTAAGAGGGGGTTTTGGAGGAGTGACCGCGTCTCCTTGGGGTGCGTTCAGCTCCCCTCTTCACAACACGAGCGGCAGAGACTCAAAGCAGCTGGCATGTAGCGCAAGCCATAGGGGGGTTGGCGAGAGAAGCAAGCAGGGGGTGAAGCCCCCTAGTAATAATAAAAAAGTAGATTTTAAAGCGGGTATTCCATAATGTTAAAAATCATCAGTTATAATTGTACAAGTTCTAAGTCAGTAAACCTTTAACACTAAAGCAACACCAAGATATTTATAGTAATGTAATGCACAAGAAAACCTTCTATCAACCATGGTGTGCTTCTGTCCTTACGTACTATGAAGAAGTTATAAACCACCAGCCACAATAATGAATAGAAAGTAAGCCCATTGTCATTTTTAATATGTCATGACATTATTTGTATGTACATTTTAAAATAACAAAGAGTAACATGTATTAAATAGATTCAATTGCAGATCTCAGTAATTAAGTGGACTTGATCTCTTTATTATTTTTATACTATTCCATATTGGTTCTTTCACTAGTAAGTTATTACAAATACAAAATGTTTTGTAATTGAGAGTATGCCTGTAAAAGAGTTTGTAAAAGTGCAAGTCTGATCTGGCACTTGTGTTGTAATAATGATTTTCATACATGTTATTGTGGTTTCAGTCAATCATAAAATGTGAAATGTAGTAAATGAGTCTAAGAAAAATTCATTCATCCAGAGTCATATTGGTGACACTAGGTAATGTTCTTTTGGTTTCCCAAATGTCATAAGCACAATTGACTGTGTACAAGTAACAGCAGTGGCAAGCTACTCAGAGGCTGTCTATGTAAAATACAAATCACTTATAGCATCAATGCACAAGTCAGGCCTTTTAAAATGATAATAATTTATTAATATTCTGCAATTAGACATTCTCATGAGGGCAAGCTCTTTCAGCAGGAGTGACATTGGAGCATTACACCAGTAGCAGAACCTACAGCTTTGTTTATTGTTGTTAAATGTGCAATATAAGTTAGCATATACTAAGTGTAATTAATTTATGTTCTTGTATATAATTTTCAGTTGCTGCCAAATGTCTTTCATATTTCTATTCAATACTTACTTGTTTTACTTTTGTTTGTAGTATGACATTCACAGACCAGTATGTTTACAATCAAACTGGGCAATGCATAGATTTTTTTTATTTGAATTTATGACATAATGTACTTCCACATTGATCTGCTATAGATTGCCAAACAGCCTCTCCTGCTTTTTTTATAGCGGAGACATTCCTTGTTATGTTATTATAGATCAACTGTTATTTCTCGATTAACTCTTGAAACGGCCCCACTGTGTCTGTAAAGTTTCTTCAGGTTTATGACAATTAAAAAAAATAAACATATCTAAGCTGTTCCATAATACATCATACATCCCATCAGTTTCACATTAAAATCACAGACATTGGATCTTCAGATATCTCACTTTTCTCTGTGCTTTCTAAACTATGGCAGATGTTGTTGATGATCAGTTGAGAAGGCTGATTAAATGTTACGAGTGTGTGCATAATTGTGGATTGCCCAAACACATATTGAGTTAATGAGAAACCCTTTGTGTTTGTGGAACCGACTGAGCCTCAATCGGAAAAATGAGGCTTATTAAAGCTATGTTTACTGAGCTAAGTCTTGATTTCATAAATGCACATCATGGAATACCTCCCTTGGGCACCTAGGTCAATTGGTCATCCAGACCCTCCTAGGGAAAGTGTAATATGATAATGGAAACTTTCCATTCATTCATTTTAAGGCTCTCAGTATCACAGATTTGTTTCAATGGGCAAGTAAACAGCAGGATACTGAGAAAATGTTTTGTAATTATTATATTACTTATATTTTGGTACAAATTACTAACATACAAAGGTACACTAACTGAAGCTAATCAGCAGCTCTAATCAGGGTATGCTATACTAAAATAAGTCATCGGCTTGGATTTAAAAGCTATGGTCAAAGTTACATCTTTAATATAAGTAGGCAGATCACTCCACAGCTGAGCAAATAAAAAGGATATTGAGATGAGAATGATTAGGTCACCACTTTTGGTAAACGTAAATCTACAATCAGATTTTTTACTCTTATGAGAATATCTTCTAAGTGTGCACAGAAGATGCTGCAGTCTCAGTCTGCAGAAGTGCAATATTTATAGACTTCTACAAGACATTTTGACAATTTACTAAGAATTTCACTATTGTTGTGACAGTAGGTATGGACTTTGTTTGATACTTCTGGAGTTCCCTGACAGGAATTTTGGATCATTGAGGAAACAATTAATTTGTTGCTCCCATGTTCTACCAATAACACGGTCATTGTCAGTAACCTGACCACACTAAGATATTCCCTTCTAGAGATGGCGTCTCTGTAATTTTTTTAATTCCCTCCTATATGTATGGCTTTCTAAAATAAAGCCTGTCGACTTTTATAGACTTCCATCTCTTGGACTTAACCAGATTTGGACACTTATGACCATCCACTTTTCTCACTGGCGCGCCCTATAGCTTAGCGTCTTTAATTTTTGTTTTTTCTCAAATGAAAATTAGACTATACTGCATACATTTTAATACACAGCTCCCTAAATTAAAATATTAGTTGATTATAAACTTAATACAGCAAAATCACCAGTGCTAACTTATCACTACAGTAGAAAAGTCCATTTAACTTTCAAGAAGTATTTGGAAAGCACATATATGGATGGCAATTATACAGTGTATGATCTGCATAGCAAGGTTTAGAATATAAGATTGACTTAAAATGTTACCGTCACATCTACTCAAAACACATGAAACTACGGGAGGATAATCAATTAATAACTTATTGAAGTAACTTTAGCACTCCCATTGAGCATCATTGAACTGATTCATATGGTTCACTGAAAATGAACAAATCGTTCAAACATTATCCATTTTTACATAGTTAGTTAAAAGGAGACGTGAACGATGTCTAGACAAACAGTACTTTTAGGTGTTATTAACAAAAGGAAACAAACAGAAGTGCAAAATGTGCCAGAGTCTGGTGTTGGTAATGAAAATTTTGTTAATACTTCATTGAAGAGTGGAAACCCCACCGCTAGCTGCATTCACTTTAGCAAGGGGTGTGCAATTGCTGAGTGTCCTGGAAAATCTACAACTACCCAGCCACCAAATGCCAAAGGATCAGCCAGGTCACAGATTTGTCTGATATCCTTAAGCCACTAACTCAATTGGTATTAAAGTTTCCAACTTCTGTTATAACTGGTAAGTAATGCAGCTTTGCAATAGCGCGTGGCAGGAATACAGGATATCAAATGCATTTTTGGAATTTTTGGAATAATCTAGTTGAGGACAGATTCACTTGTGTCTATGGAGATTGGAAACATACATATAAGATCTGCATACACAAATTGCAAGGGATGGAAAAACAATAATCAGACAGTTTGCTGCTATATAATGCTATACTACTCAAAATTATAACAGATAGTATTTAGCCATTTAAGCCTTGCTATGTGCTGGTATGTCTTACGTATCAACAAAAGGTAGGCAGTCAATTTATCTTTACCATTTGTTAGTAGATTTCAATTAATATTAACAAAAAAATTCAAACAATGTACAAAAAAAAAAAGTACACGCCTTATGTTATCTTGCCTGGACTTTAATATTTAATGGTCATAAAAATGACATTAGAGACACTTGTGACAAATTTAGGCCCACCCTTTTATGAAATCTTGCCGTCATTCCTGCTTGTGACTCAGGGGTTGAATTTTTGAATAAAGGTTCCCTCAGGACTAGCAGGCGGGGTGAGGCAACGAGATGATCACCTCAAGATGCACTTTGGCATTGGCAGCATTTTCATGCAACAGGGCTTTTTTACATGATGAAATAATACAAAAGTAATAGTAAATGTGAACGTTAAGAATTTATCTTGGTTCCTTATTCATATACACTGAAATCTTTTACCTTTAAAAGTTTCAAATTTTGCATAGTCCATTTTTCATGGCGTCACCACACCAGAAGCTTCTGAAAATCAAAATGGCACAGGTACGTTTTGAAGCTACACATTAGTGCACAAGATTTGCGTTCACCCCTCTAATTTTCAAATACTGCATTGTGTACAGGGTACTAACTGAACAATGTAGTCAACTAAAAATTTTATGAGCAGTGACCAGTATAAAAGGACATGGTCAACTGACAAGGAAAGGTCAATACTGGAAATCAGATACAGAAACTACAAAGGCAAATCGCAAACCAAAAGTCAAAGTCAGAAATTTCACAGCCAGTTTCTTTTTTTTCTAATCTCATTAACTACATAATTTTGTAAAATGTAAATTTCTGGAAATTTATGAAGGTGTCATTCACATTTACAATGTCTGTTAAGTGCCTCTTAAGTTTGCAACCTGCCTGCTTAATTAAAAAGGGCAGGCGCCTTTTAGTTTGCAGGAATGAGTAGTAAGTAGTAAAATATTTAAAAATAAAGAAACACCCAGAATGACCACCACAGCTCATCCAGTCTTCTTTTGTATATTAAAAACTAATGCATGAAATATATTCATTATTTTGTTTGTTATTGCACAAGGATAATTGTATTGTGGGAGTATTATGTTTTGAAGCCTATATTGCATCACATATAAAATGTGGATTAAGTGCATCGTCTCATGTCTAGCAAGGAAATAGGAGGGGAAGTTTGGGGGTGCCTTGCCACACATGGCATTATTTAACACATCGGCCCAGCTTTACTGCTAGAGTAATCGATGTGTTTCAAATAGTCATGTGAAGAGATCCACTCCTTTGTGTTGCAGTGCAAGTCAGTTATCCTTTCCAAACTCATCAGGTTTGCTATGACAGAGAAGAAGTTACCTCATGCCTTGGATGGCAACTTGTACCAAGCAAAAAACTCATCAAACCTGTCGTTGCACTGGCTTCATTTTTTTTCAAAAAATTGACTTGTCCTTTTTTAATAAGTACTAAATTAAAGAATTCACTACTTTCACTAAAAACTCATGCCCGACAATCCTATTTTTATTTATTATGGAGAATCAGATTCAAAATCACATTTACTGGCCAATTATGCATGCATACAAGGAATCTGACTCTGGTTTTGGTATAAGTTACAGAATCAACATATACACACCTGTTAATTACACACGTGAGATACAAAACAAGACAAGGAATGTGTTTATACATATACACATATATATATATATATATATATATACACATACACATATATATCGCTCCCTTGAACCCCTGCCCACGACTCCAGGCACCAGATAAAAGTCCAAATGATGACTTCATTCATCCTTTGACGCACTTCCGGGTTATAGGGTACAAATGAGTCTTCGGTCATCCCTGCAGCTCCCTCTTGTGGCCCCTGTGGTATCCAGCAGGGTCTTGTATAAAAACTACATAGTCCATGACTCCCTGCTGGTCTTCGGGGCACCTCCGTACTGCAGGGAGGGCTCCATCTGGCGGCCTGGGGGTATTGGCCGGGATGACAAGCCGGCCAAAGACCACAGTACTCCTCCCCCAGCGGAAAACCAGGGTTTTTCGTGTCTTGTCCCACGAGGGACATCTTCCCCCAAGGTGATCCAAAGACCGGGTCCTGGCGATGCAGCTGACACTCCCGTGTAAACCTAGGAGGAACATTGTAAGAATAAATATTTCAATCCTCTGCCTCCTAGGACAACCTCTCCACTCATGGCCCAGTCTGTGGCATTCATAACACAGCCGCGGTCCCCTTGGTAGTCTCTCTCGGCGGGACTTGAAGCACTTAGGTACTTCTTTCTCTGCCCCTTTCCCTGCTGAGGAGAATTCTCCGGCCGCCTTTATGTTCTTATGGCCCTTTTCCGACTTGTCAGGAGACCCCTGTTTTATCTTAGAGCTCTCCTGTTTCATCTGGGGCTTGTCCACAGTCTGGGTCTCTCTATTGAATGAAGAGAGCTCTTTTACTGTCTGCACCCCTTTAGTTTTATAAACTACCGGTGGTGGCGTCTTTAGGGCCGCCTCGCTCCGGGAATCAGCACTGTCTAGCTGCCCCGGATCGATCAGCCCTTCCCCTGACCACTTGGTTAACGATCCGGCCTCTCTTGTAGGGCACGCCATGTATTGGCACCCACTATTCATTAAAAGCGGGCCCGGATTACACTGCATCCCTATTACTTTATATACGGTACGGGTCTCGCTTATCTGTACTGCCACATCATGTAATACGGGAGGCTTTTCATCCAATCGCCGCATGTAGGCTCTCACCTTCTCCAATGGCGCTTTGGCTGCTGCTGCTCCCAACTCCCCGACGATCTTCTCAATACTCGTCAGGACCTGAAAGAAACTTATTACGGGCTCGATTAGCTTTTCGAGTTCCCGCATTTCAATAACATTATTTACTTTGGCCGGCAGTAGACTCACTTCCTCGTTTGTCTTACCTGCCGGCCAGGAGCCAATGAGCACGCCCGCTTCTGGCACATGCTCTGACAGGCTGCTGGGATATGGAGTTCTTTTTGGCCGAGGGTCGGGTCGCCTCCTTCGGCGGACTGCGGTCTGTTTTTATTAATTTACTCACATCCCGATCAGCCATTTCCCGACCCTCCTTACTTTTTTCCGTGGTGAGCAGTGCTTCGCTCGCCTCCCCCTTCCCCTTCGGAAAGTCCAAGTCCGTATCTTCGGATTCGAAGGTGCAAACAGTGGGACGCGGACCTCCTCCTTCCCAGAAAGCACTGGGTTTGCTGCCATGTCCCTCATCGGCTGCTGTCATGCAGAAGTCTTCTTCCATGTGCCCTGGCTCGAACAAGAGCGTGCCATCGTCTCCGGGACAGACTTCTTTCTCCCGCAGAGCCTCCAGATGATCATCTCCGAGGTACATGCACGGGACAAAGTGTGTTATTTTAAACGGGTTATTAATTAAATTCCCGGCATGTACCTCAGAGCGATCGTGGGTCCCTGGAGGTTTCTCCGGACTTGTAAGGCCGCTCCATGACTCCTCCCGAGCGTTGGCCATTGCAAGCATGGCTCTCCTGCTGGCATTGTCTCTCTGTTTGCCCTTCTTCTTCCCCATTCCGGACTTGGAAAATTTGGGTTTTGGCAATGTTGTGGTGAGTCCTGACGCCGTTGTCTTCTCGGGGTTCTCTGCCTACACAAAATTTGAAAACAGGTCCTCTGCAATCGACGCTAGAGTATCCTGCCTGACTAGGCCACTGTGACAGATTAGGGCTTCCTCGCTCCCTTATACCCTCAGACCACATGTCAGACACCAGATAAAAGTCCAAATGATGGCTTTATTAATTCGCCGCAGTGCACAAAGCACCCTCTCCTCCACTATACTCATAAATAAATCACAATAAACAATCCTCCAAATCCCAGACGCGTTGCCACCCTTCCACCCAGCTCAGCTCGCCGTCTGAGAGCTCCCATAGTCCTTTTATTCTCCCTGACCCGGAAGTGTTCCCAATCCCCAGTCCACGTGACTCTTTATCACTTCCGGGTCAGGTACAATTCCTTCTTCTCACCCCGGAAGCACGTCGCTCTTCCTTTGACGCACTTCCGGGTTATAGGGTACAAATGAGTCTTCGGTCCTCCCTGCAACTCCCTCTTGCAGCCCCTGTGGTATCCAGCAGGGTCTTGTATAAAAACTACATAGTCCATGACTCCCTGCTGGTCTTCAGGGCACCTCCATACTGCAGGGAAAGCTCCATCTGGCGGCCTGGGGGTATTGGCCGGATGACAAGCCGGCCAAAGACCACTATATATATATATATATATATATATACGAGATATATATACCTATATATCTATATCTATACATACAAAGTGAAGTGTATATGCATACAAAGTTGCAGAGTGCAACTCAGTGCAAGAAATGGTAAAAAACTAAAAAAACAAGTATTAACAATATGTAAACACAAATTTGTCTATTAGACCCTTATCAGTTCCTCTGTCCTAATTTTTTTAGATTAAAAATAAAACATGGTCTAGCTTTCTGAAATAACAGCTTGCTATACTAAATTAGCTTTCACTCTCCCCTATCAAATTTTACATTCCCTTAGGCCTCTGTCTTCACTTGTCGGTGCGTATTAATACAATAAATTATACCACCTCATATAAACCTATCATAAGTTGTTGACCTGTATTTATTTATATTTATACCTAACATGTTGACAATGACTATGCTATATTGTGTCTCTGTCCTATTTTTGAATTGTCTAAGTTTGTATTTTGTTTACCAGTATTCCACATTTTAAGATAGGAATGAAAATGCAACAGACTAGCAATCATTTAAATCAAAGGAAAACATAAAAAAATGGAAACTATTTTTTGTCAATTCTATGCATTTTCTGTAGATGATGACCCAGCTCTACTGTCAGACTTCTCAAAGATGAGCTCATTATGATCTCCGATTATCACGTCCGAATTTGATGTGATAGTGAAATTCATTGTAAATTCAAATTCTTAATACAATGTAACAATGTCAGCTTTAGCAGTGGTGAAAAGCAGTTTACAGCCCAGGTAGCACTAGCTTAAAAATGAGAGCTTTTGTAGTTTTATAGGGTCACTATTGTCATATGTAATTTCTAACTTCAATGTGCTATTCAACATGAAATATGTCACCACTCTCAGGTGCCATTATTAATGAGTATAACTACCTTACCTCAATATTTTCTAAATCAATACCTTATCTTGAAATTTCTGTCTTACCTGAAAAATCTCAGAATACGTTTTAGACCTGCTATATATGAGCATCTACAACTAGTATTTTTTGCACACTTTTTTCCCAAAACTGAATGTTTAGGTGCAGCAAGACATTCTTAGTATTACTGTATTTTAGGATGTATTTTCCTTGTTATGTATCTTATTTATATTATATGTACCTTAAGTTTATTATTTATGTGTTACATTCTTAATATTACTTCATTTATTTATAATATGTTCAAGCTGTTTGAAAATGGTAACTATTAACAGGTTTTGACCAATCTACTGAAAATAACACACTATAATAATAGTAATAATTATTAAATTAGAGAGTTTTATTTATTTACTTACTTGCACTTACACATTAAGGGATGCTATTGTCAAGGCCATTACAGAATTCTGCGCTGATATTTTAAGCTCCTACAAGGCAAGGTGAATGCAGTTTGACATGCAATACTACTCTTAACCGTGTCAGTGTAAATGACCAAGTAAGGTATTTGATCCTTACTAATCATTCACATTCATTCGAAAAGTGTCAAACATTTTAAAAATGAAGTTGCTTATGTTGTACATCTGATATCCTGGAAATCCTTAGATATCCAAAGAAGGAGCTGCAGCAAAATGAGCCAACAGAGCTCAGGAAACAACAGAAGTAAGCATGAAACACGGAAGGATAGATACAGTACAGTAAACCTGGCCAAGCAACTACAGAACTGACTAAGTCTGCTTGCCAAATGATAAGTTCATTTCAATCTGTAACACAGGAAGATAACTTCTGCAAAGGCAGTTTAAGACACGCTTTCTTTCTTATCCAATACAAAATCAAACATTAAAATCTGATCTGCAAACAGGAAGCCTCCATCCATTCATCCACTTGGTCATTTTAGCACCAGAAATGGCTCGTAGATATTTTGGTAAAACTCATCGCATGGCAAGCATTAATTCTGAATGGGGTGCCAGTGTATTGTAGGGCACATACACACTCATACTGTGCCAGTTTACAGCCACAAATGAGTTTAACATATGCATCTTTCCCCAGGCAGACACTTGAACCAGCGATTCTGGAGCTGGAGGAATGACTAGCCATCTTTAAATTAACCCACACTATTTTAATATTCATGAATAAGACATTTGTGTCAGCCATTTCAAACTAATAAACACATTTAAAAAGGATGATACCTTTTGAAGTAGACTCCTAAGCATTAAAGTATCATGGATAATTCTATACATTGTACTATAGAAAGACACAGCAGCATTGGAAGCTGTGTAGAGAACAGCAAATTTGTAACTGTTTTATATCTGAATTTATTTAAATTTTTTTTCTGTCCTTCTTCTGTGTCTTTTTCTGTCTAAGTCTGTCCATATTTGAGGAATACATTTGGATACATATAATTTTCTTAAAAAATATTGGAAGTGTATTTAACAACTGTAAAAATATTTAACTTACTACTGCAGTGCAATCATTTCTTATGGATGCCACCGTTTCTTGTAACTTTATGTTTACTGTTGCCATGGTTTTGTTACCCAAGAATCACTGGGAGTGCACATCAGGTGATGTCATCAGTGCAATAGTTTAAAGGTCAGCACGATACATTTCCTGGTCATCTGAGATTGGATTAAACCCTGAGAGTTAGAGAATGTGCTTTTTTATTTTGACTTTGGCAATGACTTTTCAACTACTATTTCTACTCATTGTTTTGAATTAGATAAAAAATAAATCTGATATTTCGGTAGTAAACTGTGGCTAGGTTAAAGATTACATTGTTAAAATTTAAAAAATTAAAAATTCTGTTTTTTTCCTTTGAATCATAATAGTGACATGTAAAGGAAACTGAGTGTCTTTAGGGCTGAATACAAATGGCTATGTGGAGAAATACCATAGCTGCTTTAGTTTTATTGCTCTCAAGTATTTATCCCACTGTATCTGAGTTTGGAATCACAGCTCTCAAGTAGCTAATTAGAAAAAGAGAATTATCAGGATACAGCATCAAGCACACACTGCCTCAGCCATGCGCTATTTGAACCGCTCTCATATGACAAATGCTTCAAAGCCTATCCTGTAGGGACTTCGCGGTTTAGAAACAGTTTCATCCCAAGAGCTCTAAACCCACTCCTGGTAGAACTTTTGTATTTATGAGTACAATTATCTCACTGTAAACTTGTGATACAGTTATAATATTGCACAACCTGAGCCACTTTATAAAGCGCGTATTTGCATATGATGACGATATCATTTTTAAAATGAAATGCAGCAAAATATGTTTTTTACGTTATACAGAAAAATTTTAACATCATTTAAATAATCTATATTGTTAATAATTAAACATGTGAGAACACGGTGGACAGTGGTAGCGACGAGCTGGTACCCTGATTAGGGATTGTTCCTGCCTCACGCTGTATTCACATCCTTCTTTTATTGTATTTGGACTGTACTTTCATAAGATATCTCAATTTTAACCTACACAACTGCTGGGGGGTTCATTTTGTTCTGGACTTACTCTGTTTCTTGGTATGTCAGAGGCCCGGGACTTTGTGAAGTCTGCCACACATGGAGAGGCTAAAAGGTGTGCGGGAGAGAAAGAGAGCAATGCTATTTCTTATTTATCCTTTCTACCCCAATAATCATAAGTACCAATATAATAATAAGCTTCATAGCCATAACACCTTGCAATAATGTGAAATCTAGGTCAAAGCTATCATATGTAACAATTTACTACCTTAACTCAAGACTACAAAATGTCAACAAAAGTTCAGAAGCAATGCCTTTATGACCAAACAGTTAACTCTGGGAGTTGGAATGTCAAAGGCCTCAATCATGTATGAAAGAGAAAGAAAGTATTCTCTCCCTTAATAGGTCTAAATTCCAAGATAGTATTTTTTACAGGAGACTCACTTAAGTAAATGCCAATTTTGACTGCAAAGATAGTAGATCTGCAAATTTTTTCACTTCAGCCATACAAAGAAAACTAGGGGTATGGGAATCCTAATACAGAGAACTATTTCTTTTGCAGTTTCAGACATAATATCTGATCCTGAAGGGTGACATGTCATGGTGATGGGCAATTTATTTAATACAAAAGTGATTCTGATAAATATCAATACACGTAATGTGGATGATAAAGATTTCATCCAAAACATGTTTGCATCTATTCCTAATGTGAACACTCATAAAATTATAATGGCTGCAGCGTAAATTGTTATGCCCTACACACTCATCCTGTAACTGGCATCATAACCCCCTGTCATAACCTGATGAGAACTGTACAGAATTAATCCAAGCAAATTGATTATTTTCTTGAGACAAATGCATCCTCAGAAATCTCTGCAGGAATAGTCTGGGAAACTCTGAAGGCATTTTTAAGAGGGCTGATTATTTCATAGCTTTCTCACAAAAATAATTTGTAAATCAAGAATGTATCTGAGTTAATCAGCAAAATCACCAGAATAGATTTATAATACACCAGGCCTCAAAATAAGGCACTGTGTAGGACAAGGCAGGTTTTGCAATCATAATTTAACCTCTTGACTACTAAAGAAACAGAAACGCTCATCTTTAAATCATAACACTATTATTTTGAACATGGAGAGAAGGCCAATAAGATCTTAGCCTGACAAATCAACAAGCATGAAGTCCTCAATGCAATAACAGCAATTACCAACACAAATGGCGACAGAATCATCGATCATAAAAAATCCCCAAATATTTAGAGAATTCTATAAATCCTTATATTCTACTCAGTTTAAAGAAGATAAGACACAATCTAATTAGTTTTTTTTTTTAAATTCCTTACAGATAACACAGGTAGATACTATTTGTGCTGTGGAACTGGATAAACCTCTGACACTCTCTCAGAATTACTAGAGTGGGAAAGCAACTGGCCCTGATGGCAACACAGTAGAATTTTATCAAAAAAACTTTCAAATAAGTTAGCTCCATTACTATTAGCAATGTTTATAAAAGCTAAAGACAACAAAATTCTACCTCAAACTTTATCAAACATTAATTACTGTCTTTCTTAAGATAAATTAGGACTTAATACAATGTACATCATACAGACCAATCTAATGATGTTAAGATTATCTCCAAAGTTTTAGCCAGAAGGATTGAAAAAGTGTTTCCTTCTGTAATATCGCAAACCAGACCGGATTTATTAAAGGCAGACACTTAGTTTCTAATCTTCAAAGTTTGTTTAATATAATATTTTCATCCATTAAATCTAACACCCCCAGATATCTTATTATCTTTGGATGCAGAAAGCATTTGATATAGTTGAATGGGATTACCTATTCACCACATTACACATATTTTGGGTTTGGCCCAAACATATGTCCATGGATCAAACTACTTTATACTACTCCTGTAGGAAGTCCCTGCAATGCATAGTGGATGCGGCCAGTAAGATTACTGGTACCCCACTGCACTCCCTCAAGGACATTTTCCACACCCGCCTCACCCGTAGAGCTATTAGCATTGCTGGGGACTCTTCTTACCCCTTACATTCCCTCTTCAGCCTCTTCCCCTCAGGGAAAAGGTACTGGAGCCTCCTACAAAGCTATTAGGATGGAGAACTCTGTCCACTAACAACCCTCCCCCCAACCACCACCCCGCCCCTGGATAGTAACAAGAGTCATTATTTACCAAGTACCCTACTTTAGCTGGTATTATATAAAGACTTAATATTACATCTGCTGCTGTCTGTCTTTTTGTACATCTCATAAGCTACTCTATAATGCACCTTCTCACTTTTTACTGTAAGTGGCTTTTGCACTACTGATTATTGCACATTGTATTTAGGTTTATTTTACAAGTTCTAATTTTATTTATTTTATATGCTATACTTATATACTTTTTTTATATATTTTATATTTTATTGTACTACGAAGATGAGTAGTCTGTATGTTCTGTACATATAGTGAATTGACAATAAAAGGCGATTTGATTTGATTTGATTTGACTACTCCAGAAGCCACAATCTGTATTAACATTATTTCAGACTACTTCAAACTAGAATGTGGTACTCAACAAGGATGCCCCCTGTTACCATTGCTCTTTGTAACTGCCATTGAGCCAATAGCTATTTACTTCTGAAATGCATCAGAGACAAAGGGGATTTTCAGAGAAGGACTTGAATATAAAATATCACTATATGCAGATGATATGGTACTGTATATATCGAATCCACAAAATTCCATGCCAGCAGTCCTAAAAGCATTAGCAGATTTTCAAAAGATATCTAGACTCAAATTCAATTTGAATGAAAGTGTGCTTTTTCCAGTGAACTCCCTAGCGCACAATATTAGACTGGGCACCTTCCCATACATCTTAGCAGATCAGTTTACATATCTAGGGGTAAATATCACAAGTAAATATAAAGCTGTTTTTCAACAAAATTTTGATGTCTGCATGGAAAAAATTAAGATGGTCTACCCTATATCTCACATTAGCAGGGAAAATCAACACTGTTAAGATAAACGTCCTTCCCAAACCTCTTTTTCTATTTCAAAGCATTCCTATATTCATTAACAAATCTTTTTTTTAAGAAATTAGATTCAATTATAACGTCATTTATTTGGAATTCGGAACATTTACACATCCAAAGGGCAACTCTATACTGACTTAATGCAGAAGGGCATTGGCACTACCTAACTTTCAATTTTATTACATTAGCTGCAGATGTAGAGGCCTGGTCTACAATTGAATTAAAATCATGCAGTGCTTCTTTATATTCCCAGCTTTGTTCCCCAGTAAATACAAATCATCATCAATGCTCTAATAATCCAATCGCTCTTCCTTCACTCAGAATTTGGAACCAATTTAGGAAGCACTTTAAGACAGAGAAGCTCTCATCTGTTGTACCTCTACATGACAACCACCTTTTTCCACCTTCTCAAACATGCACGGTATTTAATGTTTGGAAGATGTCCAGGATTAATACACTTACACTTGTATCCTACAAGCAATTAAGCTTCAAATCTAACATTTTATCAACACAATTTTTCCACTACTTTCAAGCTAGAAACTTTGCTAAATGGAACCTGCCCAATTTTGCTCACCTCCCACCTATTTCTATTCCAGAAGAAATATTGATCAGTCTTGAAGACTCAGAGAACATCTCTACAATTTATAAAAACTTTTTAAAGTCCCTTCCTTTCAGAAATCCCAGGGCACAATGGGGAAAGGATTTCCCACTTAATTTTTCAGAAAAAGAGTGGTAGGCAGCCATGCACGGAATTCACTCTAGCTCCATATTCACATAGCACTCAATCATTCAACGTAAAATCTTTTATCAAGCAAATTTGTCTCATTTAAAAATTGTCCAAAATGTTTCACTGGGCCACATGTTTTGGACATCTACCAAATTAACATCATTCTGGACCAAAAACTGTGAATGTCTTTTTGACAGCCTTGGTGTCACAGTCACTCCTAACTCATTAACAGCTGTATTTGGTGTACTCCCAGACAAGCTTAAAGTGGAGAAGAACAAATAAATCGTAATTGCCTTTCCATCACTATTAACACGTAGACTTCTCTTGCTCACCTGGAAGAATTCCACTCCACTGTTTTCAAGTCCATGGGTAATTGATGCCCTATACTATTTGAAATTGGAAAAAATCTAATTCTCACTTAAAGGATCTGTTCAAATCTTTCTAAAAACTATGGCTTTATGTAATCAATAACATTTTAGAATAAGCTTATGTATCCAGGAAAAGGATATTCCTTTTAAGATACATTTTTTTTTAAAGATTTGTTGTTGGCTCTCCCCTTTTTCTCTTGGCTGGGGTTTGAATTTTGGTTTGTTAAGTAGGACTTGATTGTATGGAATGTTATTTGCTTCTAATTAAAATCAATAAAAAAAGAAAAAGTAATCTCCAGTTAACAGCTTTGCTGGAGATAATTAGCCTCTTTATAATTTATGATTAGTCATAAAAGGTAAAGCCATAGTTTGAAGACCTCTGAGTGTTAATCATCCTTCACTTCCTGGGCTTCCCCAATATTATAAGTGCATGCCAAAATTCATAGCTGCATAAACACAAGTATAATAAGAAGCAGTCTGAATCCAAAGGCTTTCAGTATGTTTGATGTCACATTCTGTAGGCAGGAGAAGCTTGGCATTGCAGCACTGGCACCAAATAACTCAGTAGAATAAAGAGAAGAGTAACAGAATAGAGAAGGGTCAGTAACAGTTCATAGTGATTGGCAGGCTTTTTAGTTTTTAGCAAATGTATAACAGACAAAAATGCAATATGTACATCTTAGTGTTAAGCTAAATTTGTTCTACCATTGTGGGAGGACAGAGGAAAATAGAAAATAAAGAAAAACATTGCCAATAAATGCCAGGCTGAAGAGCTAACAGTTCAGCTGGGCAGCAGCATAGGCAACCCCACTTGTTTTTCTTTTTTGTAACCCACACTTCACTGTTTAAAAAGGAAACTGACAAAAAGGGATCTGGAGATAAATTGTAAGTAAAACAGTCAGAAAAAAACAGTTGCCACTTAAAAGTCAAAATGTATACACCAAAGCTGAAATGTTAACCAGACATCATTAAGAATTGCTAAATTCAACAAAGAAATCGACATAACTCCCTTTTAAGAAATTTACAATCATGGATGAAGAAGAATCTGTTAAACTTGATTCAAAAGTTCATGTTGATGATGTCATGCACTGTGACTTCTTGGATCACACCCCCTAGCAACCCAGAGTGCATCTTGATGATGAAGAATATTGACACCCATATACAAAACAAAATGTTGTTGCATTAAAATGAAAATATTATTATAATAATACACTTAATTTATAGTTCTTCTAACTAGAATGAAAAATTGGAACAGTCTCTAAATAACACAATGCTGTAGTCACTTCTGGTAGAAATAAATGCATGAGTTAACGTTTCTACAATCTGAATACAAAGAAAATGCTGATTTTTTCAAAAAATTAGTACCTAGAAAAATCAGGTTTTGTATGTTGTGGTAATATACATAATGAAAGGTCATTTAAGGAAAATGCCAGTGTTGAATGGTAATATATTAAAACTAATATTTCAGCCTTCCTTATTAGAAATGCACAACAGCTTATTCCATGCACTGTATTTCAGCATACAGTGGCATGAAATAACATTCTACAGGATCACAGTGCAACATGTACATGAACACAGGACAAGGGAAAGACAGGTAAAGAACTATACTTTAATAACAAATTAATAGTAGATAAATGAATAGATATTAATAAATAACAAGAACAGATATATAGTAGTTAGAAGTGTAACATGTAAATGTGTCCTTGAGTGTTTAGAAAGGCGCCTACAAATAAATAAAATGTATTATTGTTATTATTATTATTATAGTGGACTCTAAGCTATCGACTTTCAGACAGTGTTCAGAAGCCAGTAAGAAGGCTAACAGAATGTTAGGATATATAGCACGATGTGTGGAGTACAAGTCCAAGTACAAGGTTATGCTCAAGCTTTATAATGTACTGATGAGGCCTCGTGTGGAGTACTGAGTGCAGTTTTGGTCTCCAGGCTACAAAAATGACATAGCAGCACTAGAAAATGTGCAGAGAAGAGCGACTAGGCTGATTCCAGAGCTACAGGGGATGAATTATGAGGAAAGATTAAAAGAGCTGAGCCTTTTCATTTTTAAACAAAAGAATATTAAAAGTTGACATGATTAAAGTGTTTAAAATTATGAAGGGAATTAGTACAGTGGATTGAGAATGTTATTTTAAAATGAGTTCATCAAGAACACAGGGACACAGTTGGAAACTTGTTAAGGGTAAATTTCGCACAAGCATTAGGAAGTTTTTCTTTACACAAAGAATGATAGACATTTGGAATAAGCTACCAAGTAGTGTGGTAGACAGTAAGACTTTAGAGACTTTCAAAACTCGACTTGATGTTTTTCTGGAAGAAATAAATGGATAGGACTGGCGGGCTTTGTTGGGCTGAATGTCCTGTTCTCATCTAGATTATTCTAATGTAACAAATGTACTGCATATAAATAAATAAGTTTCAAGGAGCAGCACAGAGTTCAGAGTCTGGACAGCTAAGGGGTAGCAGCTGTTGAAGAACCTGACAAAACTTGTTTGGATGCTACAGTACCTTCTGCCAGATGGGAGTGGGACACAGAAACCATGGGAGGGATGGGAGTGGTCCTTCACAATGCTATAAGCTTTACAGATGCAATGATTTATAAAGATGTCTTTAAAGGAGGGCAGAGGGGTCCCAGTGATGTTTTCTGCTTATGGTCTGAGATACTGAAGTTGCCAAACCGGACAGTGATGCGGCTGGTCAGAATGTTCTTGATGGTACCCAAATAGAATGGGGGAAGATGGGCATGCCTTCTTGAGCCTCCACATTCCCATTATAATTATTCCCACAAATAATTTCTGCTTTTTCTGTATTTTGTTTTTTAAAGCATTGTTTACCAGATACTTTGAGTTACACAATACATTAAGCATATACTAGGCCTACAAAAAGATATTAATGATTATCAATAGCATTTGACTAAAAAATATGTTTTTTTTGCAGTAGCATGAGAAGTGAAAATATTACGCCACATTTGGTTCCTTTGAATCAGGTGTCAACAATGCAGGCTGATGGTGAAAGTTTAGAATGTCTGGTGGTGTTTGATATGTTTTCATGGTACACAGTGCAATATTAGCAGAGCAAGATCTGAAATTTGGGACCATTGTACCCATCTGCAAATGTTTTAGGTGGATAATACTCCTTGTCACAAGACTAGGAAGGACCTGGAATGGTTTCAGGAATATGACCATGATTTCATTTTAATGCAGTGGTTCCCTCATTCCAGTCTAACTGGGCATGTGAGGCATGAAATAGAACAAGCTATTCTAAATTCAGCATAAGCCTTTAGTGAATTATTTGCTTCCCTAGCTCATCTTTTCTGGAGCATGACTAAGCATTAGCTAATGCAGAAACAAACTAATGATGTGTAGCAATTTTTTAGTAACTCATTGGCACTATACAATTACATATATTTTTCGTTGCTGTTCTAGTCATTCTATATAGACCAAATACAGTATGTAGTGATTCGTTTTTGAGCTTCATATCCTTTCATTGCCAAATGCACATTGATAATCACTGTGTCTAAAATGATTTTCATTGACATTTCTGAAATGTAAATGTGCCCAGTGACAGCTGTTCTGCAACAATATTAAATAAGAATTTATTGTGAAATCCCTTTCTGCAGTAAATCTTTTTTTTTTTTTTAATCTTATTAAATTTCATTCTTTTGCCGGAGGCTTCAGAATTTTAACCAGCAGTGTTTTGTCATTCCGCATCAGATCCATTTAGCATTCACTTGTTATGGGAAATGTATTTCGGCCACAGAGATTGAAAATAATTGACTTTACAGCTCAGAGGATCTTTACATCAACACCTGTGTAGGCATCCAGAGAATTACCTTCATAATTGTATTTGGTGTAAAATGTTGCGGTCTGCAAAATCAGGAGGGCCACACAACACTGAAACAGCGGCCATCCTGTCATCAGTGGCAATAGATATTCCAAGATGATAAATGAGATAGCTGACAGCAGGTTTTGCGGCTGTCCATCTTGCGTGACCTAACCCAGGTTACCATACGCACACTCATTAATTTGGCAGCTTGGGAAGGAAGCAATGATTATGAAATCACAGTGGAGCGAGAGTGCAGTGAATCATGGATACTAGTTCCCAGAAGCAGGTATTGTTATTAAATCTGCTCAGACAATGACAAAGTGCACATTTTCATGGATAAATGGCTTTGATTATTATTTTAGGCAGACAATTCTGTATTTTTCTAAAAATTCTAACGTTGCAGAAATTAATATTTGTTATTTCTTGAATTTTGCATTTCTAATTGGAGTATAACGTTGTTTTGATGGAGGAGATTGCATATTGCAGCTTTGTCTGGAGCTTAAAGCCCTGGTGTGGAGCCAGACAAAGAACACTGCACAACTGATCCCATGATGGTTTACTTAAAAATAAAATGAATTATGTAAGTTTGACTGATTAGCTTCCATTTTTTTAATGAAGGTTTATGACTACATAGTCTAGGATAGGGGTTCTTAAACCTTTTAATCTGAGGACAGAAATAAAATCGGTACCATACCGGGGCCCAAGAAGAGGATTATCACCATAATGACATCAGAGACATACATAGATACAGTAAAAAACATCCATCCATTATCCAACCGCTACATCCCAACTACAGGGTCACGGGGGTCTGCTGGAGCCAATCCCAGCCAACACAGGGCGCAAGGCAGGAAAAAAAACCCAGGCAGGGCACCAGCCCACCACAGCAGTAAATAACAATGACCATATAATAAAAAAAACAACAAATGTTTTTGTTCCCTTACAAGCATATTTCTCACATGATTACTAAAAAAGAAAAGGATAGCATAGGTATTGCCAAATAAAAATATTCCTGTGGTATGTCACTGCCAGTGTAAGTGCTTAATGTATGCTTTAGTAAAGCTGAGAGAAATATATTCTTTACAATGGGTGCAATGTGAGGATTAGATCATTTTTGATAGGGCAGCAAGAATGGTCACTTAAATTAGTCACTCAGGGACGTTCTTAGGCATATGCGAAGTACGCATCCGCTTAGGGCCCCGACCCGGCCCCGACTTGCATTTTTTTTTTTTTTTTTTTTTTTTTTTGTCGGGCTGTGGGCCTGGGGCCCCTGTCATGCCCCTGGCACTGCAGCTGTCTGTGCCAGTCCCCCACATCGTGTGTCACGATACCCTCCTCATCCTAAATTTTATCGTTCTGAGTCAAATTTGAAGGGGAAGGGTAGGAGCAGGGGGCAGCTGGCGGGGAATTGGGGGCGTGGCCGTGGGACTGGGAATGTATAAATAGCGATTGCTCAGTCTGGAATGTGCATCTCTTAGTCTTATTAATAATGGTAATTTATTATCCAAATTGCAATCTTCACCTAAATCCCTAATAATATTGTCACGCCGTCATAACTTTGCCAAATGCACTATAGTAAACGTTAATTTTAGAGATTCGTTTCAGATTCATTCTGAGAGATCCCCCATAAAATCATGAAATATCCCTATATTACCAGCCTTTACTAGATTCAGAACAAAATCAATATTTTACCGTTCTGCATACACACAAGCGTACATGTAGGCCTACTGGTCATCTAAGGCCTTTTCCGGACATTTTATTAGAACACCTTCCTGAGCTTTGGTCCGACCTCCTGGACCCCCTACCCCCATCCGGGGCCTGCACATTTCTGAACCACATAGGGCCCCCAAACTGCAAAGAATGGCCCTGAGTCACTTAATGATGCTGGATAAGTAATGAACTACATCAATTAATTGTTTTTTGACTTATTTAATTTACCTTGTCTTAACACTATTTGAACTCCACCATTTACAATACATTTTTCTAAGTGAGTCAGCAAAACGTTTTCCGTTTACCAAGTCAATAAACAAGTATAAAAGAAGCTAAACTATTGCTAAAAATTGTATGCACTGTTTGTATTTTAATGAAGACAAAATAAATCTTGATGAATGATTGAACAGTCCAGTTTGAAATATTTAATGCTACTGACTGGATTCATGCAGTATGTCTAAAGCTTGTTTTAAACTTTGGATATTTTCTTCTGTTCCAGTTCTCAATGGTCCAAACATGCAATTCATAACCTTAGTCGACTGGAATTGACCAAACCATTTTTAAACAGTGTTACTAGTGTTCTTGGGCAAGGCTTGTTAAACTTAATGCAAACATTTTCTCTGCAACTGTGCTACAGATTTAAATTCAATGTATGCCATTAAAGCGAACACGAGATGAGGTTCCGTCCAGCTGGCCAGTGAAACTGCTTTTGTTGTCCAACATATACAACCCTAATCCCATTCACTCCCACTCAACAACCACCCAAAAACTGTTACATTCTTTTGCCAAAACCGTTATTTAAATTTTGACATTTCAAACTACTGCCGTGGTCCCTTCACCTATGTCATTCTCTCATCTTGCCACCTTTCTTATATGTGTCTTTCCTTGTAAGTCATCTCACAGTTTGATTGTTTTGTTTTTTTTGTGAGAGGAACAGGTAGTGCTATGGGGAATATTTTTGATGTTTTTAGCCATAGAAACTCACAAGGTACATTTATTGCGTTGTTTCGCATACTGTTGCAATAAGTAGTATACAAGATATGTGGCAGTGCGTCACAAAATAAACTCGGCTAATTTTATTAATGAATTATGTGGTGATGCATCACAAACATGTCCATGACTCAATTGTTAAGAAATGCTGGCCCAGGCTATCATGTGGTGGTAGTGTAGAAATAAGTTCTTTTGTGATGGTTGCATTTGATGTGATTACTGTAATTTTCGAATGATAATTATCTTCTCATCCTTGGCTTTAAGTCTAATCAGTTTAAGGTGTATTAACCAACTCGATAAGACTGTCAAGATTTTGAACATAGAGAGCACATTTCTGGTGTATGCAGATGAAGTTGTAGTCCTGACAACATCTCAATAGTATTGTATTTTTTGAAGCATTGGGATGTTAATAGGCACATAAAAAGTCCAAGGCCATGATTGTCTACCAGAAATGATTGGATTGGAGTTTGAAAGATTAATCAAGGGATGGGTACAGTGGCCTAGAACATCAGAAATTGCACTTGACACCTGTGATAAAGCAAGGGTGTAGATCCTGGATCATCATTTAACAGCCAGTAGGCCAGTATAGGCCCATGTGTACATTTTCTCTATCCCCAAGCAATGCTGCAACACATATTTTTTCAGTTTTATAGATTCTACATGACTTTAATATGACAGGTCTGGCAACATGATAACAAAAACCATTGAAATGACTAACCACATATAAGGACTACTTTAGCACTATATAGTAATGAAAAGTCTTCTTTTCACAAGGCAGCAGGCCTGGTACAGAGCATGTTAAAGAGACAGCATGAGCTGTGTTCGATAGCCTGTTATTGTTCCAATGTGGTGCATCTTTATATATAATACGCTACCGTGGCTGTTCATTTGTCTGTCCAAGATTTTAAATCGCCTGTAGCTCACAAACTGTTTGACCTATTGACCTGATATTTGGTACACATATACTGTGTGACATCTACTATCCACTTATGGGGTATGATTGACCTCCAAGGTTATTCCTCTTTTTATTTTTATTTTATTTTATTGTAGAGTCAATTCTCGGCAGCGGCCAGTAGGGCAGCCATGCGGCACATACGTACGGGCGCCATTCTCATTCCCTACCACCTTCGCCATCACTTCCCCTACCTCTTCATATCTTAAATCATTTTTGTGGCAGATTGAAGACTTAAATGCTAGTTTAAGTGAAAAATTAAGGAAAACATACTAAGTAATTGCAACACAAACAGTGACTTAATTTTAACGCGAACGAAAGAAAAGAAGAAGCGGGCCGCTAGGGTGGAGAAAAGAAGAGCTGCTCAGGAAGCAGCAAGCGCGTCAACCTCTGAGCAAACAAATGCTAAATGAACAGAGAAAGAGTAGGAAAACTATAAGTCAAGTGTATTCACTGCACATTATTGTGCAGTGCGCAATTTCTGGTATTGATATAATAAAGAAATATATGCCAAGCTTTAAAACAGACTTGTAGAACTTTATTAAGGCTACCGAATGTGTTCTCTTTTCAGTTTTAGTCACAGAACACAAGTTACCTTAAATTAATTGCGCAAAAAAGCAAACAAACTACCTTTTTGGGACTTGTTACTTTTAGTTGTCTTGTCCTTTGTTAAGTATGTCCTTCGCTAACCCTTGTCCACCTAGGCCTTCATTATGCTATGCCCAATTGCATTTTATCCTATCTTGATAAATAAAAAGAGAATATTAGTTCTCAGACTACCAGACAGGCTTGTGCATAGAGTTTGAAAGGAATAAGAGCTGAACAGGTGTTAACAAGGCAGGGAAGGAGTCGGAGAGAATTCTTAATGAAATCAAGTAATTAAGTGCATGTTTACTGATTCAGTTAAGTCAGAGCCTAGAAGCAAGGAGCACAAACAACAAGAGTCAGGACCCTTGGGGCGGAACGCATGGTGGTTTTTCTTGTTGAGATAGTGACTGGATGAATCACACAGGTTTTATTTTGTGTTTAGTTATAGGGACTGCCTGACAGAGCTGGCACTGTATGAAAGGTTAACAGGTACAGTGACTTCAGCCACAGTCTCAGCCCCTTTCAGCACAGTCATGCTTGTCTCGTTTTCTGACAACCAATAACAAGCTACCTGATAGAGCCGGAGCTGTATGAAGGGTTAACGAGTACAGTGAATTCAGCTGAAATCCCAGCACCCTTTTTTTTTATATTTTGCCATAGAACATTAAACACGAGACATCAGGCAGATCAGAATCTAGATCCAAAGCACTTGCATTCCTTATTCTTAATTGCTGCATTATATAAATTGTACTTGTACGTGGATGAGCATTCATTCAGTTCTTATGCACCCTGAGCTATAATAACACATCCCATAGCTCAGAGATGGCTACCATGTTAAGAGCCAAGGTGTCATGGTATATTAAACAAGCCAACCAGTACTGTAGATACGTAAAAGTGAAGACTGAAACCTTAATTTTGTTTTTGTTAATATTCAGTTACATGGTTTTTTCCAATATACTACTTCTGCTTTAATTACTAGTCTATAATTTCAGAACCACTTCTTATTTATTCATTCTCTCAATTTCTAAACTTATTTTTTCTAAATGCCAATTTCAGGACCCAAAAACAATACTGGCAGAACTCAATACTATGCAAAAACATAATCTGAAATTGTACGTCCATTGCAGGGCAATCTGATCCGCACTCATTTATGCCCAGCCAGTTTAAAAATGGCTGTCATCTTAGAATATAGAAGAAGAAGAGAGAACTTCTACAATATGCAAACACCACACAGACAGTGACCCACTGTAACTTTTCTTTAAGCCCAGATCTCCCGGGTTGTAGGCAGTATTGCCACCACATTTTGTTTCTCTATCTTACTATTGAATTTTTAAATGTTTGCATGTAGCTTTAATATGTCACAAAGACGTCTTTCACTATATTGTAGGAATATTTTTATCCACTTGTGCATACAGTATAGTGTGCATTTGGCAGTATTTTCACATCAAAGAAAGAATGAGGCTTTTTGTAATCTCAATACTGCCTTCACAGTTGGAATGACATTAAAAAATCTGATTGTTTCTTCATTATTTTGAAATTCTTTGATATTTTTGCGATTCCACTTGGAAAGTTTTGTCTTAGAATGTTTAAATATATTGGCTGTTCATTACATATGACATGTTACACTTTAGTAAAGACTGGCTCACTTGCAGTCTTTCTTTTCACCTGCTCCAGTTATAGCTATAACAAATTCTGGAGACCGAAGTGTCATTTCTTTCCAAACTAGAAGTCTAGACATCCCTTTGTGTTAAACAGGCAAATGGATCAGACACCTAATTTTCTTTACACGTGTTTAGTAGTAGATAGTATTGTTACATGTCCAGAGTACAGTGAAATTCCTTCTTGCAGGTCTTGTGCCATGGTAAATTGTATTGAAATACATAATCAGTTTACTATTGCTTAAATTAAAATTGTTAAACCCAATCTGAGCTCATCACAGCTTGGCCTTTTGTGCTTGATGTCAGTAAGATAGATAGATAGATAGATAGATAGATACTTTATTAATCCCAAGGGGAAATTCACATACTCCAGCAGCAGCATACTGATAAAAAAAATTAAATTAAAGAGTGATAAAAATGCAGGTATAACAGACAATACCTTTGTATAATGTTAGCGTTTACCTCCCCGGGTGGAATTGAAGAGTCACATATTGTGGGGGAGGAACGATCTCCTCAGTCTGTCAGTGGAGCAGGATGGTGACAGCAGTCTGTCGCTGAAGCTGCTCCTCTGTCTGGAGATGATACTGTTTAGTGGATGCAGTGGATTCTCCATGATTGACAGGAGCCTGCTCCGCGCCCATTGCTCTGCCACGGATGTCATACTGTCCAGCTCCATGCCTACAATAGAGCCTGCCTTCCTCACCAGTTTGTCCAGGTGTGAGGTGTCCTTCTTCTTTATGCTGCCTCCACAGCACACCACCGCGTAGAAAAGGGCACTGACCACAACCGTCTGATAGAACATTTGCAGCATTTATTGCAGATGTTGAAGGACGCCAGCTTTCTAAGGAAGTATGGTCGGCTCTGTCCTATGTTGCACAGAGCGTCAGTATTAGCAGTCCAGTCCAATTAATCATCGAGCTGCACTTCCAGGTATTTATAGGTCTGCACCCTCTGCACACAATCACCTCTGATGATCACAGGGTCCGTGAAGGGCCTGGGCCTCCTAAAATCCACCACCAGCTCCTTAGTTTTGCTGGTGTTCAGTTGTAGGTGGTTTGAGTCGCACAGTTTAACAAAGTCCTTGATTAGGTTCATATACTTCTCCTCCTGCCCACTCCTGATGCAGCCCATGATTGCAGTGTCGTCAGCGAACTTTTGCACGTGGCAGGACTCCAAGTTGTATTGGAAGTCCGATGTATATAGGCTGAACAGGACGGGAGAAAGTACAGTCCCCTGCGGCGCTGCTGTGTTACAGACCACAATGTCAGACCTGCAGTTCCCGAGACGCACATACTGAGGTCTGTCTGTAAGATAGTTCACGATCCATGCCACCAGGTAGCTACTCCCATCTCTGTCAGCTTGTCCCTAAGGAGCAGAGGTTGGATGGTGTTGAAGGCACTAGAGAAGTCCAGAAACATAATTATTACAGCACCACTGCCTCTGTCCAAGTGGGAGAGGGATCAGTGTAGCATATAGATGATGGCATCCTCCGCTCTCACCTTCCCCTGGTATGCGAACTGCAGAGGGTCGAGGGCATGGCAGACCTGTTGCCTCAGGTGGTGAAGCAGTAGCCCGTCCATGGTCTTCATCACATGTGACGTCAGAGCGGCAGGCCTGAAGTCATTCAGTTCACCGGGACATGGTACCTTTGGGACTGGGGTGATGCAAGATGTTTTCCAAAGCCTCGGGACTCTCCCCTGTTCCAGGCTCAGGTTGAAGATGCTCTGTAGAGGACTCCCCAGTTCCAACGCACAGGCTTTCAGCAGTCATGGCGATACTCCATCTGGACCCACTGCTTTGCTGGCACGAAGTCTCCTCATCTTTCTGCTTACCTGGGCTGCTGTAATTGTGGGTGGGGGGAAACGCTATCCTATGCTGGTATCAGCAGAAGGATGGGTGGAGGGTGAAGTACTCTGAGGTGAGAGTGAGTTAGGGTGGTCAAACCTGTTAAAGAAGTTGTTCATCTGGTTTGCTCTCTCCACGTCTCTTTCGATGGTGGCACCCCGCTTCGAGATGCAGCCGGTGATGATCTTCATCCCATACCACATTTCCTTGTAAAGTTAAGTGTATTCCTTATATCACAATACATTGTAATGCAGTAACAATGATAGGCAATAATACTATACAATATGACGCTTATATTCAGCTGGTGTGTCACTCTAAACTTAGCCTGTTATTAAATCTTTTCCGTGTAATTCTTATACAAGATTTTAATAACCCTCAACTTCAAGGGAGAATCAAAATTTCTCTCTGACAATTATGTAGTAATTCATACTGCTCTTGTCCAATGCCAGTCCAAATATGTTATTATGGACACCATAAATACAGTCCCACTTCTGCAAGCTACTGGCACATATTCTGAAGTAATGGAATGCATAGGTGATTTATAGGAGGCGAATGGCATCCCAGAGGCACTGTAGAATTTTCTGGTGGGAACTTATAAAATAATTGCTGTTAAAATACATTTTTATAACTGAGTGACTTTGCTTGTGGCAAGCAAGGTTGCTGGTTGCTTCATTTAAAAGAAGACATTGTCAATAAATGTCTCCAAGATATCTCTCCTTCCATCCATCAGCAATTAAATGATTTTGTGTGGACACCTATTGCCAGTCATTGCTAGAGGAGCAGATCCATGTGCATTCACATCCAATGGTCAGACATCAGACACTTCAATCCCAGCCTATAAGAATGCAGGAGCATTGTATTGCCATCAGTGCACAATAGCAAATTGTCAGAAATGAGAGACAAATCATACAGGATTTTTATTATTTTTTTCATAACAATTGCACCAGTTCTAACAGAAGTTATCAATTGACCCTACATCTTTTGAATTATGGGAAAAAAACAGAAGTACCTAAAATAAACGCTGAGACACAGGTATTGCCTGGAATAAAGGTCTAAAGCCAGGATATGTGCTGTAGTGGTGTGTGATTATGCGAGCAGAGAAGGCAAGCAAAATAAAAGTTGGGATGCCAGCTTGGTCGACCCCATTTAATATAATGATGAACGCAAAAGTCACTTAATGGCCAACAAAACAAACAAAAGTGATGCCATTTGCTTCAGTCACATCATCTTCTGCTACAGCAATCTTTCCTATAGCCACTTGGGTGTGGACAACACATGATGAAATTGCCATGACTGTATAAAGGTTGGCATGTGCCTTCCCAACTCATCCAAGTTTAGGATTAAAACAATAGCATTCAGTGTGAGATTTTTGTGAATTTAAGTCCTTCTGGGTAACAAACTTATTTTTGGCCTTAATGTCTTTCACTTTTTTTTGTTTCAAGTTCTAATCTTGACAACAGATCGGTTTGATTGGTTTCAACCCCAGTTTGACCTCCTGACTCTTTTCATTAAAAGTGAGCACTGCCTGATTCTGAGGCAGAACAAATATGCAGTCCCCCTGGGATCTGCTGTAGGGCCATGACAGCACACCTCCACACAGAGAATTGCCAGTCAAAGAGTTTTTTACCAAAAACAATATGGTTATTGCTTTGTACAATCCAAAACCCCAAAAACTTCTCTGTGACTTCTTTTTGTTTGTGAAATTAAAATTGGGATAGACGGGAAGACAATTTGCTACCATGGAAAAAATCCAGAATGAAATTGCAGGAGGCTCTAGACATGGTAACAAAAGATGAATACAGGAATTTTTTCTAGGAATAGAAGAAGCACCAGCAGTCTCAAGGGGTGTATAATAAGGTTGTTTTTTTTTTTTTTAATTTTGGGAATTTTTGGGTTCCTCCTCTTGTATATATTAAAAGCATTGTGTTCATACCTTTCCACTCATATTTTATATGGTTGTGTAGTTTGAGGAAAAAGCAACATTTACACAGTTTTTCATTTTCATAAGAGTGCTGTGAAATTTGTCAAAATACCTAAATTGCACGACCTAGACTGAGTAAAAAACATATAAAAATTAGATTCAAGGTGAACATGGTAGGAATTGCAAAACAGTAACTGCAAAAAAAAAAAAAAATCTTCTAAAAGTTGAGAAGCAGTGGGAAACTGGAAGTAATTGGAGGCAAACTGTTCTGTAAATGGGATAGCAGGCCCATTAAAAGACTCCTAACAGCTATGAACGTACCATAGACAAGCTGTCTGCTAGACAGCGAAAATCACGAAAGTGGTGAATTGTTAATTAAAATATAGTTCCATTCTCATTTAGCCTTTGGATCCAGCCAAAAGTATTTGCATCCTCACAAAGTTTGAAAGATGATTATAGAACAAGAAGACAATGCAGTACATTTGAAGAGGTGAGAAGTGGTTTGGCAAATGCAGTGCTTCCCAGGAGTCTGGATGGCCACAGAAACCTGACACCTGACAAACGCTTGAATGGTTTTTGATTTCTGCAAGCATTGCTAATTTGCCTAAAAAAGGAGAGTGTTAAATTATCACGCATATCTTGTTACTGTGATAGGCTGTGCTTAAAGTGCCGTGGAGAGTGTAACAGAAATACTTCTTTGAGTTTTCTTTTCACTTTGCGTATTTAAAAATAATTAAAGGCACCTAGATTTTTGCAGATCTTGGGGTCCAAAAGCTATACTTCTGCCCCTGACGACAACCTCAACCTATCCTACTCTGTTGACACTCGTCAGCTACTCTGCAACAAGGTTTGCAACAATAATATCTATATTTTAAGCAAATTATTCTTATCCAATAATTCAGTGTGTCATTCCCTGAGAACTATTCAAACTGTGACAAGACATATTTGGTGAATTGCATGGTTTCAACTGAAAATCATCTGTTTCACTCTACATTTGACAGATTTTTGCCTGCAGTGATGAAAAGCTTGGCAGCATTTCATGAACAAATGCCAATCTAGGACCTGTCTCTGTTGCCTTGCAGATCTAAAATAAGATTTTGTTGTTGTTGTAGTATCATACAGCTACAAGACATGGTTGTTTCCTGGAACGATTTTTAAAAAAATGCAACATATGAAATTTCGACTATAGGTGCCACTCATCCAATACAACCTCACTAAATCCTGCAGTGCTACATCTTTTAGGAGGGTGTTTCAGTGTTTATTGCAGTCCTCTCATAGGTTTAGATGTCAAGGTTTAATTTAATTTATTTTATTTTTATATAGCGCTCTTCACTAAGTGCAGACACAGAGCACTGCGATAAATTCTCAGATAAAATGCAAACTACTAATTTACAATTTATGTGATAACATAATAACACATAAAGAAACAGATTTGTTTAAACAGACAGAAAAGCAAAGTACTTTGAAGCTGGTTAAATACATGGAGCCCAGCAACATGTGTCTATTAATTAATTATTGAACTATAATATACTAGTCACAGTCACTTTCCAAGCAAATTTTGAATGTTCCGTCTGTGCTTATTTATGAGACATCGTCAAGGCCCTGAAAAGATAGGCAATATAACTTTGAGCAGAGAGGGGGCGCTGTGCCTTTAACAATACCTCTTTTTCACCCCCTGTCATCTGGAGTTTCTGACTCCACCCATGGAGCTTCACCCCATCCTGGTCGGCTATAAAGATCTAGAGGTCACAGGAAGTCACTCTTCATTAAGAACCTTCAGCTAAAGAGAACAGAGCTTTATCTCAGGAGCAACCTTTGCTTAAAATGGCAGTATGCCAAGTTTTGCACCCATGAGTGCCTTTTTCTTTTCCATTTATTCTACCATCACATTAAACAGGACTACTGACTGGTAACCCAACCTTTCTGGTTTGTGTCCTGACATGTTACTTTCTCTACAACACATAGCAACTGTCTGTCAAACCAAATAGCATATCTGACTCGTGTACCTTAAACTAGTTCCTGCTGCCAGGATAGGCACATCTTTTGAAGCGGAATAAACAGATGTGGAAAACTGACAAATGGTTGAACATCTTTAAAAAATAAAATGGAAATGAGCAAATGAAACATGTTTGCTAATAAGAATGCATTTTGAACATTACAAATGACTGATAAACACTAAAATGAGTCAGTCTGATATCACATCAGCCTTGATAACACAGGGGAACCTCAACATTCAACCTCAAAGGCAACTTGAGAAACTGAAACTGAGAAATGATGGCTTCTTAGACAAGACAGTGTAATGTTAACATGTCAAAAGGGAGAAAGGAAACAGAATGATGGATATTGTCATGGAGAATGCTGAAGTGCAACTCGACCCTCATTATTCAGATTCAGAGAAATGTAATCTATTTTATTTTTTAAGTTATTATTTTATTTTTGCTAGTTTAGTGACTTACCTTATCTGGAAACATTGTAATTGCTTACATCAACTTTTCACAAATGGATCACAAGCAGGTCAAGAACTGAACTAGCCATCCTCTGCGTTTAAGAGCCATTGTCTTTAGAAAAATTCAGTTATTCACTTTTTGAGTCATTTAAAGGTAGTACAGTGTACTGGTTAAGGCTTTCGACTTTTAAAGTTGTGTGTTCAGTTTTGTCTGACTCACTGTGTGATTGGGATGCCCAAGAGTTAGCATCCATGGGTACCTACCCTTTTTGGGACGTCTTGTAGTTCATGACTGAGAAGGACTAGCCGTATCATGGTTCCTTTTTATGTCTTCTTTGTGTAACATGTTTATCATAATTATTTATTTTTTGTTTATGAAATTTCATTATAGTGTAGTTTAATTTCTGTGTGTGGTCACATATTTTTGTGATTTATTGGTGGTCACCCAAGAGATAACACCACCTCCCTACCTCCATGTGGAACCATCCCCAGCTGGAGAAACACACTGGTCAAATGCAGTTCATTCATATTTTAGTGGTGTTGGTGAGTTCTTCTTATGTTTTTCTTTTTTTTTTTCTAATATTGATTTTTTTGGATTTTTGACCTCTGTTTTTGAATTATGTGATGGGACTTTGGTTGTAGTTGGCATATCCATTTTGCCTTTTTGTGCTCTTTTGAGGACTCATTTGTTATAGAGCAGTTTCTTTTTTATTTATAAAGATTCTTCACCTGCCCTTCTTGTACAGCCAAAGTTTTACTGTAACCGTTTCTAATGTTGTGGGCATTTACTAGTATTTTTGAGACTTTAAAGTTTTGTAATCATTCTCCCATTTCAAGGCCCTGTTCCCTCAGAAGCCCGCAGTTAAGATTTGGGACCTGGCTGAAGTTAAGCTTGCCTCTGCTGGGTGCTTTAGTAAGGATCCTGGCTTATTTCCTAGCTAGTCTAGAGGCTCCTGTGTAGATTGTGGAGAACTCCCTGAACTACGGACAAATAGCAAGTGAGGAGGCAGGCATTACTTTCAAGTGAAAAACAGTTATCAGTGGTTATTAAAATTACAGAATTAAAGTGACACAGTGCATTAAGGAAGAATTAGTAAATAAATCCCCAGTAAAATAATTTCTAAAAAATAATTTCTCCAGAAGTGCAATACATAAAGTAAGTTAAAGCAAAACCCATCCTCACTGTACCCCATTACCAGAACACCAGAAAAAAGTAGATCATAGCATCGTATTCTGCCATCTCCATCGGTACCCACAGACTCTTCACTTAACAGAGCTAGTCTACCACATTGCCTCACCTGAGAAAGCCCTCAATAATTTTCTCCAGCTTTGCCCTCTCTCCATCGATGTATGAACCTTCTGGATATTTCCTGTGGATGGTTTCCCCATTCCTAAGGCAACCCTACTCCATTCTCCTGTGCTTCCTCTGGGTAATTCAGTTACACCACAGATCTCATGCCAGCCACTGGTCCTCCTCCCTCATATAGCTTAGTAGAGCCCTGCTCTCCATCCTGACATTCTCAAAAGGCATACATTCCTGAATTGTTCTTCTTCTTCTCTTTAATTAATTTCTTGTTCTCTCACTTTGTTTTCCTCCCTTCTTCAGCACTTACCCTACCCAATTTTTACTGTCACAACCCCAAATGACACCAGTTAATTACACAACACTTCATAATTGACTTATTCAAGTGATAGCATGCTCTCACATGCAAGCTGCTTTTCAATGAAGGTTAAGCCACCAGTAAGTGCATTAAAACTGCTAAAATCAATACATAATTTTAGCCGTTACAACACTCCTTAACATGACCTGTCACAGTGATTCTTGACAAGTCAATTAATCTGCCTTTGCCTTAATCATAATGAGCAAACGTACATAGGTAAACATTTGTAGAGGAGCATGATCATGTAAGTTACTTTGGACAAAGGCACCGGACAAGCAGAAAATAACATTAATTGTAAAAATGTCATGGAGTGCATCTTAACCAGGCATTAGTGAATGCCAGTTTGAATTAACTGCACCCATTGTGGATGCTTGAATTGCCATTTCCTTGTCCCAATACTCTGTTCAAAAATGTGAACCCTGTGACATCAGAGAGCATGACAAGGTCATTGATTGTTTCCTTGCTGATTTTATCACCAGGCCACCAACAAACACTGCAATAACTACTTATCCCAAATCAGAAAAAGTTGGGACGGTATGGAAAATAAAAAAAAAAAAATGCAGTGATTCTCAAATTTACTTTGACCTTTATTTCATTGCAAACAATATGAATCCAAAATATTTCATGCTTTCTCTGGTCAACTTCATCTCTTTTGTTAATATACATCCATTCCTGCATATAAGGTATGTCACACGTTCCAAAAAAAATTGGGACGGTAAAGCATTTACTACTTTGTAATGTTGCCATTCCTTCTCACAACACTTAAGACGTTTTGGCACTGAGGATATCAAGCTATGAAGCATTTCAGATGTTGTTTTGTCCCATTCTTTCTCCGGACACTTCTTAAGGTGTGCAAAAGCAAAAGTACAGGGTTGTTATTGCATGTTTTGTTTAAACATTCTCCACGCATTCTCTACTGGGGACAGGTCAGAACTGTAGGAGGGTTGGTCCAGTACCCATACCCTCTTCTTCCACAGCCATTGCTTTGTAATGTGCGCAAAATGGGGTTTTGGCATTGTCTTGGTGAAAAATGCATGGACATCCCTGGAAAAGATGTGATCTTAAGGGTGGCATATGTTGCTCTAAAATATCAATATACTTTCCTGCACTAATGTTACTTTCACAGAAGTATAAATTACCTTTGCCAAGGGCACTGACACAACCCCATACCATAACAGATCCTGACATTTGGACTTGTATCTGATAACAGTCTGGATGGTCCTTTTCATCTTTGGTCCGGAACACACTGTGTCCATTTCTTCCTAAAAAGATCTGGAATACTGACTCATATGACCATAATACACATTTCCACTGTTTGATGGTCCATCCAAGATGCCTCTGAGAGAAGTTGATGCTACTTCTGGACAAGGTTATCATAAGGCTTGTTTTTACACAGTAAAGTTTTATTTGGCAGTTGTGACTGCTTGACAAAGGTTTGCCAATGTAATCCCTTGCCCAAGTGGTAATACCGGCAATTGATGAGTGACAGTTCAGGATGCAGTGCCATCTGATTGTTCAGCTTAGGCTTCTTCCCTTGCCCTTTACTCACTGACATTTCTCCAGATTCCTTGAATCGTTTCATATTATGCATTGCAAAGGGAGAAATATGCAAATCCCTTCCACTCCTTCTTTGAGTTTTTTAAATATTTCAATAATTTTCTCATGCATTTGTTGACAAACTGGAGATCTTCTGCCCATCTTTGCTCCTCAAGACTCAGCCTTTTTTGGATACTGTTTTTGTACCAAATCATGATTACAATCACCTGTTGAAATCACATCATTATTTAACTATTTTACCTCATCACTGGACCCAATTTGCACCATCCCAACTTTACTGGAATGTGTTGCAGGCCTGAAATGCAGTAATGGATGTATGTTAACAAATGAAATGAAGCTGACCAGATAAAACATGAAATATCTTGTGTTCATACTGTCTGCAATGAAATAAAAGTAACAATAAATTTAGGAATCAACCAGCTTTTTCTGATTTGGGGATGCAGAAAATGATACATTTAAATATTGTATTTTGCATCTTACTAGAAAAAAAACAGTCTTTGAGGTAGCTTTTACACACACCTCCTCACATTTCATTGATCTTGAGCTTCAGGCTTTTTTGTTAAAATTGGCTCAATATCTGCTATCTCTAATATTTAACTTATAATGGTGCGCTGGACTTTTGCATTAGTGAAAAAACTGTAGGTGTATGTCCTTGATGGTAAAGACCTGTTTGAAATAACAAAGTAATACTTGCTTTTTATTTTTTGAAAAAGAACCAGGAGCTGAGGAAGCACAGAAAGAGTTTATTCAGAGAGTCATTAAAAACAGGCTAGTGATCATTAATACGGAATTGTTAGGCCTAATTCACAGTCAAAATAGCACAAGCTGAAGGTGCTGTAAATCTTATTCAATTATTATTTTTTTTTTTCATTTTTCCAGAAATAAACATTTTCAGACTTAAGCATGTCCCAAATTTAGATTGCTTGGAGGATGAGGGCAACCATCTTATTTATTATTGCCAGGCCCATTACCAATCCTATGACAGGATGTTCAGTCACCATGATGTCATTTCACTATTTAAGATGGTGGCATTATGGAAATTGTGTCCAAGTGTAAGAACAATGTCTCTCTAGAAACACTTTTGAGTAATGATTTTTTGGCGGGTTATTTTAACTTGGATTTTTTATTAGCTGTAGCTGCCGGAATATAAGGTATATATATCAGGCACAGGTAAAATGCATGTCGAAAGAATTCTCTCAGTCCAAAAGTTCGTTTTAAAAATATTTAGTGAAAGTTAAAGGCAAATAATCTACACAAGAATAAAGGAAAAAATAGTTGTATATGTAGAATAAAAGGCAAAAAAAGGAAAAATGCATCTTCTATAAACTTAGCTTTTCTTGAAAAACCTTAGTTATTTCTATACTTAAAGATTCTTAATTTCTTCTGTATGCCTTAAGCGTACGGTATGGTACTTAAATAAAAAGTTTTCTTTACGTGTTACTTCACACATTCAAAGAGCCCGTAGGCCATCAGGCACGTTCACGTGCACAAGCACGAGCACGGTTAAAAACCATATGCCTCTACACTTACACCTTACACATGGCAAGGCTGTCACTAACTGAACAGTAATGTTTACTTGAAGTTGTTAGAAAAGGCAAGAATATATCAATACAATTCTATTTAAGGGGGTTTTAGGAACCCTCCCATAGATTATGCATTGTCATCTAATAAATATACATACATTTTATAGAAATAGGAAAATGGCTCTTACATTAGCATTTTTGGTTTTGACAGTTTCTCTTTGACCTTCTGGTAAGATCTGCCTTTTGACAATGTATTGCTTAATCCCTTTTAAGTATTTTTCATCTACTAGTTGTTTTTTCCCAAGTTACGTTATTTTGAAATCTTCTTCTCTGAGATCCTTACACTAACCAATTCTAGAAATGTGATTACCCTAACCTAAACTTTAATTCACAAAAAGCAATTTGCTTCATATATACTCTTTATCCAAAACCTTGAATAGTAGCACTGCCATTCCAGAAAGACTATGTTGAATATATTCTGTTATTTTAGCCTTCAATATTTCATAGTAAACTATCAATTTAGTTTTTCTCTATTTACACTGAGCTCTCCAGCATGTTTTCTTCCATGGTATAATAGTGCTGGAGGACACTATCTTTTCAAGCGCAACTATGTCAGCGGCAGCATTAAAAGTTTCCACCTTACTATTTACATTATTATCACTATTGTAGTAAGTACTACAAACGGACTGGTTGTTTGGAATGTTAGTAAACTTAGAAGCTTCAGATGTATCAAAATGGCATTTTTTTTCTTATTAGTTGCAGCTATCGGTATTTCTACATTAAACAATATGAAAAAATGGTCTAATAAACTGATATTCATGATCTGCCTCACATCAACTTTTAATCCTTTAGTATTTACTAAATCCAGTGTGTGTCCACACCATGTGTGGGCTGGCTAATGTGCTGGCTCAAATCAAAGGAGTACAAGAGGTTCATGAATTATTTTGCTTTCCGGTCACACTGGTTATCGATAAGAAAATTAAAGTCGGCAACAATTAGGAACCTGTCATAGTTAGTTATTGTAATTAACAATAAGTCTGAGATTTCCACAATGAAAGACATATATATTTAGGAGGTCTATACTGTACACAGAAAATAATAGAGACTGAGAAACTACTTGAATAACAGCGGCAAGATGCTCAAAAAAGTTGAATGTACCAAAGCCAACATCTTTACACTTTAACTGGCTTGAGTAAATACTTGCTAAGCCTACACTTTTTTAACCTTGGCAAACCGAATAAGTAAAGCTGTAATTAGGAGGTGCAGATTCAATTAAAACGACTGCACCATGTAAGAAAATTGATTTTCTTATCACTAATAAGATTATTGATGTAAAACGTTTTGTTAGTTAACGCTCTAACATTTAATAAGGCCATATTTAAGGTCTCTGAAGAACAGTGCTGAACAGGCAAAGTGTTATGGCTGCTCAAAATGGTAATTAAATTATTTGCATTTATGCAGCATTGAGTTTTTTATTTACACTGAGGTTGGTTATTATACTGTTAATACAGTGCACATTTGAGAAAGAGCTAACTAAAGAGTTATTATATCCTAGCAAGGCATTATGGAAAGAATTTTGATTAGAATTACATAGGCAGGAAAGTCAAATTACCTTACAGATGTTTTTGGAGAGAACCCGGGCACCAAATCTATTAGGATGCAGACCATCTCGCCTAAAGAAACATGGCCTCTCACAGAAGAGATCCCAGTTGCCCACAATCCCGATGTTTGTCCCTTGCAGAAGCCTTTCAACCAGTTGCTTAATGCCAGCAGACGACTGTAGCCAGAGGTAAAGGAAGATTCTCACAGCTCAAGTCCTCTCCTTCGTGCTACAAAATCCGCTTTGAGAACCTCAGACAGTCGGTATCACACGTTGTTTACACCAGTATGTTGCTGCTCTTCTCATAATTTCTCATACACGAGCATTGAGAAAACAAGAAACAAAAGATTTCGGTCCAGGCCAAGAAATTTCAAGGTTTTGTACAACAGAATCTCCAATGACAAATACATCACCCGGGGCTGCTGGCATAGTGGGGGAACTGAGAGGGTTGAAACAGTTCTGGATAGAGTTGCTTGCCTGAGCCAATGGAGGTGATCTAGCCTTAAATCCCCGCTTGCATAGCTGAAACAGGCCAGTTCCCTCGTTGTCATCAACTTCATTCCGAAGGGGCATGGGGTAAAACTCACTTGGCTCTAAAAGTGAGCGGCATGGCATAGAGTCGAAGTTGCACAATCGCAATGAGCTGCGACGATTCAGCTGCTGAAGAGGTCTTTTTCAGCAAGTGAGCTTTAGTTCCCTCGGTTGCATCCGTCTGGTCAGCAGTTGCTGAATCTGGTTCTCGAGGGCCTGGAGTTCTTCAATAATGTGCTGCATCTCACCATTGGCCATTGTCTACTTCCATTTCCACTTCATGTCCTAGGAAAGAAACATACAATAAGATAAAATGAACCGCAAAATGGCAGCACAAGAAGCAAAATTAAATGGCTACATATAAATAAAATACATATAAAAATAATATTTCTGGAGTGCCACCCAAGCCAAGAACAGTTTTAAGTGCCAGGTCCTGTGCATGTTCCTGTCCCTTGCCCTTCCTTTCTTGTGCTGCCTGCCTTAGCTCTGACTCATCTTCGTATACAACAACCATGTGGATAGTGTGTAGGAAAATAAATGTGTAGCTCAAGTATTGTGTCTTTCAGCCTGCAAATGTCTTTAGCTTTGTAGTGCTACATATACTCTAATGCAATAGTTTTGGAATTGTGGGTGTCTGCTTGCTTTACCGCATTTTGCCTTGTGTGCTGCTTTAAATGGTATTGCCTGTTTTGCTGCTGTGTATTGTGCTTAAATAGGGCAGATGGTGAATCCAATTAAACATAATTTTTTGTGACAGCAACCAACATCAGCTATTGTCTTTCTAAAGGGAGAAATCAAAAGAAGTTAAAAGCTTATGCTTAGGTCAGTTATACACGTTTCTTTGGGACTGTTATCAAAAGTCAAACTGCTAAACAAACATCTAGTCAAAACCATCCAAGAACTTCAAACCTAAATGATCTTTATTCTAAATAGACTTTATTTTCTTCATTTGCTTGAGGGTTGTTTTTTGCCAGTCTTCCCTAAGGTTTCTAAGTGTGTCTCTATTTGTTTATGTGTGGGAATCTATTTTTCCTATTTTTGCACATGTTGCATTCTTTCTTTTATTGTTTGTTTATTTATTTTAACATTAATCAGATCATGCCACAATGTGGTTGGTACTTGTTTAAATACTGCAGTTTTGTGCATGGATTGTTGGGTGTCAATGTTCTGTCTCACATAAAAGATGGCAGTAAAGGTTACCTAGCGTCCTAATTTTGAGAAACTTTCTTAAATAAAAAAGAAAGCAATTTAATGTTACATTTTATTTATTTCTGTATTTCATTAAATTATTGTTAGGAACTTTGCTTTGTTATTTTTAAGGTTGGCTTCAGTTCTATACATACTTAACCTTGACAATTGCTTTTTATGATCTTTCCTACTTTCCCTGACCTTCTGTACATCCTATGCCAATATCTTTGCCTTTTCTGTTTTCATTATTTACCTTCCAGTTAAGAATTTATTGGACTAATATTTGTCCAAATTAACTCAAAGTAAGATTGAGCCATACAGCATTAACAATGTTTTAAGGAAAAAAATCAAAACATTATCAAACATTCAGAGGTTGAAGCACAGGAGTCTAGAATCACTAATAATGCAAAACCAAGAACATAACCAAAATTTTTTTGAAGAATCTAGGGTTATCAAAGCTAACGTGTTACTGCATGCAATGAATTGTAAAAAGTATAACATGTTATTTTTCATTAATCTCACTATTCAACACCCCTTGCTATTCTAAGCCAATGGTTTTCAAACTGAGAGATGTGGCTCTGTCAAGTTTGACAATATTAATAACATTAATTAATAATTAGAATTAAACATTGTCTTTAAATTGTCCAGCTTTTAAATAAACATACAGGTAACTGAAAATGTTCTTTATCTGTTACATAAAGGTAGTTGCATAGACAAGAGCAGTGTGGTACACAAACAGCTGTCGGGTGATATGCAAAGGAGCAAAAGAGAAAAATGGTAAAAAGTGGGACTTGCATGTAATTCCACCACTGCATCCAGCTGCACTCCAGCTGTGACACCCCACTTTTAAAGCTCACGTTGACTCGTCTCCACACCATTCACAAAGACCAATGGATTTCTGTGAAAGTGAGCCTCTCAGATGAGTGCTCTCTTTTTCACCTCCCCAAACCCCACCCCTACCTGCACAAGGAGGCTGCACTTCAAGTCTCTCTCTCTTTCTCATGTCTGGTTAGCCAACAATAAAAGATTTTTAGTTTTTATTGAACTTTGTATTAATAATAAAATAGACATATCTAACATTTCATTTTAGTATTAGTAATATTAATGTACAGCGGTGAGCTTTTGCTTTAATCAAAGCTGCCAGTGTATGATTAACTTCACCCTTCCTTTAAAAAGAAATACAGGAATAAACATAGTTCTGGTTGTGACTTCAACCTAGATTTTTCAAAACTGGAATTTCACATGACAATAATAATCCTTAAAAGACAAGCTTCAAAATTGACTTTGATTTATTTTCATTTTTTTTTTGACCTGAAGTAATATGAAACTTTTTAAATTCACTTCAGAAAAATCAAACTGTCTCATAAATAAATTATACATTGTGGAAAAACATAAAATTAACCAAAATACATTTGTGAAACATGTTAATTGTTCCACCACTCAATGTTAAGCCATAATTGGATAGTAGCGCTTGAACTGTTAAGAAGTGCTATTGATTGTGAGATTATAATGACTATTCCTGACAACAAAGAACCTGATTTGGTCCAAACTTCTGTCAATTACATGAAGTTAAGATTGCATGAGAACTAGCCACTGATCTGTCAGCTGTAAATAACATGGAGGTCCCATGCAAAAAATGTCAATGCCCTCAGAAAAACTTTCGAAATGTGATAACATTACAGAAATAATAAAAATATTAACAGCTCATAGCAATAAATAAATACCAATAAATACAATTTAAAAATGAAATTAAGTGAAACAACATTAATATTACAGAGATATCAGTTAGAAAGTCTCAGTAGTTACCTTAATGCCCTGGGTTACATGGTAGATGCATCATGTGCTTAGTAATCATGCTGCATCATAGCAATCATACACAGAAAATGACAGCGCCCATTAAAGACAAACATACAAAATGATATTGCAGAAATTAATGGTAAATGACCCTGTGTTAGGATATAGCGATTGGATAATGGATAGATGGATGCATGTTAAAAACATAAATAATGATTAGTAACATAAAAATGAAAGCAACAGCAGTCCTAATGAATTTCTAACACCTTTCTGTATTTTAAGACACTTCCTTTTCCTGACCTTTAGTTTTGTACAAATTATATTTTACTTAATTTTATTTCTTGGCTCATGACTTTTCTTCCCACTTTGGCAGCTGTGTCAGCTTTTGCCCAGATTGCCTAAATGAGTCTAATAATGTAATGTTCACAGAGCATCCAGGAGTGCTTCCGTCTCTATTGCTGTACCATGAGGGCTGGTTTTCAGCATGGCAGAATGAGATCCAGGATCACCATTATGATCAGCCAACATGCAGTTGGTCAGGTTTAGAGGATCAGAGAAGGAGATGATGGAGGAAAAAGCTTGAAAGGGAGGGAGAAAGAGGCAGAAAGAGTATAACAGACAGAAAATTTAAAAGCATAGAATCATTAAATATGAGGTGTGAACACTGTGGAAGTACAGTTGAACTGAACTAGGGGGTTGTAAAATGTAACTCTGTCCCCTATCCTGTTATTATGGCAGAAATATACACAGATCTCAATTATCAGAGATTGTAGGCAGAGTTGGATCCCTTTATTCTTTCAAAAGAAGACAGGGGCTCATTTAGGGAAAAAAACACACAATGTCCTTTTTGATTTAAACTGTACAGAGCAGAAAAAATAATAATTCTTTATTGTTGCTACTGATAAGCAGCAGTGTTGCACGTAAATATCACAGGCATGCTCTCAAAAAAGAGTTCAAAGGGTAGTGCAAGTTTCCTGTTCATCACAGAATCCTGGAAAATGCACTTTCAATTTCTTAGCAGGATGTCGACTTATTCATTTATTGTGATCAGACGGAGGGATATTATTCAGTTAGCTGCTCTCAGCATGTGAGACATGTAGTAGGCATTCAGTCAGTCTTTATTTCTCCAAATAATTCACTCAGAGAATTTTATTAAGATTTTTTACAATATGTTTAATTAACAAAGCAACTGAAATCATTTTAAACTACTAAATGTATACATGATGTTCATTATTTACTATTATCAGGATAATACAATATTCTTATTCTAAAACTGCTGAAGGGCTTTGTAATACATAAAAAATATACATTTAAAAAACAAAAACAGTTAATCATTACTTTATGGTGGACTGTGGTATTTATTAGCACTGCTGATTCATAGATATAGCCTTGGATTTTTAAACCCTGTGCCTGGCTGCTGCGACATATCTTGACCACATGCATATTATGTTAATCATCCCTACGTGATGAAGATTATGTTCTTCTATCTACTGGTGAGCTGTCCAGGATGGTTGACTGCGTTATGCCTGATGCTTCTGGGATAAGCTCACACCCCACCACCATGAATGGGAGTAAGTGGATCTGAGAATGTTTGTGAGCTATTCATAGCTTATGTCACTCTCTCTCCATTTTTTATAGCAACAAAGTATGTTTTGAGAATATTTGCACTTTACTTGGGTATAAAATTTTCTGTCTATTTTCTCTTTCACTTTTTATTTGTGCAGTCACTTCAGAAAGGAGAACTACCTGAAGAGTAAAAAGATGCAAATGTGACTCCTGTCACATTTACAAAATACATCCTGGTTATTACAGACCAATATGCCAAAATTCATTGCCATGCAAAAGTATGGAAACAATAATACAAAATAAATTGGAAAATTGCCTAAATGAAAACAATACACTAAATAACAGCCAGCATGGGTTTATGAGAGGAAGGTCATGCCAAATGATTTTTTTTTCAAGAAGCAACCAGATTAGTTGATTAAAAACAAAGCATATGACATAATTTACTTAGACTTTCAAAAAAACTTTGATATAGTACCACATCAAAAATATTCTGAAACTAGAAGCTGTAGGTAGCAGAGATAACCTACAAAACTGGATCTCTGGTTGGTCAATAAGAAGGAGACCAAGAGTACAGATAAGATAAGAGGAAAAAGCTCCTTGAACCATTACTTTTTCTGATTTATATTACTGAGATTAATACTTGTATCTATACTAATAAAAGGCAAAGCCCTCACTGACTGACTGACTGACTGACTGACTGACTGACTAACTCACTCACTCACTCACTCACTCACTCACTGACTCATCACTAATTTTCCAACTTCCCGTGTAGGTAGAAGGCTGAAATTTGGCAGGCTTATTCCTTACAGCTTACTTACAAAAGTTAAGCAGGTTTCATTTCGAAATTCTACGCGTAACGGTCATAACGGTCGACAACGTCCGCCATGTTGAACTTTCTTATTTATGGCCCCATCTTCACGAAATTTGGTAGGCAGCTTCCCTGCGCTAACCGAAACCGATGTACATACTTATTTCGATGGTATGACGCCACTGTCGGCCGCCATATTGAACTTTCCAACGTCACTAATTCTCCAACTTCCCGTGTAGGTAGAAGGCTGAAATTTGGAAGGCTCATTCCTTACGGCTTGCTTACAAAAGTTAAGCAGGTTTAATTTCGAAATTCTATGCATAACGTTCATAACGTTCAACAACGTCCGCCATGTTGAACTTTCTTATTTATTGCCCCATCTTCACGAAATTTGGTAGGCGGCTTCCCTGCGCTAACCGAAACCAATGTACATACTTATTTCAGTGGTATGATGCCACTGTCAGCCGCCATATTGAACTTTTCAACAGTCTTTGTTACTTATGGGCCCATCTTCAAGAAATTTGGTACGCGGGTTCCCAACGCTAACTGAATCCTACTTACGTACATATATATGTCCATAGCCTGCAGCTCAGTCACCGTGTGAGGCGGCGTTGGGTCCCCCATCCCAACGCCTCCCACGTTGTTGGCTGCCTGCCTATATAAGGCCGTCCGTCGCTCCAGTCTCTTCATTTCCTTCCTTGCTTCGCCACGGGATTCACGTCTCCCTGCTGATAACTACAGCCTTTTTATTTAATCCACGGCTTCTCCGCTGTTTTATTGTTCATTTATTACGATTATAGTTATTGTGTAGGTATTTTAGACTTACTTTACATTGTTCAGGTACCCATTTCCTTTATCATTCCAACCGTACCCGCATTAACATGTCTATCGAGGTGATCACCATCGATCAAAGAACTGTCACTTACTGAGTGGTTTCCATGCCCAGAGATGGCACCTATCTTTTCCATTCTCTGTGTTACATATTGCACGGCCATATCAGGCTCACTCTTGATATCTGGAATAACATTGTGTCTTATGTATTGAATGACTGGGACAGGTTCAAGGTGTGGACTGCTGACGGTACAGGAGATAATTATACTACACAGGAGCACTATAAGAGTGAAATGCTTAAGCCCTTCACTTATGGTTCTGCATGTGAGTTGATGGCTACCGCTGAATTGTTCAGTTGTCGCTTTCAAGTGTACCGAAATGGCCAAATATTTTACACCTTTGGACAACCGCCAATGCCTCTTAAACATCTTAGATTCACAGGTGACGATTTCAGTAGTGGACACTTTGATGTTTATGAATGTTTAAACTCTCAAAAGCTGGATGTGAAGTTATCGATGAAACTGGTTGTATACTTACAACGCTTGACAGATGCCGAATGTCACTTCAACACAAGTCCTACAAATACTGTCGTAATTGAAACAAACCATGAAACTCAAACCAATTATGACAGCAGCAATCCAAGCTGTGAGATTTGAAACAAGATTCAAATGTGTGTGCATGTCTGTATGTGTGTGTGTGTGTGTATATATATATATATATAATATATATATATATATGACAGCAACACTCATAACAGTGACAAAACAATTACATTGACAATCATGTTACGTTATTTTCAAAATGTTTCCTTTAATTTTTCATTACTTCTTTAACACACTACTTCTCCGCTGCGAAGTGCGGGTATTTTGCTAGTAGTTAATAAACTTGTGAAATTTGCAGATGACACGGACTTTGGAAGAATGGCAGACACTGAGGACACTGAGGCAGCAAAACGAATTCTAAAAGTGCAAAGTGCTACACATGAGCAAAAGGAGCAATTATAAATTAGGAATAATGAATCAATTATAAATACAAGATGGGAGATACTGTCATACAGAAAACAACCTCTGAGAAAACGTTGAATATAAGTGAAGGGGCGTTATGCTCAAACTATATACAGTAATGCGCTTGCTAAAACTGCATCCGGAGTATTGTGTGCACTTCTGGTCATTACAGTACAAGAAAGACACAGCATCACTTGAAGCAGTGCAGAGGAGAGCAGCTAAGTACATTCCAGGACTTAAGGACATGTCCTACTCTGACAAACTCAAAAGATTAAGCCTGTTTAGTGTCAAGAAGAGGAGATTGCAAGGGGACCTAATCCAGGTATTCAAAATCCTCGAAGGCATTAGATGAAGTAGATCCAGCAACATTCTTTCATCTTAAGGGTGAATCATGTACTCGAGGACATCAGTGGAAATTAAGGGGAAGTGCATTTATGACTAATGCCAGGAAGCACATCTTTACGCAAAGAGTTCTGGGACTCTGGAACAGCCTACCGAGACACATTGTTGAAGCAGTAACCTTGACAACCTGCTGACTCTAACATCTGCTCTTCTACTTGAGCATTCTGTCTACACCCAGAGAATAGGTGGAGATGAATGTTGGTAACATGCCATCCCAGTATCAGTTATTTCCAAGATGATACCACTGCATTTAGACACTGTTCTCTTGGCAGCCTGACAAATGAAATGGAGCTGAGCTGCAGGCTGTAGTGAGCTGTACTTATGTTCATGTGTCATGGTTCACTCAGCATGCGTTGCTCACATGTCATCTCTCGTTATTCTGGGCATCGTGACTTCATGACAGATCATGAACTAGTTGGAACAGGCCATTCCGTTAAATGTGAAATTAGGTAAAGTGAAGCACTTTATAAATGATTATTTAATGAAGGTCAATGCCTTATTAGGGTTTATTTTGATGACTAATATTATTAAGCACATTCTGTCAGTTTTCTTGTTCTTCAGCATTATTTGAATGGGGGGGGCGGGGGCGCCACTTTTGGTGCCAGGATACAATTAGAAATTCTTTTTATTTATATTAATTGTAATTAGGTATTCACATTATGAAAATTTCACTTTATAAATGAATTTTCAGGAGTGGATTAGCTCCTTCTTAAATCATGGGTTGCCTGTGCACCTCTCGTATAAGCTGAGTGTCACTACAGGTTGCAGGTACTTGGCTCATACTTTAATGATTGCAGTATGACTTGCATGTAAAAAGGAGGCAACCTGAATTATTTTAAGTTTGTAAAAACTTTTTTGAATAAATATATAGCATGGAGAGGTCCTACATTTACTTATACTTTTGATACTTAAGTAAAATTAATAACAGATACTTCAAAACGTCTACTTGAGTACATTACTGGCGCCAGGATATCATATATAATTTGTCATATTATAGTGTGATTAGCCGTCCCCAGTGGCTCCACCTGTGTAGTAGTGAAACAGGACAGTGAGGATGGGCCTGCCCAGCTCCCCACTCCTGATGTCACGCTTCCTCCTCTCCTCGTCCCACATTTGTCTTGGATTAGCGCAAATACAGTATATTGGTCCTGCAAGCAATCTACAATTCTTAGCATGATGAGACAAGTCACAAAATGAACCAGAATGTTTAAGCAGATTATAGAAAAAAACACAATCTAAATAATCTAAGTAGTTTTCTCGTGAAAAGCAGACAGACATACAGACGTTGGATTTTATATAGAGAGAGATAATTATTATTGTTAAATATATATTAATTAAGGAAAACTGTTCAAAACAGCTTTTTTGCATGTTTTATTTTGTTAATACTAATGTAAATCAAATTACAGATGGTTTGATAATACATACAAGATACCATCCCATTGCAAGGCACAAATGCCCAAATGGCATCTGTTATTATTTTGGTCAGTAACAGTATATAGCAGCAAAAAATGGATTACTGTTTTTGCCATTCCTTGTAATTTGTGCATTTACAAAGTTACTTGAATATATTATTTTCAACATACCTTATGTGTGCGTTTCCAGTTTCTGAATCTGCAAATCAATCTGTCCTCAATGAGGTTATCACCAAACTGCCAAAATCTCATATATTTTAATATCCTATACTCTAGGCACATACTGTTATCTGTTACACAATTCGTTCATCCCTTTCCTGAACCTGCAGGGTTTGTGGAAAAGCTGAAGCCTCTCCCAGCATGATCCAAAAAACTGCGTGCCTTACCGGCTGTAACAGAAGTTGGAAACTGTAGTGTTTTGTGAATATCAGACAAATCAGTGACCTGGCTGATCCTTCGTCATTTGGTGGTGCAGTCATTGTACATTTCCCAGCATATTCAGTAATTTAAATCCTGACATCAGCCTGTTTTCCAGTTCTGTTCATTTACTTCACTAAATAAAACCAAAAATTGTCAAGACATTATTAATACTTATTGGCTTCTAACAAGACATATGGCAACTAGTAAATTAAGTAAGTTACTAGCTGATAGCCTCCTGAGGATGTCACATGTGTTGACTGGCTGCAACTGGTAAAAGTTAATCTTATTTTCTCAATCTTGTTAAGCAGATGTACATTGTAAAATCACCATTCATATATACACTGGGGGGTGGCACGGTGGCGCAGTGGTAGCGCTGCTGCCTCGCAGTAAGGAGACCTGGGTTCGCTTCCCGGGTCCTCCCTGTGTGGAGTTTGCATGTTCTCCCCGTGTCTGCGTGGGTTTCTTCCAGATACTCCGGTTTCCTCCCTCAGTCCAAAGACATGTAGGTTAGGTTCATTAGGTTAGGTGTGTGGGTTTGTGTGTATGTGTGCCCTGCGGTGGGTTGGCGCCCTGCCCAGGGTTTGTTTCCTGCCTTGCATCCTGTGTTGGCTGGGATTGGCTCCAGCAGACCCCCGTGACCCTGTAGTTAGGATATAGCGAGTTGGATGATGGATGGATGGATATATACACTGACATTAAAACCACCAGCCTAATATTGTGTAAGTTCTCCTTGTGCCGCTCTGATCCATCAAGGTATGGACTCCATAAGACCTCTGTGCTACAGTAGCTGTTCTGTGGGATCGAACCAGATGGGCTGTCCTTTACTCCCAATGCACATCAATGAGCCATGACTCAGCTGCCAGGTCACTGGTTGTCCTTCCTTGGACCACTTCTAGTTGGAACTAAAATCTGCATACCAGAAATGCCCTACAAGATGTGCCAGTTTGGAGATGCTCTGACCCAGTTGTCAAGCCATCACAATTTAGCCCTTGTCAAAGTTACTCAGATCCTTATGCTTGTCCATTTTTCATGATTCCAATGTGTTACCTTCAAGAACTGACTGTTCACTTGCTGTCTAACATATCCAGCCCCTTTACGGATGCCATTGTAATGAGGTATTTAATGTTATTCAATTCAACTGTTAGCGATATCCATCCATCCATTATCCAACCCACTATACCCTAACTACAGGGTCACGGGGGTCTGCTGGAGCCAATCCCAGCCAACACAGGGCGCAAGGCAGGAAACAAACCCTGGGCAGGGCGCCAGCCCACTGCAGGGCACATGCACACCCACCAACCCACACACCAAGCACACACTAGGGACAATTTAGAATCGCCAGTGCACCTAACCTGCATGTCTTTGGACTGTGGGAGGAAACCAGAGCACCCGTAGGAAACCCACAAAGACACGGGGAGAACATGCAGACTTCATGCAGGGAGGACCTGGGAAGCTAACCCAGGCCTCCTTACTGCGAGGCAGCAGCGCTACCCACTGCGCCACCGTGCCGCCCCTGTTAGTAATATGCTTCCAAATATTTTTAAGAGTTAAATAAACTTAAAATAACAAAGTAATACTGCTGATATTGCTGTGTAGGTTTATAATTAATTGATATTTTCATCAAGGAGTTGTATATTAAAATGCAAGTGTAAAAAAAAATAGTAATTTGAAAAGCTAAGCAATAAAATAGCATGGGCCTGTGAGCAAAGTGTGTGGGCATAGGCCTACCCTTGCCCTGTACTGGTTCTGTGCCTGCTGAGTAAGTTTTTCATGGGCAACTTTTACTTGAGTTACTTTCCAGAATGATAACTCTACTTTTATATAAGCATAGCTACTGGGTACTTTATAAAGCACTTTATTTTTTTTTTCTCCCTTTGATAAGTATAATGTTAAATAAGGGTCACCCCTTGGTCCAGTAGTCCATTCTTGTTATAAACCCACCTTTTTAACCATAGTGTGGTACAGAGTAGGAGCCTATCATAGCACCATCAGGCCCAAGGCAAGAATCAACATTGGATGTGGTGGTATCCATCACAGCACATAACAATGCACATCACCTCAGTCATTAACACTGGGTAGAACTGGAGTCTCCACTCAAGCTTGCATCCATTTGGGATATTAAAGGAAACCTGAATACACAAAATAAAATGATTTGGTCATGCATAAAATATGCAAGCTCCACACAAACAGTCAAATGAATGTTTCTGTATTTAGCAGACTGTAGCTCTATCCATAATACTGACTTGCTGCCCACTGTCTAATAATGTAATCTAAAGTAAGAACACATGTAATACACATTAAATATGATACACTGATCATACAATAAGTAATACCATGTTTCTATCACGTTCAACTTCATCCTCATCCCCTGTTCCTGTAATTTTCAATTCTGTCTTTTTATCTCAGCACTACTAACCTGAGCGTGCATTTAAATTGAATAATTCACCCTACAGCACAAATGGTATCACAGCTGCAGCACAGATGCTCACCGAGTGGGAAACAGCACAGCCACCCATTAAAAGGGGAAGCTGAAAAGAGGCGACATCGGGGAAGAAAGAAGTGACTACATAGCCTGCTGTCCTACCTGGTCGTGACTACTCAAGGCTTTCAGGGTTTCTGCAGTGCAGCATATCGTGTCAACACTGGAATCCCTGTTCACAGTAATACATCAGCACAAGGAATTAATGTGCTACTTTAAATGCAAATAATTTCTTATTTCAGTCAAGTTAATTAAATCTGTAATTTACAGATAGATTGTCTGAAGCAAAGATGACCTGGGATTAAGTGATGAATTTGGAGAATACCATGGCAACTGATCCCCCTCATAATATCTGATAAAAGACTTTGACACATATGAGCAGATACCCTGGCATACATTCTATCATAAAAGTTTCAATGAGTATTCGGTTAGTTGAGGTTGATAGGGGTTTAATATTGGAAGATATTGATTCAGAGTTATTTGAGACATATGTCTGCAGAAGATGTGCACCGCAGAAAATCGATAACTGCTCAAAATGCCAGGCACGCTCTGATGGACGCATGCAATTTAAGTGAACTTTTCTAGATCAGTAAAGCTTTATTTCAAAAAAACTGATAACAAGCCAGCTTTCTTTAGAAAAGATGATTTGTCTCAGACACAAACATGTAAAAGCGCTGCAGATGCAGGTGCTCTGGCAAACTGAATGAATTCTAGTTTATGTACTAACTGGACACACACTGAATGAAGTGCACGGTTAATCCCAGATGGTCAAGATTTTATTTTTGATAACAGCCTGTGAGGTTAATGCAGCTGACAAAAATGAGTATAACCCAAAAATCAAAAAATGTGCAGGTGGCATGATGATTAGGGCTGCTGTCACACAGCTTCAGGAGACCGGTCAACTCCCAGATCTTAAAGCTGTTTGTGTGGTTATCTTAAATGTTTTGCACTGCTCTTAATGGCCCAGTGTCAGTAAGCTAGCCCTGATATGGACTGGCAGCTCTTCCAAGGTTCGATACTGAGTTGAACTCTACTCTTCTCTGTCCTCTCACCATCTTGACTTGAATAGGATGGGTTCTAAAGTTGGTAGTTGGACAATGAAGCAAGTCACAGATTCCTCCTCCTCCTCCTCCTCTTCCTTCTTATGAAATCAAGACTGGAAGCACAGGAAAAGCCAGGGGAAAGGAATGAGAAATTCTTCATACCAGAGAGCTTGTCCGAAAGCTATCAAGCAGAAAGCAATGACCCAGAAAGACACAGAAATCTTAGGACACACCTTAAGGTCAGAATGGGCCACAAACATTCTAGATACTTCTAGGAGACAGCCTTAAAGAAATGCACCACCTAAAAGTATTTTTTTAATATGTTACTTACCTCATGTACTTTGTAGTGTTGGCCAAGTAAAAATTTTGGTCTCATGTTTTCTTGGAGAAAGTGCATAAGAGGGATTGTCATAAACGTCATCACTACTGGGCATTGCCAAGCACTGTGAAAAACATCCATGTAGAAAAGAAAAAAAAAATCTCATGTTACTCGTGTGGCATAATCCACATGTTTTTTATACAGTTCCTACTGTAGCTCAAAATGAATGGATTCTTGTTAAAATGTTGTTAAATAGACTTTTTAATTATCAAATGTACAGTATATCAACCGGAAACTCACAGTCTACGTTCAAAATACTAAGCTGAATTTGTTTTTTTTTTACCTTAATGTGACACAAATCTGATGTTTTCAGGGCTGTATGGACACAAAAACCCAATCTTTTTTTCAAATCAGATTTGAGTCACTTTCAAATGTGGTCCTAGATCGGATAATTATTGTTGCCAGCCAACATGAATGAGAATCGTCAGATCACAATTTGTGTTTTTTTGTCTGTACACATGGACTGAATGCTATGGTCATCAGCCAGCACCCACACTGAGGCAAAACAACAATGGAGGAGAGCTACAGCGATGGCAACAGTCACAGGCCCACCATTGCTGTGTGGAGATGGAAGAAACTTCTAGATAGGCAACCATCACTGCAACTCTCCATCAATCTGGGCTTTATGACACAGTAGCCAGACAGAAGTTTCTCCTCAGTACAGCGTTTCTCAACCTTTAAGTATTTGCAACCCGAGTTTTCATAACAGTTTTAATCGCGCCTCCCTAACGTTTTTTTGAAAGGAGCCCACTAATACCAATTTGTTCTTTTTTAATTAATGATATATCATAGATGCATATTTTATTATAAAACTTAACTTTTATCGACATTTATCTAACTCTATATTTATTTTTCTAGTATCAGAATTTAGTTTAAGTTAATTTGTTTTGGTTTCAATAGATGTATTTTTCATATTTTTGATTCTTGTTTTCTTCTTTTCACATCTTCACTCCCCCCTTTTTGTTACTTCGTGCCCCCCTATGAGGGCCCGCCCCACAGTTTGAGAACCACTGCCTCAATAAAAGACATATGAGAGCCTGCTTGGGGTTTGCAAAAAGGCATCTAAAGGACACTTGGACTGTGAAAGACAATATTTTCTGATCTGATGAAGCCAAGATTAGCTTGATCTGGAGGAAACCTGCCATTGCTTATGACCTGAATGATGAAACACAGTGGTGGTAGCATCATGCTGTGGGGTTGTTTTTCAGCTGAGCCAAGAAAGCTGAACAGAGCAGCTTACAGAGATAATCCTTAATAAAAACTATTCTAGAATGTTTTAGAACGTAGACTGGTCCAAAGGTTCACCTCCCAACAGGACAACAACCCCAAGCATTAAAGCAAAGACAACACAGGAGTGTCTTATGGACAACTCTGGGAATGTTCTTCAGCTGCCCAACTAGAGCCCGGACTTCAACTTAATCGAACATCTCCAGAGAGACCTGAAAACAGCTGATGGTGTCCGAGAAACTTGACAAAGCATAAGAGGATCTGCAGAGAAGAATGGTAGAAAACCTTCTAATCCAGGTGTGTGAAGGCTGTCATGTCAGACCTAAGATTACAGCCTGCCAAAGGTGCTTCAGTGAAGTATTGAGTAAAGGATATGAATACTTGTGTTAATGTGATATTTTAGCTATTTCTTTTAATAAATTTGCAATAATTTCTAAAATCCTGTTTTCACTTTGCAATTCTTATTTACAGTATTGACTGTGGCTTGAAGAAGGGAAAGGATGAATTTAAATGATTTTAACACAAGGCTGCAACATAGCAAAATGTAAATCAAAAAGTGAAGGGATCTGAGTACCTTCTGAATTCACTGTATACATGCTTCGCTTGAAGATGAATTAAATGAATATTGTAACTGTAATAGACATTGGTTCTGTTTTGGGGGTTACACCATAGAAACAAGATGCAGTAAATCCAGGACAGCAATCACCATTGAAGAGCTCTTTGATGTTCCATTGTAACACTGAGGTACAGGTAGATCTCCATGCAGTAAAAGTATGTATGTTAACATTCAAGTACTGAAAATTGTGATATTGTTTCAAAACAATACAAACATGACAATACAATAGCTTATTACAGAATGACAAGCCTCCATTCTGTTAACATAGTCGCAATTGACAGCTTGTGGTTTTAAAGTAAGTAATACCTTTTGAGTGCAGATGAGTCTCCCTGGGCATTGCCTGTCTGTAAAGACTAGTTTTTTCTTTGATCCAGCTGATTGCCAGTAAAACCCTATTTCAGTGACTTGTGTTAATAATGTTTACGTTGTTTTTCTTTAACCTTACAGCAAGAAGTTTCCAAATCAAAGGCCACAGATCAAAGCAGATTGTTTCCTGATAGCTGTTACAAATATTGTATCATAATTTTTGTTTTGAAAGCATAATTCCTCAACTGAGCTGATAGGGTTTTGCATAAAATTCTTTTTTTTAAAAACTGATTTGTATAACAACATAAAAAAGTGGAACTATAATAGTATATTTTTGATTCATTTGCACAATAGGTCTTAAGAGCAGCAGTTTATTCCATTATGTATAACTCAGATTTAGAAGTGTAGTGAAACTGGAAACATCATTGTACTTTATAGAACAAGCAAATTTCTAATGCATATCCCATATAAAGTTGTATCCAGCAGGGGGCACTAGCTCCCTTGTTGGAATGAGTTCTTTTTTAATTGCAGCGTGTTACATAACCCAAAACTATATAGATATAATATAAAAAGTAGATACCCCTCCTTTAGTGATATGGGGGTAAGAAATCACATAGGAGAAATAACTTAGCTTTCTTTAATGACGGTTTACGCTGCATAACAGACGAAGAAAGCCATGACAAGAAACCAGTTTGGGAGTGGGGGCCTGATGTATAGAGTCTGCCATTTTCATCGCTGCATTGGAAGGATTTTCCGCATTGAATGACGATTTCTCTCATCTGTTTGTTGGCTTCTAAGATGTGCCGGGCAATGTTCCAATGGCTTTATTCTCTTTCTTCATGTGTAGGCCCCCACTTAGGTGAATCATGCCATTCCAAACAAGGCAAAAAAGATACAGTTTCATGCTGACTTTGACACAAAAATAGTATACAATGCACATTTCGCAGTTGTCCCTGTCTTGTCTTGTAATACTTGCATAGGAGTTCTAAATGATGAGCCCCTGTGCTAAATCTGGCTTTGTATTAGCTGTGCAAGTGAGTAGAAAGAAAAGTATATTTATAAAATATTTGTACAGAGCACAGTGTCATATTAAACATATACACTTATTACAAAAGTAAATGAAACAAACATTCAGAATACCCTGCTGACAGATGTAAATTCCCATGGGAGATCAGATATGGGGTGGGGGGATAAGAATTCTCTTTCCAGGCATCCATCTACTACTATAGTTCAACCTTTCCATAGCATTTGTGAGCCTTGACTGTGAACCGATCCATAAAGTTTCATAGTTTGTTACAATGTTGAATCAATTTTTGTTATCTCATCTTCTATATTTCTAATGAGAGTTTTAAATAAGCAAGACAGGTCAGACTCCCCTATTCACAGCAACAGACATGGGTGTATCCTGGGGATGTGCCAGGCTCTCTGTGATCAGCTAAAAAATACACTCCATGGTCACTTTATTCATTAGACATATCTATCTATCTATCTATCTATCTATCTATCTATCTATCTATCTAT
>JANRMT010027041.1:62603922-62622728 GCA_026402145.1 Polypterus bichir lapradei
TCTATCTATCTATCTATCTATCTATCTATCTATCTATCTATCTATCTTGCTGATAACCATCTGTCACATTCAGTTACTGCTAAATGCACAAAACAAGCTGTTTTATTGACTTGACTAGTACGCTAAAATTAGGTTCCAGTTTGTAATATCAGACCCACAGTCTGTCCCATTTAAAAAATATTACTTAAATCACATTTCCAATGATTTTTTTCCAAGCTGTATGGTTTAACAAGCATTCTCATCTACACAGTGTTCACAAATAAGATAAATAATAACACAGGTTTAGGGAACACTCCAACAGCACATTGCTAGCATGCTGACAAAAGCTACATAAAGAGACCATCTTGCACCTGCACATTTTTGGCTGGCAGACAAACAATCTGCAGGACACTTAATTAAAGTCAGGATCCTCGCTGTTCATTATTTGTATGCATTCTTATTAAGAGGATCCTTTCCCCTGTTCTCAGATGATTTACACTGCACCATTCTTTTGAATTTATCCCACAGCTAGTGCCATGTAAAATAACATATATTTTGCTTTAAAACATCAGTTCAAATATATTAAGTAACATAACATTCTTATACTTGTTCATAGCAGTTCAGTTATATATGGGTTGCACAATATTGAAAAATAATTAATAAATCAGATATATTACATTTTGATTTTTTAAATAGCTTATGGCTTGCCCAACCCATTGGTTTCATACCAAATACCACATTTGCAATTTTTGGCTTTGCCTCGGGTGAAGGTATTATGGCTTTTCAACTATATTTAGAGGCTTTCAGTGTGATGCGATCAATTTTGCAATAAATAATGGTAGTTAATGCTTTAGACTTTGTTTCATTCATTGACATAAGTTGTACATACATTAATTAAAGTCTGCCACAGATTTTGCTGCCTACTGTTAGCTTTTAACATTATGCATGTTTTGCTCCTAAGTGATAAGCCAACGATGTTGTAATTCTGCACTAACTTTACAAGTATTGACGTTTTTATCCTTTGAACCATCTGCGAGTGTTTTAAATCAAAAGCAAACATCATATATTTGGTATTTCTTATCCTTTGTTAATGGAATAGCTTAGATTGGGGATTCCCCAAACTTTATGTCAAGGACCCCTTAAATGTTGTACCATCTCGTCAGGGCCCCTACCTAATAGAAAGCCAATGCCACAAAGAAGAGAATGATCTTGAAACTCTGATAACAGCAGTCACATGGCAAGATTTTCTATAACAGTAGGGTCTGTTAATCAAAATAAATACTTAACTACAGAAACTTATTGGCACATATGTGAATAAATTCAAGTGATATCTCTGGGTCAGGGGTCGTCTAACTTTTTTTTCTTGGCATACCACTTCCAAGAACTGAAATATTTTGCAGTGCCATCATTTTTATGTTTTGGATCTTAAATTGTTTCTCCTTCTAATACTGCTTTTAGCGATTTTAACAAGTGATTACAGAGAGTTTTTTTTTGTGTGGGTGTTTATGTCTTTTAGTTTTTCTTATGCATATGAAATGTTTTTTTTAATTAATTATTTTTAATGTAAGAACAGTAACAAGGTTTGATAAGGAATAAAAATCAGAAACCCTAAAATGTTCATATTTCTAATTTATACAAATTATATAGTTATATATGAATCAAATCAAGCATTAAAGTAACTCTAAGTAAATTAAACTGTAAGTCAGGAAAATAAATCAAAGTCAATTGTGAAGGCTGTGCATCTTTATGTTTTATATGGCCATTACTGTCAGTGCCAGGTGCCAGTTTTCAGTAATTTTAGTAGAGTTCTGGTTCAACCTTCAGCCTAGACTTATAGAGGGTGGTCCAGATCTAATTATGCAGATCCAGATCATCTGGATGACTTTGATTTATGCGGGGACGATTCCAGTTCAGTGCAAAGACGATTCTTCATGTCATCAGTTCGCGCACTTCTTGTGCGCACACTTTTTCGGGTGATTTTCTATGTAATAAACTTAATAAGTTATAACATAATGAAAATTGCATAATTAGATCTGGACCACCCTATACTGATATGTAAAGCAAGAATGAAGGTTTACCAAACATTGGCAACTGTCTGAAACATTAACTGTTGATGAGTAGAATGATACTAAAATAAAATGTGTGTGTTTTATTATTAATAATTACTCCAATTCATCTTTGTTTTTCATTGTATATTTTTCTGCCTTACTCTGCCAATTATATATATACTGCCAGTGTTCTTCACATGTAATCAGTTGAAATGCAGTGAACGACCTAAAATGGTGAAAAGGTAAGCAGTAAGCTGGCCAAGGTTTAAATTTAAAGTTTAGGCTAGCAAAAACTGAAATAAGGGAAATATCAAAACATTACAAATGTGCCTTCTTCAAGAAGTAACAAATAGGTTACAACCTACAGATGTTCTGCAGCAATTAAAGTAAATTAAGCCTTGCAAATTAAAGCAAACAATTTGCACAGGTGTTCCAGCTTGTGTTGATTACTTAAAAATCCTCTATCGGTCCTAAAGCAGAGTTGAAACAGAACTGTGTTACTACTCCCTCTGATGTAGTTATTGGGCAATATTACACTAGCATGGGACAAATTAACTATGGCAAATGAGACATTTTTGAATTATCAAAATCAGCACCTTTCGCTCATATAACAGCCAAAGTGCATTGATTCACAATGCCAGCCACTCTGTCATCAGCTCTGCCTGATGGCTTTGGTCTTCCAGAGTTTTAAGATAAATCATTCGAGTCATTGGGGTGCAAAAGCATAGCAGCTGGTAAGGAAGATACATGATAGCGATTATTGGTTGGAGTACTGCTCTTTTTTCCCCCCTGTCCTTCATGTGTGGACGGGGTTAATGAAGTATTACCCCAACATAGGTGACAGACTATTTAGGGAGGCATGTATAATTACTGTTATGTTTCGAAATGTCCCATTAAAACTGATCATTTTTAAAATCAATGGAGTCTTCTCATAAGTTATGATGCATGTAGCTTTACCTCAGATATTAACACTTTTACTTTACAGAAATGTGAAGAACTTTTTTTGACGGTAGTTAGGAGCAGAAATAAGAAATCAGTATGGCACAGACCTCCAACTCAGAGTTATATAGTAAGGAATTGAACCAGCAACCTCAAGCTTTGAAGTCCAAAAGCCTTAGTGACTACAATGTAGTGCCTTTTTTATTATTCACCTTGCCTAAGTATTTCTGTTTTCTCAGTATATCCATCCATCCATTTTCCAATCTGTTGAATCCGAACACAGGGTCACGGGGGTCTGCTGGAGCCAATCCCAGCCAACACAGTGTGCCAGGCAGGAAACAAACCCCAGGCAGGGTGCCAGCCCACCGCATGCTCGGTATATTTAAACATAAATATTTTGTAAACTTCTTTCCATAACTACTAACTCAAACACATTTAGCAAAAAAGTCTTTTTATTTAATTTGTTTTGAAGAACAAGAAACTTCATCCCTTAATATTATAAATCATTTAATTAATGCTGACCCAGCTTGTCTTAATTACTTTCTTCAAAGCAGAAAAGAAAAACTAAATGACTCAACGATGAGCCATCCATCAGTCTCTAATGTATTTCACACTGAAACTGCTTTAGCTAATGAGACTCTAAAATGAATGTCTCCTTAAATGTATACACAAATTTTGATTAAGTTAGCAAAAAACTTTAAAGATTTTCTACTTTTTTATGTGCCTGTAACTGTAAAGTCTGTCTGCTACATGACAAATTGATTGATTTAGGAAGCCATTATTTATGCTATGTGAGTCAAACAGAATCCTCCCATTTACAGCCTCTTTATTCCTGTCCTTACTTGCCCATCAGTCAGGCCTGTGGCTTAGATGTCGGACTTGCAGTTGGTTAGAAGATGACTGTAGTGGGGTGTGAGGTCACGGCCATAATGGCAAGCAGCAGGCAGTGCTTTAGAGAGAGAGCAGCACCCTACAAGATCCTGGAAATAAAAAAGTCTGATTGGAACTACATACATTGTTAAAATGAAAGGACAACCACTACGGGGCAGTAAGTCAGGTGCTTATGGACAATAAGCCATTCTAGAAAAAGAAGAGGCAGATTTATTTTTGAATTTTTGTTGTCTATCACTTATTTTAGCTTATTTTTGTAAGTTGTCTTGAATTAAGGGATCTACTAAATGAATTATAAGGAGAATGAGAAGAATAGCAACAAGGGATAAAGTGTGATTTGTCCTTTCAGGTCATTTCCCTATCAAAAAATATTTTAAAATGGGTGTTTTTTGTTATTCAGAAGAATACTCACAAATGAGCAATTGCTTTAGAATGTGTATACTTTTGCTACTTGTACTTCTCCCTGCCTTCAGCTTATACTCTAGCTTTCTTTGTCATCTTTATTTAACTCTCACTATTAATATAGTATATACATACAAAATATTGCTGTATTGTAAAGCATTGCATTATACCAGAGGTTCTCTGACTCAGTCCTGAGGACCCAGTGTGGTTGCAGGTTTTTGTCACAACCAACTGCTGTTTGCAATTGGACTCCTAACCTACTTAAGCAAGCTGTTATTTTCCATATTCCAAGTTTTGGGTGTGATGTAAAATTATAAAACTGAGATTGGTAAATTTTTATTAGAACATGGATGTCCAACTCCAGGCTAGGAGGGCCCACAGGTTTTCATTCTAACCCTTTTCCTAATCAGTGACCAGGTTTCACTGCTAATTAACTTCTTTTCCCTTTAGTTTAATAGCCCTGTTTTAAAGGATTCAGGCCTCTGAATTGATTCTTTTCATCATTAAATGGTAGCCAAACAGAAATGAGACACGAAATGAGCTGACAGATGACTAGGGGGGTATTTTTCGTACGTGGATTACTCGTTTAGCTGGTAATGTATTTGTTGATGATTTGGCATGATCCTGGATCTGTCGGTTTTTCAAAACGCTTGTTGACAGCACATCCGAATCCTCAAACCTACTCGGAGCAGTTTTGTTCTATGTAAACAAGGATTAGCTCACACACTTAATCAGTGTCTGTGCATGGAATTCATTCAGTCATGGATTTGCCGTTCATAAATGACTGACTAATTGATATAGGTGCGCACATTATAAAAAGAGAATTTCATATAGAGAGGGTTTTGCGCGATCGGCAAGATCCTTTATTGCTCCCGGAGGAAATTCTTTTCGAAAGATACCGCTTTAGCCGAGGGGGAATATTGTACCTCAAAGATTTATTAGCACCTTATATTCGCAGTCAACTAGGTTAAGTCGGGCTCTCTCAACCACACAGACGGTATGCATTGCTTTGGGTTTTTTTGCAAGCAGCACTTTTTTATATACTGTAGGCGATGCGGAAAATCTATCTAAAAGTGCAGTTTGCCAGGCAATTTGTAAAGTTTGCTTGGCTCTGAAATATTTCCTTCGGGTTTTCATAGTGTTTCCTGGACACCTGCGTGTGCACATAATAAAAGAAGCGTTTCGTGCCATTGCAGGTACACAGGCAAAAACACCCACAGTTCCATAAAGAATCTCACAATCAGCTAACATTCTCATTACCCAGGATTTCCAAATGTGATTGGGGCACATGGGACTGATCAGAGTGGAGTTTGATCAAACATTATTTGGAAAATGTACCTCTCCTCCTGATGAATAATCAGACACAGTGTCTTCATCAAATATTTGACCTTCTTCAATATCTTGTTGGTCAGACACAGGTTCTTAAGGATATGACATTCCCTGCAACTGACCCAACAAAAAAAAAGAGGGCTATACGGAACATACCTATGACACACATTGAGGACAAATATATGCAATGACCATCCTTTACCTGAAAAGAAGTGACCACTGCATCCTGCCACTGGTTCTGAGGAGGAGCTTCCCCCTGGAATGCCCTCAGAAACAGGGCGATGGGCATTTTGCTGGATAGCCAACTCTTCTGCAGGGGTTAGGTCTGGACCACGTGGACCTCCACCTGTTTTTTGCTTGTCTGCCTTCTTATTAGCTTTAAAATTAATGTTTTCAGGGCCGATCCTGGCGACGGGCAAAAACGTGCCCCGCACGTGGGCGGCCAAACTCAAAGGCGGCCGTTGAGGAGACGTGCAGCAGCCGGCGACGCTGCGACCGGCGGCTGTCCGCCTTTGAATTTTAAAGTCTGAGGGCGGCCGACGACTATAGCAGCGGCGGCGTTTGCAGTGAGCAAAGTTTGACAAAGATGCGTGTAGCGTGTATTGTAGTCGATGCGTTGATGCCTATTAGGGACTCCACATACATAGCGATTTGCTCGCGCGAGCGGGCGCAAAAGCCTTTCATGGTCGCCGGCTCATCGCACGCTCTGTCTGAACGGTTCCATTGCTTACCATGTGTTTACGACACGCTCTACGCGCGACCAAAACTCTAAATGTGTGTAGTCCCTTAGTCAACGTTCAACTTGCATGTTTCATAGTTGCGTCGCGAAGGCGATAGATTTCATGTGAGACGCGTACGTTCCTCAACGGGATTGCGAGTCAAGAGAAGCGGCAAAAGACAGCGGGGCTGCGGCGATCTCTGAATTGACTGTCACTGTGTGCAGAGCTGCCTGTCGCTTAGAACGATTAAATAAGCCGGCTTTCTAATCTAGGCTGGTTTGGTTTGGTTTGATTCTATTTGTTTGGACTACACAAAGGCTCAGGACTCGTGGTTCTACACAAACGTACGTTATGATTATGATATGCTGTTTCATTGAGAAAGTATGTACAGATTTTTTTAACACTTTGAGCCCACGTCTTCACCGGCAATGTATTTTTACATTTAAAATGACCATCGGTGGCGCACGTGGGGCTCAAAGTGTTAATGAAATATTTCAGAAAAATTACAAACTTTTACATGTTTACTTATTGCATTGCATTACGCATTTTTCTCACGTTGCCTGTATCAGTGGCAGCATCTGAAAGGAGCTTCTCAAAACTCAAGATAATTAAAAATGATCTCCGTTCCACTATCGGGCAACAACGATTGAGTGATGTTGTGCTTCTGTCTATAGAATCTGAAATTTGTGAAAAACTGGATCATTTAAACATAATAGATGAATTTGCTACTGTTAAAGCTAGGAGAATCATTCTTTGATGTTTAACTAATAAATTAATATGTGTATGTGATTTTTTATTTTTGTGATTCTTTATTTAGTTTTTATAAAAACTAATCGTTTGAAATTAAATTTTATTTATACATCCCGACTCTAACCCTAACACCGTCTTAATCCTGTTTGAAGTAGTACATCCATCCATCCATCCATTATCCAACCCGCTGAATCCGAACAGGGTCACGGGGGTCTGCTGGAGCCAATCCCAGCCATCACAGGGCACAAGGCAGGAACCAATCCTGGGCAGGGTGCCAACCCACCGCAGGACACACACAAACACACCCACACACCAAGCACACACTACGGCCAATTTAGAATTGCCAATCCACCTAACCTGCATGTCTTTGGACTGTGGGAGGAAACCGGAGCGCCCGGAGGAAACCCACGCAGACACGGGGAGAACATGCAAACTCCACGCAGGGAGAACCCGGGAAGCGAACCCAGGTCTCCTAACTGCGAGGCAGCAGCGCTACCACTGCGCCACCGAAGTAGTACATGTAATAGTAATATCCGTCATATCATAATAGAAAATAGGTACGTAGGGCGGCGAAACCACATTCTCACATAGGCGGCCGTCTACCCAGGATCGGCCCTGAATGTTTTTTATATTATATATGATTCTTTATGTCAACAATTCTTTAAATAGTTATATACCAATATTTACCAGTTTGAAGTATATTCTTGTACTTCACTTTAACCTGTTCCCATGTTCTCCTTGTGCTCACGTTTGATCTGGAATTATGACATATTAAATAATAATTAATCTGACACATAGGAAATGAAACGCTGCATTCAGTAAGTACAACGCACACTACTTAGCGTTTAATTTGTCGGCCACCTTTTGCCAGCCGTCTTTTCTGGTTTGGGCTGCTTTTGTAGTGTTACCCCATGTGCATATTAAATCTTGAAATTCTTCATTTCCTTCAAATAAAAGGTCCTGCTCCGCTTGTGTGAAAAAAAATGCGCCCATTCTTTCGTCATTTTGTTACAACCTATCAAAGACTTGCTGATTATGTTTTCTAGACTCAATATATATGGGCTTTTCAATCAGCGTGGGCGCACGCATTCATCTCGGATGATTAGATCCAGCTAGACTAATCTACTACACGGCTGCATTTGAAAAACTGACTTATCCTGGATGAGCTTCACTGGCATCTCGGATGATTTAAGCGAAGTACGGAAAATACCCTCCCTGCTAAACTGGGGCTTCAAACTCCAACCACTTTGAGTCCAACCAGTTTCTTAATGAGAAGCTGTCTCTTGCTATTAATTAAACACGTTATTTAATTCCACAGCTTGTTGCTGCTCTCATTCAGCAACAGCATACATTTCCAAAACTGTTGATTTTCTGTTTTTTCTAGGAACACCATCAGAATGTTTTGGTGACCTTGGAGATTAACCTTACTGAGACCTCCACCTTTCTTTTTTTTCACATATTGTGTGATGGGCACAGGTTAGCTGGTCCTGTGGCAGCTTGTTTTGTATCTCATTATTGTTTGGCTGCTACTGAAGGAAAAAGAAACCACTAATAGGCCTGAGTCACCTTAATTAAATCTAAGGTAAAATAAGTTAATTAGCAGCTAAAAATGGTCACTAATTAAGAAGATGGTTAGAATGAAAACCTGCAGCCATCCAGGAGTTCGACACCCCTGTATTAGAATATACCAAGCTTTTATCAATGTTACATATTATGTATGTATGTATGTATGTAAGTGTGTATGTCTGTCTTCATTTGTTCTCTTTCTCACTTTTGTGGGGCACGATTACTTAAAATTTGTCTGACGCCACTCATCACAAGCTGACCATTCTCTTTTTTCATATACCTATATATGTTCTTTAAAGTTCACAAATTCATTCTGTCCTTCTGTTCCTTTCCTTTTCAACATTTCAGCTGGAACTCCATCTACTCCTTGTGACTGCCCTTTGTTCAAATGCTTCAGATCTTCAGTAACCTCTTGTCACCACAACTCTGGTTCTGACTGGTCTCTATAAAACTCTTCTTTACTTTCCAAATGGATTTCTTGATGTTTTTCATGCTTTTCATACAATTCTTTAATATATTCTCTCTGTCACATTTTAATATCTTCACTCTCCATTGGTAATACTCTTTGTGATATTTCTATGTCTAGTTTTTGTTTCCCTTGTCTTTTGATATAACTTCTCTGAATTTCCGGAACAAAGCATCTGTTCTTCAAGATCTGTTTAGGTGTTCCATTTCTTTAAACTTGTCTTCCCACCACCTACCTTTGTCCTTATTCTTTACCTTGTTCTGTAATTTTTATGATCTCTTTTTGTTAAAATTGACTCCATAACTCTATAAGGTTTCTTCAGGTTTCTCCCTTTCAATGTATTCTTGCACACTTTTCAGATTGCTTCAGATTCAATAATGTTTCATACACATATACACATCTCTATATTCCTATAATAGCCTTTCTCTTATTCTTTCAGTAAAATGTCTATCCTCTATACCTCAGCTTCTACATTGTATTTTCTTTAATTTAAACTTTGCTGTCATCAAACTAAGGTTATGGTTAACATTTGAACTAGGAAAGGAGCAGGCATTCTTCACATCGTATGATTACTTTTTATTATAGTCACAGTACAACAGCATGAATATTTACAGTACAAAGTGTAACATGAACAAGTTAACAGAACATCTTGGATAAAAAGGGAAATGCAGGGCACATGTAAGTCAGTATGTGTGAAGTGTGGCCGTCAGGTAATGTAGTATACCACCATCTATAACAATTGTCGGAAAATGCATTTTGTTGGATAAATGTTATTGTCAGTGAAAATCCCCTGTGTGTAACCCACAAGTATCTGTACATTTAACCCGGGCTTCGATGTAACTCTGGAAAATTTAGTTTACAACGGGCCATAGGTAAAAACAGGGCCTGACAAATAAACTCTGACGGTATTAAACATTTGTCGATGTGACTTGGTGATAGTCATACAATAATATGTTAAACGAATGGGGAATTGCCTATGCCGTAATATAAAGGAAATATCTTGTTTTGAGTTGTCAGTGTTATGGATTCCCTGTAGTGTTTCTTGTTGTCTGGCAGTTTGCCGCTACTCTTCAGAAAGGTTGTGTGTGTAATTTGTTTTTTGTTCACTGTCTATGTGCAAGACTTGCTGCCGTTGATCATCAGATAATGTCGTTCTGTGGTTTGTCATACATTGTCTTTGTTGTTCTAAGGCATCTGTGCTGGTTGGACTGGTGTGATGTAGACTTTTCTGCTTCTGTGCGTTGGTGTGAGTATGTAGGCTTGTAAGACAGTTTCTGTTGGTCGCAGCTAGGCTGTATATGCCTTTTCATTTTACCAGGAGGCTTACGTTGAAGTGAAGAAAAAAGAAGGTGTAAAATGGTTTTGTCATAATGCAGTTTCTGTGAGTAACAAAGTATGCACCGAATAAACAGTAAAATACCACAGTCGATAATTAGTCACATTGAAGAATTGAAAACTTGAAGATAACCCTAAGACCAAAAACTCTGCCAGAAACACGGATTCCTTGCTATTGTTGTGGAGGGATATAGTAGTTGTGGCAACCGGTGTTTATATCGAGCATGGATGGTCACAAGCGAAATAATATAAGGATTGTTTTACTTTTTCCATCATAACCTTCAACAGTCTTGTGAAATGTCAATTTCCCCCTGGGGATTAATACACTACACCAAATTTCCTTTTTTTGTTTTTTTTTGTTCCTAGGCCTTGAGGTTAAACCATCTTCACTCTGTCACAGAAATATTCCACCTTCGTGTCACAGGGGCCAGCAGTATTGTCAAGTATCAATAAGTTTCTTGTTCTTCTGAACAGATAATTTTGTAATTGCCTAGTAAAATTGTTCCATTTAATTCCATTCTAGGGTGCTCAATCTATTTTTTTTCCAGTCTGTTTCATTATTTTCCAGCTTTTCAAGTTATGATAAGCTAAACTAGCTAAACCTAGTTGCTCTGTTTTAGGGATTTTGCATGTTAACAACATGAGAGGCCATATGTATTCAACATCATACAGCCTACTGATCCTGTTTACATTATTCCTGAACATTGAACTATCCAATTCCATCACTTCACTACAAAGTATACTGAGGTGGTTTCCCATTGTCTTCCTCAAAGTGTTTTTGATAAGTCACCATTTCTATCTAAATGGCCAGTTCTGCACATCATAAACACCACCCTTTTATGGCTGTTTTATGGCAGCATATTTAGCAACCCTTCCCACCACAGGATTTGATGAAGAAGGTGACTTAGTCTCCAACTACCCAACCATGTAATATATTGTTCTGGGTTGCATGCTATTAGTAGTAGGTAGCTGCCAATGTTATCTGATATTAAGCAGAAATTTCATTATTAAGATGTGTGGACATTTGATATTTATTGCATGGGAAAATTAGAGTGAACTAAATCTTTTCTATTTTTGGTGCACCTCAATCATGCAACTGCTGCATTTCACTGAGAGTAGAATTAATGGATTCTGATTAGCTGTGAACACCAAAGAAGAAACATAATTTGCTGAAAAATGTAGTGCAAACTGGTTGTTCAATACTATAGAAAATTTAAAGAATGTAGCAAGTAAAATTATCTGATTGGATGAATAAAACGTCATTTATGGTTAATCAAATAATCAAAAGATGGTGCAGTCTAATGTGCTGAAAAGCAAATCACTGATTAAGTAATGGAAAGTTGCAGTACAATAGACATAAAGAAGGTGACAATCTGAATGGTGTAAATACATATTCAAACACAGTTTCAACAAAAAAGTAGAAGGAAATTGTGCAGAAGAAGGTTGACAAAAACACTTAAACAATACATCATTCAGGGATTCGGCAGCAGCACATGGGCATAGTAGTGGGTTCACAGACCCAGTTTCACTTATACTGGGCTAATTTGGAGTTGCCAATCATTTTAATGAGCATAAGGACTGGACTGCTGACTCTTGCCCCTTTTCTCAGCATTTACCATTTCAGTATATGCCACACAACCAGCATTACAGCATTCTGAAGAGTTCTATGGGTCACACTAGTTCTCAATTATTTTCTCAAGTTATTGCCAGATATTACTATTGACAAAGACTTAAAAAATAATATGGACTTCAATAATTTAAACTCCTTGATATTGAGGAATATTGAGCCTTTGACATGAGTGATTGCCGAAAAGATCTAGAAGCATTACAATTGTTTATTTTCACTAAAAGACATGTCTTAAGGGCAAATCAAGATTCACCAAAAGGCAATTCAAAATAATCATTAATATATGATTTTAATATATGAAAATATTGTAAATTGAGTAACTTTATTCTGCTTTATCTTTGAAGTCTTAATTTACTTGTGTGCTTCATGGAAAATGATCATTTATAATGCATTGTACAGTCTCACCTTTAGATATACATCACAGGTCCTCTAAGCATTTGGTCATATTCAGATGAATGCAATGGCAGAATGGTAGACAACAGCAGTGCTGTTTTGAGTGGCTATCAAATAAATCACAAATGAAATCTCAATGTCAATATGTTGAATTAAATGTCTTTATTTCCAAATTTTTACATTTCAGAAGCAATGCTGTTTTTTGTGTTATAAAATCCTTATTCCAATTTTTTACTTTGACTTTTTTACAAGATAAAACATTAATATTTTAATGTAACAACAGCATGTATTTCTATAACACATTTTCATACAATACATGCAGCTCAAAGTGCTTTACAAGATGCTAAAAATAGTAAATTAGAAATAATTTAGTGAAATTCTGAACAACATTTTCTGACAGTCCTGAGGCAGTACCAACAGCAGGATTGTGCAAGAGTGTTTTTTCTGTAACCAAAAATGGAGAAAGGTCCTCATTATCTCTTTTAATTGATAATAGCTGTCACACCAGCGAGTTCTTTCATAGAACTCTGGCAATTTAAAATTTCCAACTTTGTCTAAGTGACACCATAATAAACTTTTGCCAAGTCTCAGTTGCTTAGCCCATTTAAAAAAAAAAGTGTATGGCTAAGCTCATCCATTGACTTTGCTCTGAAGAGTACAACAGTTTCTGAATTGTCTGATAGCGGAAGGCAGCAATCTTATTGTTAATATTTATGAGTCCTTTTCTGCTTTCAACTAGTGATAACTACAGAAATATCATCTTCATATACAGTGACTTTCCCAGGGTCCATAAGTACTTCTCTTACTTGTACCAGGAATGGCTCCAAGGCCAAAGTGTACAGCAGCCCTGTCTGACTCCTCTTCGAAAGCCATGAACAAGCCACCATTGACCTTAATAATGACAGAAATGTCACTATATAGTACTGAATATACTTAATAAACTGCTCCCCAGACCCAAAAGCCTTTAATGTACTCCATAAAAATGAATGGCTAAATAGTCTTCACCTGGTCAAGTCTGTAAATGAAAAAATTTGCTGCAGCAAGAATGTCCTGAATCAAAAATATATTACTTTGATCTGAATGCATCACCCCTCCTAGGACTTCAATCATTCTTTTAGCCAAAGCTTTGGAGAAGATTTTATAATCAGTACATAGGAGAGACACTGGCTGCTACTTCTTAATAAGACATAAATCTGCTTTCTTTGGCAGAAGTGTGATTATTGCTCTTCTACATCTTCGAAGTAGCACACCAGATTTGATGTGATATCCCAGAACTATTTCTAAAACTCAGCTGGAATGCCATCAATTACCGGGACCTTTCCGTTGTTTAGCTCTGTCAATGAGGTACAGTTCAGCTAGAGTCACCTCAGTGTTCAGATCTAAAACTCCTGCTTTGGGAAGTTGTGGTAAGTCCTGCTGAAAGAACTGTAAGTCTTTACCACCATCATCTCTCCCCCGCAACAAACAGCTTTTCATAGCATGCAGAGTGACAGAAAAATAGGAAGGAAGAGGATAGATAATGTAAGGGACAACCAGCATCTTTACCCGGCCAGGATCCCTCCTTAAAGGAAGTTACAGGGGGGAGATGGTTTTTTAACACATGCGAGCACACGGGCTCACGTCCAACACTGTCAGGAGACCCAGAGTTTCTCTTGTAGACCCTATTTGCTCTGGGGTGTAGTGATGGTCTGGATCTCTCTATGGGGATGAGAGAGAATCCACACTGTCTGCACCCCTTTTGTCTTGAGTGTGACCTTTGCCGGGTTTGGGCATTTTGATCACCAGTAAAATTGAGCCGGTCTCCTTTTTCCCTCCACACAATCGTCATCACACACTGGTCAACTGTTGGGGACCTGGCTACTCAACATCCATCACGAGTCATTTGCAGAGTCAATTCCATCAGGTCTCCTTTATTATGTATGGTAATAGTATTGCTCACCTGAACCGCCTCTTCTAATATGCTGGATAGTTCCCCGATGTGTCACCTCAGCCACTCTTGTGACTTGGCCGTCTCCTTCAGCCTCACGAGTACCTCCTTTAGAGTCCCCATGAACTTCAAATACTCAGTTAGAGGATCTGTACAGATTTTTTTCAAAACATGGCAGGATCTAATCAGTAATATTTTAGAATAAGCTCTTAAAGTACAGAGGAAGCAATTATTTCTGCATTTCTTTTTCTTCTCCATTCATCTCTATTGGCTTATCAAACTCATCAATTTAGGTATGTTTACAAGCCTTAAGTTTTATTCCGTAGGCCTTGCTCTCTCTATCAGGGGTGGGGGTCGACTTGTTCTTAATCCTACTTTTGTAAAAATTGATTGATTTGTATGGAATTATTGCAATAAAATTAATAAAATTTAAAAAAAAAAAGAGTCCTGATGAACTGTAAAACATTGTGTACGGGCTGGAGTACCCTTTCCAGCCCACGTATGTCATCAAGACACTTGGGCATTGATCACACCCACCCACTGGCTGTAAGCCAGGAAGCATGCAGCTCCTCAGTACACGCTCCAGGTTTCCTGGAGGTTCATTGGAAATGGAATTACAGGGGCTGGCTTCTCGCCAACTGGACTCTGCCTCAATTAGATTAGTGATGGAGATTGCAGACACCTGCTGTACCTCCTGACATGTATTGATAGTAAGTCCTTTACTCACCTCCCCCTTCACCTTCACCTTCAGGGGACTGTTGTTTGTCGGATTGGGCGGCAGGCAGTATCAGGGCCATCTACTGGTCTGTGGAGCGAGATCCTCCCAGCTTGTCAGCACCATCGTGATCACTCTCAGGGATGTATAGTGGCCACCCGGACATTCTGCCTCTAAAAGGTATGACCCTGAAAAACAAGATGAAGTCCCACAGTATTTTGCCCCTGGGTTCCACACTTACCTTGGCTTGGGCTCTGCTCTTTGGTTCTCTCTTATCCTGGGCGGCCAGATAGCTCCCCACGTTGGCATCCATGCCGATAGTGATCATGTGCGTTTGGCTCCTCGCTGCCTTCACGGACCACCTGTAACTTTTTCTTCCCATCACAGTGGGACAGAATGTTCCATTGATGAGCTCTATGCGTGCTATTGTGTTGTGTGTCTCCTGCCAACCACCAGCCAGGAAGTCCCATCTGGGATGGCACGTGTGGACTACCAGGGGCTCACCAGCCACCCAAACACCTGACACGACAGGCACAGACACAAGTGCAATAAAATAGAAGGATTTTACATTTTCCAGTCGTTTCCCACTAGCACAAATCGCAATACAGTCCAGAAATACAGTACACAGCAGTTTTCTCTCTCTCTCTCTCTCTCTCTCTTCCTCCTCCTCTTCCTCCTCCTAAACAGGCAAGCTTCATCCCTCCTCCTCCTGACTCTGGCTCATCTCGGTGAGACAGCTGGCTCCTTTTTAAGCCGCAACTGGAACCAGTCCAAGTGGCTCATAAGGAAGGTCTGGAATTGCTCTCAGGTGTGGCTGAAGCCCAAAGTAGGGCTCTGCAGCTCCCACAGATCCCATAGCTCCCACTTGTGGCATACACGGAACCCAACAGGGCTGTGCCAACAACTAGTAATTTCCATACAGCCCTGTGGGAATCCAGGTATCTGCCAAGTTCCAGGTCGGGGAAGATAGTGCCCTTCAAAAGTCATCTCCTCCCATCCTTCCTTTAAGGAGGAGTCCCGGCCGGCATCCCACACAATAGATAGATACTTGAAAGAATACAGTACTATAAATTAAATACAACAACATGAAAAGCAATATATAAGGAAGAATTTCTTTGTAATTTGTGTACATCACAATAAATACACTTTAATTTTACTGTAATAGATAGATAGTAAGCACATTATTGATTTCCAAAGGAGATTCACAACATATTGATGGCTGCTTTCTGATTGACTGACAGCAGTTTACATCATAATCCTTGTTTATATGTTTATGTTAATGCCAGAGAGAGGTACAAAGTGTGATACCATAAAACTTGTGTAGATAAACCTTCTGGATGAATCTAATAATTTATTTCAGTTGCATTGGTTTTTAGCTAATGTGCTGCACTGCTAGTTAGTTGTTTTTCCTTCTCCATCCAAAATCTGCTGACTGGCTATTGCTGCCCTTCAGTTTGCCATTTTCTTTTTCTGTTATGACAAATCCTAAACTGCACGTCACAATTTTGATAGCTGTAGCATCTAGCTTTTCTCTTGTATTTTATTAAGTAGATATCCCAGTACATTGCCTGTCATGTTCATCAACCAATCCATGTTGTCAGCTCCAGGGGAAGTGAAACACAGGTGACAGTCTGAGTGCCCTGATTATGTCCTGCTCCTCATTCACTTTTGTTATTAGAATGGTATAGTGTCAGCTTTAATGACAAAGTCTTACAAATCAGACCTGGCATTCTCCTGACATAAGCTGAATGATCTTCCAGGTGTAAGGGAATACAAGCACAAATATTAGCTGGTGTCTGTTTTCAAATGGATAATCTTAAGTAGACACAAGAAATGTCTACAAAGTTGCACACAAGTTTGTATGTAGACTGTGAAGTGTTACAAAATATCCTCCAAAGATGCTGTTTGGCAGTCCTCTCTCTTAAAATGTTTTTATTTTAGGAATTATTTTATAACTATAACCTATTATCCTTCTACCCATTTATTTTAATATGGGGTTGCAATAAACCAAAGCCTATGCTGACAACACAGAGTGCAAGACTAGAAAGAGCCCCGGACAAGACACCAGTTTATTAGAGGACCCCCTTACACACAAACCGACACTCACACAGAGCCAGTTTGGAAATGTCAGCTAACCTAATGGGCTTATCTTTAGGAGATGCAGATGGAAGAGTAGGAAATAAAAATGTTAGATTTGAATACACGATGGGAGGTCAGAAAATTGAAACTGCACCTTATGAGAAGGATTTATGAGTCATATTGGACTTGAGACTACCAACTTCCAGACAATGTTCAGAAGCCATTAAGAAAGTTAACAGAATGTTAGGTTATATAGCGCCCTGATATGTAGAGTGTAAGTCCAAGGAGGTTACGGTGAAGCTTTATGACGCACTGATGAGGGCTCATCTGGAGTACTGAGTACAGCTGTGGTCTCCAGGTTACAAATAGGACATTGCAGCGCTGGAGAAATTCCAGAGAAGAGCGACTATGCTGATTCCAGGGCTACAAGGGATGAATTTTGAGGAAAGATTAAAAGAGCTGAGCCTATACAGTTTAAGCAAAAGAAGATTATGAGGGGACTGAAGTGTTCAAAATTATGAAAGGAATTAGCACAGTGGATTGAGACAGTGACTTTAAAATGATTTCATCAAGAACACGGGGACACAGTTGGAAACTTGTTAAGGGTAAATTTTGCACAAACATTAGGAAGTTTTTCTTTACACAGAAAACCATGTGGTAGACAGTAGGACTTTAGGGAGTTTCAAAACTAAATTTGATGTCATTTTGGAAGAATTAAGTAGATAGGACCGGTGAGCTTTGTTGGGCTCAGTGGTCTGTTTTAACATTCTAAAATCGTAATACTTAGAGGCAGAGCGAGAATGTGTAAATTGTTATTTTTTTAACAATATATGCAAATATTAACAGTAGTAGCATTTTCATGTGTACACACTGAAGGGAAATTCTTACTTTCATGCCTGACCAACATGCAACAGATGTCCACTCTCTGATGCACAATAAATAAGATTGTATTCAAATGTATAGTAATAGTGTTAATATAAACCTTAGAGAGTACCATAATACTTTACTAGGTTCCTCAAGTTATTCACTTACTACTCTACTATTCAATAATGCATAATAATAATGTAACTTAAATAAAGCACAAACCTAGTGAGGGAGGTACGGTGGCGCAGTGGATAGCACTGCTGCCTCGCAGTTAGGTGACCTGGGTTCGCTTCCCGGGTTCTCCCTGCGTGGAGTTTGCTTGTTCTCCCCGTGTCTGTGTGGGTTTCCTCCGGGTACTCTGGTTTCCTCCCACAGTCCAAAGACATGAAGGTTAGGTGCATTGGTGATCCTAAATTGTCCCTAGTGTGTGTGCGTGCCCTGCCCGGGGTTTTTTTCCTGCCTTGCACCCTGTGTTGGCTGGGATTGGCTCCAGCAGACCCCGTGACCCTGTAGTTAGGATATAGCAGGTTGGATAATGGATGGATGGACAAACCTAGTGCCACCTCTACAACAACACTGTAAAATTTTACTGACTGTATCCCTGTCCTAGATTATGGATTCCAATGAAGCCTTTATTCTCTTTGATCTAGCAAATCCCTCTTCAGGCAGTTAGTTGTTCTCCCTCTGGCTCCTTCTTTTTCTCCGCTCTTTCCCAGTTGTAGCACAAATGTATCCAGGCATATTATGTAGACCAGCTCCTTCGATATTTTTGAAATA
>JANRMT010027041.1:62622828-62672629 GCA_026402145.1 Polypterus bichir lapradei
ATACAGACTTTTGGCTTTTAATCCATCCATCATTGTTGGAACATCACAGTGCTTTGAGTTGCGCCACCACCAAAAGGATACCGGAAAAGGAAACAGAAGAGAGAGTAGAGGTTAGTACAGATTTTAGAGCCACCATGAATAGTTATTATAATGAGTTGGATATACAGAGTATCAGGATTTTGATTACAGTAAAGTTATGAGAAGTCCATGTTAAAATAAGGTGTTTTCAGCAGTTTTTTAAAGTGCTCCACCGTATCAGCCCGGCGAATTCCCATTGGCAGGCTATTCCAGATTTTAGGTGCATAACAGCAGAAGGCTGCCTCACCACTTCTTTTAAGTTTTGTTCTTGGAATTCTAAGGAGATACTCATTTGAGGATCTGAGGTTGCGATTTGGAATATAAGGTGTCAGATATTCCGATATATAAGATGGGGCGAGATTATTTAAGGCTTTATAAACCATAAGCAGAATTTTAAAGTCAATCCTGAATGACACAGGTAACCAGTGTAGTGACATCAAAACTGGAGAGATGTGCTCAGATTTTCTTTTCCTAGTTAGGATTCTAGCAGCTGCATTCTGCACTAGTTGCAAACGATTTATGTCTTTTTTGGGTAGTCCTGAGAGGAGTGCGTTACAGTAATCTAGTCGACTGAAAACAAACGCGTGAACTAATTTCTCAGCATCTTTCAATGATATAAGAGGTCTAACTTTTGCTATGTTTCTTAAGTGAAAAAATGCTGTCCTAGTGATCTGATTAATATGCGATTTAAAATTCAGATTACAGTCAACAGTTACCCCTAAGCTTTTTACCTCCGTCTTGACTTTTAATTCTAATGTATCCAGTTTATTTCTAATAGCCTCATTGTATCCATTATTGCCAATCACTAAGATTTCAGTTTTCTCTTTATTTAACTTGAGAAAGTTATTATTCATCCATTCTGAGATACAAATCAGACATTGTGTTAGTGAATCAAGAGAGTCGGTGTCATCAGGTGCTATTGATAAATACAGCTGTGTGTCATCAGCATAGCTGTGGTAGCTCACATTGTGCCCTGAGATAATCTGACCTAATGGAAGCATGTAGATTGAGAAGAGCAGCGGACCCAGGATAGAGCCTTGTGGAACACCATATTGGATATGTGTCTTTGAGTTGTAATTACCACAACTAACAAAGAATTTTCTCCCTGCCAGTTAGGATTCAAACCAATTTAAGACACTGCCAGAGAGGCCCACCCATTGACTAAGGCGATTTTTAATAATATTATGATCAATGGTGTCAAATGCGGCACTCAGATCTAAGAGGATGAGAACAGATAAATGGCCTCTGTCTGCGTTCACTCACAAATCATTTACTACTTTAACGAGTGCAGTTTCTGTACTGTGATTTGTTCTAAAACCCGACTGAAATTTATCAAGAATAGCATGTTTATTTAGGTGGTCATTTAGCTGCACAATGACTGCCTTCTCCAGAATTTTACTTAAGAAAGGCAGGTTAGAGATGGGTCTAAAATTTTCAAGAGCAGAGGGGTCAAGATTATTTTTCTTGAGTAGGGGTTTAACTACAGCAGTCTTAAGACAGTCTGGGAAGACCCCCGTATCTAATGACGAATTTACTATGTCAAGAACATTATCAATTAACATGCCCGATACTTCTTTGAAATAATTTGTTGGTATTGGGTCAAGGACACAGGTGGAGGGTTTTTTTTAAATTTTTTTTTTATTTATTTATTTATTTTTTTTCTCCAGCCGTCTGGAGTTTTTTTTTTGTTTTTTCTGTCCACCCTGGCCATTGGACCTTACTCTTATTCTATGTTAATTAATGTTGACTTATTTTATTTTCTTACTGTGTCTTTTATTTTTCTATTCTTCATTATGTAAAGCACTTTGAGCTACTTTTTGTATGAAAATGTGCTATATAAATAAATGTTGTTGTTGTTGTATTATTTTTTGTAAATCAGATAAATCTATCCTAGTGAAAGAGTTTAATTTGTTTATAATGGAATGCTGGGGTTTAGGAGGATCCTTAGTGTTGGGGAGATATACTATGTTATTTCTAATATCAATAATTTTTTGGTTGAAAAATACTGCAATAGCCTCACAGGTTTTAGTGGAAGTACTTAGGAGGCATTCCTTTGAGTTACCTGGGTTAAGCAGACAATCAATCTTAGAGAATAAGACTCTGGGATTACTAGCATTGTTATTTATAATCTTAGAGAAATAGCAGCGCCTCTCAAGATGGACAGTGTTATTGTATTTTGTTATTTTAACTTTTAATATCTCATAGTGGATAGTTAGTTTAGTCTTCCTCCATTTACGCTCAGTTCTACGACATGTTCTCTTTAAATCAGACACTCTTTGGGTTTTCCATGGTATAACAATGCTAGAAGATTTTTTAACTGTCTTTTCAGGTGCAACTATGTCATTAATTAATTAATTTGATATCAATATGGTTTAGTTTGGGCACAGATATTCCACAGAACAGCTTCAAGCTTATCGAGATCCTCTGTCCCCGTCCTTCTGAAAGAATGAGACCAAAAGCAGAGTTCAATTAAGAGCACCAATTATCCTTAGATCAATACATTACTTGGAGTGAAAACTAGAATCTCTCCATGAATGAGGCTGAAAAATCTAACCTCTGCTGCACGTAGTCAATTAACCTTTTTACTTATAATTGCTGTTTTATATAATTTACTGATTTTTAAGAATTACATTAAAAAGGACATTACTGTATATGTCATTAAAGTGTATGTATACTGTACTAAAATATTAAGAGGTGTAATTTCAATGCTGAGGTTGCCTACTAACACTCAATCTGAGTTTAAAGATATTACAATATGTTATTTGAAAATGTTATTATCTGAAACCATGCAAAAATGTATCAGAATTTGAAGTGTTAATATTAAGTTAATTATTAAAATAAAAAACACTCCAAACAGAGGTTTTTTACATCTATGTTCCATCTACCATATTGAAATACTACATCTATATTACATCTCCCATATTACAATATTACAATTCTCCTTAATAAAGGTGGACTGTATGCCCATCCAGTTGCTATTTCTCTGTCATTCCAAAAGATGGAGCATCACCAACATTTGTAGCAATAGCATGCATTGCATTTCTCATTGTAGTAAATGGCACATCATAAACGATAACACTGCTTTAATGAATCTCATACTAAATGGCACATAGAAGTAACAGAGGCATACGCATTGCATGGTGCACTGCAAATGTTATGCTGAGGTCTGCATTGATTTCTTAGATTTCAACTTGTCTTAGACAGGTAGCACAGCAAGTACATAAATAAGTCAACTACAGACTCAACAACAAATTGAAAGTCTGAGAGTGCATAACCAACAGATCACAGCAATGAGAACTTCATCCTTCACAACACAATGCGTCACTGCACTGTAACAGGCCAAACACAGGTTGTATCAGATATGTGTAAGGTCGCTAGTGCTTTATTGTGTTATCAGATCACCTAACACAAAAGGTACCAACGAACCTCTTAGGTTGTTTTCTTAACAGGGTTAGGTAGAAGTATGAAAACCAGCTACGTACTGTAATTGTTATTTGTAACCTCTTATCTGTCTTACTGTACTCCACATATTCAACCCTAGGAACCTCTAAGATGGGTTGCTTTCTGACTGGGGTTGTCTTTATTTCAAAACCTTTACTTCAAGCCATCAATAACGGCCTTCACAACAGCATCTCTTTGAGCCTATAAGGGACCACAGCTAGACAAGGAATGGACAATCTAACTTCTTGGCTTCACTAGTGATTCTCAGGCAAAGACATTGACGTTTAAGCTTTTACTTTAAAATTATATTTATTTCCTTCAAGATCATCAACCAGCAAATATATAGTGATACAAAGAATCCTACAACCTGAGTGTCTTAACTCTTTATTCAGTATAAGCAGTATAGTAACACAATGCTAATGACCATTCCATTTTCTTGCAGATTATCTGTTCTCAAGCAAAATGAGAGTGAAAGACAGAACTCTTCGGCAGTTTTTAAAAGCAGATGAGGTGAAGGCGATGGCTCCTCTGAAAAATGTCTATTTTCACATTAGCATCAATTCCCGTCCTAGTTGCTCAAATATGTGCAAACACACACTGGTAACAGAGCATGTTGACATTGTTCTTTCAGTTTCCCATAATGCAAGTAAATTTTTCAGACATTATTATCAGAAAGTTCAAGGTTAATTTTCTGAGTTTCAAAGCTAAGTAATTGATAAGTATTAAAAGAAACTGCTACATGTTCCAGCTTCACCAGCAAGCACTGTACTCCTCTTCAGCTTGACAAGACTTCAGAATAGGCCAATTACCTGAACATTTTAAAGAATCTTCTGTACGGCTGGGTGATGTGATACTGAAGACATTATTGTGGTGAGAGGTTGTCACTGGTTTGAAGCTAGTGTAGTACTACATTATATTCTAAATAAATTATATGCTTCCTCCCCTACCCATTTATAGATTACAAAAATAAATCTTATATTTAAATTTTCACTCAAAGAGGCTGAAGTGTCCAAAAGGTTACCAGTGGTTCTGCATTCATTTTGTACATAATTTTAATAAATCTCTTAAACAGCAGGTTTTGTGGGGTATTCCCAGTTGTTAGTACCTACCAAAAGTGGTCCAAGGAAGGACAACCAGTGAACCAGTTATACAATACAATACAATACAGTTTATTTTTGTATAGCCCAAAATCACACAAGAAGTGCCGCAATGGGCTTTGACAGGCCCTGCCTCTTGACAGCCCCCCAGCCTTGACTCTCTAAGAAGACAAGGAAAAACTCCCCAAAAAAAAACCCAGTAGGGAAAAAAATAGAAGAAACCTTGGGAAAGGCAGTTCAAAGAGAGACCCCTTTCCAGGTAGGCTGGGCATGCAGTGGGTGTCAAAAAGAATGGGGTCAATACAATACAATACAGAGAACAGAACAAATCCTCAATACAGTGTACAAATAAAATTTTTAGAAGTACTTAGCAGAATTTAACAGTACAGTGATCCCTCGCTATATCGCGCTTCGACTTTTGCGGCTTCACTCCATCGCGGATTTTAAATGTAAGCATATCTAAATATATATCACGGATTTTTCGCTGGTTCGCGGATTTCTGCGGACAATGGGTCTTTTAATTTATGGTACATGCTTCCTCAGTTTGTTTGCCCAGTTGATTTCATACAAGGGACGCTATTGGCGGATGGCATAGAAGCTACCCAATCAGAGCATGTATTACGTATTAAATAAAACTCCTCAATGATATACGATATGCTTCCGGTGCGGTGCTTGATTGTTTGCTTTTCTCTGTCTCTTTCAATCTCTCTGACATTCTCTGTGCCTGACGGAGGGGGTGTGAGCAGAGGGGCTGTTTGCACAGAGGCTATTTGCCTAGAGGGTACAGACGCTCCTCTAAAAAATGCCGCTTTATCGTGGTGCTTCGGCATACTTAAAAGCCCAAAAGCACGTATTGATTTTTTGATTGTTTGCTTTTCTTATCTCGCTCTCTCTCTCTGACATTCTCTGCTCCTGACGGCGCTTCTTTGACGAGAAGATATGTTTGCATTCTTTTAATTGTGAGAAAGAACTGTTATCTCTGTCTTGTCATGGAGCACAGTTTAAACTTTTGACTAAAGGGTATTATTTCATGTCTAGAGGGTTCTAATAATGTTAACAGTGTGGGAGAGTTTATAAGGGCTTAAAATATATAAAAATAACTATACAAACATATGGTTTCTACTTTGCGGATTTTCATCTATCGCGGTGGGTTCTGGAACGCAACCCCCACGATCGAGGAGGGATTACTGTAGATGATATCACATAATATGATTTGGATTTGTTTAGAGTCCTGGAGACCTCATCCATCAAGCTGCCTCCCCCATTTGGCCTTTCCACGGCTGAAAGAGTGCTGGGTTAGCCAGTCCGATGACAGGACAACTCTTTCCCATGATTCCTGCGATCCTCCATCAGGGATGACTTTACCTTAGGCAGGCAAAACAACTTGGCAGGTGGGGCAAGTGTAACGAGAAGAATAGTTATGGGCACCCAAGGCTTATTGTTGCATATGATGAGCAAAGGCTAGCCCATTTGTGCTATATACATAAATATTGTTGTGGTTGTTGTTCTTTGATCCGATCACACAGAAGAGTTGCCATAGCATAAACTCCCGAAACACTTAATGCTGGCCATTAGAGAAAAGAGTCAGGACACAAAGCACAATGCAGCTAGCTACATATGGAGCTTGTGACAACAGATGTGGATGGGTATGTAGAGTGAATGGTAAATCAAAAGCTTCATCCAAGAACTTACCCTTACCACCATAGTGCTGAAATCTGCAATATGTGTGAAACTTTAATGCACAATGGACTTTATTTACTTCATTTAATGATTTTAGAAAAATGACATGATAGAAATTAAATACAGTGGTGCTTGAAAGTTTGTGAACCCTTTAGAATTTTCTGTATTTCTGCATAAATATGACCTAAAACATCATCAGATTTTCACTCTAGTCCTAAAAGTAGATAAAGAGAAACCAGTTAAACAAATGAGACAAAAATATTATACTTGGTCATTTATTTATTAAGGAAAATGATCGAATATTACATATTTGTGAGTGGCAAAAGTATGTGAACCTCTAGCATTAGCAGTTAGTTTGAAGGTGAAATTAGAGTCAGGTGTTTTCAATCAATGGGATGACAATCAGGTGTGAGTGGGCACTCTGTGTTATTTAAAGAACAGGGATCTATCAAAGTCTGCTCTTCACAACACATTTGTGGAAGTGTATCATGGTGTGGTAATGTGCCTTACTGGCATTACCATTAAGTAAATAAAATTAGTTAAGCGTCCTCTGCTGGGTAAAGAGGGAGGCTTTTGTTTGGAGGAAAAAAAGTATAAAGAAAGGAAACTTCCCTTTTTTCATTTATATAGTGCAGTCAGACGTCTTCGCTGACGATATTAGCGTCTTTTGGGGAGTGTCACGGCAGGTCTCATGTAGCCTGGAGAGACAGCCTTGCCATTGACTGGCCGGGATGGCGTTGTCGGTCCTCCACTCATTGCGTGTGCCTCCCGCGACATCATAACTCTAAAGTAGCAAGAGAAAGTGTGAAGCGCCTTAATATTATTTAACCCGGGTTAGCATGGGGATCCCGTGCTTGTAGTTGTCTGAGCTGTAGCTCAGGGGAAGGAGAAAAAAATAGAAAAATGCTTACGTTCACTTAAGGCATGAAGTGCAGTCCGCGTCTGAAAAGCCGGCACAGCTATACACGCGCGCGCCGGCTGCTCGATTTTTATAGTAATTATGTGGGAAAGTAGACTCCGCTTTTCGCAAACGCGTTCACGTCATCGCGTACCCCGGGAGGGATGCCGAACGGCGGTTTAATTGGTCAGCGTAGGGGCACCGAATACAAAAGGGAATCGTGGCCTCTAGAGGGGGTCTTTTCTGAATAGATCTTCTTAGAGAAAGGTACCTGGCAGAACAGCATTACGGCTTGTGCTTTGTTTTTTGTAAATATTTTTTCATATAAATATCTCTGGATTAACTTTGGTGGAGGTATTTATTGGGTTGAGGTTAGTGGTGCACTGTTTATTTTTGTATATACACTTTTTCTATATTTTTGAATATTTTTGGGTGAATCCTGTATTATACACTGTTTGGAGGAGCAGCTTCCTGACTTGGATCACTGTGGAGGAAGACAGCTTCACATTTTGTTTTGTGTATATATTTGGATTTCACTAGTTTGTGTGTATTTTACTTTTTCTTTTGGGACTTTCAAGAAGCACTGTAAATACTGTATATAGTCATTTCTGGGCTCCATTTAATTACTGATTTTGAGTGTCCTTTGCGGTATTGGACTGTGTATTAATATATATAAATTCCGCAGGAGATTATTTTTTGACTTTTTCTTTAAGTGCACCTGTAAATAAAACCTCACTTTATTTTTCAAAAACTCCAACCCTTTTTGTGTCTGTGTCTCCCTGTCTTACACCATCATCCTGGTCAAGCTCGGTCCCACATACTAGACACCTAGAGTGTAGGCTGGTGATTCCAATTCCCACTACACGGGGTGTCACACATGGCATGAACAAAGGAGATTTCTGAAGACCTCAGAAAAAGAGTTGTTGATGCTCATCAGGTAAAAGGTTAAAAAACTATCTCTAAAGAGTTTGGACTCCACCAATCCACAGTCAGACAAATTGTGTACAAATGGAGGAAATTCAAGACCATTGTTACCCTCCCCAGGAGTGGTCGACCAACAAAGATCACTCAGAGAGCAAGGCGTGTAATAGTCGGTGAGGTCACAAAAGACCCCAGGGTAACTTCTAAGCAACTGAAGGACTCTCTCACATTGGCTAATGTTGATATTCATGAGTCCACCATCAGGAGAACACTGAACAACAATGGTGTGCATGGCAGGGTTGCAAGGAGAAAGCCACTGCTCTCCAAAAAAAAAATTGCTGCTCATCTGCAGTTTGCTAAAAATCACGTGGACAAACCAGTAGGCTATTGGAAGAATGTTTTGTGGACAGATGAGACCAAAATAGAACTTTTTGGTTTAAATGAAAAGCGTTATGTTTGGAGAAAGGAAAACACTGCATTCCAGCATAAGAACCTTATCCCTTCTGTGAAACATGGTGGTGGTAGTATCATGGTTTGGGCCTGTTTTGCTGCATCTGGGCCAGGACGGCTTGCCTTCTTTGATGGAACTATGAATTCTGAATTATATCAGATAATTCTAAAGGAAAATGTCAGGATATCTGCCCATGAACTGAATCTCAAGAGAAGGTGGGTCATGCAGCAAGACAACGACCCTAAGCACACAAGTCGTTCTACCAAAGAATGGTTAAAGAAGAATTAAGTTAATGTTTTGGAATGGCCAAGTCAAAGTCCTGACCTTAATCCAATCGAAATGTTGTTGAAGGACCTGAAGTGAGCAGCTAATGTGAGGAAAGCCACCAACATCCCAGAGCTGAAGCTGTTCTGTACGAAGGAATGGGCTAAAATTCCTCCAAGCCAGTGTGCAGGAATGAGCAGAAGTTACCGGAAACGTTTAGTTGCAGTTGTTGCTGCAAAGGGGGGTCACACCAGATACTGAAAGCAAAGGTTCACATACTTTTGCCACTCACAAATATGTAATATTCGATCATTTTCCTCAATAAATAAATGACCAAGTATAATATTTTTGTCTCATTTGTTTAAATGGTTTCTCTTTATCTACTTTTAGGACTTGAGTGAAAATCTGATGATGTTTTAGGTCATATTTATGCAGAAATACAGAAAATTCTAAAGAGTTCACAAACTTTCAAGCACCGCTGTATATGCGCAATTAATTTACACATTGCAACCAGGCTGTCCAGGTGGTAAAACACATACTGTATGCAGTATATAAAGCATTAGGAACACTGCAATGGGACACATGCATACACAAAGCACAGAAACTGGATAAAGTAACAGTTCTCATTGTACAGAGTTCCCTCTGTATTTATTCAGTACAACTTAAATAGAATTGTCTGTTTCTTAACCAAGTAACCCACTGTGATCAAACATAGCATGTGTGTCTCTTTGATTGTAATGTGTGTTACAGCTTTGTGCGCACGCTTCCAAAGGTAAGTCATTTTGATTAACACATTCGTGTTACGAGGGTTTCAGGTGTGATCTGATAGTAAAAGGGGTGAAAAAACATTGAAAGAACATACCACGCTAAAAGTTAGCGCACCTTATCAAATTTCCGGTACTTTACATGGTTCATAAAAGTGCTGCTGCTCCATTTGCCAAAAGTGTTAACTTTTCCTATTGGAAATACCATCATGGTCTTACAGTTTAAATTTGCTGCTGTATATACTGTGTATGAGGTGTTGTTCCTTCCTGTTCTGCTGTATGACTTGTCATATAATGATGCTCATTTCAAAGGTTGCTATATATAGTAAAATAAACACTGATTCACTGATCAGTCATTGTTTTTCTCTGCTTATTGATAACATTCTGTTTTGAGTTTTATAAAATAAAAATAAGAGAAGTTTCAATTTAATTATAGTATGATTTTCTTTGTTGTTTAAAAGGTCAAGTCTTTCCAATCACCGCAAAAAAAAAAAAAAATCATCCACTTACCTGCATTTACAAGCAGGTATAAGAGCACTCATTACAAGCCACAAGACAGCTTTCTATGCAAACACATCTTCTTAATGCATGGAATGTGCTTGAAAGCTGGCAGTGCAAGCCATTTGCTAATTAGTCACTTTTTCAATCTGCATGTTCGCATTCTCGCATTCTCATTCATCCAAGAATGAATAGGGATTTTCTGACAGGCATTTTCAAGTATTTTGTGGTTAATGCACTTTTCTCTGAAACTTAGGAAATGCCTCATTAGTGGCTTTTTTCATGGAAGTATAAAAAATATTGTCCCAAGAAATTAATATTAGAAGTGGTCATTTTTATTTTTAAATGTTTTTGAGAAGATAGATAGATAGATATGAAATGCATTATATGATGGATTTTTTTTCAGAGTATTCCTCACACATACACAAGACGTTAAGGTCATGTGTACTGTATTCTCAAAAAGACAATATGGTCACAACTTTCTATTCAGGGACTATTTGGTATGTGTTTGGATCCGACAGGAGTTGTATTGGCCCCAGGACCCTCTCATTTATCTCCTAAATAAGTATTGCTTATGTGGCAAAACTAGCATTTAAAGCTTGTACTTCCTTCTAATTAGTGTATATGGAATGTACAAGGATGTACTCCTTTTCTGTATATATATAATCTTGTAGAAAGAGCACTCACAGGTTTTCCTCTACCCAGAATTAATCCATGGAGACACAAGGTGGATTTAAACAAAGGTGTTTTTTTTTTAAATAAACAGTACATACATAGAGAAGGAGGACAAGGGAGAAATCAAAATACCAAACCAAATTAAAAAACAATAAATGTACTTGTCCTCTTGGCAATTTCTAATCAGTTCTATTTGGCTTTCCTGTTAACTGTTGCACCCTAATGTATACTCCCTTCTTTCTCCAACAACATTTTCTTTCCATTCTCCTTAGCCTCTCTTCTACCCATCAGTTACACTTTTCTTCGCCTCTCCTCCTTACTCTAACTTCAAAATCCCTGTGGCCATAAGTGCATGTTAAACCCCATCTCATGACCACCTCTACGGGTTACCTCCAGTCCCCATGGAACCATGTCACTTTCAATGAATACCGAATATCAAGCTGGAGTTTCCTGTGTAAGCACCAGGCCACCATTGCACTGCCCAAGACCATCTCTGCTATATATGGGGAGAAAAAAGGTTGGTTCACAAAGGATGCTCCATTTAATGTCCAAAGATTTTAAAAGATGAAAGGAGTAGGGTGGACCTCTGACATGATTTGCCAGTCATCATAAGTTCTTTGATAGCAAGAAGTAATACCTCCTGTTCAGGAGCTACATCTCCATCAGAAGGAGGTCCCAAAATGACACAGACGTCCAGCTCTTTGGTGGTTTATATAATATGCAGGATGAGGTAGAAGAGGCAGGGCTTGCACCACTATGACAAATGTGATGTCATTGGCCATCCAAGAATTTCTCCTCCATTCTAAGGAGGGAAATGGAAAATAAGTTTGTGACTATGGTTGGTTGGGAGCATGCGCTGATAGTGTGTTGCAGTACCCAAAACACAACAAACAATATTGATTGGGACCCAAATGCAGCGGGTGACACCTCAGCACCACACTGAACAGTGTGAAGCTTTTTAAGGAGACTGGAGTGCCAATCCTGCCACCAACCCCCAGGTTTTCCCTGTAAGTTGGAGGACCAGCTTGCAGGGCTGGATGCAGATTAAAATCATACTCAGGACGAAGCAATTGCAGGTTAAGGGCCTTGCTTAAGAGCCCAAAGGAGTATATATATTCCTTATTTTTTCTGCTGTGTTTCCCTTTACTCATACCCATGACACTCCCCAAGCTTGCATGTCTGAAAACATATTCATTTACAGACCTGCATTGTCCAATTATGGGTTAAAGAGGGTCTGAACATCATCTGGTGCCAGGTAAGAGCAATCCCTTAGTAGCATTGCCGTCCAATGTAGTTTATTTTCCATCCACTTTTGAATTAACAATCCACAAAAGTATTTAGCATGTGGGAGGTGAACCACAGCTTTTTTTTATAATTCATTTCTTTACCAATCCTTTAAACATTGCAGTTTGTCCTGTTGAATGCAACAAATGTCAGCAAGTGCCAGGTCTACCAATTATATTGATGAGTGTTTTTGCATTGAGTAGAGCAAAAGTAAAATGACTCTCTTCAATGTATCCTTTTTAAGGTCTTCATGTTACTACAAACCTGTACAAATGAGCCGCTGTGGACACTTGGGGTCTAACGGAGCCCCAATTCCTTCACCCAACTACAGGCAAATACCTCTGTCTCAAGCTTCTTTCCCAACATAATATACTTCTCCTTTTACTTTTGCATTTCCTCCAGACCAACCTCATCACGGTTTGTCTCTTCACACCCAACTCTGACTACCCAGGCTAAGTGGAAGGCTTCCTTTTAAACTGGACCAGGAGTACTTCCGAAACTATCACGTATGAGGATACAGATTTGTTCAAGCACATCAAAAAGATAGTAGATTCTAATTAACATAAATGAAAAACAACATCTGCCCATCAGCTAATAGTAGAAGTACGGACAAATTGTAGAAAAGTAGCCGAAGACAAACCAGACACAGCCAGAGCCCTGAAGACCTCAGACAAATAGCTGCCTCCCCTCTACTGGGCATTCTACAGCTGAGTCAGTGCTGGGCCAGCCAATCTGATGGAAGGACCCTTCCACCCCTTGATTCCAGTGGTCCTTTATCTGAGATGACTTTTCCATTGCCAAGCAAACCACTTGAAAGTAGAGCAGTGGTACCAAGTGCCACATAACAGTACCAAGGAGAGAAACAGATTAGGGAGTGGTTAGTAACAGTTTATAAATATCCTTTCTTACTAGACTCCTTACTACTCAATAAAGAGACTAGACACACAGGAATAAGATGCTTACCACAGGGTGGTGGGAAGAAAATAATCTGCAGTGATTTGCTTAGGATACTGATAAAGATTAAAATTTTTAAATTAAATTTTAAAAATGTTCAGAAAAAAAGGAGTAAAATTTCCGTAGGCGCCCCCACAAGCATAGGGTCCAGATTAGCCATTCCATTTGCCATACCCAAGGGATGGGCCTATACATAGGGGAAACCACACAGATATTGGGAGATCAGTACAGATCTCCACATAAACAGAACCTGGGTTGGTATATTGTTCTTAATATAGCCTTATATAAATGTCTCCAATTATCTAAAATACTGAATAGATAAAAAATGCCATCCTCAGACTTGAACAAAACAGAAGTTTTGTTAGTGGGTCTAAATTCTGCAAAATGGATGCGGTGCTGTCAACTATCAATCTGAGTCATCAAAATGCTAACTATGCTACCTCTGCTCACATTTTAAGTGGTGGATGTGCCATTTAGTTCTGGCATTCACTGACCTTTAAGCACTTACTTATCTCAGTTTATAAAGATAAGGGGATTTCTTACCCTTCTGAATATTTAAAAAGCATATTCACTCAATCATATTTTTATCAGATTATTTTCAGCAGTATCAGCTTGTTGTCTTTCCATCTGTGACCAATGAAAATGTTTTTATGTAAAAAGATTGTGATACTGGTCATTTTATTCTTATTTCAGGGATACCAGAAGTAAGAACGCAAACACGTAAGTCTTAACCATAAGGTAGGCAAGGGCAAGATGACTGGAGAATAGCAAACTCAGAAACTGTAATCAAGGAAGCAATAAAACAAAAGAACAGAATGAAATGGAATGGAATCATTTTACTAGTCAAGTATATTTATGCATACAAGGAATTTGCCTACACTGATGTATTAAATACATACACATAACACAATCTGTAATAAACCAATGATTCTCAAGAACATATAATCTAGTGACCATTTTAATAATAATAATTTATTTTATTTATACGGCACCTTTCCCATGTTCAAAGTGTTTCACAGAAATTCAGAATGAACAATCGAGCATATACAACATTTACAAATAATATCCGTATAAAACAGTAAATTAAGATAAATACAGGAAAATGAGACAATAAACCAGAATGTAATAAAAAAAAATACCAATACTACAGGAAAGCCCTGAACAAACAAGCAGAGCAAATGTGTTGTGACTTGGAGTTCTAAAGCATGTAGGTTCCAAGGTAAATGCCCATTAGAGGGGAAATCCCTTCAAAAATCCCTAAATAATAAGACAATCTAATGCAACAAAAGTCCCAATGCAGTAAGCAAAAACAATATCAAAAACAGAGCATAAAGTCAAAAAAATCCAGAGAATCAAAAAACACAGTAACCAAATGAATAGTCAGTAACCGTGGAAGACCTTCTGGATTTATAGGACAGTGATTGACAGGTGGCCCCAACCCTTGGGGGACCACCCACAAAATATGTGAAACATAAAATAGGCAAAGAAAATACAGCAGATAATCAATAAAGGAAACATTAACCTAAATAAATTTTTCAACAAAGAACAAAAAGGACATAAAACAAGACTTTGAACTCCTGGCTGAGATATAGCAATCTGGACAAAGTGTGAACTGAAAGAAGGGTCAGAAAGTCAAAGTAAGTTAAAAGCTTCCCTGAACAAATTCTTTTAAAGAATGAATTGAGTCGGCTGATCTTACTAATTTATGTGATTGTTCCAATGCCAAGGTGTAATGAAGCACCCAAAGGAGCCCAATTAAGTTTGATTCACAAAGATGGTTGTCAGAACTTTAGTGGAAGGGCAAGAGCATAGTTATGAATGTGTACACTGGTGTAGTCGATGTAAGGCCATTCAAAGATTTATAGGATAGTAATAGAAGTTCATATTCAATCCTTTAAGATACAGGGAGCCACTGAAGGTAGAGCAGGATGGGTGTAATGTATTCACTCTTGTACGTCTGTGTAAGGACAGATGTGCAGCAAGTGTGTAAGTAGAGTTTTGAACTAACTGATAAAAGATTTACATAGGAGAACCTCCCAGTAGGGAGTTAAAGTAGTCGATGTGGGTGGTAATAAAAGCATGCACAAGTTTCTAGCATCAGAAAAGGAGAGGAATGAGCCTATGGAGATGGAAGTAAGAAAGGTTCTTAATGTGATTTATGTGAGTAGTAATGGGCTATTAGAAATACAGTGGTGCCTTGTACTGTGCACAATTATAACTTTGAACATTCCAGAGTTCGAAAGCTAAATTCGAGAGAAATATGATCCAAAGTTCGAATGATGCTTCTAAGTTCAGACTGTGTGTACAGTGAAAACAATGCAGCAACTGATGGCGCTTACACAGCAAGCATAAATGTCATCTGTTGTGTACAGTCTTAGTGTCTGTCTACCAGCTGTTCTTGACATACAGGCATAATCAACACCTCCACTTTCTCTTACCTGAGTCACCGGTCCTGTCCTGCCAGTGTTTTATGCGGCCTGCTAACTCGATAGCTGTATCCAGAATGAGTGGATGATTTTGGGTCTCTGTAATTAACAAAATGCAGCTGTCCTTAATAGTCTTATTTGCTGCAACCTGTAGCTCAATTTGCCTATCTTAACTGAAAATTAAGAAAAATTGATTCGGACTTCGAACAATTCAGAGTTCAAATGGCCTCATGAAACTAATTAAGTCTATATATCTGTCTATATGTCACGTTGCTTTAACTTTCAGCACCATGTAACATTTCCTGCAAGGAAGGCCCTTTTAAGTTTGGATGTGCTGGTTAGGAATTTCTGTAATTAGAGTTATGTAGATCTTCGAGTCTGACTGAGCAAGTCAGAGTGATTGCTTCAAACCAAACAGTTATAGAAGACATAAGGATGGAATCAATGATCACAGTGTAAAAGGTGGACTAGCAATAGATTTAGCAATTACATTTTTTTAACTATCTGAAAAATTTATTTTTCTGAACCTCTTAATAAATGAGTTGATGTTAGCTTTTCTTTTGAGATCCTGAGAAATTATAATCCACAGGAATTTGATGGACCCCACGGTGGTGATTATTGAACCGAATTTAAGAGTGAAAATGGGGGGACTTCTCGTGAAGCCTGAAATCAACTCCATCTTCTGAGTACTGAGGTCCAGATTGTTTTGACTGCACTAGGAAGCCAGATATTCTATCTGCCTTCTATAAGTGGACTCACTATTGTCAGTAAGACCACTCAACATGGTAATCAGCAAATTTCAGGAGTTTTACTAATCCTTTTGAACTGCAGTCATTTGTGTAAAGATGGAAATGAAGAGGAACAAGCACACAACCCAGTGGTGCTCCAGCACAGAGATAATGTGCCCGATAATGTGTGGTTACCCAAATTTAAAGCAAGAAGGTTGTTAATCTACACACAGATAGTCAGGCACAGCCAGCTGGGAGAACTTGACATGCAAAAGGTCAGTAGTGACATTTTTAAAATCGGAACTGAAATCAGCAAAAGAATTCATATATATGTTTCTTAAGCAGACATGGGACCGGTATTGGGCTGGGTAGGCCCAGGCTCACCCACTTTCCTCACTGGGTCAGGCTTGATGTAGCTTAAATTTTTTTTTCTTCACACATATATGTTTTTTGCTATGCATCTCCCTTCATTAAAATATTACAATAGGTGCTGAAGTGGGAGAGACCAACACAGACAGAGATACACCACGTAGCATGAGCAAGTGTGAGTCCTCAGATAACCGGGTGTATTTAACAAAAGCAGGCAAGCAAACATTCCCATTGTAACATTCAAATTACATCTCATCTACTCTTGACCCCTTCTCACATACTCACTTTGATTGCAGTTTGTACTTCGTCACACACCTGCCTAACTGCAGCCATCTCATCATGAATCTCTCTCTCAATCTGCTCCATATGAATCCTCAGAGTTCCTGAGTCCTACCTTCTCATCAGCTCCTTTGCACACAGTACTTCAGCACCTATATCTAACTCATGTCATCCTCCTAGGGGTTTTTCTCATGCAGGCTGCTCCTCCGCCAGTAACTCTGCACTATTAGACCACCAAGTAAACAGCGTTTCAAAAACTTCCAAAACCTGACACGAGTGACACCACAAAGACAAGTGAAAGTAGCAACTGCTAGCAGCTCAGTCATAAGATGCTAAAGAATCGTCAGAGGTCATGGATTTGTCTTATATGGGTGATCCAACATCTCAACTGGCTGAAGTTTCCAAATTCAGTTATAGTTGTTAAAACAAGGTACTTTTGTGGCTTATCAATACATGATACAATGATTTAAGCTGTATTTTTGTAGTATGAAGGTCTTAATTCTTAAATGGAACCTTCAATGTTGCAGGATTTTTTTGTAGCCTTCCCCAGATCTGTGCCTTAACACAGTCCTATCTTTAAGCTCTGCAGGTGATTCTTTTTGTCCTCATGGCTTGGTTTTTGCTCTGAAACACATTGTCAATATTGGGATCTTCTATAGCCTGGTGTGCGTCTTTCCTAATCATGTCCAATCAGTTGAATCAACCACTGGCAGCCTCCACAACAAGGTACAGAAACATCTCACCAATGATCTATAGAATGTAATACAACTGAGCCAAATTAGAAGTGTCACAGCAAAGGGCCTGAATACTTGTGTCAATGCAATATTGCAGCTTTTTATTTTTAAAAAATTTTGCAAAAATTTCTAAAATTCTGTTTTTCTTTTGCCATTCTAAGGTATTGAGTCTTGCTTGATGTGGGGAAAATTAATTTAAATGATTTTAGCTGCAACATTGCAAAATGTGAAAAAAGTGAAGGGGTCTGAATAATTTGTGAAACCACTGCATAATGGCTCCAGTACACTGACTTCATTGATGTTGCTGAATTTAATCTCAAGGAATAAAAAAAAACATTTAAGCTGTAGAAACTCCTACCACTATTCTTCAACTTATGAGAAATGCAGTTATTTGTTTTATGACAAGAACTAGAAAATAAAATAACATCACTCCATTCATTAGCTGTCTTCATTGACCGCCACTTAAGGAGCTCTGTAAGGTTAATATTCCATTTTGGTTGCTAAACTAATTAATGCATTTTATGCAAGTCTGCACTTGACAGTTGTTATGCTACACTCTTAACTACACCAGTTTCTTCAACTTGGTTCCCAGCCTCTATGTGCAGTCCGCTTTTTATCCCACTCATTGAGTCTTTTGGCCTTACCTATCCATTTAAGCTCCTTGGTGTAGTATTCATGTATTTCTTTGTGTGTTTTTCTGAGTGATTTAGAGTTTGTATACTGTGAAGAAAATAGACAAGAAGATGTGGCTGTTTAAAAAAAAGCAAAAAAAAAATAGCATGCAAGGGTGCATCAAGTATGTCATAACCCACATAAAGAAACTAGGAGGGGAATCGATCCATCTAGCTCTACTGTTGGTCAGTCAATGAACGCTGACATTTGGTGGCTGTTGGATTTACATGTTGCCAACCATGAAAGGGCAGTGCTCTTTGGGGAAAGCAAAAACTGGGTCACTAGTCTTCCAGCTCGCAGGCATCTGAAGTGTGTATGGAAAACGAGAAAGTATAAGTGGCCACAGGATAGTATTACTCATGATTTGAGAACCTTGCAGATGTTCCCCATGTGCGTGTATGTGATAATACATATAGAGTCTACTTCTGTTATTAAGTTTTCATTTTCAGGTGAAATAAAAAAAGTAACTTTTTTTTACCATTTCATTAATTATATAATGCTTTGGATTGATCTGGAGAACATGTCTCGTCCCGTCACCTTGAGACTTGAAATGTGATAAATAAATATGGGCACGTCCACACTTTCAGTTATCCCATGGTAAATGTAAAAATCCCTTATTTTCTTTGGGACTAGTTGAGCTTCATTTCAAGTAGGATCAGGTTTGATTATCTGGTTTTGACTTCTGCAACTTTTTGACTTATGATTATGTTTTGCTCTCTTTCGATCTGGTTGATTTTATCTTGCTTTTTTTTTTGGCATTTTGATTATCTTCTGGTCCTTTTCTCTCACAAAAATCTTCAGGTACTTTGTATGCCCCCAGTATTTTTATACTACATTGCATTCATGTAACTCATTGGATGTGGTTGTTTGAATCAGTTCTTGGCCTCTTTTTGCTGCCCAAACTCCCTTGAGGTCTCTTCCCTGCTTTTTTTTAAATTACATTCTATGTCTTAGTCTAATATTTTGGATGCAGACCTCCAGACTGGGTTTCGACAGCATTTTTGATTCCTGTTACTGCTGTCTTTACATGTCGTGTCTACTTGCTGATTATATCCCTTCATGCCTTATCCTGTTGTCCTTGTTTTTCATTCTCTTGCTGAAAACCTTGTCTCCTGCCTTTTGATCATTAAGTCAGTCAGTTTAACAGACTTTTGCTCTCTCCTTTTCAACTAGCTCATTGCTCATGAAGCTTTACTCCTTAAGTGAACCTGACTTCAGAGCCGAAGATATGTGCTTGTGAGTGGCACAGAGCTGGCAGAAGATTGATGATGATCTCAAGATCTGGGATGTCTTTTTAATCCAAAGAAAAAGTAACATAGTTATGCAGGCCCTGCATGTTAAAATGATTTACAGCTCCACAGCAGGGGGTGGTTGTGGAGAAACTGCAGGGTTTTGTTCCAACTAATTTTTTAATGAGATTCTAATTCTTTAGGTTTACAGAAGGCTCCATTTAATTAGATATTTCACTCATTTCTGTTCTTCTTATGCTGTGTTAGACACTCCATCCTAGTTGGATTTTCATTTTCTGGGAAAGATTAATAAAATAGACTGAATTGCTTTTATTTGATTCATCTATCCATCCATCCATTATTCAATCCGCTATATCCTAACAGCAGTGTCACGGGGGTCTGCTGGAGCCATTCTCAGCCAACACAGGGCGCAAGGCAGGAAACAAACCCCGGGCAGAGCACCAGCCCACCACAGGGCGCACACACACACACACACACACACACACACACACACACACACCAAGCACACACTGGGGACAATTTAGAATTGCCAATGCACCTAACCTGAATGTCTTTGGACTGTGGGAGGAAACCAGAGTACCCGGAGGAAACCCACGTAGACACGGGGAGTACATAAAAACTCCACGCAAGCAGGACCCAGGAGGCGAACCATCTCCTAACTGCGAGACAGCAGCACTACCCAATGTGCCACCGTGCTGCTCTATATTTGATTCAATTTCATTTAATTTTTATTAGGTGTACTATAGTATGCTATACAATTAAAAAATAATATTAAAATATAAGGGGAAACATCATGTGGTATATGCAAACACCATACATATACAGAGTGGGTTTTGTCCAGATGTCATCTGTCTGTGGTTAACCACACACTGAAAAGGATCATTCTGTAATCAAATGATTATTCATTGTACCTCACACTAAAATATGCTGTCAGGTTGATTTAAAACTCAGTGAATGAGTGGTTACTATTTAGTCTTCCTTGTCCCTGAGATGAGTGCCCTGCAACCTTTAAAAATGGACCAATGGGCACAGACCCCAGCTTAGTCCAAGGAGCGCTCAAGTGGGAGCAGATTTTTGTTCCAGCCATTGACATTAAATGTACTCTTATCTTAATTAAATGCACCATTATTTGTCAGTTTTAACCTTTTTAAGGTTATGGCTTTTATTAAATGGCTTATTCAAGTTGTAAGATGTTTTAATAAAGTTAATTTAAAGACAAAAAAAGAATGATTAGAAAGAAAGCAGGACTTGGGAGTATAAAGAGTAGCCTGATGGCTGCTAGTGATTGGTTGCTAGTGATTGATTGATTGATTGCTAGTAAAACCAGGCTAGGGTAGTAACAGGGACTTAATTAGATTAAAGAAAGGGATAAAAAAAGGTTTGGAAAAGAGAGTTGGAAAGGAGACGGGGCAATACAGGGGGACAGAAGATTGACAGAAGATGGATGGAGTGACTGGTGTATTAACTCCCATCAACCAGAGCCATTAAGTGCATGTGTGTAGACAGACCTCTTAATCTCCGTTGACTTGCAGAGGTCAAAGCAGGACCTTCCATTATCAGCCTTGTAATCTATTCAGCCCTGTATAGTCAAACACTTCATCATAACTAAGCAAACTAAGAAAACTCTAAATAAAAGCCGATAAGTTCAGGCCAACGGAAAGTATGGGCTGGTCAGTGAAAGCAAATTTCTGCAGAGATAAAGGGTAGAAAGGGTGACAAGCAGTAGGTTGACCATCTTTTTAACAAACCAAAGAAAGAATGTGTTACACAGAGGTGGAGAAGTGTAGTGTAAAGACAAACAGGCCTGACACAAGTTAATGGAAAGTGTTAACGAATGGTGTAGAGTCAAAAGACTAGTAACAGATAGAGAGAGACACAGAGGATAGATGAAAACTTACCAGTTTAAGAAAAAAGTGTTCCATGAGACAGCAATGCCAGTGCTGCCCAATCAAAAGCTGCAGTGGGTGGAGTTTTGGCAATGTGAGTTGCAGTGTATGAAGGAGCCTCACATGGTGTAGGCCAGATTGGTAAATCAGGCTACAGCCATTCCATACAAATGAGAAGCCATTCAAGATCATCTGTTTTTTTTTTCTTTTCTGATACTTGACATGAGTTCAGAAAAGTAATGGGGCCAGTTTTATTTTTCTTTGTAGACCATGATGATCCCTAACAATGACTGGACCTCCCAATGTGAAAATTTATTTGATAGATGTTCGTGATGAATGTGGATGAGCTCAGGGGTGCAATGTTAGTGCGCAAATATATGTGACTGTAAATGTTGTATTTCTCCTTGTTTAAAAAAAGCTGTATATATTTGTATTGTTGAAATATTTTTGCTTCCATTGCAATTATCTTTATCATTTAAGTAAATGTTTCTTTTTTCCTGAACCTTTGATTTTATCATCATTGTATTTGTCACGCCGAAAAAGGGTGGAGTGCCCTCTCAGGGTTGGGGGAGAGATCCTGCCCCAAGTGGAGGAGTTCAAGTATCTCGGGGTCTTGTTCACGAGTGAGGGAAGAATGGACCGTGAGATTGACAGGCGGATCGGTGCGGCATCCGCAGTGATGCAGGCTCTGCATCGGTCTGTCGTGGTGAAAAAAGAGCTGAGCCATAAGGCAAAGCTCTCAATTTACCAGTCGATCTATGTTCCTACTCTCATCTATGGTCATGAGCTATGGGTAGTGACCGAAAGAACGAGATCGCAAATACAAGTGGCTGAAATTAGTTTCCTCCGCAGGGTGTCTGGGCTTTCCCTTAAAGATAGGGTGAGAAGCTCAGTCATCCGGGAGGGGCTCAGAGTAGAGCCACTGCTCCTCTGCATCGAGAGGAGTCAGATGAGGTGGCTCGGGCATCTGATCAGGATGCCTCCTGGACGCCTCCCTGGTGAGGTGTTCCGGGCATGTCCAACCGGGAGGAGACCTCGGGGAAGACCCAGGACACGCTGGAGGGACTATGTCTCCCGGCTGGCCTGGCAACGCCTTGGGATTCTCCCGGAAGAACTGGAAGAAGTGGCCAGGGAGAGGGAAGTCTGGGCCTCTCTGCTTAAGCTCCTACCTCCGCGACCCGATCCCGGATAAGCGGAAGAGGATGGATGGATGGATGTATTTGTTATAAGCATCAAATTATATCATTTATGCAAGTGGAAACTGAATTGTAAAGACACAGTATATGGGAATAATTTAAGCAGAGACATCATCATGGTCCAGATCACAGTGGCAGGGGTTACAAGTTATTCTAGGGTCCCATCCGTTATCTAAGCTACCTCTTTATCAATTTCTCTGCTCTTATGAGTTGAGAATATGTCCTTTTCGTGTTTAATTGCATTCCATTATTGCCATATCACTTTTCTGGGTGGAAGTCATGAACATTATGTCTTTGTTTTTTCTGATTTTGTTGTGGCCACAAGAGAAGATGTATGCTCCCACATTAATAAACTCAATGGCGTGTTGAATAACTGAATCCATAGGCTGTAGAAAGCATCTACAATAGGGTTAGCTGATGGGGAATGAGGTTCATGGACATCACCACTATTTCACTAACATTTCCACATGGGAAATCCTTAGTGGGTAACTACCTAAGTAACAATGGCATTTAACAATAATTAACATAGCAAAATCTGATGATTTGGAATAGGCAATCATATTGTTTCCTTCCTATAAAACAGAATTCTACCACAACTTCATTGAGAACAGGCAGCCCAAAAAAGCTCACCAATCCTATTCACCTAATTCTGGCAAAATAACATCAAATCAAGTTTTGAAGCTCCACAAAATTCTCCTGCCTACCACCCTACTTTGTATCGTATTCCATGTGTCTATGGTTCTCAGTGTGAAGTGATAAATATTGTTGAGTTATGCTATAATCTATGTAAATAAAACTAAATGTCTGTTTGCCAATCACACACAAACGGCACAACTGATTTTCATGAAATTTTGCATGTGCATTACTGTTGTTCTAACTCAAAATACTGGAATATGTTGTGTTGGGGAGAGGGGTGATAAAGGAAGGGGGTGGAAACCCAAAACGTAGTACCAATATGGGAGTGTGCAGGGGCTAATAGGAGATACCATAAGCACAAACAACGCTTTGCAGCAGCCCAAGTGCAATCTCATCAAAGACCACAAGTTTGTTACATTGTTTTCATCTCAGTTAATTTGCCTTACAGTTTCATTGTCTCGCTTGATTGCAGCCTTTGTCTAAAAGGAGATCTTATCATGCGTTGTGTTTAGCTATGTTGAATTTCCAAAAGACAGTTTTTCCCCATTTGTTTATACCAACAATGGTGGCTCCATGGGTTAATGATTCAGTAAAGGCCTAATGCATAAAATTAAAATGTGCTAAATTAAGATAAACATTTTGACTAAACAAAATGTCCTGCACCCACTGCAGCCCCTCACTGACTGAGCTGAGATGTTGAGATCTATATGGCGGATCCCACTGGATTAAATACTTCTTTCTGATATTAGTTATTACTTATGTGCTCCAGGCCTGTGCTGACCAATTAGCGGAGGTATTTACACACATATTCAACCTCTGTCTCTCCTCAAGTGTAGTCCCCTTTTGCCTGAAATCCACAACCATTGTATCTGTTCCCAAAAAACCGAGGATAACCTGTCTTAATGACTATTGACCAGTTGCTCTCACCCTGTCATCGTAAAGTGCTTTGAACGACTGGTAATCACCCACATCAAAGCCTCCATCCCAGCTGATCTAGACCAACACCAGTTTGCCTATCGGTCAAACAGATCAACTGAGGACACCATTTGTGTGGCTCTACATGCTGCTCTCTCGCACCTGGAAAAGCCCAACACCTATGTTAGGATGCTCTTCATCGACTACAGCTCTGCATTTAATACCATCATACCTAACCAGCTGATCCAAAAACTCTATGCACTAGGACTTGCTCCGTCCATATGCAACTGGTTACTGGATTTTCTCACCAACCGCCCCCAGTCTGTCAGGATGGGCAAACACACATCCTCCACCCTTACCCTGAGCACTGGTGTGCTGCAAGGATGCATACTAAGTCCCCTTCTCTATGCACTCTTCACCCATGACTGTCAGCCCATCCACCAATCAGACATTATTGTTAAATTTGCGGATGATACAACTGTCATTGGGCTTATAACAGACAACAGTGAAGCTGCATATAGGGAAGAGGTTCAGAATCTGACAGAATGGTGCAACACCAACAACCTGGTCTTAAATACCAAAAAGACCAAAGAAGTTATTCTGGACTTTAGGACCACTAAAAAGACCAATCACAGTCCGATAACAATCAATGTGGATGCTGTGGAGAGAGTTTCCAGCTTTAAATTTCTAGGAGTCACCATCTCAGAGGACCTGTCCTGGGCTGACAACAACTTGGCTATAATAGGCAAAGCACAACAGCGCCTCTATTTTCTCAGGAAGCTAAGGAGAGCTGACCTCCCCCAGAAGCTGCTGGTTCATTTCTATAGATGCACTATAGAGAGCATCCTAACTAACTGCATGATGGCCTGGTACAACAGCTGCACCAAGGCTGCTAAAGAAGCCCTGCAGCGGGTCATAAAAACAGCAGAGGCCATTATTGGGACTGAACTGCCATCACTCGAACTCTCGTATAAGACTCGCTGTGTGAGAAGGGCCAAAAACATTCTCAAGGACAAAACTCATCCTGGAAATTCTTTGTTTGAGCTCCTCCCACCAGGAAGACGCTTTAGGTCAATCCGTGTACGCACAAACAGACTAAAAAATAGCTTTTTCCCATCTGCCATAAACTTTCTGAACTCTGAATCTCCTCAGTCTGAGATCATTTTTTAACTGAACATGTGCAATAAGCTATATTGGTAATGTGCAATATACTCATGTATTACAATATAGAATATGTAATGTACTATTCATTAACAAGTGCAATAACAATTTATGCTGCTGTACTTTGAGCAATAATAATTTGCTCTGGTTACTTGATCACTTAAAACTGTATATGACATATTGGAATTATTTGACTTTTCTTTAAATGCACCTTGGGGCTGTCACAAAAAGTAATTTCGTTGTGTTACACAACTTGAACTTGAAATATACCATTAGGCACACACAATGGAGTCTGACTTGTTAACGCCACTATCAGGCATTTGGGAAAATGGAATGTGCGCTCGAGAACTCTACTCCAGGAGCTGCAGTTTGGGTCATTTGCACTTATAACTACAAATCTTGTAGTACCTACACTGAAACAAGCAAGTGGCATTTTAACAGATATTTTCAGTAAAAAGAAATCCACTGCCTTACCAGAAATACTTACAGAAAATCTCTTAGTGGGTGATTTTTGATTGAAGACTCAGAGTTGTTCAATTATGCATAGCATGTCGGTGAAGTCAGAAACTGACAGGCAATTAACATGCAATTAAATAAATTGTTCAAAAAAAAAAAAGAAAAAAACAAGCAAAGCAGTCGTCAAGTCAGCCCTAGAACCAATTGTAGGCCCTGCTCTCTAATTGCGCAGTTGTCCCTGGTCACCCATTCATTGGTGCTCATACCGTAAATCACACACTTCTTATGTTGCTGTTCTTCTTTTACCTGCAGTTCTCTTCATCATTGTCTCCAACCTGTGCTGTCATAACGCACACTCTACATTAAGCAAATCTGTCAGTTGGCTTGTTATTTTTCCATTTTAGCTGTAAAACAACCTTGGCTTCCTTTGATTACTATTCAGGCTAAAGAGCTTAATCACACATGTGAAAAAGGATAATGTTTCATTTTTTTTATTATCTATGTCTTTTGTTTTTGCATGATTCAGTGCAAAAAAATAGATGGCGACTAGACAATGAGATGCACATCTGCGTTGAACTGATAACTGGGCAGCTGTTATGAGAAATATAGACTTAAAATGGTAGAAAGTGAGCGTTTATAAAATTATTCTAAAAAGTACAAAGTAACCTATTTAAACAGTTTACTAATGGGTTGCAGTTCGCTTTGTTCTGCAGTAATACAGCATTTAAAAATCTGCTGAGAATTCCAATGGCAGCTTAAAATTAGTTACGTGAATTAATGCTGAAATCAGTAGAGAGAGGAAGGCAGTGACACTGGGCATGAAAAAAATCATTCTGAGGCAGTAACAAATAAAGCAGAAGGAAATGCAAACAAGTGTATTTCACAAGGTACAGTGAGCACACAGAATAAGTGCATAAATACATATTTAATCAATTCCACTCCGAGACATTTTTAAAAACTTGTGGTTAGTTTAAGCTGTACTTTCTTCAGTTGGGTGTACTTTTTCTTAACAATTACACGTGGGGTTTCCCTTCTGATGGCCAGAAAAAGTAGACAAGAGGTTTCCTGTGCTGCTATACTGCCATCTAGTGGTAAAGTTGGATGCTGTCATTTTTTTTTTAATTCCAAAAGCAAGCTGTTGATTTGCTTGCCAATTAGTGGTGGCAGTAATCTGTTTAAGGTTATTTCATATTTCTTGATTAAATTTCAACATTAAAAAAGGGGGTAATTATAATGACAACCAGTTTATTATTATATAAGGTATTCATCATATGTTGGCATTTTGGCACATCTGGTAAATAAATTCAGAAATTTAGTTTTCGCACAATTGCCACTGTTTTTTCTTATTCTGTTATCAGTGAATGCATGTGTTTTCATTTCTGAGATTGCGAGAACTGGTCCATTATCAAGCTTCTATTTTCTAAAATTCAACATTTGCTAAGATAAACCTAACAAGCTTAATGTATTTCATGGCACTGCCACAGTAGGGTATAGCTTATCCTGGCAGCTCAGCATCATGCTGAGCCAATTTGGCATTTCCAGTTAATCTAACACACCGACACATCAGAAAACCAAAGTACCCATGGGTACAAGGAGAACATACAACTTCCCCACAGACAACAACCAGATTTAAAATTTAAACTTAGGACCCTGGCTCTACGAGGCTGCAGCCCTGAATACTCTACCACTCGATATCTTCTGTGTTGTTGTGAAATTTTAAAGCATCGGTAATGTTTTATCATGAAAACGTGTTCACCAAAGGCACTTTAACCTTTTCAGTTCTTTTTTATTGATTGACAAGTTAATCCTGGGAACACCAAAATTATTGGCCTTGATTTAGATTTACACCCTACAATACATACCTTTTAATATTAATAATAATCATACATTTTATTTATTTAGTGCCTTTCCCATGCTCAAGGCATTTCACAGAGTCTCATAAAGAAACAGCAGGTGTATGTAACATTAGATACAGATGTTTCCTGAATAGAACATTAAAACAGGCAGATAGATACAGGATATACAAAGGTGTTAAACAGAATAAAAGGCAATCAACCAGAGTGAAATACTAAATTCAATACTAAAAGAAAAGCCTGAACAAATAGCATCATTTGTGAAATAAAACACACACACACACACACACAAATTATCCTGAGCATCTGGACAGAGAGGTAAACTGACAGAAGGGACAGAATGTCAGGTTAATTTAAAAGCCTTCCTGAACAGATGAGCTTGTAGTTGTTTTTTAAAGGAATGAATGGAGTCAGCTGACCAAATTCATTTAGAGAGGTCATTCCAAAGTCTGGGCGCTATACAGCTGAAGGCTCTTTCACTCATAGAATGCAGGTTAGTGTGGGGCACAACAACATTGCCAGAATCTTAGAGCAGCATAGTTATGGAGAAGGTCACTGATGTAGTCTGGTGTAAGGCCATTAGGTTTTTAATAGAATTTTATATTCAATTCTGTAACACACAAGGAGCCACTGAAGGCTAAGCAGGATGGGTGTTATGTACTTGCTGTTGATGGTCTGTGTTAGGACTCTTGCAGCAGAGTTTTGAATCAGCCGGAGCTGTGATATAAGATTAGAAGGGACACCTGCCAGTAGGGAGTTACAATAATCGATGCGGGATGTGATAAAAGCATAGACAAGTTTCTCAGCATTAGAAAAGGAGAGGAATGAGTGAACACGGGATATGTTACAGAGGTGAAAGTAAGAAAGTTTCTTAATGTGGTTTATGTGGGTGGAATAAGAAAGGGAGGAATCAAAAATGACACCAAAAGTCCTTGCATTAGAAGAAGGTATGATGAGAGCACCGCCAAGAGTGAATGAAAAGGATCTCATTTTCTTAAGGTGTGCTTTAGTGCCAATTTGCAGGAGTTTTGTTGCAGTTTAATTTTAAAGACATCTGCTCCATCCAGGTTTTAATTCCACTGAGGCACAACGTGAGCTGAGAAAGCCCTGATGAAGCTTCACTTTTAACATTGAAATAGAGTTGAGTGTCATATGCATAAAAATGATAACCCAGTCCTTAGCTACAAATGATATGGCCAAGGGGAAACATATAGACACAGAAGAGCTGAGAGCCGAGGACAGAGCCCTGAGGAAACCCCTTGTGTGACTGGTGCTGGGCTGGATCTGCTATTGCTAAGACTAACAAACTCTTGCCTGTCAGTCAGATAGAACTTAAACCACTGGAGGGCAGTGCCACAGATAACCAGGAGGTTCTCTATTCTGGACAGTAGAATGTCATGTCTGACAGTGTCAAATGCTGCACTGAGGTCTAACAGCATTAATATGCTGGATAGTCCAGAGTCTGCTGCCATAAGCAAATCATTAGTTACCTGAAACTGAGCAGTTTTACAGCTGTGTTGTGCCCTGAAACCAGACTGAAAGGGTTCCATCAGATTATTAGAGGTTAAGTAATTTGTGAGTTGGTAGACTACAACATGCTCGAGAAAAGGTAAGCGAGAAACAGACTGAAAATTATTAAGATTGTCAGCATCAGGACCAGACTTTTGTAATACTGGGGTTACAGAAGCAATTTTAAAAGTAGCTGTGACAAAGCCAGTGTCAAGGGATGTATTTATTATTGTTGTAACAGTAGGGATTATGGCATGAAGGCAGGATTTAAGAAATGTGGACAGGATGTGGTCCAGTACACAAATAGTCAGCATCATCTTACAAAGCAGGTTATTAACAAATGCAGATGTGAAAGAACTGGATGGAGTGGGAAGACAGGGAAAGATATAAATGGATGACAGATGTATGTTAGTCGAATTATTTAGATCTTAAATTTTATTGTGGAAAAAGTGGAGGAATTTTCATAGACTTTGATAGAGGAGGTAATTGGGTCAGATGCAGGTTGAAGTAGTTTACTAACTACAGAGAACAAAATCCTAGGGTTATCATGGTTACTTTCTATTATTCTGCTACAATGTGTGTTTCTTGGCTGTAGTTAGTGGATCACTGTAAGCCCTTTGGTGGTCAGAGAAAGCCTGGATATGCATAGTGAGGCCAGTCTTACTTGACATTCTCTCAAGGTGTCGGCCAGCTGCTTTCATAGACCATAACTCTGAATTGTACCATGGAGAAGAATGTTTAAAATAAAAATCTCCTCATGTTATAAATGAGCTGTTCTATCTAGTGCTGAAAGAAGGGCTGTGTTATAGTGGTCAACAAGACTATCTAGTGTAGATGGAATAGGTGAAGACAGAAAAAGATCAGGAATGGAATTAGCACGGATATTTTTATGGTTTCTGAAAGAAATTTGACATTTACTTGTAAGTGGAGATTGAGGTAACGAGACAGTGAAAAGTACTGCTCTTTGTACAGAGGGTCCCAAATCACTGCTATAAGTGTTGCCGACAGATAAGCCAGATGTGCAGATCAAGTAAAATATATGACCATCATAGTGAGTAGGAAAATCAGTATGTTGCACCAAGTCAAAACAGTCCAGCAAGGACAGGTATTCATTTTATTTCTTAGCTTCCATGCAGTAATGTCAATATGGATGTTGAAAAATGACTCTCTGCAAAAGGGAACTTAAGTGGATTAATAATTCAGTCAGATCAAATAAAAAGAAATGCATTGTATTTTGGGGGACGATAGAGAACAATGAGTAAGACAAGATCTGATTTTGTTATTAGCTTAAGAGCCAGATGTTCGAAAGATAACCGGTGGTCAAGGGATTCTTTTGATATTTATTTCCACTCTAACAATTACTGCGACTCCTCCACCTTGTCTTGAGCTGCGAGGCTTGGCGAAGATGATGTTACCTTCGTGACAGATGTTAAATTGTTTGGTTTTTGCCAGGTTTCTGTTAGGCAAAGTATGTCAAGGTTAGAGTAGGTAATGAATTCTGATAGCACCAGCATTTTTCCATTAAGAGATGTTGAATTAAAAAATGCAATATTAGCTGATGAGTTTTCATTGTGTACAGATCCATGATCAGAGTTTCTGTTTACAAATTGCAAATTTGCCACACTGACACTCCTGTTTCCAAAGCCTTGAATAGGATGCATAATTCCTGAACAAATGCTGCTGTTGAAGTTTTCATTTGCAGCCCGGTGGTGGTGGCAACCAGACCCATGATGTAAATATTTCAGGCGCTGCACAATACCAGTGTCTTTTAGGACATTCCAGTCCTAAAAGACACTTTTTTGCTCTGGATTTGCTCTGGACAAACTATTAATTATGGAGGAGTTTGTCATGAGAGTATTTTAGCAGAGTGCAGAGCAATACTTACCTGATAGTAGCAGAGAAGCAGCACAGCTGAGAAGATGAGATGGGCAGAGTAGGGTGGCAGAGATGAGAGGCAATAGCAAGCAGCAGAAGAAGCATAGTAGGAGATATTACAAGATGCTCATGAAGATATCAGAATTCAGAGTTTCTAATATACAGCCACATACAGTATATATATAACCCTAGGTATTACAGGCATGATCACCGCAGAGCCGCAAGACAGGCAGATATAAAATCAGATTATTTCTTAGTTGTTAAGCATGTATAGAAGTAATCAAGAGCAATCCTGTATATCTATTATAATCAAGAAGACCATCCCCAGCTCCTATATTGCCATGGTGCAAATAAATGTTCATAAGACTCATCCCGTGAACCATAGAAAGATTCAGTTGTCCCCGAGGCTGTGAACCCAGTCAAGGCAAAGTCAATAAAGTCTATAAAAATAAAACCAAATCAGTACAGTTCATGTCAGATGCATCCATATATATGCTGTTTTTATATATACAATAAAAAAGCAAAAGAAGTGTAAGAAATGCAAATTTAACATGAAATTTAACATAAATCACTCATGTCCTTGCTAAGGGTGGGCTACTGTCTCTGTAAGGAGTTTACATTCACTCTGCAATACCTTAACAGTGACTGAAACTGGCTACCTCAGTTTCCTCCACTGCAAGAACTGAGTCTTGGAATCACTTAGCAAAGGCATGGAGACACTTCAAGAGCTCTGCTGTTACCAGGAATCACAGATATGTCAGTCAACTCCTGGATTGCTGCCTTTCAGAAGTTTCTTTCTGAATCACCTGAATGAGAACAACTAGCTCAAACCTCAACAAACATGCAAGAAATACTCCAACAAAGGAGAACCAGCCTCATTCCATGTTTTCAATATCCTTCAGCTCCCAAGTTGCTTCCTTTGAAAGAATTCACCTGAACAAACACATCTTGCTATCTTAACACTCCTCACAAAACATATGAATTACTTGAACGAGAACAGTTTGAACCACATTACACTCATCACTCATGGCAGATAATGTCAGTAAACAAGACAAGTTTCCATGAGATAATATCAAAATTGTATTTCCATTATTACTTGTGTTTATTTGCAGAGAAACTAGACATCAAATACCAGAGGTCAAATTAGTGGGAAACACAACCGGAATGATTCAAATCAATATCCCAAGCTTTGCATCAGTAAAACCAAGAAATTGAAGGATTCTTTCTTCTTCATCAAGCTAAGAAATTCTTTAAAAGTACACGCCATTGTTCAGCCTTTCTCCTCTTCTCCATGGGAGTGCATTTTCATTTTCCAGGTGGTGTTGTACTTTTGTGCTCTGACAGCATGATGTTTCATTGCATCTTCAAAACTGCCTGCAATTACAATGCATCTCAGATTTCTCTGTCTTACAAGCTCTATGTCATTTCTGTCAAGCCGATTAAGGTGTACTTTTATACTACGGCTATATGACTATTTTTAGTCAGCTTACATCAGTGAAAAATAGGAAAACTGATAAATTCCCAGGGTCTTGTTTCTTGTCAGTTAAGTTACTTTTAGCTAATTGTGAGAGAGTCCCATTTCACATCTTCTTACACGCATATACCCCAATGATTAATTTATCTGCGCTTAAATGTATACTTTCTAATAAATAATAACACTGTTCCAACATTTACTTTTATATTTGCATATCTTCTGAGAATTATTTATTCTCTTTGCATGCATCCCAAATTTCAACACTCTTTTATAACCCATTGCTATTAATACCCACACTTCTGAATCACTAGTCATGTGGCCCTCTAATACCTGCTGTCCCTTTTACAGAACACAATGCTAGCTCACCCTTATCAGCACATGGCACACACTTTATCCACTTAAAGCTGCATTAAGGATAAGTGTCTGTATTGCGGCACTTCTTGTGTGATTTTGGGCTATACAAAAATGAATTGTATTCTATTGTATTGTATGTCTGTGTATTTGTGTGTCTGCCCAATTGCTATGTCTCTGTCTTTCCAAAAGATGGCCTATCCCAAGCATTAACACTGCTTTTATGTATCCCATACCAAAAGGCTTATACATTGTCTTGTCATTCTAACAGATGGTAATGCATTTTATTACTACAAATGTTTATAGTGCACCATCTGTTGGAATGACAAATTCAATGCATTTTATTACTACAAAATATATCCCAATAGATGGTGCACTGAAAATGTTAATACTGAGGTCTACATTAATTACTTAGATTTCAACTGATCTTAGATGGGGTAGCAAGCTAGTGTTAAAATAAAAATACATTAAAATAAAAAACACAAATTAAATACTGTTAACTTTAAAAAGGCACAATTTTCTCTCCCCATTACAATTACAAATGACACATCTTTTTTTAATTTGTCTCTTTATGATCTTTCAGCCAGGATGAATGTGTCATCCAGCCATTACATTAAAACATTTAAAAAGAAATGGTGGCATAATTTAATGCCAGGTGGCCACTGGTTTTCACCACCAACCAAGTTGTTAATATCAAAGTTTTTAACTTTTTTTTTTTTTTTTTGCTGCGTACTTTGAGCAGAGCCGGCTGTAGATCTTCGTTTTCAAAAATCCCACATTTCATAGGACAGGGCTTGGTTTAGTGGGGGTGTGCGCCAGTGGGGTGGCTGTTACTATTGTGTTAAAATCACATTAACTCTTACTTTGTCTATTTGTTTGTTTTTATTTAGAAATGGTGTAAGAATGACAATTTGTGGGCACCATGGTACAGTAGTTACAACTGGTGCTTCCTGACTCTACTAATACCAGCCTGGCCTATATTTACATGTCCACCCTGTGTCTGTAGAGGCCTTCCCTAAAGATCCTTTTTCAACTCAAGGACATTTGGCCCAGAGTGAGTGATTGTGTCCTGCAATGAAATGGTATCCTCTTCTAGCTGGCAGCCTTCTAACCCTAAACTGGAATCATCACATTCAGAAAAAAACAGATGAATTACTGTCAAACTGGACAGGGAAGGCATTGATTCATGAGAAATCATAAGAAAAACTTCGAGACAAACTGAAACTCGATGCAGCTTCTCAAGAAACATTTTTCAATATGACTGAATAATATTTGCTTAATGGGGTCTCATATTTAGCAAAGATATATAGTGGCTATTAAAAGTATTCACCCCTTTGAAGGTTTCCACATCTTATTGTTATATAACATTGAATCACAGTAAACCTAATTTTGTTTTGTTCTGACACTGATCAACAGAAAAAGACTCTTTTATGTCAAACTGCAGACATATCTCCGCAAAGAGATATCTAAATTAAATAACAAATGCAAAACACAAAATAACTGAACACATAAGTATTCTCCCCCTTTTATATGACACACCTAAATTATCACTGGTGCAGCCAACTGGTTTTAGAATTCACAGAATTGGTTCCATGAACCAACTTGTAGTAAGTCAGTATGGTGGCCTGTCCTGCACAGTAAAAAACAAAAAAACACTCCAAGAAACTCATGTAAAGGTGATTGAAAAGCACAAGGCAAGGAATAGAGACAAGAACATATCAAATTCACTGAGTATACGGTTAAATCAGTCATTGAACAATGAAAAAAGTATGGCACAGCTGTAAATCTATCTACAGCATCCTCTCCACAGAAATTGAAAAGAAGATCAGTGAAAGAGACCACCATCCATTCATCCATCCATCCTCTTCCACTTATCCGAGGTCGGGTCACGGGGGAAGCTGCTTGAGCAGAGAGGCCCAGACTTCCCTCTCCCCGGCCACTTCTTCTAGCTCTTCCGGGAGAATCCCGAGGTGTTCCCAGGCCAGCCGGGAGACATAGTCCCTCCAGCGTGTCATGGGTCTTCCCCGGGGCCTCCTCCCGATTAGACGTGCTCAGAACACCTCACCAGGGAGGCGTCCAGGAGGCATCCTGATCAGATGCCCGAGCCACCTCATCTGACTCCTCTCGATGCGAAGGAGCAGCGGCTCTACTCTGAGCCCCTCCCGGATGACTGAGCTTCTCACCCTATCTTTAAGGGAAAGCCCAGACACCCTGCGGAGGAAACTCATTTTAGCCGCTTGTAGTCGCGATCTCATTCTTTCGGTCACTACCCATAGCTCATGACCATAGGTGAGGGTAGGAATGTAGATCGACAGGTAAATTGAGAGCTTTGCCTTACGGCTCAGCTCCTTTTTCACCACGACAGACCATTGCAGAGCCCATATCACTGCAGACGCTGCACCGATCCGCCTGTCGATCTCACTCTCCATTCCTCCCTCACTCGTGAACAAGACCCCGAGATACTTGAACTCCTCCATTTGGGGCAGGATCTCTCTCCTAACCCTGAGAGGGCACCCCACCCTTTTCCGGCTGAGGACCATGGTCTCGGATTTGGAGGTGCTGATTCCCATCCCAGCCGCTTCACACTCAGCTGCGAACCAATTCAGTGAGAGCTGAAGATCATGGCCTGATGAAGCAAACAGGACAACATCATCTGCAAAAAGCAGTGACCCAATCCTGAGTCCACCAAACCGGACCCCCTCAATACCCTGGCTGCACCTAGAAATTCTGTCCATAAAACCACCATCCACCAAGAGACTTATGATAATTCTGGAGTTACAAGCTACAGTGAATTAGAGTGGAAAACTTGTGCAGACAACAACTTTTGGCCTGGTGCTTCACCACTCACAGCTTTATGGGAGAGTAGAAAAGATAAAGCCACTATTAAAACACACACACACACACGAAATCTTGGCTTGACTTTGCCAGAAGGTACGTGGGAGAAGTCAGCTAGAAGAAGTTTCTACGGTCTGATGAGACAAAAATTGAGCTTTTTAGCCACCTGAATAAAATTCATATTTGAACACTGTACATAATAAAAAAACATGCATTTTTCCACTATGAAGTATGGTGGTGGCAGCATCATGCTGTTGGGATGCTTCTCTGCAGCAGGCCCTGAAAGGCTTGTAAGGGTAGAAAGTAAATTTAATGCAGCAAAATATGGTGAAATCTTGGAGGAAAGCCTGATGCAGTCTGCAAGAAACCTGCACCTTGGGAGAAGATGTGATTTCCAGCAAGAGAACAACCCCAAGTGTAAAGACAAAGCTACGTAAGAATAGCTTAAAAACAACAATGTTAATGTCCATGGGGTTTCATTTATAAAACTTTGTGTGGATTCGAGTTTGAAAACATGTGAACATTTAAATCAGAAAAATGTGTACACCAAAGAATCTTATTTACAAAACCTGGTGTACACACATTTCTATGGAATTTATCTTTCTGAAACACAATAATTTTGTAAATGTGTGTATGTGAATGTACCTTGAGCCCTGGTTGGTTGTTACCCTGAAACAACACAAGATCACGTGCGGTTTTATAGCATCTTTCCTCTGCATTCTGGGGTCAGGGAAAGGCATAAGTTGCCAAAATCTGATCAGGAAACCACTATTGCCTGGCACAAGTAATGACATGATTGCTGTTACAATGTATGGTACAGGCCAAATGAAAAAATGAGGGTTCAGCCAGTTACCTCGCCAACAAGCCTTTCACCACACCCAGTACCATTGCATTTGCCAAAGCTACTTTGCCTCAAAATGAATGAATGTTATGTTGAACCATGCCACCAAACCATGATGTGTCATTCTGATGACTTGAGCATTAATGGAATGCCAATGCTTATGGTTAACAAAAATAGCTTCATTTTTGCTAGATGCCTTTATTGTTATATGATGTCACAAGAATGGAAAGAAGACATAAAAAGGTTCCGGGCAGCACCAGTGTATTTTGCCCTGGCTGCAAAAGGGTTCAATTATGAAGAGTTGTGTCTGGTTCAAAGTCCAAAACAGAACTGAAGACATGTGGCAAAGATGGCATCTTTAAAGGTCTGGACCAGAAGTGATGTCATCGGGACAGGAAGTGACGTCGTCACGGGCGCAGGAACCCTGTGGAATTTCCCGTGAAAGGTCTGCAGAGGACTGAGAGAAAAAGTCAGTGCACCTCGCCACCTCCTGGTCAGGCATGGAACTGTCACTATTCAGACCCTTTAGCTGCCTCCCATGCATATGTGTGTGATAATGAGTACAGTGAATTGCTCTGATTACGTTAGCAGAACCCCACACTTCTGCAAATTTCCTCTTTAAGTTGGCAAAAACATGTAATGTTTTTCTTTATGTACACTCACACCATACAAAAACTGGATGTAAGATCTCACTGGTTGGTTAATGGCTTTCAGCACAGCGGTCGTGATGGAGTGAAGCTTGGTTGAGATATTACTTACTCATTGGCCAGTTCTCTGAGAAGTGCTAACAGGTAGCTGGCATAAACTGACAAAAAACAAAAATGTTCTTCAGTGCAAATATATAGCATTGACCCTCTTAAAAGGGAACTAAAATACAGTCTGTACATTATTTTGATCACTTTTGAGGTGAAATTGGTTTGTCACATTGGCTTGGCTCGTGCAAGTTGTCATTTAGCTGGTTTGGCTGCATTTGCCTTCAAGTTTTCTTTTATGAATCTCGATGGAAAGCTGCAAACGCACAAAAAGAGGTTCACAAGTCTTATAAATCTGACCCCTGGAGAGTCTTTGTCAAAACCCTGACCTGAGAATGTGTGGCTGTTCCTCTCATGATCTCCATGCACACTGACAGAGTTTGAGCAAAACAGGGAGAAAAATAATAGTGTCCATATGCGTAAAGAGCAGCATGGTGGTGCAGTGGTAGACCTGGGTTCACTTCCCGGGTCCTCCCTGCATGGGTTTCCTCCAGGTACTCCTGTTTCCTCCCACAGTCAAAAGACATGCAGGTTAAGTGAATTGGTGATCCTAACGTGTCCCTAGTGTGTGCTTGGTGTGTGTGTGTGTGTGCCCTGCAGTGGGCTGGCGACCTGCCCGGGATTTGTTCCTGCCTTGCGCCCTGTGCTGGCTGGGATTGGCTCCAGCAGACCCCCATGACACTGTAGTTAGTATATAGCGGGTTGGAGTATGACTGACTGACTGACTGACATATGTATAAAGTTAATAGAGACCTGAGCACACAGATACAAAACTGTCATGGCTGTCAAAGTTACATCTAATGAATATTGACTTAAAGAGAGTAGACAAACAGACAGACAGACAGATGTACACTTTATTGATCCTGAGGGAACTTTAAGTATGAGTAGTCAAGAATGATACCAAGTTAGATTTAAGTACAAACTATACAAAATAACATTTAGTAAGTACACTGGGGTTGTAATCTTACAATCCAGTACTATACAGTTAAGGTAGATGTCACATACAATAATGCTAGAGGCATGGGAATTGTGCAAATAATATTACTAAAGTGATAGCTAGCACATAATAATAAAGTCACAGGTACTAGAGTGACATACTTTTAAAGTAAAAATAAAGTGACATGGCTTATGCTGATAGGATAACATGTTTAAAGTGACACATTATGAAAAAAGATTGTAGCTATGCACTTAATTATTTTGTGTTGTATATTTGTAATTAATTTAGACCACTTTGCACAGATCTGCTTTCACTTTAATATTAAAGTCTTTTTCTGTTGATCAGTGCCAAAAAAGTCAAATTAAACTCACTGTGATTCAATGTTGTACAACGTGAAAACATCCAAGAGGGTGAATACTTTTAAGGCGTTGTGTTTCTAACTCATGCCAGCTAGGAGGCCTGTCAGTTAGATAATCTCCAAATGGCCCTCTAAATGAGCTCAGACCACATTATTCTATTACATAGAGATGATGTGAAGTGTATGGCAGGGGATGTTATTTCTTTAGTATTTAAGAAGTCAAACCACTCTAGATCAGAGGGGACTGTGTGGAGAGGGTGTCAGTCTTCCACTTCCTGGGAGTCTGCATCATGGAAGACCTGTCCCGGGGTGTGAACACAGCAGAGCTGGCGAAGAAGGCTCAGCAGAAACTTTATTTCCTGAGAGTCCTTAGTAAAAATAACATCCCCCAAAAACTGCTAGTGTCCTTCTATCGCTGCTCTATTGAGAGTATCCTGTGCTACTGCCTCTGCGTGTGGTTTTACAGCTGCAACACAGCGCAGAGGAAAACATTTCAGCGATCGTAAAGACTGCCCAGCAGATTATCGGCTGCTCTTTACATTCTCCGGATGAACTGCACAGCTCTCACTGCCTCAGGAAAGCAGAAAATATCTTAAAAGTCTCCTAAATATCCTAAAAGACTTTTCTGTCCTCTGCATCTTGCTCTGTCACACCCATCACCTGCATGTCCTCTCTCACCATATCCATAAACCTTCGCTTAGGCCTTCCTCTTTTCCTCTTGCCTGGCAGCTCTATCCTTAGCATCTTTCTCCCAGTTTACCCAACATCTCTCCTCTGTACATGTCCAAACCAATGCAATCTCGCCTCTCTGACTTTGCCTCCCAACCGTCCAACTTGAGCTGACCCTCTAATGTCCATCCATCCATTATCCAACCCGCTATATCCTAACTACAGGGTCATGGGGGTCTGCTGGAGCCTATCTCAGCCAACACAGGGCACAAGGCAGGAAATAAACCCCGGGCAGGGCGCCAGCCCACCGCAGGACGCACACACACCCACACACCAAGCACACACTAGGGACAATTTAGAATCACCAATGCACCTAACCTGTATGTCTTTGGACTGTGGGAGGAAACCGGAGTGCCCGGAGAAAAGACATGGGGAGAACATGCAAACTCCACATATGGAGGACACGGAAAGCAAACCCGGGTCTCCTAACTGCGAGGAAGCAGCGCTACCCACTGCGCCACCATGCCGCCCACCCTCTAATGTACTCATTTCTAATCCTATCCATCCTCGTCACACCTAGTGCAAATCGTAGCATCTTTAACTCTGCCACCTCCAGCTCTGTCTCCTGCTTTCTGGTCAGTGCCACCGTCTCCAACCCATATACAGTGGTGTGAAAAACTATTTGCCCCCTTCCTGATTTCTTATTCGTTTGCATGTTTGTCACACAAAATGTTTCTGATCATTAAACACATTTAACCATTAGTCAAATATAACACAAGTAAACACAAAATGCAGTTTTTAAATGATGGTTTTTATTATTTAGGGAGATAAAAAAATCCAAACCTACATGGCCCTGTGTGAAAAAGTAATTGCCCCCTGAACCTAATAACTGGTTGGGCCACCCTTAGCAGCAATAACTGCAATCAAGCGTTTGCGATAACTTGCAATGAGTCTTTTACAGCGTTCTGGAGGAATTTTGGCCCACTCATCTTTGCAAAATTGTTGTAATTCAGCTTTATTTGAGGGTTTTCTAGCATGAACCGCCTTTTTAAGGTCATGCCATAGCATCTCAATTGGATTCAGATCAGGACTTTGTTTTGTCTTCATTTTGTTTTTCTTCAGCCATTCAGAGGTGGATTTGCTGGTGTGTTTTGGGTCATTGTCCTGTTGCAGCACCCAAGATCGCTTCAGCTTGAGTTGACGAACAGATGGCCGGACATTCTCCTTCAGGATTTTTTGGTAGACAGTAGAATTCATGGTTCCATCTATCACAGCAAGCCTTTCAGGTCCTGAAGCAGCAAAACAACCCCAGACCATCACACTACCACCACCATATTTTACTGTTGGTGTGATGTTCTTTTTCTGAAATGCTGTGTTCCTTTTACGCCAGATGTAACGGGACATTTGCCTTCCAAAAAGTTCAACTTTTGTCTCATCAGTCCACAAGGTATTTTCCCAAAAGTCTTGGCAATCATTCAGATGTTTCTTAGCAAAATTGAGACGAGCCCTAATGTTCTTTTTGCTTAACAGTGGTTTGCGTCTTGGAAATCTGCCATGCAGGCCATTTTTGCCCAGTCTCTTTCTTATGGTGGAGTCGTGAACACTGACCTTAATTGAGGGAAGTGAGGCCTGCAGTTCTTTAGACGTTGTCCTGGGGTCTTTTGTGACCTCTCGGATGAGTCATCTCTGCGCTCTTGGGGTAATTTTGGTCGGCCGGCCACTCCTGGGAAGGTTCACCACTGTTCCATGTTTTTGCCATTTGTGGATAATGGCTCTCACTGTGGTTCACTGGAGTCCCAAAGCTTTAGAAATGGCTTTATAACCTTTACCAGACTGATAGATCTCAATTACTTCTGTTCTCATTTGTTCCTGAATTTCTTTGGATCTTGGCATGATGTCTAGCTTTTGAGGTGCTTTTGGTCTACTTCTCTGTGTCAGGCAGCTCCTAATTAAGTGATTTCTTGATTGAAACAGGTGTGGCAGTAATCAGGCCTGGGGGTGGCTATGGAAATTGAACTCAGGTGTGATACACCACAGTTAGGTTATTTTTTTAACAAGGGGGCAATTACTTTTTCACATAGGGCCATGTAGGTTTTTGTTTTTTTTCTCCCTAAATAATAAAAACCATCATTTAAAAACTGCATTTTGTGTTTACTTGTGTTATATTTGACTAATGGTTACATGTTTTTGATGATCAGAAACATTTTGTGTGACAAACATGCAAAAGAATAAGAAATCAGGAAGGGGGCAAATAGTTTTTCACACCACTGTAACATAGCTGGTCTCACTACCGTCCTGTAGACCTTCCCTTTCACTCTTGCTGATACCCATCTGTCACAAATCACTCCTGACACTCTTCTCCACCCATTCCACCCTGCCTGCCTCCCTTTTTCACCTCTCTTCCACAATCCCCATTACTCTGTACTGTTGATCCCAAGTATTTAAACTCATCCACCTTCGCCAGCTCTACTCCCTGCATCCTAACCATTCCACTGACCTCCCTCTCATTCACACACATGTATTCTGTCTTGTTCCTACTGACCTTCATTCCTCTCCTCTGTAGAGCATATCTCCACCTCTCCAGGGTCTCCTCAACCTGCTCCCTACTATTGCTACATATCACAATGTCATCAGCAAACATCATAGTCCATGGGGACTCCTGTCTAATCTCGTCTGTCAACCTGTCCATCACCATTGCAAATAAGAAAGGGCTCCGAGCTAATCCCTGATGTAATCCCACCTCCATCTTGAATGCATCCGTCACTCCTACCGCAGACCTCACCACTGTCACACTTCCCTCATACATATCCTGTATAACTTTTATGTACTTCTCTGCCTCTCCCAACTTCCTCATATAATACCACAGCTCCTCTCGAGGCACCCTGTCATATGCTTTCTCCAGGTCCATAAAGACGCAATGCATCTCCTTCTGGCCTTCTCTAAATTTCTCCATCAACATCCTCAGAGCAAACATTGCATCTGTGGTGCTCTTTCTTGGCATGAAACCATACTGCTGCTTACTAATCATCGCCTCACTTCTTAACCTAGCTTCCACTACTCTTTCCCATAACTTCATGCTGTGACTCATCAATTTTATTCCAATGTAGTTACTGCAGTCCTGCACATCCTCCTTATTCTTAAATATTGGCACCAGTACACTTCTTCTCCACTCCTCAGGCATCCTCTCACTTTCCAAGATTCCCATTAAACAATCTGGTTAAAAACTCCACTGCCATCTCTCCTAAACACCTCCATGCTTCCACAGGTATGTCATCTGGACCAACAGCCTTTCCATTTTTCATCCTCTTCATAGCTGTCCTTACTTCCTCCTTGCTAATCCGTTGCACTTCCTGATTCACTGTCTCCACATTATCCAACCTCTTCTCTCTCTCGTTCTCTTCATTCATCAGCCTCTCAAAGTACTCTTTCCATCTGCTCAACACACTCTCCTCGCTTGTGAGTACGTTTCCATCTTTATCCTTTATCACCCTAACCTGCTGCACATCTTTCCCAGCTCGGTCCCTCTGTCTAGTCAATTGGTACAGGACCTTTTCTCCCTCCTTCCCATCATACGTCTTTTCTTTAGCCTTCGCCACCTCTCTCTTCACCTTGCGCCTTATCTCCTTGTACTCTTGTCTACAGTCTGCATCTCTCTGACTATCCCACTTCTTCTTTGCCATCCTCTTCCTCTGTATGCTCTCCTGTATTTCCTCATTCCACCACCAGGTTTCCTTTTCCTCCTCTTGCTGTCACCCTTACTACATCTGCTGTAGTTTCCCAGCTATCTGGTAACTCTTCACTGCCACCCAGTGCCTGCCTCACCTCCTCCCTAAACTCAACCTTGCAGTCTTCCTTTTTCAACTTCCATTTGATCCTTGGCTCTGCTAGTGCTAGGCAGTAATAGGCCTGCAAGGGAGTACATGCGGTAGTGTAGGTATTGCGCAGTGAAAATGGACAGAGAACATTTTGAAACTGAAGCAGCAGCTGACGACAAAGTTGAACATGATGACACAGAAGAACTTTTGCCGAAAAAAAGAAGTCACATCTGTTGCCTGGAGATACTTAAAAGGTTTTAAAAGGTCGGTTGTGGACCATTATGTTTCTGTACTACTGGATAATACTGCAAGCCAAGTTGTACTTGTTTTATGTTTTTTCAATACAGTATAATGTACCTGGGTACTGTGTAATAGTGTGACGACATGTTGACTTTAATCTCTACGCTTATTACGAGAATAAAGTCGACATGTTGACTTTATTTTCTCAATTTGTCATTAAAGTAGAACATCGTAAACTAAACTTCATTCTGAAATCATTATTTAATTTATTAGATTTTCTCAAACCCCGTCATAAGTTATCTAGCACATTAAATGCTTTGTGTTACAGTGGCGTAGCTTGGGGGGCGGGGTTGGGCAAGGGGGGACATCTGTCCCCAGGCGCAGCATCCAGGGGGCACCAAATTAATGTTACAAAATTTTAGAATGAAATGTTTTCCATTCTTAAATGCACTAAAAAGTAAATAAAAAACATACTCAACAGACAATAATTTATCCCCTCCACTACTCTAACATGCTTGACTCCCATCCAGGAAAATTGTTGACGTTATTAAACAGGTCGCGCAACTGACATGAGGCATTATTGTATCATTGTCTAAGTTGTTGCAAACGGCATTTCTGTGTGCCAAGTGATTTGTGTTTATGTGTTTGATAGAAAATTGATTGGGCTGTGGTGAAGTATTCTAGTAGATGGCTGCAAAAGTCTAGACTTTTCCCCATCATATTTTCGTACGGATAAATTGTAAGTAATGCAGTTTTTATAAATATATAATTATTTTGCTTTATAATTTACTATATACTTTCTTTAAAATCATTTTTAAATGCAGAAAACGAATTTTTCTTACAAAAACTAATGACGGATTTAGATTTTAAAGAACACGAGGCGGCGTTATCATTTTTGGAGACTTTTTATTTATTAAATTATACTAACACGTACATTTGACTTTTTAATTACAATAAAATAATCAGGATCTCATAATAATAATGGACTGTCGAATGCTACTCAAAACAAGAGCTGATGTTAAGCTTTCGACACCAGAGGACCTGCTTTGCTTTATTGAACAGCATGGGGAAGATGTATTTCCAAATCTGAGAGTTGGTCTTCAGATTTTACTGACTGTTGGAACCTCCATCGCCAGTTGTGAAGGACCTTTCAGTAAATTAAAACTTATCTTGTCCTACCCGAGATCATCCATGGCACAGGAAAGATTGTCAGCCTTGGCTTTGCTGAGTGTGGAGCGGGAGGTTACTGATAGCATACATTTTGATGAACTAATCGATAAATTTGCAGCAGCAAAGGCTAGGAAAATTTCTCTTTGAAGTTAATAATTACATTTAAAGCAGTATACATCAAACTGTTTTTTTACTTTATGCTAACTTCATTTTCAGGTTATTATATTATTATATCCAATGTAATTTTTAAGTTTTTGCAATGTTATATTTGAATAATATTTTAGAATATTTTAATATTAATAAAAATATTAATATTAAATATTAATAGAATATTTTCAAACTACCATAGTTGTCTTATTTTACTTCGTTCTTTCTTTATAAATTTAGTGAAACCTTGAAAATATACGCATAAAAGTGCTTTAAAAAATTAAAATATTTAAAAATTTAAAATTATTTAAAATATATGGATTTTTTTTTTAAATACCGTTATTTTAAATACATTTTTAAAATTTTCTTTCCCTTCCCCATTGCATTTTGGCAAACAGGAGGGGGCGCGAAATCTTCAGCTGTCCCCGGGCGATGAAAACCCTAGCTACGCCTCTGCATTTAGAATGCTAAGATAAATACTTGATATAATTTTTATGATGAAATGCATTAACGCATGTATTAATCATGTGGGGGCACAGCAGCGTGGAGGTTGCACTGCTACCTCGCAGCAAGGGGGTCTCGGGTGTACCCTGCCTTGAATTTGCATGTTTTTCTGGTGGGTTTACTCGGCGTGCTTCAGTTTCCTTTCAAAGTCATGTAGGATGTGGGGTTTTGTTATGTTATATTAACCCTGCAAGTGTATGTTTTGCTCGTATTTATCTTGCGATATGCGGGCGTTCAGGATTTGCTCCTGCCTCGCTCCTGGGATGGGCGCAACCCTGAATGGATGGCTTAATTAAAGTTAAGTTAAGTTGGTAAAGATATCATCAAAAAGTATTTTATTTTTATTTGGTGAATACTGTGTAATGCACCTTGGCTTAAAGTCTTGAAGTAATAGAATTATTACTGGAAGTTGCACTATTATTTATTTTATTGTTATTATTTATTAGTTTAAATATTATGCAGTTTAGTGATGGTAACGGGTGGCGCAGTGGTAGCGCTGCTGCCTCTTAGTTAGGAATATAAATAAAAGGCAAAGCCCTCACTGACTCATCACTAATTCTCCAACTTCCTGCGTAGGTAGAAGGCTGAAATTTGGCAGGCTGACTGACTGACTCATCACTAATTCTCCAACTTCCCATGTAGGTAGAAGGCTGAAATTTGGCAGGCTCATTCCTTACAGCTTACTTACAAAAGTTAGGCAGGTTTCAATTCGAAATTCTACGCGTAACGGTCATAATTGAATCCTACTTACGTACATATATACGGCTATAGCCTGCAGCTCGGTTGCCGTGTGAGGCGGAGTTGCGTCACCCATCACCACGCCTCCCACGTAGTTGGCTGCCTGACTATATTGCATCCCCCATACCCACGCCTCCCACGTAATTGAGTGCCTGCCCATATAAGGCCGTCCGTCAGCAGCAATCCAATAGACACACTTCTGCTACGAGGCGTTTGTCATGTCTAAGACGAATACGATTTTCGCGAGATACAAGTTTAGTGAGAAGACGCAAGGTATACACGAGACTTTTGATCACTTTGTAACAGAGTTAAAATTGCTGGTGAAGGACTGTGCTTATGCAAACAAAGATGAGATGGTCAGGGATAGAATAGTGTTTGGCACAAGCTCGGCAAAAGTGCAAGAGAAACTTTTAAGTGCCGGGTCTGAGCTAACATTAAATAAAGCCGTGGACATCGCAAGATCGCACGAGATAGCAAACCTTGGATGCATTTACTCCGAGCGGCTCACGTGAACTGACTGTGAACGCAGTACGCAGACAACAAGCAAAAGCTCCAAAGAGCGCTGAACAAAAAACGCATTACACAATTGAGAAGGCAGAAAAAGAATATGAAGCGAGTGACACATACAAGCATATTCATAAGTGCAGCTACTGCAGAAACAAAGCACACGGTGGAAAAAGTCAATGTCCAGCTAAAGGAAGACAGTGCAAACGAAGATGAGATGGTCAGGGATAGAATAGTGTTTGGCACAAACACAGTGAAAGTGCAAGAGAAACTTTTAAGTGTCGGGTCTGAGCTAACATTAAGTAAAGCCGTGAACATAGCAAGATCGCACAAGATAGCACAACCACAGCTGAGAACCTTCGATGCATGTACTCCGAGCGGCTCTCGTGATCTGACTGTGAACGCAGTACGCACACAAAAAGCAAGAGCTCCAAAGAATGCTGAACAAAAAATGCATTACACAATTGAGAAGGCAGCAAAAGAATATGAAGCATGTGACGCATACAAGCATATTCATAAGTGCAGGTACTGCGGAAACAAAGCACACGGTGGAAAAAGTCAATGTCCGTCTAAAGACAGTGTAAAAAATGTGGTAAATTGAACCACTTCGCTAAAGTTTGCAGGACTGGGAAAGGTAAAACCCGTGCATGCAGTGTGTGATGTCTCAGATAAAGAGGAAGACGAGCTGTTTATTGATGCAGTAAGAAAGGAACAACACTCTGAATCTGAACAAGCCTTTGCAGACATATCAATAGGAAAGCAAGGTGTAAAGCTTACGTTTAAATTAAGTTCATAGACACGCTGCCGCTAAATATTTGCAGGCAAATCATCAACTTAATGATGGGAATGCCTGTTAAACATTTTAGATTCACAAGTACCGATTTGGTTAGAGAACACTTCGATGAATGAAACCTGTTATCTTTACAATGGTTGAAAAACACGGAATATAACTTGAATACAACACATCCTCCAAATACGAACCTGATTGAAAGAAATAATGATAATCAAAAAAAAGATTTTTGGAAATGGTGTCAGTTATAATCATCAAAATTAAAAGAAATAAACATTTGAAATACACCAGTCTGTGTGTAATGAATGAATCTAATATACAAGTTTCACTTTTTGAATGGAATTACTGAAATAAATCAACTTTGTCATGATATTCTAACCTTATGACCAGTACCTGTATATACACATTTTTTTTAATATATTTTTTGACACCACAGGGACTGCACCTAATTTCATTGTTACAATGACAACAAAGATATTCTGATTCTGAAGAACTTCATAGGCAGGCCCAGTGTTTAGTACTGCTGACTCTTAGCTCCAGAGACTTGTGTTCAATGCCTGAATGTTTCTCTCAGGTTGGTACAGAATCTTCCCAACTCCAAAGGCAAGCATATGAAGCTCATTAATTTTTTTTACATTTGCCTAGTATGAGTGAATGGCGTGTGTGAGTGTGCTTTAACAATTCATCAAGGGATGCCCCTTATTGCCATGTTAGGCGCAGGTCCTTATAATACAGAAATTGAAATGGCAGGTCCATTACAATACAGCTTCTCCAGGCAGAATCAGGTACAAGACAAGACCAAGCTGTGGATGGGATGCCCATACAATATGTCACAAGGCACATTACAGTTTGTTTTTTTTTTCTTTAATTTCCAACACATTTATGAAAACAGAACTCGTATTTTCAAAGCATTTAACACAATTCACAAAACCTGAAGTGTAAAACACCTCATCATATTGCGCAAAATGTAGCGCTGCGTTCAAAATTCCCTAAACACTTTGCACCAAATGGTACACACTGCAATGATATTACCAGATGTTTCTCCAACCAAATACACACTGCTTTGATCAATTAAAAGCCCCATCATCTTTGGTGGGTATTAGTAGACAGAGAAACAGAGATTGTCCAAATGTGCAAAAACCACAAGTAATCCGTTGAAACAAAAATATTTTATTTTCCTCCACAAGAAATTTGTGCAACATATACACAGCACATACAATGTACATTGACAGGTGTGTATGCTATCTATTGAATAATTCAAAGAGAAAACAACATAGGCAAAAAATACTAGCAAAAGAATCTGACAAAAGGAAAACAATACCCAGGCTGCACCTCATCGACATCAAGGGCAAAGTCCTCCCTAGCTAAACAACAAAGAAAGAGGCACGTTGAGTGCTGCATCCAGACCTGGACAGCTCCCAGATCAATAGCATCACCTGTCAAAGAGGCATGCGCACATAGGGCTGGCAGTCATACACCTTCCACTACCATGCCGAAAAAAACCTCTTCAGCTGGACTGAAAAATGGAGAGTAAGGAGGAAGGTAATGAACATGAAACTGGAGGTGGTCACCAAACCAGTTTTGGACTAGGGCTGCACAATGGAAGGGTGACATTGCCCCATAGTGCAACACACCTGTGTCATCTGTGTGGTCTGCAGGAATAAGAATGAGTATGTGGGCTGGTTGTATGATCCAACGATGGAATGTTTGTGGAGAACACCATTCAGTGTGATGGTGGCACACATTGTGATGTTGCTGCCACATTTTCTAGGAACATCTACAATGGCTCTGTGACCAGTGGTGTTCCTTGTCCTTCTTCTGGTCTTTGTAAAAGATGAAACCAGCCTCATCAATGATAGCAAACTCATGTAGGATGACATCAGCATCAATTTTCAGCATTCTCTGAAGAACAATTAAAAATCAGTCAATGTGATGTAGTTCAATACATGGGGAAGGCATGCTACATGGTAGTCTCTTTTGTACTTACAGTACATCCATATATTCATGTCTCAGGTCTTTGATTCTTTCTTTTGTGAGTTTGTCTCAAAAGGAACCCTGTACAGATATAGTATGTCATGTGCAGTCAGTGGATAATATGGCCCAGCTTGGACAACTTGACTTGCCAGATGTTGTTGAAAATGGTGGTGTGCCTTTGAATTAGTTGGAGACTAATTGCATTATTTGCCAAAACCAAGCTGTTTATTGCTGCTTCCAATCAGAACCTTTCCTCCATTATGACTTTTTTGTATCAGTCCTTCAGAAAAAAAACAAATAGTGATTGGGCAATGTAGCCTAATGATGTTTTTATTGTTATAAACATTTTTGTAAAGCGTGCTGGACTCTAGTGCAGTTATAGAGTGTATGACATAGCATCCATCCATGATGAAAATAGGTGACAAAGAACAACTGACAGATGAAAATTTGGTGGCAAACCTGTACTCAAGTCTAAATGTCCAGATGACAGTGGCAATAGTGAATCGGCTCAAGCTGAGTTGGACTCAACAACAACAACATTTATTTATATAGCACATATTCATACAAACAGTAGCTCAAAGTGCTTTACATAATAAAGGATAGAAAAATAAAAAACACAATATGAAAACAAAATAAATCAGCATTAATTAACATCGAATAAGAGTAAGGTCCAATGGCCAGGGGGCACAGAAAAAACAAAATAAAAACTCCAGACGGCTGGAGAAAAAAAAAAAAAAAATCTGTAGGGATTC
>JANRMT010027041.1:62672729-62724022 GCA_026402145.1 Polypterus bichir lapradei
CTAGCAGGGTTGGAAAGAGGATTGTGAATAATTACAACAACAACAACATTTATTTATATAGCACATTTTCATACAAAAAGTAGCTCAAAGTGCTTTACATAATGAAGAAAAGAAAAATAAAAGACAAAATAAGAAATTAAAATAAGACAACATTAGCTAACATAGAAAAGGAGTAAGGTCCGATGGCCAGGGTGGATAGCAAAAACAGAAAAAAAAAAAACTCCAGACGGCTGGAGAAAAAAAAATAAAATCTGCAGGGGTTCCAGGCCACAGGACCGCCCAGTCCCCTCTGGGCATTCTACCTAACATAAATGAAATAGTCCTCTTTGTAGTTAGGGTTCTCACAGAGTCACTTGATGTTGATGTTCATACAGACTTTTGGCTTTTAATCCATCCATCATTGTTGGAACATCACGGTGCTTTGAGTTGCGCCACCACCAAAAGGATACCGGAAAAGGAAACAGAAGAGAGAGTAGAGGTTAGTACAGATTTTAGAGCCACCATGAATAGTTATTATAATGAGTTGGATACACAGAGTATCAGGATTTTGATTACAGTGAAGTTATGAGAAGTCCATGTTAAAATAAGGTGTTTTCAGCAGTTTTTTAAAGTGCTCCACCGTATCAGCCCGGCGAATTCCCATTGGCAGGCTATTCCAGATTTTAAGTGCATAACAGCAGAAGGCTGCCTCACCACTTTTAAGTTTTGTTCTTGGAATTCTAAGGAGATACTCATTTGAAGATCTGAGGTTACGATTTGGAATATAAGGTGTCAGACATTCCGATATATAAGATGGGGCGAGATTATTTAAGGCTTTATAAACCATAAGCAGAATTTTAAAGTCAATCCTGAATGACGCAGGTAAACAGTGTAGTGACATCAAAACTGGAGAGATGTGCTCAGATTTTCTTTTCCTAGTTAGCATTCTAGCAGCTGCATTCTGCACTAGTTGCAAACGATTTATGTCTTTTTTGGGTAGTCCTGAGAGGAGTGCGTTACAGTAATATAGTCGACTGAAAACAAATGTGTGAACTAATTTCTCAGCATCTTTCAATGATATGAGGTCTAACTTTAGCTATGTTTCTTAAGTGAAAAAATGCTGTCCTAGTGATCTGATTAATATGCGATTTAAAATTCAGATTACAGTCAACAATTACCCCTAAGCTTTTTACCTCCGTCTTGACTTTTAATCCTAATGTATCCAGTTTATTTCTAATAGCCTCATTGTATCCATTATTGCCAATCACTAAGATTTCAGTTTTCTCTTTATTTAACTTGAGAAAGTTACTATTCATCCATTCTGAGATACAAGTCAGACATTGTGTTAGTGAGTCAATAGAATCGGGGTCATCAGGTGCTACTGATAAATACAGCTGTGTGTCATCAGCATAGCTGTGGTAGCTCACGTTGTGCCCTGAGATAATCTGACCTAACGGAAGCATGTAGATTGAGAATAACAGCGGACCCAGGATAGAGCCTTGTGGAACACCAAATCGGATATCATGTATCTTTGAGTTGTAATTACCACAACTAACAAAAAATTTTCTCCCTGTCAGGTAGGATTCAAACCAATTTAAGACACTGCCAGAGAGGCCCACCCATTGACTAAGGCGATTTCTAAGAATATTATGATCAATAGTGTCAAATGCAGCACTCAGATCTAAGAGGATGAGAACAGATATATGGCCTCTGTCTGCGTTCACTCGCAAATCATTTACTACTTTAACGAGTGCAGTTTCTGTGCTGTGATTTATTTTAAAACCCGACTGAAATTTATCAAGAATAGCATGTTTATTTAGGTGGTCATTTAACTGCATAATGACTGCTTTCTCCAGAACTTTGCTTAAGAAAGGCAGGTTAGAGATGGGTCTAAAATTTTCAAGAGCCGAGGGGTCAAGATTATGTTTCTTAAGAAGGGGTTTAACTACAGCAGTCTTAAGACAGTCTGGGAAGACCCCCGTATCTAATGACGAATTTCCTATGTCCAGAACATTATCAATTAGCACGCCCGATACTTCTTTGAAAAGCCTTGTTGGTATTGGGTCAAGGACGCAGGTGGAGGATTTTAATTGAGATATTATTTTTTGTAAATCAGGTAAATCTATCCTAGTGAAAGAGTTTAATTTGTTTATAACAGAATGCTGGGGTTTAGGAGGATCCTTAGTGTTTCAGGGATATACTATGTTATTTCTAATATCATTAATTTTTTGATTGAAAAATACAGCGATAGCCTCACAGGTTTTATTGGAAGTACTTAGGAGGCATTCCTGTGACTCTCTGTCCAGCTGCTCTTATTGTCAACCCATGGTTGATAAAATGGTCAGTAAATGTCGCCCCTATTTCATCAGACAGTTGTGTTCTTCTTGCCTTCTTCCTTGTCTTCTCATTCCCTTTCCAAATCTTTCTCCCTGTCCCAATACGTTGTCCTCGTCCGTTGCTTCCATTGTTGATGTAAACAGATACTCACTCCCCTGTGGTGTTCTTATAGTGCTTACACCCTGCTTGATCAGTTGACAGTTACACGATTAAGTGTTTGGCCAGGCTCCACATGTGTTGACCAATTGGTCCATGGGTGTGGCATTTTGAATGACAAACAGGTGACTTTATGTCAGATTCCTGCATCTTATGTACAGTAGAGAACTTGCAAAAAGTGCCACGTTGAATTGAAAACTGGGTACAAAATATAAAATGTGTTTAGAGTTTTGGAGAATTGAGATGATGTTTTGCTCTCCGAGTTTCACTTTCAATAATTCTGCTTTATGTGTCAGTTTGGTGTGTTAGCAATTGAATAAAACTGAAATACTCACTTTGCCAATTTAGATACTCCAATCAGCTTTACATGCACGTCTTTGGGATGTGGTAGGAGAACAGGAAAAAAAAGAGATACACAAACTGCATATGGAGGTGCCTCAGATGGGATTTGAACCTGTTAGCATCAACCTCTGTCGGAGGTGTCACCTCCTAAAAACACCCAGTTAAAATTAAGCATAAATGTCCTGATTGATATTCACCAAAGGTAATGGACAGTCAGGACTAATTAAAGTCCAAACCAAGAAGGTCAGATGGTTGATGGGACCTAGAGAAGGTCAGCAGAAGATACAAGATATACTGGCCCATCTTATTAGTGAAATGGACAGAAATCTGTCTGGTCAAGAGCAGAACAAGACAAAGCCGACAGAGCAGAGATTTACTGCTGAGAAAATTCCATCCAGCTCAGGGATTTGTTGGCCTTCAACCCACCCAGTGCCTGAAACACATCTGACTATTCTACTTGAAAATCCGTGAAAGGGAAATGGGTTTGAAAGTCTGCCTGAGGCATTCCACCTTTTTCAAATCTTCTAAAAACTCAGTTGTAGTATTTATTTATATACAGTACTTTTTTTATAATTTGTTCATTTTCAGATATTTTCTCCTCATGCATTTCTTGGAGTTCTTTTCTTTCGATTGAGTCTAATCAGTCCCTGTTTTCTTATATGATGACGAGACATGAACACTATCCAGTGACCTGGGATGAAGACTGGATTCCTATGTCTCTTGGGAGAATCCTTGGGTATTACTGGTTTGACTTTGTGTTGAATGAGTAGTTGCCCAAATGAGGCACATTACCTGCATTGTGAGGGAGCGTCAGTAACGGTACTACGGCCATGTGTCGTGATTCCCTGAGGGTGATCCAGCTCACAGGATCATCATTGATGAGGACCCGAGTGGCTGGATCAAGCCAAGGGGACGCCCACATAACACCTTGCTGTGGCAGATAAATGGCCAATTCGAGAGGGTGGGACTGGGTCATGTGTCTGCCTTTTGCCAGGCTATTTTGTCGTGGGGTGGATGCAGCAATGTGCTGTACCAGTGCATGCTCCCCAACCTGACCTAACCTAATTATTTAGTTATTTAATTAGTTATAGTTAGTTATTTTCTACTGTTAAGTTCTGTTCCATACTTGTAATTTTTTTATGTTTATACTGTATTGAGGATTTCTTCTGTTCTGTGTATTATATTGACAACCTTCTCTTTGACACCCACTGCAGGCCCAGCCTACCTGGAAAGGGGTCTCTCTTTGAACTGCCTTTCCCAAGGTTTCTTCCATTTTTTTCCTACAAGGGTTTTTTTAAGAGTTTTTCTGTGTCTTCTTGGAGAGTCAAGGCTGGGGGGCTGTCAAGAGGCAGGGACTGTTAAAGCCCATTGCGGCACTTCTTGTATGATTTTGGGCTATACAAAAAAAATTGTATTGTATTGTATTATTTAGCTGGAACCTGAAGACAGTCAAAGAGCTTATACCGATTTTCACACACACACACAAATTAATTTTCTGCAGTTTCATCTTTCCATCTGCTGAATCCAAGGTACAATTCACAGCCTGGGCACTGTATGCGTTGGAGTCTGCCTATTCTTCATATATTTTCTTGGGTTTTTCTCCAGGTACTCCATTCTCTGCCTACACCCCAAAGACGTACGTGTTTAGTTACTTATTAATTTGTTCAGGTGTGTGTAACAGTGCTCTTAATTGGACTACCATCATCTAAGGTGAGTTCCCACCTTGCAATCTGGGCAGCTGGAATAGACCTTGTCTTCACACTAATCTGACCTGAATTAGCAAGTTCGAAATTGGATGGATGCTCTTCAGTTTCCCATCCAAGCTGTTTATGTCTTAAATATCCTTGTGATTCAAGCACAATGGGTAAAATAAAAATTAAAATACATAAATAAGAGAAATTCAACATCTGACATTTGCTAGTCACCAAGCAGGCCATTGTCCTCATGGAAGAAAACATAACAGCTGTGGCAGCATAACCAATAAATGGACACAATACAGAAGCGTTAAGGAATGCTGCAATCTATTACATGGGGTAGCTATCATGTGTGTGACATAAGGTGTTCTGTTAGGCGACTGTGCTGTGGTACGTGTGGTAGTCTTTCTTCTAAATAAGAAGGACATACTTTTCTGACCTCTGCTGTTGGCTGAGTTATATTATTGAACACTGATGTTATAATAGGGTCATTTTCTTTAAAAGTTAAAGTACCCAGAACATAACAGCTGCCCCAGTAGAGAAGCTGCATGGGGAGATGAGTTCCAAAGAAATCCTGGAATACTTTACCAATGGAGATATGCCAGGCTAAAACCATGGAACATTTTAAAAGCCTCCTAAAAACCCACTTTTTTAAATAGACTTTTTTCGTAAACACATTTTAGTTGTACTCTTAATATACTATACAGTACATGCATAGAATTATCATAATCTTCATGGAAGTGCAATCATTATTAATCTCTACATTTCTCTGCTTTCCTTTCCAGGTTTTCTGTGCAGCCATTTGTGATGCTCAAATGAAAGTGGATACCACAGTTATCAACGAGACCCATTGTATCGAATCCTGTAGGATGAAGCCTGGAAATAAAGAACAACTTAAGTACATTCGTGTTAGGTAAAATGCCCAGTGGGGACTGGGTGGTCTTTTGGCCTTAGAACCCTTAGTTTGTTTTTTTTTCCTCTCCAGCTTATCTGGAGGTTTGTTTTTCTGCCCTTCCCAACAGTTAACATTATCATTGCAATCATCTTTAGAGACTTCTAAAATGATACGATACCTTTCTACTAATTATGTATCTATTTTATGAAAGCTGATTGATAATTTATTCAATATTATTCTTACCTAATTTTAATTTGGTTTTATTTTCTTGTAACTATTTCCTTGAGACCTTCTAAAGCACTTGGAGCTACATCCTGTGTATAAAAATGTGCTATAGAAGTAACTAGCTGTTCTTATTCAGAAGTAGCAGGTTCCTAAAAACTGTGACAAAACTCCTTAAGTCATTCAGAACTGGGTGAGGTGATCCCAAACACACCTGACTCCTGGGAGAAAGTCATAAGAATATTGTCCCATAAAATATTTTGCCTTTGTAAAAAAAGGGTGTTGTGATCAAAAGATAAGAATGTTTGTGCACTGATCAATGATAAAAGGTGTATAGTTATGTATGACATGAAATTAATGTCTAACCTGCCACTTTCAAGGCCTCAGGGTGCCACAGCCTATTCCCATTAACTTGTTAAAGTAATAAAACAAAAACATTTACAAATTTCCAACCAAAAAAAAATACTTAATTCTGCCCTTGTTAAATGGCAGAACCAAGAACTTAAAAGCCTGGTTAAGAACTGCCTGGATTCATATTACATCTTTATCACCCTTCCATCCAACAACATTCCTGAACTGTTTCACCGATATGTTCACAACAGCCAGAGCCAAATAAATTGTTCTGCAGTCTTATTCTAAGATCATGTAAATGGAGTGTTTATTCCTTCCAAAGAGTAAAGATCTGACTGACCAACAATCACAAAGTCCATTATGAAGATCTTGAATTTTCTGTTTGGCATGTTTTTCAGTTTCAATGTCCAATCTTAGGGCCTGCTTCACAAGCCATGCAAGACAACACCAACTTACAGCTTGTTAAATTCTGGTCTAAAATTAGCCCCAAGGAATGAGGGTTCTGCTGCAAATAGATGTAGTCCATACTATATTTCTTACTTGAAGACTGAAAATGTCATATTTCACATTTACCCATGCTGCATTTTTATAACAAAAAGTGGTTTAACCAGCAACATAAAACTAGCTATGCACTTCCAAACTCACTTGGCTAAACAACTAGATACTTGTATAATGACTTGAACTTTTCCATCCGATCCACCAATTACATTGGGCTGAGGCTTCTTTAACAGGTTTGTAAAGCAGGGATAAAACAAGTATGTGTATATGGGTATGCGTGTTAGAAACTGAGGGGGAAAAAAAAGTGATCAATCTATTCCAAGAACTGATCCTTTAAGTTTTTGGATAATCTGCCAAGATAGATCAAGCTGTGCATTTATGGGTTGACTTAAAACATTATAGGCCACCATTAAAGGCTCTTGCAGTGGCAGCAGGTAAAAGGCAGTAATTGATACTTATGATGCCAGCCATATTAAATACACATACAAGAATAAACCCACTCAATTCTTGGCTGAATATGTAAAGAACCCCAAGTAGATTTAGAAAACCCCTCATGAACCCAAGGAAAACATGGACACTTCACAAATTACCTGGTCAGTGGACTAACCTCTGGTCCCTAGTATCAGAAATTAGTGCCACAATGAGCAATGGACTGGGCACCAAATTCTTTCCATGCAGAGACAAGCTCACTAACAAAAATACCCAAAACAAGATTCAGACCCCAGGTTGATGTATAAACAATGAATCTGTCCACACTAGTTATCTTAGATACTATATATGCCATACTTTAAAAAAAAAAAAAAAACCTAACAGTTAACCATGTTTCAATGAAGTACACACAAGTAGCTTAAAAAAATTTTAATGAAAATTCTCAAAGTGCAGATAAAATCTATAAATAAAACACTGTACACATAAAAATGTTACAGAAACAATCTGTAGTGACACACCGGGAAAGCCTGTGCAAATGTAAACATGGACAGATACTCCGAAATCTTTTGACTTGTTTACACTTAAGTGTGTAAAGTATGTTGTAACAAAGTTCATAGCAAAAACATGCCACAGCACTTGAAGTGTTGAAAAACCATTTAGAAATCGGCATCTAGAGTAAAAGTATTTTCAGTTGGTTTTGACATCACGCCCATCCTTTGATATTCTCCAACTCTCTTCTCAAAGAAGTTAGTTTTTCCTTCCAATGAGATGTTTTCCATAAAATCAAAAGGATTTTCAGCATTATATATCTGCAAAAAAGCAGACATTATGTCAGTGATTATTTTTAGCATTCACTCCTTAAATCTCCACTTTGTAGGCTTTCCACCACATTGAAAGAAATCCTCCCCAAGACAATGCAACTGCATTCCCATTCAAGTCGGATAGGCTTACCTTGCTGTATCCCAGCTCCAGCATCAATCTATCAGCCACAAATTCAATGTACCTCTTCATTAAAGTGCAGTTCATTCCAATAAGATTCACAGGCAAAGCTTCTGTTAAGAACTCCTAGAAAAGAAAAAAGCCAATAAGTCAAAAAGGGCCACATTTGTCTAAACGGAACAGTTTTGACCTACTAATCAACAATGCAAAAAATGTTTTAAATTGTCCCGACAAGGAACAATTTCCAGATCCAACTGACCATCCTAACAGTGGGATTTTACCATGTTCTTTCATTCAGCATAATTTACTAGTAACCCCCCAGAACTGCTTGGACAAGTGCAGAGGAGAACTTAATTTGGCTTATTACTGGAAGTAGGATACATCTTGAAAAACCTTTACATTTTCAGAATTACTGCCAACATTGTTAGCTTTTAAAAATTACTTAAAAAAAAAAAAAGTTACTTGTTCAATCTGTACAGCATTCATGATGATCTCCTTTACTCTTCGTTCAGACGGTTTGTTTACCAGATGTTTAAACATTAAACACGCAAAATCACAATGGAGGCCCTGTATCAAAAAAAAAAAGAAAAAAAAAAAGTGATTTATAAAATACACCCCAAACCAGTTGTCCAGAGCTGGATACTATTAACATACGACAAAAATTCAGATGTCAATATAAATGGAGCAAGCACAAATAAAACTACATCTTGAGACTCAAGTATGTAATCAAAGTAGACAAGACAAAGGCAAATACACCACAACTAACCTCATCTCTGCTGATAAGTTCATTTGAAAAAGTCAGTCCAGGCATTAGACCTCTCTTCTTCAGCCAGAAAATAGAAGCAAATGAGCCAGAAAAAAAGATTCCTTCAACAGCAGCAAAAGCCACAACACGTTCACCTACATGAAAACAAAGGCCACAAGTTTCAAAACTTAGCCTGTCATTTAAAAATTGTGCAGTGGATAATCCACTATTCCTGGACACAACCTAAAACTATTGCCATACTCAAAAAACTGAAAATTTGAGCATATGAATAAAAGCTTCCACATTTCTACAGAAAAACCAACTGCCAAACTGACTTTAGATGCTTACACTGAAACTTATGGTGGGGTTTTGAAGAGACACCACATACACACACACAAAAAGAAAACACATACCATACTGTGCATCACGGTTTCCTATCCAATTCAGTGCCCAGTCTGCCTTCTTTTTCACACAGGGCAACGTTTCAATAGCATTAAAAAGGTAATCCCTATAAAAGTAAAGCAATAGATTATTAACAATAGGTATACGCAAGGTTTAAAAGAAAACTCAAACACACTAAGTAACAATCTTGACCAGTGTGAAACTGCTCTTTACAGTATGTGAATGTTGGGACCGGTCTCATTTGTAGGTTTCAGTTTACTAATCCCATCTGCTGGGTTTTGTGTAGGACAAGTATAGGTATAGTGCAAAGAGATCCCTTTAGACCAAATTGACTTAACCATCAAATACTACTCAAGTGTTAAATCTTAGGCCTGGCTCCAGGAGTGGGTCTAAGTATCATTGATCTGGGTATGGGCAATATCAGTTGGGAATTACATATGTTCCAAACACTGCACAGCAGAAGACCCTGGGTGTGCAAGAAACTTCCCCCCCCTTTACTGGTCTGGGATTTCCCAAAATGTACCAGGTCAAATGCTGGTACAGAAAAAGGTTATTCAGTTGCCACCACAGACCTCAAAAGAGCACAATGGGATAACTAAAAGTAAGGTACACAACACCTTAGACAATCAAGAATAACCCATAACATTCTTTTAAAGGAAAATTTCTCCATCAATACAATCTGACAAAATGCACAGTCCTTACCGTTCAACAGGGTCTTTAATGTAGGTATCAATTAACAGACTGTACATTTCAGAATGGATGTTTTCCATAGCAATTTGAAAGCCATAAAAACAACGAGCTTCAGTCACTTGCACCTCCTGGCTGAAGCGCTCCACCTGAGGATAGTCAATTTGGGTTAAAGACTTAAAATGCAACATTTTTCCATACAACACTACAGTATATTATTTTTTATTTATATATATATATTTATTTTATATATACACACACACATACCAAATTCTCATTAACGATACCATCACTTGCAGCAAAGAACGCCAAGACATGAGAAATGAAATATCTTTCATCCGATTTCAAGGATTCCCAGTGTGCAACATCTTTTGAAAGATCCACCTAAAGAAGGTAAATGTTTTTAAAAATACCCTGTATACTTTTACCAATTGTCATTTGTTTATTATTTGGACACAAGTCAACACACCTCCTCTGCAGTCCAGAAAGAAGCTTCTGCTTTCTTGTACATCTGCCAAATATCATGATATTGAATGGGAAAAATAACAAATCGTCGAGGATTGTCTTTCAGCAAGGGCTCCTCTTCAACAGTGCTTTTCAGATTTTTAGATTTCACCTGAAACATTAAAAAAAAACCTAAATTAATGTAATAGCCAAGTCAAACTATGTTGCCTTAATTTCAATAAGGCATCTACACATTTAAGGCAGTCTAAACGGACATGTCCCAGCTACACAATAGCCCATATCAACAGATTCAAGAAAAATTCAAGAGATTGCATTCATAACTTATACAGTTACCAGTGTTCAAAGCTATATGCCTGGATTAAATATATTCTGCCTCACTCATGAATAGCTGAATTGAAACCTTGCTATTTAATAGCTTAAGTGCCTTCAAGTTAACAGCTAGCAATTAACAAAAATCAATCGTAATTATGAAAGCCAATGTCTAATGGAACTGCAGGCCAATTCGCTAAGGCTTCGTTAAATCTAGGAAGGGTGCATTACTACAACATAAAATGTGTTAGACGAACATTGTCCTTAAATGCAGAACAAAAAAAAAAAAAAAAAAAAACTTTGCAAATTTCCTACTGCAGATTCTGCTGCTATATAGCATTAGAGCAAATAACTGGAAAAATCCGATACCAAAATGCTTGAAAGAAAATGAAACAAATAATGCTTCATTAATATATGGTAACCTGCAGGATGCCTGGTGCTTTGAAATTATTTACCACCTAGTGCAAGGCAATTAGAGTATAAATTTATTACAACGCCCAATGACTACCCCTCGACACTATCCCGAAAAAGCGGGGAAAGAAAAAGAATGGATGTTGCACAAGACTTTAAACATACTTCACCCAGAACATTTTTTTACCTGCCCTATGTAGTGTTCATGCGAGCCACCCGAATAGCGCCATGTGGCCGGAAGTTTGATAAGAGGTCTGGGAAAAGCTTGCAACCCCAGTTCCCCGCCTGCCTCATGCGAGTCGCGCTTTCAGATACAGATGGGAAGCCCACATTTAAGTTTATACATCGGGGGATTTGGGGAGGGCTTTTTGCTAACTGCAACGAGGGCTTCAGGATTCCTTCGTCATTTGAAAGATTTTTTTTTAAATCTAGTTGTATACATTACTTTAATCCCCACCAAAAATAAAAACTTACCGTGCTCTCTGCTTCTTCGAAGATCTTTCTTGCAGTTTTCGATGCTAGAATTCGTGAACTGTTTAAACTGGGGGGCTAAAAGACAAAACAAAATGCGGTTTAAAAAAAAGTTACCCTCTTGGCAAAGCTCGCTAACGCGCACGGTCAACTACTCTTCGTAATTTAAATCGCCCGATATTACAAACTGGCTTCAGAAAGTTAAATAAAAATGATCTTACCGTGTTTTCTTTATCGACTAGTGCGATTTTCTCGAGTTTGGAAGACAGGTTGCCGTTCTTTGTAGAAAGAGGTGAGCGAGTAGATAGCATTTTTTGACTACGTTGATAAAAATGCTGAACAGAACTGCTATGCAGAAAAAAATAAACGGAGAAAAAAAAGAGCGGGAGTAAAGTATTTATGACACTGACGTCCCGAAGTCCTGGCAGCGTAGCCTACTGTCAGCAAAACCGGCAACTGAAATAAAGACGCTCTAGTGAGCGCTTATTTATAACTCAAACTCTTGGCGCCGGATTTCTCCGACCAATCACACACAGGATTCACAAGTATCCAATCAGAAGGCAGCATCAAGATTGCGGGAAATTCGAGAACCTTTGTGAGAAAGCTGCATTTTACGCGCTAAATGAAATTAACCGAGGAAAACTGCCCTGCTGACTGTCATTTTACATAAATAAAATGAACAAGACATTCACTATGCGAAATATTTTATGTGCAAAATTAAAATATCGCCTTGAACTCAAAAGTAAAGCTGGACAGTACTGTCCGCCTAAAACTACTACATAATAATCCACATCACTGTGTTTAGTCCTTACTTTAATGACGGAATATATTTTCTTTTTCATCTTTGACACAGTAACACGACTACACTTACATTATATAATTTTTAAAGCGAGGTGAAGAGAACGGATAAAATTGCATTTAAATACTGCATAATCTGTAGTCAGGATTTTTGTAACATTGTAAGTCCTATTGTTATTTGATGTACGTTTTCTAAAATAAGAGGTAAAATAAGGCGAAGTTATCCCGGATCTGTATAATTAAGAGTAGCCGGCGCGAAATGTGCTGACACACTTTTCAACCCCCATCAAAGGCTGGGTGCTTTGATAATAATGCACCATATAAAATAAATGGTAGAAACACAAAGACAGGCAGTATTCGCTGAAAAATAGCCGTTTTCTAAATATGATTTATTAAAACACTGCATCTGGATTTTCCTTTTGATCTAATTGTTTGTGTAGTCCATCCGTTTTTTGGTTATATAAGAAAGTTAAAATAAATACATAAATTTCACTATCCACAAAGTAATAATATTTGCGACTTTGAATTTTTTTTTTTTATTTGAGCTCAGTTGCTAATTATGAAGTATCAATCCTTAAGGTTATTCACTAGTTGCAAAATAAAGCATTTCTGGTCAAGATTTCCTCGTAGAAAATATTCAACATGATTCTCAGCCGTCTGTATACAATAATAATCTTTTGGGGTTTTATTTTTTATTTTCGGTAATAATCGGTGATTTATTTTTTTTTTGTTATTGTGTGCAGCTGTGCGTTTATGGTTATACTAACGTGGGGGAGGGGGTATGATGGGGGTAGGGTAGTGGCTTTTTGCCGCCAGAATTATTGCTTAAGGCGGATACAACCTCACATTTATAAATAAAACCCATCAACCCTTTAATAGATCATCGAGGAGAAGGAACGTGTTCCAGTTTTTCAAATAACATGTACTGAAATAAAAACAGTGCGGTCTCTCCCACAAGGCGAGCACTAATATCCACCCCATTTAAAGAGCTTCAGAATTAAAGGATAACTTACTGGGCTCGCTGCAACGGACGATCATCAAGAAAATCCAAACATGCAAGTGGTTATACTTGTCCCCAGGTGTATCTGCGAATAAATATTGGGGTTGAATTTGCAGGTGACATCCCATATACAGTAAAGACCGCGTAAACTGCATTCTTTTATAGAGCAGGCTTCCATTTCCTGATTGGAACAAAGGCAGCAAAACATTCATCCAAAAAGAACAAGTTCAGGCCGTGCCCCTGTTCTTCTGTTCAGGGAATAGTGACAGTAGCATACATTGCAAATATCTGTATTGTCCTTTTTAAGTATATAAGTATTCATATATGTTTATTAGGCAACCGTTCTTTTCTTATTTTAACAAAAGCGCCAACTGGCCATTTAACTGACAACAAGAAGACTGATCATGAGAGAACTGCTTAGAAACAGCAGCTTTCGGCAGCAGCACCTTGTGATCGACGTCTCCCTCTTTCGGTGGGAGGTGTGCGGAAACATCACAGTTAACGCTTCTTTTTCTACTTCTAAACGTGGCAATTCGAAAGAAAGAAGTACACGAAAATAGTGGATTTTCTTTGTTTCTGTACAGACATTCAGGTTCTTTGAATTCAAGTTCTAGATTACGGGTTTCAAAGCCTACACCCTGCAGGATCTGGTGCAAGACGGGAAACAAGGTCCATCCGGACACAGAGTCAGGAAATTACTGGACGTTAAACGGAGAACTCCAAGCAGGCTCCATACAGAAAGCCTAATAAAATGTAGGATTAGCAACATGTATAATATCAATAGTGTTGAAGACAACGAGGATGTAACGATAAAAACAGGTAACACCCATCCAATCACGCTTGAAATAAAGTTAATCAAAAGTAAGGTGCCTCACAACTCAGTCACAATGCCTGAATATTACGGGTAAGCGACTATTTCCCACGATTCCGTATCGTCTAACATCCATCCATTCATTATACAACCAGCTATATTCTAACTACAGGGTCACGGGGGTCTGTTGGAGCCAATCCCAACCAACACATGGCGCAAGGCAAGAAACAAACCCCAGACAGGGCACCAGCCCACTGCAGGGCACACACACCCACACACACACTATGGACAATTTAGGATTGCCAATGCACCTAACCTGCATGTCTTTGGACTGTGGGAGGAAACCCACGCAGACACGGGGAGAACATGCAAATTCCACGCTGGGAGGACCGGGGAAGCGAACCCAGGTCTCCTTACTGCTGAATCCAGACCAGGGCTGCAGTTGGGGGGCTGGAGCCTATCCCGGGCTATCATAGTGGTCAATGCAGGAACAAACCATTGCATTGTGAACACACACACTAGGGTGTCACCAATTCTCCTAACCTACATGTCTTTGGACAGTGGGAGGAAACCCAGGCAGACACGGGAGAACATACAAACTCCACACAAGGTAGACTCAGGACACAAACCCTGTTCTCCTTACTGAAAGGCAGCAGCGTTAATAGTATGCCACTGATGATATGCAACAGTTCAACAAAATATGTTGTTTGTCAGTTTATATTTTCCTTTTTAAAATGTATCATTTTATAGTAGGCATGGTGGTCTATTGGTACAGTTACATTTAAACAATTTTGTGAGAGTTTTGTGGGTATAAAGAGCTTTTGAATGGAGGTCACTGCAGAAGAGTAATTTATCCAATAAGATTAATATATATGTATGCATTATCTGCCCTTGATCTGTAAAGGAGCTAATCAGTAAACCTTTCTGCTTCTTCTGAGGCCATGAGTCACTTCTCCAAAAAGCGCACATGAGGGTGATCTTTCTGTCATGCCTTTTGGTTTTTCTTAATGCAGCTCTTATTTCCACTGCCTTTCATCTCCCCGGGTATTAATTTCTGTTTCTTTCATTCTCACTTGCATCTTTTTAGCATCTTATAAATTCCCTTCCCCCTTCTTCCTCTTTTTAGAGGAAGCCTAATACCCTTCCATATCACTTCCTAATTCTAGTGTCTCTCAGAAGCTGCCTTGTTTGCAAAACTAGATTTGATTGTTTTCCTGACTTAAGTCTTGGAACATTCAAAGGCTTTGTTATATTATATGTACTATTAAGTACTTAAGTAGTGTCTTATTCCTTTCTTAACATATGCAATTCATGCCATTTATTACATTTTTGTAAATAAGTTAGTGACTTGTGGTAGATTTTTTCTACATTTAAAGGTTAATATTTGCATTATGTTACCTTTAAATGATTTGCACTAAAGCAGATTATTGTGGTTTAAGTCATTCAGTTTCGTTAGTCAGTTGTTCCTGTTGAAAGCAGTTTAGCAAAGTAGCTTCCTCCAGAGTTATCACAAGTTCTCTTGACAGCTAAGAGCAGTTTACCACTTCCTGGCAGAGGTGGTTTTGTAATTGTCTACACCTTCCCAAACTCATTTATTGTCCTCCAAGTGCACCACAGTATCTACAGTATATCTATAAAAATCCCTACAGATTTTCCTTCATGCTTACCTATTTCAGGTACTATTACATGTCAATTATTTTCCTGTTTTGTTTTCCTTTTTTTGGTTTTCTAATGTTCTCTTTCACCAAACTGTTTCATAATGTACATTTCTAATTAATCTCTGCTCAGAACCCTACTTTGTGTTTCATTATTTTAAAAATACTTTATTTCTCCTTCATGTCATTAGAAAAATGGTGTCTTCATGAAAACTACAAAAATAACTGCACAAGGATTCACAGTACCACCTTGCACAATTAGTCCAATTACTTAAATAATATTAATAATGTTGATCTCCCTTAAGGCGGCACGGTGGCGCAGTGGTAACGCTGCTGCCTCGCAGTTAGGAGACCCAGGTTCACTCCACAGCCTGCGTGGAGTTTGCATTTTCTCCCCATGTCTGTTTGGGCTCCCTCCGGGTACTCCGGTTTCTTCCCACAGTCCAAAGACATGCAGGTTAGGTGTACTGGCGGTCCTAAATTGTCCCTAGTGTGTGCTTGGTGTGTGGGTGTGTGTGCGTCCTGCGGTGGGCTGGCACCTTGCCCGAGGTTTGTTCCCTGTCTTGCTCCCTGTGTTGGCTGGGATTGGCTCCAGCAGACCCCAGTGACCCTGTAGTTAGGATATAGTGGGTTGGATAATGGATGGATGGATGTTCCTTAAATGCACACCAAATACCAGTGCCGTCTGCAACTGTGAAAAGATGATTCAAAGATTCTGACAATAATATGCTTTTTCAGTTTTCTTCCATACAATTCATGTGTTCTTTTACCCATTTTCACCTTTTATTTTTATTTGCCAGTTTCAGATATGGCTTTTTCTTTGAGATTATACATCTAAGGCCAGCATCCTAGATAAATCTTTTCTCTGTCACAGAGGACACTGGTATTTGGCATGTATTTAATGAAGAAGTCAACTGACATTTTGTCAGGTGTTTTGTTTCTTATACTACACACTCTGATGTTCTTATCCTCCCATGCAGTTGTCCATCTGTGTCATGCCCTTCTTTTTTTCAGTTTGCCCTCTTCTCTCAAGAGTGTAATAGACACCTTTGTATGGCAGTCTGTCACATGGAATATCCTACATTCTGCAAAAAAACCAATAGGCAGACATGATTCTTGAGAAAGCCGTTTCATTTTAGCCATTTTTAAACCCAGAACTGAACTTTAGGATTTCCAGTACCAAGGGTCAGCTCAAGTGTACCCCTAGGCCACATCAACTAATGATACCCACTCTGAGAAATTTACCTCTTTAAAATCCATCCATCCATTATCCAACCTGTTATATCCTAACTACAGGGTCACGGGAGTCTGCTGGAGTCAATCACAGCCAACACAGGCAAGGAACGCAAGGCTGGAAACAAACCCCGGGCAGGGTGCCAGCCCACCGCAGCCTCTTTAAAATAATTTTCTAAAAAATATTACAGTAGAATAAAATTACTGATGGTACTCATTGTTGTTGGTGTCTTTTTCCTGTTCATGATGCATTATTACTTTTACCTGACATATTAGTCAAGTGGGGGGCCTACCTTGAAGGTATGAGGAAATTGATATTGATTAACTGAAATTTGCTGGGTCCTCTTTAAGTTACACACAATGCAATACACTGACATTCAATTGAAGAACAGGGGCAGGGACAGTGTGGATTTGCCTTGGTGCCCCTCAGAGTCATGGCGCCTCAGGCCATTGCCTATTCAGCCTTAGTCGAGTTCACTTTCAACCCAAGTGAACAAAATAACAGGCTTCAGCAGTTTTCTCTAATATCCAATTAGCATTAGACTAATTAAGGATACGCTAAGGGAATTTACCATCAGGACACTCCACTAAAAGTGGCTAAAAATGCAGTCCTATATGAATAATAAATAAATATAATTATGTTATTAAATAGCATTAAATTATTACAAGCAGTAATAGCCATTCAAAACACTAGTAGCGTCTAAGCTATATTTTAAAATTAGTGTAATGGTATCTTGATAAAAATAAGGTATATGAACATTTCTAGGTGTGTTCAAACGTTTGACTGGTAGTGTCGCTCATCTCATATGGCATCTTTTATATCTGTCACTATTCCATAATACTTGACAAACCACACAAAAATGCAACATTAAGAAACAAAAGTACAAATTACATTACAAAATAACATCAAAGTAAACTTCAAGAAAATATTAAAAAATTAAGAAGACCGTGCAAGTGTCTTGATGTTTAGTTAGAATTTAGAACAATATCCTGAATGAAATGTACAGTATATAGATGTCAAAATACAGTAAGGATTAACAGAGGGCATAGCCTGGTCAGGATTGTTATGGCTGTTAGTTTTAAAACAGGTAAAGAGTTTGTTTTATGCATGATCTGCGCACTAGAATATATATGGTGTCATGGAAAGACCTCCTGGGAGATAACCTCAGAGTAAATATTAAAACAACAATCTGCCACTAGATGTCACTGCTGAACAGTCATAATATACCTCTTGCCTCTTGCATCAATCCTGAACCAGAGAATATTAATTCCTTATTCACACATGCATAGTCCAGTTCAAGTTCTCGGAGAAATTTATCCTGGTGGCATCAAATGCAAGGCAGGAATCAACCATCCACAGATTGTAAGTATATTGTTACATCCACCCCAGGGCAATTTACAGTTGCTAGTTAACAAATTGTAACATGTAAGTCTTTAGGATGTTGTGGGGGTGCAGGGGTGGAACAGGAGAATCAGAGAAACTCACAAAGGCATGGAGAGAACAGGTGAACTCTAAACAGACAGAGATTGGCTGTTTCACTGAGCAGTGAGTAAAAATCAAATTATAACTGTTTAGGTTTTCAATCGATCAGTATTATTCAATATAATGTCACTCACAGTTATATTCAATAATAGTTGTGCTACCCTTCAAAAATGCGTCGAAGTAATCAAACTAGACCACAGCATTAACATTTGCACTGCACCATGCAATAAACATATCTTGTTTATATGCCATTTGGTATGGGATTCGTAAAAGCAGTGTTCATGTTTGTGATGTGCCATCCTTTGGAATAACAGACATAGCAACTGGACAGACACACAGACACTTATCTTTTTAATATGGTGGATAGTGTCTGGTTTGTGATTGGAGACCAGCTAATTATAGAAGCTTGAACTGAAGTTATTTGGAAATGGGGAGAGTAGTTGTGCTGCAACAAGGATTGTAGATATAATGTTAGGTAGGTTAAAAATGAAACTATATACAGAACAAGCATACAGGAAACATCTCAGGGTTAGCTGATGAGGTCATCACAAGACTTGATATCAAAAATAATTTAAAAAACGATGTAAGGAAATATCCATAAATGCAGACAGGAATTGGTGGGTCTAGGAGTAATGTACAGATTTATATAAGACAAGAAGAAAAAAATTTTAATCAAAATACTCATGTTTTAAGTGCAAGTTGAAATGAGATGCAGGAATGTGATAAAATACTTCTGGGTATGTCAGTTGTTAACAGAAATGTGTAAGAAGTGACAACACCTCAATATACCTTAGCTGTCAGAAAGGGAGGAACAACTGATCAGCCATCTGTTTCACTAAAATGTTGTCTTTTAAAGAGAAGTGGGCATATGGATATCAATCAGTGTGATGCCATCCATTAGGACATTAGAGATTATTTATTAAATGGAATATAAGAAATATTACCTTTCTGTTGAAAAAGGGATGTTTATGTTATTTTCGGCAAATGTAATTCAGAAAAGAATAAGGAGTTTAAGTATAGAGATGCCTACTGACCAAGGGCATTCTTTGAAAGACACCGGCAGAGGTTTAAGAGCAGTTGCTGCTCTACCGACTAATGCCATTGATTTCTTTAAGAAGGTATCAAATAAAGTGAATTGGATAGAGGTACACATTTATTGCTTAGCTGGATTTTCAAAATGTAATTCCTAACAAGAGGCTTCTGTTTGAAATGGAGGCAATTAGTATTACCAGAAAAGAATATGTCAGTGGTTAAACTCTGTGAAATGGGGGTTAATGTGAATACGTGAAAAAAACATGTAGATTGTAAAAATGTGTTAGATGAAAGACACTGAGGTTCTAAAGGCCCAGAATTTTAAAGACCTACAAATTAGTGTGCATTGGTCCATGTCAGCAAATAGGCTGCATCCCAGTATAATATAAACTGAAAGAAGAAATGCCAAGCTTAACCAATATACTGCAAAGACATCACCAGGAGAGTTCAAAAAGTGGCTTCACTGTTAATTCCAGGGCATAAATTCTAAGAAAAAATAGTAAAGACTGAGGACAAAGTGATAAACAGGATATCATGGTCAAACTTGTTCTGTTAGAAAACTGGGAATCTGTACCAGGACTGGTGTTATGTAGTCGAGGAAGGGTATATTTTGGCCAGGGGGTCAGCGGAAACTTTTAATCCATGCAATTCAAGGCCAGGAAACTATATCAGTACTAATCGACTAGACCAGGGGTGGGCAATGTCGGTCCTGGAGAGCCACAGTGGCTACAGGTTTTCATTCCAACCCAACTGCTTAATTAGAAACCAATCCTTGCCAGTCTCACACCTTATTTAATTTTGTGGCTTGTTAGTCTGAAATGTAAGCTTCTTATATCGTAGATATTTTCCTCTCCAAGGATATCATCCAAATGATTTGAAGCCTAAAACAGAATTTTCAGTTTGTCACATTTTCTATTACATGTTCTATTAAATCAAACAGTCCATGTTGAACATACACAGTTGTAATTGAAAACATGTTAGATGAAGTGCTGGCTGCTTTGTCATTTACATTTTATTTCTAATAAGGAGCCATTAAAACAATGAATGCAGCTGTTTAAGATTGAAATAAGCAATCAAGGGTGGGGAACTTTACCAACCAAGACCACTAAAATGAAGCATCAAAATGTCACTTAAGCAATAAGTGTTTCATCAGCAATAATTTTTTTCTCATTAAGAAACTGGTTTGGAACAAAAACCTGCAGCCACTGTGGTTTTCCAGGACCGACCTTGCCAACCCCTCACTAGACTTTTGTAAAGAAAAAACTGGACTTTTTTTTTTCATTCCAATGGAGAGTTGGTGTTGACTGTTGACATTCTTCTGGGTAATTCTCATTCTGTTCAATTTCTGCAGCAGCTAGTAGTGGGCAAGTCAAATAGCCCACTCTTACCTGTGTTTTTATGTGTCTCACAGAGATTGTTGTTGAGATGTTCTAAAAAGCAAACTGTATAAATCAATACTTAAACTTAAAGGCAGGCTGTAGTGGTACTATTAAAGGCTAAACTATGAAAAAATGTAGGACGTTATGTACACTATAGGTGTACGCTACAAATATATTGGCTTAAAGTCAGAATGTAAAACAATAAAGGAAACGTACATATACAATACAGTATTACAGTGGGGATGAGCAGAAGTAACCATTTTGATAGCAAACTTAGCTAAATAGTAATAGGATGATGAAATTTGAAATAAAAAATGGATTGGATTGTATTCTCCCAACCCCACTTAATCTAGTTCAGGTTCACATAGAGCAGAAGCTTATCATGGCATCTTTAAACTTAACACTGTCAACATTTTGGCATTCAGTCATAAAAAAATATTTTTAAAAGGTAGGGAAGGTTCCACCATACAAATACTACTTTCTGCAGCTTTGAATGAAAGAATGCAGTAGAACACTTATTAAGAGCTGTGTCGACACAGGCTATATGAACACATACTAATCCAGGACTGAAAAATAAAAAACATGTTATGGTAAAATAAAAATTGTAGGTATCGATTTTGCAGATGCAGCTAACCATACATTTCTGAACCTATTTATTTCAGTTTAAGGATGATGGGGTAGTGCTGCCAAATGCAAGGAAGGAACCAACACTACATCTGATGCCAGTCCATTACTAGGCACATTCATGCATTCACTCACACTTTAACACATCAAGCCACTTTTAGACATTAAGTCATATTTTTAGAATGTCAGATGAAACTGAAATACCCAAAGAAAATTCAGGTGAAAGTAAGGAAAAGTGAGTAAACTCTACACAGACATAATGCAGCTTGATGATCCTTTTAAGTTCTGGCAGGATGTACTGTGGACAGATGGGTGAAAAGTCAGATATGTAGCTAATATAGATCATCTTATATCATTAAGTAAAAGTGAATTATCTGTTCCACAATATGAAGCTCATTCCAGTGGACAAGCATGGTGATGAGCATACTGTATATCTTTTGGGGATTTGCCATCATTAAAAGAGTAATGAAAATTGGACTCTACTACTGGCTATTCAACTATGAGCCAAAGATGAATATCATAGGTAGGTCATGAAGTAAAGATAAAAATGTCCAAAACACACAAGGATATCTACATTAAAACCCTGTGAGTTGTTGTAAAAAGACCCAAAATGAAAAGTAATTGAAACTTCACAAGTAATTGAGCTAAAGCAGTTCACCAAAGAGGAGTCAATCAAACCCCTCCAAAACACTGACATCAACTCATCACTTATCAACTATAGGAAATATTCAGTTGGAGCTATTGTTCTTAAAGTTGACATGACCAGCTTGTGAGTTCAATTGGGCAATTACTTATTCAAACAGGATATTGGGTGTTGTATAACTTTTTTAAAATTATTTGTTAAAATTGTGTGTTATTTATCCACACAGAACCTTTTATCTAATTTGCTAGACAATCTGATCATTCTGATTGTGACAATTGAAGGGAATTGTACAGTTACTCAGATTTCTTCTCAAATCTCAAAGACAAGTATTTCACAGTAAGGTATCTAGTGACTTTAAAATGACCTAGTATGAGTAAATGTCGAATGGCCATATTCTGTGCCGGTCTTCTGTCCCATCGAATACTGGTTTATGTGGTGCACCTTCTACTGCAAAGATTAGAACTTTGCTGTCTTTGACTCTGTAATGATAAAGCATCCACTCAAGCAGATTGATTTCATTTTCTATCACTTATCTACACAATTTTTTAAGTATACTGTTTGTTTGGCTGAGATTCTCAGTTCTTTGTATGGTGGCATGCATAGGACTGAGACCTGAGTTTGAATCCCGGGCACAGGCATTGCCAGTGTAGAGTTTGCACATCCTCTCTGCTGTATTTCTGTGTAGGTTTTCTTCCCACTCCGCAAAGACTGAAAATTTTACCTTGACCTCATGCATGTATGTGGGTGTGTTTACCCTGTGGTGCATTGGCATTCTCTCCAGGTTTGGTTCTCACATTCTGCTAAGTACCACCAAGTTAGGTATTGATCCTTTGTGACCCTAAACTGGGTAAATTCTATGGAAAATGAATGAGTGAAGTAATTATTCTATAACAATATACTAGATGATCACCATTTTACTTAATTTCATAAACATGTATCTTGATATCATGAATTTTCCCACATGAGGACTGTACATGGTGTTCTTTTGTTCCTTCATTTGAGACAATGAGTTTCATTATTTATACAGAAATTGTTCCAGAAAATCCATCAATTCTTGAAGAGCGAAGACTGGTGTACATTACTCCATGTTAGTTGCTGATTCCAAATATCACATCATGTGCACTTGTGCCTGCATATCAGAAACTAGTTTTATTGTTAGGAACAGGAGGATCCAGTCATAAATCAGAGAAAGGCCTTGTTGACAGAAGCACTGGAGAGAAAAAATACAGTCTGAGTGCTGAAATGAAATGTGTAAAGACACATGCTCAGTAACACTGCAGTCAGTTTCTAACACCATGCTTTATATTAGTTCCAAATCAAAGAAAATGGATTAATAAATATATAATTTCAATAAAAAGGAAGAAAACCTGACAGGAACAGCAGCCACTGTGACTTTTTATCTCAAAATGAGTTCCATTTAAAGTTTGGTGCCTCAGCTACTGTAGATATTCCTTATTGTTATAAACACAAATAGATAGGACACTCTGACATGCAGGCAAGTTGTGTGGCTTCCATTAACTTTTTTGGTTTAGTAAATTTTTGAACAATGCTCTCAGACTAAATTTGTAGTTCAGTTTACCTAAATAACCTCACACTCCTCAGCATTAGACATTTCAGTTTCTTGTAACCAGAAGGTTTCCAAGAAAACATCATGTTCTCCCGTTACTAACCAAAGTTTGCTAACTCATCAGCATAACATGCTATTCCATTCTATCCATCTAGTCATCTACGTTTAAGCTTGTTTTGACTGTTTACAATTACAGCTAAATCAGGCTGTCCAATTCATTGCAGTTATCGTTAGTGTTACAGCTCTGGGTTACAAAAGTGACAAGTGAAGAGCTCTGAACAAAATGGAAGCAGGTCACACTTCATTCATTACAAGAGCCTATCAGAGACATTATCAATTAGATATAAGTTCATAGAACAAGAAAGCTCTTTAAATGCCTTTAATCATGGTTCCAGCCAGTGGCATTTCAGGCATGAAAATTCAGAATTTCTCTAAATGTGTGCAGAATTTACTTAGGCGAACATTAAATCAAAACTAGATAGTCACCTTGTTAACTATTATAACTCAGCCCTTCATTCAGCACTAGATAAAACATCTCCTTTAAAACATAATGAGGTTTCTTTTAAACGTTCTTCTTCATGGTACAATTCAGAATTAGTCTATAAAAGCAGTTGGTCGACGCCTTGAGAGAATGTCACTTAAGACTGGCCTCACTATGCACATCCAGACTTTCTTTAACCACCAAAGGGCTTACAGGGATGCACTAACTGCAGCCAAGAACATGCATTTTGGCAGAATAATAGAAAGTGACCATGATAACCCAAGGGTTTTGTTCTTTGTAGTTAATAAACTACTTCAACCTGCATCTGTTCCAGTTACCTCTTCTACTGAAGTCTGTGAAAAATTCCTCCCCTTTTTCTGTGATAAAATTAAAAATATAAATAATTCAACTAACATAAATCCATCATCTGTTTATATCTTTCCTGGTCTTCCCACTCCATCCAGCACTTTTTCTTTTCATTTTAATACAGGCCATGAACTTTAATCCCCATCACTAAGCTGGAAATTTCAGGTTGGACATGCGCATACACACACCTAAGGGCGTAAAGGACACTGCAGGGCCAACTGGTCCATCTACTCAGTCAAAAAGTGGCTTGTAGCATGAAGACAATCTCACAAACTGCAAAAAGGAATCTTTTCCTAGATAATTACATTGGACATATTATAGAAAACTGGAGAATAAGCTTCTGAAGACAAAGGGTTGTTATAATCATTTTAATAATAAGTTAAAATGCTAAGGGAACCTTATTACTTATTTTGCACAACATCTGGTAGGACTGTATTGTATTTGCTTTTAATGAGAAATGCTGCTGTAACCAACACCAAACTCCTTTGCTTAGCTGAGTTTGTTTAAAGCTGAAGTGACTGTATCCTGCTGAGCCAGGAACAAAGAAATATTGTAAAGATCTACTTTTTTATACAACAGAATGGTTCTTGTTAATTTAAGTTTGCATAAGATTTTGCTTTTATTGGTTTCAAATCTGATGGATAGTTACCATAATTTAAAGCAATAATATTTCTGTATTGTTAATAATATGCTATTGAAAACACAGGACTTATAAATTAATTCTTTTTTCCATCCATTTTGGCCCCTTGTTAATCTGTGTAAAGTTTCAGTGAACTTATGCCCATTTACGTATGTGAACTAGGTGTTCTCCCAGGGTGTCAGAGTTTTTGGCGGGAGGGGAGGCATTTTGTTAAGTAAAGCAGATGTATCAGTTGCCATCACGAGAGGGTGGCTTCAGATGTTAAGAACCTAGCCCCTGATTTTTCCCTCCTGTCTCCTCACCCCTTGCTATATATGCAATTCACTTCCATATACAACTCATCTTTATCTCCAACAGGGGATGGATCCTCCCTCCCCCATTCTTGACAATATGACATCCATGTACCTAAAGACTTGCGTGTATGTCTTGCTATTTGATCCAACATTTATATATGCAACTCATGTAAAACACTAAAGAAGAAACCATTCTATGATCTGCAATAATACGTATAGAAATTGCCTTCTATAGTTTAGGTGTGACATTTTCACTTTTGCATATGGAAGCAAAAAACTCAGAGCCATCCCTTCTTATGCCTACCCAAGAGGACTGGTACCAACTCTGGAAGAACATTGGTTCATCATGGAGTACACTCATTGTACACAATGTTGAACCATTGTTTTGACACTGGTTAGCCTATTAGCCTTTCTTTGGTTTGTGGATAAAATTCCAAGTAAATAATAGGAGAACATGCAAACACCAAACAGGAGCCTTCTAATTTATCCAATGAATAATTGAGTTATTGGGTTTCATGCTATGTTGACTATCATAGAATGGCCTGCTTAATATGCTTTCACTGTAATCAGTGTAAAGTAGCAATGGAAAAACGATTTGTTTCTCATTTCCTGGAGCTCCTCTATCTCATCCACTACTACGCATGTGGTTTTGCATGTTAAATACATAAGCAAATTTCATATGAAGGCAGATTTCCTATAATTGCTATGTAAACATACCATGCTGTAATTAAGAAACATTCAATGAATAGACTTCTTTGTGCTAAAAGCTGCTATAGCAAAACAAATCTTTCTGCATTTTTACAAACCTAAAATGCTCACAGCTGTGTAGTTTTAAATGAATAGAGTGGCATGATGGCATAGTGGTTAATACTACAATGTCACAATATGAACGTTCTGGGTTTCATCCCCAGCATTCTCAATGCCAGTGTGGAGATTTCCTGTTTTCCCTGCATTTGTTTTTTTTTTCTCCTGGGTATTTTGGTTATCCTCTTACACCCAAAGATAAGTGTTAAGTTATTAAGTTATGCTAAACTGGCACAGCATCTGTACAATATAATGGTTTAGTGGTTGATGCTGCTGAATCCTGTTCTTAGAATTTCTTTACAATAGATTGATGCTCTGTTCTGCATTATACTCTGTGCTGCTAGGATAAGATCCAGTTCTCCATGGCCCTGAAGTGGATTACATGAGATTGGGAATGTTGTGTTAAATTTTTATTCTAATTATTCGGTAGTTTATAGATAGAGCTTTAGCATTCAGTTTAATACTGTAATGCATAGGTTTTTAAACTATGGGTCATTTGTTGTATGAATTTTGGTCACCCAGAGTCTTGATTCACAAAAGTACTTAATGGGCAAAGGTTATGTACAGTTTGCAGAGTGCCTTGTGTTGAGTTTCCTTGGGCCGTTTAAGCAAACCCCATCGCTCCGCTACGACTTGTGTTGGCAGTGTTCCATGAAAACAAGCATCCCCTCAGGGGATAAGTGTCAGCAGCAATTCTGGGCCTTAAAGACACAAAAAAGGCAAACTTGGGTCATGAGAAAAAGTTTAAGAACCACTGCTGAAATGTAAACCCACTTTCAGCGGGCACATGCAATGTGTCTGTGGACATTGATGGGTGATTATTTCTATTATTATAATCGTTGTATACTGGAGAGATAACTTTAGATAAGTTAGCTTGCAACATTAATGGACACTTGGACAAGATGTTTAAACAAATTTTATTTAGATTTGTTTTGCTGTTGGAGGGTCCTAGGGTGACCCTATTCCCCTTTACAGTCTTTATTTTGTACACCTTAACAGAATGCCACCAATCTCATACTCTAACCACACAGCCCAGTGGTGTAGTTCAGCACTTCTCCCTTCCTGTAACCTCACACAATATGATAGATCACCATAACGAACAAAAGAAAGTTACACTTTTATTCATGCATTATAGACAAGATAGATAGATAGCAAATAGATAGTGCCATAAAACAAAATAAATTGTTTCCACCATACAACGTGGTACTGCTAGATGTTAAGTCTTTTCGAGGTGGCACTTTTCCTGCGTTGCTTCAAGTGTCAGCTGTAAATCAGAGCATTCTTGGATTGGTTTTTCTGTCTTCCTTTCCGATTAGCTTTTACTGATCTTATAAAGCTAATCTAGGTATGATGTGGTCATCTTGTCTCCAAGAAAATTTTGCCAATCTCATCTCTGAAAAGTACTCTCATAGCTCATATGCTTCTGCCATTAGAATCACAGGGCTATAGTGAGGTGTGCTTGGATACCCAGGAACAGTGCACATCCATATTTCATAAAACTAAAGTCATGTTTCTAAAATCATCTTATTCAGCTCCTTCTTCTGACATAGTAAATGGGAGCCAACACCATAGCATGTTTCTATAACCATTGACAATATAGAAGAGCTAAATATACTTTCTGCATAAACTAACTATCTAACATTCAGGTAAGTCTTAAGCAAACACCAAAGCATTAATAAACAAGGTACATTTTTAGTAGTCAATTAAAATAACCAGCTGCTTTAAGATAAAAATGAAGCATCTTTGAAAAATAAACTCTTTGTAAAGATCCACTTTTTAAACATTATAATAAAAGTCCTGCTCATTTCTCCAACAACATTGAAGCATAGGCAAATTAGGAGGCAGGCTCACTTAACATTAAAAAGGTTTGGGAAGTGGGGACTAAAACTTTTGGTTTAAAGTCCAGTATCCAACAACTCCACCATATTGTGGGCTGTCTATTAAGCAATACCCTTTTCCAGTTAGGAAACAATTATATATTTAAATTGGCAACAATTCAGTAATAACATCAATAAATGACTTGGGATGCGAGAAGGTTAAATACCATTGTAAAGGACAAACTGGTGTCTCCAGCCAGTATGCACACCACTCCCTTAACTGGCCAGGAGGCCTTGATAATGGAAGGCCAGGGAGGGAGCGATATCTCCATTCCAAGCCTGAATGCAGAGGTGCAAGGATGTTACATTGGCTACACCGGGAGTGGTATCCTAACAATCACTGGGTGGCATCTGTGCTGGACTCGCAAACCTGAAAGGTCAGCATCCTGTCTGGTAACCCCACTGTGGATGCAGGTAGGGCAGCATGGGAACTGTGGTCCCATGGCCCTGCCCTGTTGGATTCTGTGGGGATCACCAGGGGGAGCTCTCAGATACTGATGTTACAAGCACTGTGGTGGGTCTGCCTGACGCAGAAGTGCTTCCCGGGGGCAATAGATTAAGCACCAAAAGTATTCCCGGGTCTGGAGTTAAAAGAGAGCCCTCTACTACACTTAAGAGAGATATGGAGTAGGGTGTGGAGGATGGACAAAACACACCTGGGAGGTTTGGAGGAGAAGAAAGAAAAAGAAAGAAAAGAATTGTATTGTGCTTGTGCCACCATCAGAAGGACGTCTATATAAGGAATTTGTTTAATAAACCTTGCATATGCCCCTGGGACTTGTGTCTGGGGTTTAGATTGCTGTAATGCTTCCTACTAGTCACACCACATTCTTCTCTGGATGATCAACATTAGATCCGTGAAAAGCAATAAAAAAAGAAAAAGTAAACAGTGCATTTTGTCTGATTACTACTTTTTTCTAATTGAATATAGGCAATGGCTGGGGTATTGTTTTAATTGTAGGGGTTAATTTGTCAAGGCACAACAAACAAAAATCTTCTTTGTTCATAATTATATGAATTCCTTGACCAAAAAAAAAAAAAAAAAACAGCAATTGATAATCCTCAATGTTTAGAAACCCACATAACAGTTCACGCATACTGCAAAAAACACAGGATCGTGTCCTTATAGCCTGGCAAAACATAACCATGGCAACCCTGATGTTTCTGTCGGGTGACCTATGTTAGTTTCCGCACCAGTAGAGTTTATGAGGGAAATTCCTTGCAAGTTAACCGTTTCAGAAAACGTTTTTAGTTTACTTGCTTATAAAGAAGGTTACCTTAGCCACAGTCTTTGAAGACATTGCTATCCTGAATGTAAGCATGCAGACGTTAGTCGTTAGTCGTTACACGTGGAGAGCAAATATGGATTCCTGGAACCTTGTAGTGTTTCAGACATTTGTGAATGCAGAGATCAAGTTTAAGTAAAACTAAACATACTCCCAATGGCCATTGAAGCGTTTTACAAGCAAAGAGTCTAAGTCTTTGTACTGAAGCAATAATAGAAGACTTCCCAACATTTTTAAATGAACCTGTAATAAAAGTGTAAATATTTCTAACTTTGAAAGTTTGAAAAATGTTAATAACAGTAAACAATTGTAATTTGATTGAAAATAATTATTTATAAAGTATATGCTGTTTCTGTTTAATCTTCCTATCCCTCTACCCATGATAAAGCCTGCCTAATCTAATTCAGGTTTGCAGAGGGCTGGAGTTTGTTCCAGTAGCACTGAGCACTGGGCAGGAAAAATTGCAGGACAGGCTGCCACTCATGCAGCCATTCTCACACTGGAACTAATTTAGAGTTGCCTTAATCTGCACATCTTTAGGACATGAAAGGCAAACTGAATACCTTGAGAAAAACCCATACAGACACAGAGTGAAAACTCAAACTCCACATGGGCAATGACACGATATTGGATTCTAACTCAGCACTCTTAATATGATGTATATGATATGTTTAGGATTTTTGATGATTACTAATCAATAAGGCTGTCACCCAGGAGGACGCCATAATAATATGGGATTTGGAAAATAAATTTTTAACCTGGTTAATTAATTATCAGTTTTGCCTTTGGCAATACAGATTTAATGCAATAATTCAGCAAGGCTTCTACTTTCTTTACCTTACCTTTCTCAGTTGTAGGAGGTGGGTCTTCAGCTTTTAGACTTGTATGAAGGTAACTGAGGCACACTTGTTTTAAGAAAATAGTAATACAATTTATTGAAAAACACAATGGTTATAGAAGTATGATAAATGCATTCAAACTGTATATTGACATGTAAGACTGGACACAGACAGACTAAACAGACAAACATATAACCTATAGATGCCTGTTTATTGGTATTTAGAGTTCCACTTTATCTTGGCACAGGTAAATAATGTTGCTTAGAGCTGTTGCTTTCTTGATGCTCTGAGTTAAAGTGGAAGGTTCTTCATACGTTGGAGTACACTTTCTCTTTGCTGCATGATCTATGTCAGTGCTATGCTGCTGCTAAATTAACTCACCTTATGCTGTCTTTTTCCACTCCATAGGTCAAAGACATTACTCATTCTGACCCAAGAGTTTTGATGCTGAAATTCCCTTCTTGAAGTGATGGCCTCTCAGCCTTGACAGACTATTAGCACACAGCTTTGGCTTGACAAACAGGGTCTCAGCTTCAGGTTTACAAAGGAAAAAAAGTCTGTCGAATTCTGCTCTCCTAGGAAAAGCAGCTCATAGCTTTTAGTTTGAAAGAAGATTTTTGAAAGTAATTTTGGAGAATGTGCCCAGAGTGCCCCTGGGAAGAGTCACAGAGTTCTCTAGGATTCCCAAGAGAATTTCAGTGAGTGTGTTCAATTCACAATTCTAAAAGCTTCTCTTTGCTTCACCCCATTCTCTAGAATTCTTTGCTTCTTCTTACTGAGAGATGGGATACATGTGGTTTTAAAGGAAGGTTGGATATTCTGTGCTTGGATTAAAGTCACTTCCAGTTACAAAACCAGTGTCTTCTAATAGGAAAGTTCTTCTGACTATCTTAGTTGTCATCCCTTGAATAATAGGTCTTTGTTTGAGTCCATTTCGCATCTTCTGGCTCAAGAGGTCTGCAGAGGGACTTCTGGAGAGATGTCTGTGCAACTCTGATTTACACCTTTGTTATGAGCTGAGGTACAGACAGATCCTTTGACAAGTTGGAGATCAGTCACTTAATTTGGAATGTAGGTGGGGGAAGGCACAGCTGGATGCCTGCATCCCTGTTAAATCTGCTATCTAAACAGATCTGGTGTGCTACAAAGGTCTAGTAGAATGGGCAATGCCTAATTTGTTCTTACATGTGTTGCTTCATTTGTATTATACAAAGAACTTTGCAACACATATTGTAAAGTCTGAAGTTCATGTATTTATTGTAAGACAGTGGTTCTCAACCTTTGGGGCGGGCCCCCCTAGGGGGGGCGCGAAGATGTGAAAAAAAGAAAACAAGAATCAAAAATATGAAGAAAAACATCTGTTGAAACCAAAACAAATTAACTTAAACTACATTCGGATACTAGAACAATAAATATAGAGTTAGATAAATGTCGATAAAAGTTAAGTAGGTATAATAAAATATGCATCTACATTTCAAAAAAATATTAGGGGGGGTGCGATTAAAACTGTTATGAAAATACTTAAATGTTGAGAAACGCTGTTGTAAGACATTATTGGAAATGGCACTGTATTTGCACAGGACCAGGTAAGGACATGTGGTGTGCACCATACACTGTGGAAGTAAACCATAATTGATGATGGAGAGCTACTGTACCCATTTAATCAGTAAACAGGGCCTGCAGGTATGTTGCAGACTTTATTGCCATAAACACTATGCCCAGTCTTTCGAGACTCTAGTCAAAAATTAGATATCCTCTTCTCTGTCAAAAGAACTAGCTCCATTACAATTTGCATATCATTCCATACAGTACTGGCCCACTTGCACTACAAGGGAGGGAATTATGTGCAAATGATGTCTATACACTACAGTTCTGTATTTAACACAATAAACCCCACTACACTTACCACCAAGTTTAAGGACCTGCGCCTGAGCACTTCGTTGTGCAGCAGGGTTTTTAAGTTCCTGACAAGCAAACCCTAGGTGGTTTGAGTTGGTAGCCACACCTCATCAACCCTCATTTTTAACACATGTGCTCCACAGGTGTGTGTTCTGGGTCCTCTGCTGCTTTACTGCCTCTACACATATGACTGTATGACTGCACCTGACTCTGACATCATTGTCAAGTTTGCTGATAGCACATCTGCTCAAGGCCAGATATCTAACAACAATGATGAGGCTTACTAGGGTGAAGTGGAGAGTCTGTCACACTGGTGTCAGAATCCTCAATGTCAGCAAGATAAAGGAGTTGATTGTAGCTTTTGGAAGAAAACAACAGAGGCACTATCACCCCCTTAGTATTAACAACACTCAGGTGAAGAGAGTGAACATTTTTTGATACCTTGGTGTCCACATGACAGAGAACCTTACCTGGTCCAAATACATTGAAACCTTGATAAAGAATATAACTCAGACCCTGCAGAGATTTCAGGCTGCCCCTCCCATTTACTAAAAACTTCTACTCATTCACCATTGAAAGTATTCTAACAGGAAGTATTACTTGCTGGTTTGGAAACAGCATGCAGAAGGACCACAAGGCTATGTAGGCAGCGGTATGGTCAGCTCAATGCACCACTGGGTGTACACTTTCTAACCTCTAGGACATACAACAAGAGATGTCGGACCAGGGCAAAGAAAATTATCAGTAATACCAGCCATCCCAACAGCAGCTGCTTCTCTACGCTGATGTCAGGCAAACGACGCTTATCTCTGAAGACCAGCTCATACAAATTCAGCAGGAGCTTCTTTCCACAGTCCATCCACATCCTGAATGAGGAAACTACATGATTCCTTATTGTTAATTCTCTTATACTGAGTTATTTAAGTTGTTATTTATTAATTATCATTTGTTTGTCGCATGTTTTGCAATTCTGGTGCAAGGCATACTATTGCATTCATTTAACATAATGATTTCTATTGACATTTGTAAAGTTGAGTATTATTGTTTTTCTCCTTTTATTATTCTTCTTTAATACATAGCCTTGGAGGTTAGCAGCTAAGCATTTAACTGTATATTGTATTGTGTTTATAATTGTATGTTACAAATAAAATTTGATTTGATCTGAGACTTTACCATAAATATGAATGCTCACATTTAGCTTTTTTGTCCTTCTGTTGGTAATACTCTCCACAGGTCTGTAAAGAAAGCTATATCAGTGGCCAAGTTTATTAAAACTCACCCTTAAAAATATTCTGTTAAATTTTAATAAGCACTGCCTATCAATGACATTCCCTAATGTGAGTCTTCTGTGCCAAATAACCTGAAACCAGTTGTACATTATTGTTGGCTCATAATCCCATGTCCTCTCAGTTCACATTTACTTGTGTAGCCCTTCCAACGTTTATATCCATATATTGTAATTTATCATTGACTAAATAATCTCATTTTATATATTGATACTTTGAATTGCTTTGTATAGCACCATTAATGATGTGTTCAATGTAGAGAGCTATATGACCTGAAAATTAATTGATTTAATGATTTATTGATTGATGAATAAAGCAACTTTTCAAGATTATATTCATATTGCTAATTTCAGGCCACATTGTTCATTGAAAGATCATAACCTATTAACATTAACATCTTTTTGTTAATGACACCACACCAGTATGGACTGATGAAGAAGGTATATATTGCGAGTTTTGTTTATAAATCAAACATGCCCACTGACTTTTCCATCCATTAATTTTATGTTTATTGCCACAGACATTTTGACATGTTTGGTATACTGTATGATTAAATCCCAAGTAAAGTCCTGAATGTGATTACACCCCCTTTACTTGGTTTAATTTTTAATATTTAGCCCAGAAGATGCATCAGTGCATTTGTTCCAAAAATGAAGTAAAAAATGAAAGAAATAAATATATTTTAATTTTCGAAAGCTTCTGTTTGATATAAGCTGTACACTGTTTACACTTTATCCCACCGTCTGAGTGGACTTTTTTTCTGGGTACTTTGGTTTTTCTCCCACATACCAAAGGTGTTCAGTACGCTGGTGATTCTAAATCTCTGTGCCTGAGTGTACCCTGAAACATAATGGCAGCTCATTGTAGACTCCCTTGACTCTGAATTGGATCAAGTGGGTTTGAAAATGTTAAGATGAAATATTTGCTTTAAAATGTGGTTGAATAATATGTATGTCAGTCATTATCTAACCCGCTATATCCTAACACAGGGTCACGGGGGTCTGCTGGAGCCAATCCCAGCCAACACAGGGCACAAGGCATGTGCATATGCTTATTAATTTTGTGCTGAACAGTTTTTTTTTCAATAAAAACAGAATTTTTTGTTAGTTTGGTTCCATTTCATGGAAAATGTAAGTTTAGGATAGTAATGGCTTAACTGTTGTTATTGGTGCCAATAAGAGAAAGTCAGAAGAGCAACTTCTCTAAGTGGTTTTAGAGAGGCAAGCAAAGGTGTAATTTTACTACGTATGGTATCCCGTGTATCTTAACTGTTTGAACTATTGTGGGCCTTACTTAAAAAAATAACATAAAAAACGTAACTCATGCAAGTAAAACATTCACCTTTTGATAAAGATTTGGCACAGTGTGTTCATACATCGCACAAAAATCATTTTATTAATAACAGTTGTCACAAGTTCATTTCATACTGAATTTCTGCTGGAAACACCACCTCATTAGGCAGAATCAAACAAAGGCATAGCCAACAGGGTGAATTTCAGGATGACTGACACATATTTATAACAATTCTAATCAATTGATTGTAGACAGTGTTATGATTCAGGTTTCTTTTCCCCCACTGAAATTAATTTATGGCTAAGACTCTGGAAGGAAACAAACATGTATGTAATATGTAAGAATGAAGAGCATAAAGAGATTTAGAATGCTTATCATGCTTAAAGTGATAAGAGAAAATTCTCCTTTCTTGACATTTTGCACGTTTCACACACGCACACACACATATACCTTGGGTCCTTTTTCTGACTTATAAAAATGAGGTCTAGAAACAAAGTGGCTGATAAGGAAAACATAAATTCAATGTATACATTTGCCGGTCAATAATACATAGGTTAAAAAATCAGCTACTTTCATACTCCAGAATTGAGTATGAGAACCTGGGTTCTAGACAGACTCATGATCAAACTTAGATTTTATGGAGAGTATCCTTAAAGAATGTCATATATAATAGTTAAAAGCAACACTGTGCATTCACTAAGCGGCAGATTGGGAGAGGGGATTAAAGGATGGACTCAAGGTGGGGGCATAAGGCATATAGGCATGTAAAGTCTAGGGGGGAAAGCACATGTTGTTACACTGCATGGTGCACAGTCAAGTGTATGTGTTGTAATGTGTTGCGGTTTGTTATTAGAAGCTATTGAAGTTCATTGAAGCCTCCACGGTCATTTCACAAAGAAAGAATTGTATTTTTCTAAACACATTCTTCAAATACTGCCTTCTGGCCTATTAGTTTTTTTTATAAACAAAAATGGTAATTGGGTATATAATAATTACTTGAGAAGTTATTGCATGTGCGAATGGCTTGACTACATTTATAAAATGTTAATGATTTTCCAACATCTGCCTATTTTGAAGACTGCATTCTGTTAAGAAGAGGAAGAAAACATGCATAACACATAGAGGAGCATTCAGCATTAGACTCCATCTCTTAGGGGCAGTAATCTGCATCATTATACTCACCAATAGCGGTGCACTGCATGATAACATGCAATGAATACACTTGACTTGAGCATTCATAGTTTTAATGCTCTTTCTATGTACATTCCACAATAGTTTGCTCAGAGGTTCATGTGCTTGCTGCTTCCTGAGCAGCGCTTCTTTTCACCACTCTAGCGGCCTGCTTCTTCTCTTCTTTCGTCTGCAACCATTATCGTAAAAACTGATTAAGCCAGTGTTTGTGTTGTAATTACTTAGTACGTTTTCCTTAATTTTTCACTTAAGCTGACCCTTAAAACTTCAATCTGCCTCAAGAATGATTTAAGATATGAAGAGGTAGGGGAAGTGATGGCAAAGGTGGTAGGGATGATAACAACGCCCGTATGCATGCAACGCTCGGGCACCCTGCTGGCCGCTGCCGAGAGTTGATTCTACAATAAAATAAAAATAAAAAGATGAATAACCTTGGAGGTCAATCATCACCCTGAAAATGGATAGTAGACGTCACATAGTATATGCGTACCAAATTTCAGGTCAATGGGTCAAACGGTTCGCGAGCTGCAGGTGATTTAAAATCCTGGACAGACAAACGGACAGCCATGGTAGAGTATTACATAAGAAGATTTGAGTCAGCTCACTTGATTCCACTGTTGGTGGTATGGTAAATAAATATACTGAATTGTCTTGTTTTTTGCCGTCAGCGCTCAATTGGTGACATCAATGTGTGCACTATGTGGTTCTTCTATTGTGATGAGCAGGTGTCCAAGATTTCACCAATGTACCTGATTCTACATGGTATGCACATTTTAAGATTTTAGCATCATTTGTGTAGGTGTTAAAAGTGAGATTCTTTTTCTTTAATGCATCTGTAATATTGATTTTAGCTGGCCTGCCAGTATCTTATTTGACAGTGTTCCCTCTCTTTTTCTTCCTGTTTGAGCTGTGAATGTAGTTGGTGCCTAGAACTTGAATTGAGATGAGGTCTTCTCAGCAGCTGAAGAGGTGACATGTTTCCCAAGAGTACTGTAACAGACTTGCTGACTTTGTAGTCCACAAAGATTTCTTAAGCAAGACTATTTTCTTGAGGGAAATACGGGCTTCCTGTAGTTTGAATAAAATTTAATTGCATAGCAAATGTTTAGAACACTTCTTATGCGAACAGGGCATTTTTGTTTGACATGTTCAATAGGTGCACAACAGTTGTGAATTCTGATCTACAAAGTTTGAAATAACCTCCTACTTCAAACAATGACGATGAATTTCCTTTCTTGCGGACTTTTATAAGTTGTTTGAATTTTTAATGGAAGCACTAGATGTAAGTAGACCGTATTCTGAATTAATATGCTTAGCTATCCCAGGCCAAACTGTCACAGGATCTTGGTTTATACTAATTATTACCTCCATCCATCAATGTGTTTGCTAAGCATCTTAATCCAGCATTAGAGTTGTGAAGGAGATAGAATTGTATCCCACAAAAATAGGGTGCTTTAATAGTAATAAAGCAATGGGAAAATGTCTCAGTGGATTCTGTAGTTACTTCAATTACTAAAGCACCTATTATTTAAGAAATAAGGGTGGGCATTACAATTACAAAACACAGAAGCTTAAAAGAGGCAATAAATGGGTGAAGTGCCTACTCTTTGTTCACATCACTAAAATTCTCATTAATATTCACCACAAAGATAAAGGCAATAATCATTTGGTTACCAGAGGCCTTTATAGGTGGGTGGTTACTGTGGCCTATGAGGTGTAAATTAGGCCTTCTATTGGACCACCAACAACTTCAACAGTGGGTGGGGTGTACCAGACTGACCCTAAACTCTACATAATATATAATACATTCAGCCAGCTCATGTGGAAAGAAGTTAATGTCTTTGGCCAGAACAGAGCAACAGAATTGTGATCCTACAATAAGGTCTTTGTGCTTTTTTAATATGTCGTTTGGCAAAGTTTTGCACAAGTATGAAAATCTGTTTTTATTTTGATTTATTTTGTTTAAAGCCATGTTTAAAAATGGTTTTGTTTCATCAAGCAGAGGATCTAATTATTACTTCACACTTTAAATTGATTTTGCTAAATGTACTTTAAAATATTGAGTAGCAGTTTTAAAAAGTCTGAGCTTCAGCACAAATCCACATGCAGAAGAGATGGTACAATTTATCAGCCACACAAATTAAAATGAACTAGAGTTTTTGAACTGTTTAATTAGAAAACATGAAACCATAAATATATCATGGAGATCAATAGTGACTATACGACTAGACTGCTTTTGTCTAATGTTCCACTGCTATAAATAGCATTAAAAATATTTAAAGCTTCTTGTTCATAACAGGCCTTTTTCCCCGTCAGGCTTATCCCCATCATAAAAGAGGGAGGCCTAGGTCTGGTGGCTAAAATTGTATACCCCTCTAGCAAAGCAAACAGTATAGTCTTACTGGAGATGAGACATTTTTGAAGTGGTACTCCAGTCCACGTAGCCTGCCAGCCAGCCTCAGCCTAAGTAAGCCATTTTATGACGAGTGAAAGGAGCATGTAGTTACTCAGCAGCCAGCAAAAGCTTAAGTCAGATCACGTCAAATCGATTTATTTTTGTCTAGCACTATTCAGAGGGTGCGTGCTCAGAGCGCTGTAACAACTTCACAGGTAAAATACTGTTACAAACTTTACAAATCACAAGTTGCACATGCATAAAACTACAGGCTTGTTTGTTGTGATGTGAAAAGGCAGCTTCATGTTTCTGTTTCATGCAGGGTTACTTTGCCCTCAGCCCCTGACCCTTTGCAAAGACTAGCTAGACTGACCACTAAGAATTTTTGCACCATAAATAAGTATATTGCAAAAATCTGGCATCCTATCCAGGGTTGGTTTCTGTGCTGACTGGACAGAGCAGCAGTTGTTCTTGAACAAAAATTGAATCAGAAGATGGATTGTAAAAATGAACTAGTCAAAGATAAAACCAGTAAGATAGTATTTAATAACACAGTCTAATTCATGAGACAAAAATCTTTAGTAGAGAACCGTAGCGAGAATGTCTGAAATCAAAAATAGTGAATAGCGCCAAAGCCAAAACTTAGATGTAAGTCTTAGTCAAGGGGCAGGGAAAAATTTCAAAACCACAGATTCTATTAAATGCTCAAACAAAAGATGTTAGGTATTAGGCTGTATCCACAAACTTGAACGTTGAATGCTATGTGTTGCTGGCTTTTGAGTCATCACCCATATAATGTCATTCGGTGTGACTTCCTGGAGGTGTGGCCTAGCAACCCATGAATTCATACCTAACAAAAACAAGACGGAGCCATGGGAGAACATATTTACTATTCCACATCATTACAAATGCATCAGATACAAAAACCAAAGTGACAACCAGATTCCTTCTCTTCTAAACCTCTCCAAAATAAAGTTTCAATTATTTTTAGACACTGAGGAGAAGCTTTAAAAAATTATAAAGTAATTCTAGTCATGGCAGCATTTTGTGCTGCCAGGATAATCTTCAGTTCCCTGTAATATTATATCTTGTTTGGGATGATATTCAGAAAATGGCATCTTGTGACGTAAGGATGCTGCTCTTAAAAAATTATGTAAACTGGCATGCAGTGAATAAGCTGAAATTGCATGTTACATATTTAAGTTTTAATGCATACTTTACAATATTTTAAAAAGTACGAAGTGCAATATTTACATCCCTATGATTCTATCTTTAGCCCTTTGTTGACTTTATAACATAAAAGATCACAACTGTCACATCAGCTACTACTTGAATGGATTGCAGTGACACTCGGTGTCTTTGTACTGTTTGCCCTACTAAATATTAGAAAGCACATTTCTGCTTTTCATCTATTTGGTGTATAAATTTAACCATTATGTTCTTTCTCTTTTTCACTCAGTAGTGAGGGTGAATGTCCTGCCATTGGCATCACCAGGGAGATCATTGGCACTTTGGCTTCTCCATGTACATAACATCATTATGCACAAGAAAAGCATCTTATGACCACAACTCTTGTAACACCTGCAGTCTGTGGTAAAGAGTAGGTTATTTTTGTGAATTGCTTCAGATACAAAATCAAATTCTTGAAAAACTCAAACTAATGATACAAAGGCAAACATTGTACTAGTCTGTGCACACAGTATAAAACTGGAGAGGTGGCACTGTCTAAATATATAAAAGTGAAGTGTACACAAAAGGATTGCTTCTTTGTGTCACCTTAACCCAGAACGAGAAATGCAAAATGGACCACATGTATCAAACGTTAGCAGCAAAACACTTCAAATTTTATATATGACTTCAGTACTGTGCACGTTATTTCTTTGTCATCTTGTAATGCACTTTGAGCTACATCCTGTGTATGAAAATTTGCAAATAAATGTTGTTATATTGTGAAGGGATGAAAAATGGAAACCAGAATTTTCTTTTAGAATTCCTTAAATAAATGTTGAATACAAATATACTATGATTATTTATCTAGGAGCTAGACATTTTACTGTTTTCCTTTCTCATTTTTATGGACATTTTTGTATTTTGCTTGCTAAAACCCTTACATTTACATTCAATTATTTGGCTGAGGCCTTTATCCAAGGTTGACTTACAACATTTGAGATATAATTGGTTACATTTCTTTTGTTTTTCCAGTTTTAGCACAGAGAGATAAAGTAACACATACACACACAGATAAAGTAACAATTGATAATACATTATCAATTAATGGGAGTTGAACCCCCAAGGTTTTAGTCCAAAGCCTTAATCATTATACCACACTGCCTGCCTTAGTTCCATTTTGGAGTCTGTGCTGTCAGAAAGCCTGTCATTTGAGTGTGGGGCCAGGCTGCCTGTAATGAGGCCTTCTCTGGGGAGCCAGACTTGTGGTTTTTAGATGACTCCACCACTTGTATGAGCTTAGCTTGTTAGGGAAGGAATCACAAAACAGGCACTTGAAAGTTTCTTGTTGGAGTTAGGATGTAAATTATGATAAGAGTTTGCCTGCACAGAGGAAATAAAGCTGAGGTCTGGAGATGAGGAAGAATAGTGCTATTAGTACTAACTTTAAATATGCAGTCCCATAAGTCAACCTAACAGCCACATAAGTATTGTTATTTCCTGAATTGTCTTTGTCTTATGTTTTTAATTTTTTGTTAGTGAAACCACTGTATTTATACATTTTGCCTCATTTCCATTTATTTATATTATTTTGTATCACACATACTTTTAATTTATATGAGTTTTTATTGTGTAATGGCTTTATTCCCCAAAATGTACACAAAGGAAGGAAGATTAAAAGGAAAATAAACCCTAGTTCTCTAGGTGGGATTTAGTTTCTGGTGTGTGTCAACTTAGGGGTGTCTTCAGCTCTTTCTCCCAAGACTCAGATGATGCCAAGGAAGCCAAAAGTAACTAATAAGATGAGGTAATGACTAAAAAAAAATAAAGGATGGGTACAAATTACAGGATGCAGAATGTACAAACACAATACAAATAAGTGAACAAAACCCTTCAATCACTCTGGGCCATCTTAAAGCAAGTTCTGTCCCTGTCTGCCAAGCAAAGAGTCTCATCTTTATCCTGTTCAACAGCACCTTGATTAATGTCTCCTCCTGCTCTTTCTATGCATTTTCTCTTCTTCCTGGGGCATTCCTTCCTGCTGCCAATCAAGTCTTTACCATTAGTTCCCAATTCCAACTCCACATTAAATACGCCCATAGCGACTTAACCTCTGAGCAGGAACTAATTCTGGTATATTGTATCAACTACCTCTGGGGTTGGCTATGGTCCCTGGACCTATTGGGGCCGTCCTACTAACACTTCTTTAGCACTTTCCATATGTTCTAACAATGCCATTTCCCAGATGCTAATTAATGGGTTTGACAACCTTTAGATTACCTGTCCACTAAAATAGTTGCTATAAAACTTGAAAGTTCCCAAGCACACAAGCCCTGAACAATCCCAAAAATGTCCACTAAATTGGGAAGACCTGTCACAAACCCCAGCCAGTACCATAGAGGGCAATGGAGAATCTTTAACAATAAAGGATTTATTAAAAAAATGCTCTGTTAACAGTGAAACTCTGATGACCATGAGGGGAAAGGAATTCTAAGACAAACAGTCGAAAATGGAAATCCAGCAAACAAAGTTAAAAAAGTCAAAGCACAAGTCAAAGAATCCAGAAATACACAAAATAATCAAAAGTACAGCCAATCACAATATAAACTCACCAACTCCCAAGTGTATTTGAATGAACCACAAAGGACTGTGGCTTGCACTTGCTTTTATGGGCTTGAGGACAGTCCCATGAAGTAAGGGGCAGATGGTCCCACTCTTGGGGGACCACCCACAGACCACAAGAAACACAATAAAAGATACATAAACACAAAGCAACTAAATAATCAACAATGGAAACATAAAAATGAATAAAACAGACATAAAATAGCACCTGAACCCCAGTCATCAGAGGACCCCTGGCTGAAACATAACAATAGTAAGCAAAGAGCCAGTGCAACAAAATAGTTTTCCCTGCTAGCACCTTATGGATTGAGAGATTTAAGATATTAACCATTTTGTCCCCTAGTGTCCTCCCTCCATTAACATAGCCCTTAAATATTTAACTCCTGGGGTTACAAATAATGCTTCAGTGACATCTTTCTAGTTAAAAAAAGTTGTTACAGCTATTTGAAACATTTGGTCAACAGCCCTTTGGCATCCTGAAGGAACATATTACATTATTGAGAGGAAGTCCTTTCTTATACTTAGACAAAATTAATATTGACCCTTTCTGGGAACCCCATCTAATTGTACGGCCTAGTGTCCCAAGCTGGTGGTGGTTCAGTACTGCTGGAATGGTTAAATTAATTATTAATATCAGAACACAGTCCACCAGACCATCCCTGGCCCAACTCCTGGATGTACAGTAACTTCTTCCAGCAGTTGTCCTGACTGGGTCCTCCTTCACGTAGGCTGAGTGGTTTTAAGACCTGGTGCAAAAGCCATTTTACCCTTATGTTAAAAGTCAGATTTTGAGTAAAGCACACTAAAAGCCAAGTCACAAATCTGAAGAAACACCAAATAGGTAAGGAAGTCAAAAATTTTCCATTGTAATTTGTCTGAGTCTCCTTTTTGTTCTCATTTCAGTTTCGATATTTTATATTTGCCTTGTGACAATTAATTGGAATAAGGGAATTCACAAAATTGATTAATCCACACAGTTTTAAAAAAAGGAACATAGCATTCTCAAACCCACTTAACTGAGTTCAAGATTGTGGGGGATACAAAATACAAAATAAAATTAAAACTGTGAGACATTCACAGACATGAAACATTGTCCCAGTGAAAAAGACCCTAATGAAAAGTTGCACCTTTCAATATTCTAGAGCATATTTTCTTAAACTATGGGTGCAACTCAATTTGAGTTGTGGGTTGTCTAATTTTGAGTTGCACAGAGTCAAGATTCACAATTGTATTTAAAGAGAAAGGGTCGCGTACGGTTTGCAAAGTACTCTCACGATTTGTTGCCATGGGCAGTTCAAGCAATAGACATTGCTCTGCTACAACCAGTGGCAGCAATTTCTCTTCTCCCAGGATCACTGTCAATGGAGATTCTGATTCTCGAAGGCAAAATTAAGCTGTGAGAAAAAAAGTTTAAGAAACTATTTTAGAGTGTGAACATGCTATGGCTGTATTAAACAATTAATAGGACAAATATAAAATTCCAAACCCTGCTATCCCTAGCTTCACATATTTTGAACTCCTATGTATCAGGTGGGGTGTCTCTCCCACTTACTTGCCTATCGAGCACCACAACAAAGCACTCCCTTTTTCAGGTCCTGTTGCAGGGCTGCTGTCTGGCATAAGCAAGTTAAGTGAATGCTTCTAGCTTTGTGAACAGTGGAGGCTCCCAATCTACACAGCAGAAAACAATGTTTTTATAGTTAATCCATAAAACAGGTATACCACCTGAGTCCACAAAATGGCTGGAAACTACCCTCTCATGTTCCTTTCTCTCACTATCCTGGAGATTTAATCTCTTTAATTGTTCTTTTGCTACATTTCGCTTCCCCATTCTAAACTCAAGGAAACCTCCAGCATAGCGTTTCACTGTATTATAGGATCACTTCTGTTCTGACAAAGCCAGAAAATCATGTATTTGGCTACCTGATTATGAGTCTTAAAATCCTTCAGTTGGACTTTGGTGTCCCAACACCCCTAAAACTTGTTTGACCCTTAAAAAGTATTGTCTACAAGGTAAACTTGTAGGCTGCCCAACTTATGAGGGCAACATGGCTATGTCCATCCATTTGGTGACTTTAGTAAATGGGCTGAAGGGTTGTGACCTGTCTCCACCCTGTTCCCACCCTTATATTGGAAAATTGGTCCCTGTTTTGATGACTAGGTATTCAAGTATCCTATTAACTATTAATGGATTATATCTTACCCTAAACTGGAGGATAGGTATTCAAGGCACCCGATGGATTTCCTACCTCGTATACTGTGGGAACATTACATGCTTCCTCCCAGGTCTCAGCTTCATTCTACACTGATATCCCTTTAGATTGGGCTCATTTCTAGTGGTGCACATTTTCCCAAACTGCCTTGTCAGCTTCCTATAGTAAGTGCTCACTCAGTCCGACTTCCTTCCTTGGTACTTTGGTAGTCTTGACAAACAGTAAACACTCACAGAGTTTTTAGTTAATATCACATTATTAATTCATTATTAATTCTTTACGATTTTCATTGCTATTCCTGCTCAAAGAGTACAGTCATTCTCTTTCATTTTTTGGTTTATTCAAACTGAATATTAAGTCACAGCGCTGAAACATAAAACACTAATTCCATCCTTGGTGTGAAAGCTATACTTATTTAATTATGTTCTAGCCTTGAGGATGAGAGTCTACCAAAAATCATTGTGATAATCATTATCTCCAAACACAATTCACATGAAAATTTTTATTAGATACTGAAGAAATGAAAAAACAGTAATCTTGAAGCCTGCTGGTGGTTTTGGAGATTGTTGTATAGAATGAAAAAATAAAATCAAAGTTCTTGCTGATTGCAGATGTATTTAATCAGTGGAAGTAAATGTATGAACAGGGCAGTGAAGGTGCTTTAGGAACTGGACAATAACAAAAGTACTCTATGATCTCTAGTGGACAATTATCTTTAAAGAGAATTAAACAATGATGTTCCTCTGGTAGAAGGGAGATGGCATTATGATAGACAACAGGCATCTATGAGGATGCTTCAGGCTCCAAGGGCAATTTGTGAGGATGAAAATGTAAATACAACATGATGAATGCTAATTATGATAGATGTGTGCATTTAAATGTAAAGTGACTGAGTGATTGAGAAGTACAAACGTGTTATTGTCATTGGTGGAAAGATCGTACACTTTTCAAATAAATCATTGCTTTATAATTGGGCCACACAAAGATAGTAGCGATCCATTTTAAACATGTCCCGGGAAACGTCTTATTCAAAGTGTACTATTCAAACACTTCATGTATTAAAGTGACTGAGTACTTAGTCACCATAGTAACAAATATTTGCCTTTTTGGACAGAACGCTATAGCATCTGCTGCTTCACCTCATGGTATGATTTTATTTTTGGAATTAAAGATTGCAAGCCAAACAAATATTTCCTTGCCACTGTCACAACTCCAATGTTTATTACTGTCACTACTCAATGCTCCGTGGGTTTTTGTTTGTTTTAAGCAAAATTTTCAAAAAATGTTGATAGTAAGCAATAAAAAGAAAGAAACAATACATTTTGGAATTAAAAATATATAATGCTGTGGAGCACCATTCCGCACATCCTTGAACAACATAAATCCCAGCTAGTAATGAATGAGTAAAAAATAGGATAATTTACTTTACAGGAGGAACAAAACTTTCATTAGATTTGTTACTGTTTGGTATTAGCTACAGCACTGCCAAGGATTTATAAAAATAAAGATTTTTCATAATGAAAATAGATTTGAAGGCTAGCAAAATTGATTTGGATATATCTACCATGTAAGAAACTGTTAATAAAGACTTAATAATAACGTGGATTTAGGGCATTTTTTTTACCTTTGGCAGAATGAATATTGTTGGCCACTACTGCAAAGCGAACTCTTCTCAGTATTAATGGAGCATATCAGCAAACCAACTGAAGTCATGAATGAACCTAAACGGTTTGTGTTCACTCATTTTGTGGGCCTGTTAACAATAATGGAAGAAAACAATTGACTACCTTAAATATAACCATCATTGTTTGCTACTTACAATATAGAAACTCACAAATGTACTGGTAATCAAAAGATGACATACCCTTATTGAAATTTCACCTGTTGACAACCTAAATGCTGAATTCAAAATAAATCATGCCAAACCTATTTTCACCATAACAATATCTTGTCATCAAGAATATTTAAATAAAAATGAATTGATTGCTTTTTTCTTAAAAGCAATTGGACATAAAAAATAAGAATCAATGCTTTGGCTGTGTATGTAATTTAACCAATCACAAACTAAATTATGTGCAAAGGTACCACCTAACACCAATTGAACTGACTCTGATTAGCCCTAAGTAAAACTCACTGTTCCTGTAAGATTTCCTTTAAGGTTTCTTGGTGACACCATGCCTAGAAAACTATGCTTCACATAAAGCTAACAAAACGTTTCTGGGATCTTTTTGCTGTAGGGTACAGATCAGTAGAGAAATACTAAAGAATTCACATATAATGGAACACTGTGCACACCATTATTAAGTGGAAAGGGTATGGCAGCACTAAGACATTATAGAACGTTCCTGACAAAAAGAAAAAAAAAAAACAATGATCAGAAAAGAAGAAAGACCATAAAGATGGTTACAGTGAGGCCAAAGGCAATGTCAAAAAAGGTAATAATACCTGGTCACTTCCTGCCTCATATTCATTTCAGGTATTTTCCAGAAGTCACAGCCATAAGGTAGCACAATTTTTCACATAAATTAACATTTATACCTATATACATTTTTCAAGATTACACATTCAGTTTCCCAAAACCAAATAAGTAAATGTCAAATTCAAGTTTGACATTGACAAAGGACAATGATGTTTTTACTCATGTCTCCCACAAACTAGTGACAGTATTACAATACCAACAACAGACAAAAAGATAATAAAAGCAATATATATGTCCCATTGTTTGTTGAGACTAGTGAGTGATGTTTGATGTGACACTAGTACAACTCATCACCCCATCCAAAGAACACAGCATCTACAGTAAAGAACAGTGGTAATTGTGTCATTCCAAGAGTCTTTAGTAGACATGGGGGCTCTGGTTAGGGTAGAGAGGAAAGTAAATGGCTTCCAGAAAGAAGATATTTTGGTGAAAAACCTGCTGACCTCTGCCAGAAAATGTTCACCTTTTCAACAAAACTACTCTTCAATGACAGACAGCCAAATGAAACAAAGAATGGCTAATCCAAATAAGATCAATGTCCTGAAATGAAGCGGTCAAAATCCAGACCTCAGTTCTTTAGAAAATTTATGGACTCACCTAAAGTAGGATGTTTAGAGGAAAGTCCCTCACTAAATAATGAAGGTTGAATTTCTCTAAATAACAGTGGTATAAAATTGAATGATGGTCTGGTAAATTGACATACTATATGCAACAATCAAAATAGGCAATATAACTAATGAAGGGGCTGAAAGATCATTAGCTCTTCATATATTGTTTTTCCCTCTTTCACATTTTAGGTTATTTTTAATAAAGTTATCCACTTGTCTTTCATTTAAAGGTTGTTGATTCGAATATTTTAGTAATCCTGATTTGAAATTTTGTTAGGAGGTGTAGACTTTTAATATTCAAAGCATTTCATAAAACACATGAAACCAATTTTCTTACTTGTACAGGTCAGTATAACCAGTCTTCTTTGAAATGATTAGTAATGAATTAAATGATTACAAAAACATTTATTAGACTATTAGAAAAATTTTAATGGGTACAGAAATGTCAGAAAGTTAAATTAGCTATCTGAGAAATGTCAGAAAGTTTTTCTTCACACAGAGAAACAATGACACATGGAATAAATGTCCAACTAGTGGGGCAGAGAGAAGTACTTTGGGGACCTTCTCAACCTTATTGTGGAGAAATTAAGTGGATAGAGTTAGCAAACCTTGTTGAGCTGAATGGACAATTTGCATCTAAATATTTCTAATATTCTAGTTCCCCTAATACTGACACACATATTGAATCATACAGAAGGTTATTCCCACCATTGGTATCTTTGTGAACTTGAGTTCTTTGGTAGTCTAGTGAGAGCTTATGAGGGAAAGATTAAGCACCCACATAGTGTGCAATCATCAGGCAAAAACTGAATAGACATTTTAAGTATAAATTTTTGTCAGGTTCAAGCGTAGTAAGTTCAGTACAGATATTTTACCATAGGAAGAGTGGTAGCACAGAGCTGTCATTCCTGCCTCATACTGTCAGTCTCTAAATATAGTTTACACATTCGCCAGATTATTTAACTGTAGAAGATTACCAGTTTTAGCACTAAATACCGGAAATGTGTTAGTAAGACTTGTCACTTATCATAAAAGTCTAGTCCTTTATGTTCTGTGAGGCAAACTAAATTAATTCTATTTTTCTTGATATATAACTTGATATGTACTGAATTGTATAGACTGTGAGTGATCATGTGACATTTGTCTAGTTGTTTACAGAACAAAGAAGGCAATTCACATCTAGGTATCAGCATTCAATCTTGTCAATAACAGTGCTTGGAGATGAAATTTCAAGGTGAAAAGTATATGTTGGAGGAAACTGTGCCCCAGGGGCTGAAAGGTTGCCATGGAAGAAGACAAGTAGTAAAATAAAACACACAGTCAGTTTTTTTTTTCAATATAGCTGAATCTTACAAAATGTATTTATTTATTTTTACTTTTTTTTGGTTTCTAAAATGACATGGCTGTGCTGTTTTGCAATATGTGTACAATTTCGAGATGCGGATCAATACTTGATAACACTCTTGGATTGAAAAATGGAAGTACTGTGTAAGTTTAAGATTTTGTCTTCACATTTGGACCTCACATAAATAACACTATGGTGAAGCAATAACATTGACTTGAAAAATACAGAACTTATCCTTTCACAGCAAATCTTCAAGTTAAAGTTTTCAGTACACAAAAGTTGCATTTCCCTTAATTTTATATTAACATTGGATTCACAGATGGTTTGAAAATGATATTTCCCTACAGTTTTGTAAAACACTCCAAAACAAGTTTAATGCAGCTAAATGAAATGTTTCCCTGGACCTCCAAAAATCTGAAATAGATTATAATTGTGTGATTTTCAGCTGTATCTGCTTTTTCCAAGGTCAGCTGAAACAAATATTTTAATGGGACCCTTAAGGAAATACAGAGGCACATTTGTACAAACAGAAAAGGCTTCAATTAAATAAGAACAAAGTACTCATTGAAGCATAAAATTACACTATTACTTGCCACTGGTGTGATGATCATGAACTTTATTCTCAGAAAGCCCTATATTGCCAAGACTGTTGAATTTTATAGTTTCTGTATATTTTTGAATATGACCCAGTTGATTTTACCAGTTGTGGGGTGATGATGATTAATGATGTGATCTACATGGATATTATTAACAAACAGGAAATAAAAACATCGCAGTAGACTTCCAAAATGTGATGCCTTATTTAAGCTCAGCATTACATTGCAATAGTTTTTGGTATGAATAGTTAAGATTTTGGGTTTTACAGAGACTGGTACTGCCCAGGGTGGCACGGTGGCGCAGTGGGTAGCGCTGCTGCCTCGCAGTTAGGAGACCCGGATTTGCTTCCCGGGTCCTCCCTGCGTGGAGTTTGCATGTTCTCCCCGTGTCTGCGGGGGTTTCCTCCGGGTGCTCTGGTTTCCTCCCACAGTCCAAAGACATGCAGGTTAGGTGCATTGACGATTCTAAATTGTCCCTAGTTTGTGGGCTGGCACCCTGCCTGGGGTTTGTTTCCTGTGTTGGCTGGGATTGGCTCCAGCAGACCCCCGTGACCCTGTAGTTAGGATATAGCGGGTTGGATAATGGATGGATGGATGGTAGTGCCCATTGTATCTCCTGGGGCCCAGCTTCAGTTCCCAGCACTGTCACTGCATGAACAGATTGCAGATGTTCTTGCCATGCTTGTATGGGTTTTTCTTTAAGTACTCAGGTTTCCCTCACATTTTAAAAGACATGGTGGTTTCTCAGTTCTGTGGGAGAAAGAGAATATACTCACCCCAGCGTCAAATCCAGAAGTTAACTCCAGGTCACATATGTATGAAACAATATGTGCATAAATATATAGACATTGACACCATTATGGGAGTCCTTTAAAATGATGGCAAAACAGATACCCCTTTCTTGGTATCCTATGCAGATAATGGTGCATTATAAATCTTAGGCTGCTCCTCAGCATCCTATCCAGGCAGTGGTCCATGCCAACGTCAAAATGGCCACCGTAGACTCAATAGACTTTGCAGCATATAATTAAAAATCACCAGAATAAGTTAAGAGAATAATATTAAACCTGGTACTTAATTTTCAAACCTAATTATTCCGGTTCCAAATCATGAAGCTGTTTCCAGTAGCATTAAATGCAATGCAGGGACAATCCATAGATGAGGTCCCAGACAACATTATCATTCACATGAGGTTGATTTTGAAGTGTAAATGCAAAAAATAATAATAATAATCAGTTGATCAAAAGTATGGACACCCATTTATTTTTTGCTAGAAAATTATTTAAGATGTCCAATCTCAAAGAGGGTGTAACAAAATCATACAAACTATGAAAAAAAAAACACATTTAAAACAGGTTTTTATGCTAATTATCACCAAAATAATTGCTTCTGCTTATTTGGACCTGGTGTTTCTGTGTACTTTTGAGCTCTAATGATAGGCAAACAGCTGAAGGGACAGACTGACACAGCTCTGGGCTCAAGGTGAAAGAATGGTCCAGAAGTGGAATCCATCCATTTGTCCTTTGTTATGAAGCCAAAGCCAAAGAAAAGCTTTGTCACTGATCTCTGGGATCCTTCTGCTCCGCGGATGGAATGTGCCTCTCGCGTCATATAAAGCTAAACTTCAATCACTCAATGTCCCAAGTCCCACTAGCAATTAAATTAAGAAAAGGCCCTGAAGCCCATTTTTCAGAGAGGACAATAAAATACATTAGCAGCACACAGATGTACAAAGCACGTTGGCAAATGTTAGCGTCAATGATTGTAAGGCATTCTGAGGGCTGAAAAAGATGTTCAAGTGTGTCACAAGTGTGATGTAAGGGAAAATTTTCTAATAGCTCATGCATTGTTTCCTGTTCTGAGAACTTTTATTTTTGTTTAATGCTTTGATATTATCTTTTATCCAATGTAATTTATTTAGCTCTTCTCTGCATCTATTCCTGCTCTACCCTTTGTGAAGTACTTTGATTATAGTAAATGTACTGGGTAAATACATTATTATTATTATTATTATTATTATTATTATTATTATTATTATTATTATTATTATTATTAT
>JANRMT010027041.1:62724032-62753924 GCA_026402145.1 Polypterus bichir lapradei
ATTATTATTATTATTATTATTATTATTATTATTATTATTATTATTATATTAGAATAATAAATGTTAAGCAGACACCCGTAGCTAAAGCAAAGCAAACACAAGGTTGGAAGAATTTAACTAGAAAAACATTTAATCTGATGCACCACAACAGTCCAATATACAAGTATAAATGGATTAGACAGTTTAATTCAGTTCAATTAATTCTCATAACATAGTTGTCCAAGTAAAACACAGCACATTGTACAATAACTAGTGAAAAATGGCAAAAATTGACAGACCAAATCCAAATATAATAAAACTTACATTTCTTGTTTTTTTCATTTGAATAGGTCTGGTGATGTAGACATGAATAGTTTCAGTCTCTTATAAGATCCATCTTTGCCAGGTGGTTAGTTGTGACTGTGCTGCAGGAACTTAATCAGGTGTCTGATTTGTGAACCATTGCAAGCAAACTGATGAAATCCGAAAACACCTACAGTGTCAGAACTGGACCATGGAGCAGGTGATCTGGTCTGATGTTTTTTTTGTTTTTTTTAGATGATGTGGATGGCAAGGTGCATGTGTGAAAGTTCACAGAAAGATGCATTATGGAAAGAAGAAAAGCCGGCGGAGGCAAAGTGATGCTCTTGGCAATATTCTGCTGGAGATCCTTGGGCCCTAACATTTATTTGGATGTTACATTGATACCTACCCCCGCCCACTTAAACATTATTGTAGGCCACATACATTCCTTCATTGCAACAGTATTCCCTGATGGCAGTGGCCTTTTTCAGCAGATTAAATGCACCCTATAAAAAATATTTGGGAAGAGTGTTGACTTGGCCCCCAAATTCTCTAGATCTCAATGTGATTGAAAATCTGTGGGATGTGCTGGAAAAGCAAGCCCAATCAATGGAGGCCCCAACTTACAACTTAAAGGACTTAAAGAATCTCCTACTAACTTCTTGGTGCCAGACACCATAGCACACCTTCAGAGTTCTTGTGAAGTCCATGTCTCAACGGGTCAGAGCTGTTTTGGTGGCACAAGAAGGACCTACACAATATTATGCAGTTGGTGTTAATGCTGTGTCTCATTACTGTATGCTTTGGAAAGGTAAAGTACTAAGTCTACTCCTGAAATCTCCTTGGATCCTTATATTTCATTAAAGGGTACTAAGCCTTTGCAATACAATGAAATAAGGCATTTAAATGATATGTAACCTTTTCTGCTTTTTATACAGCATACTCATAATTTTACAATAGTTTCTATATTTATATGCATTATGGTGGTTAGCACATCTGCATCACAGTTCTGGAGACCTGGTCTTAAATACAACCCCTATGCTCTCTTATTTGCAATTTATGTCATCTGTGTGAACTTGTGTTTTTTCCCTATCTGTACTCTGCTCTTCTACAATCTAAAGAGGTGCATATTATATTAATTGGCTACTTTAAACTGGTCCTTTATGAATAAATGTACAGTGGAACCTCGGTTTGCGAGCATAATTCGTTCAGGAAACGTGCTCGCAGTCCAAAGCACTCGTATATCAAAGTGAATTTCCCCATAAGAAATAATGGAAACTCAGATGATTCGTTCCACAACCCAAAACTATTCATATAAAAATGATTAATACAAAATATAAAGAAAAATACATAATACAAATTAACCTGCACTTTACCTTTAAAAAGAATCATGGCTGGTGTGAGTGAGTTTCTAAACTCTTGTGGGATTCCACCCAACAGGACGACACGCGGAAGAGCGTCCCAAAGCAATCGCAGTCTCCCAGCGCTGTAGCAGTTCGCCGTATAAGCATATCCAAGAAGATCGCAGACATGCTGTAAGCACCTGCCGTCGATGGGTGATAAAAGGAACATTATAAAGATCCAGCTACAATAAATAACCGCGCTGTTGCTGTTTCAAGCTGAATAAAGCTGGTGTTGTTAAAGTACTGAGACTCAGCTTCGTGTTTTGGGGCGCAAGACGGGGACTTGCACTTCACAGCACACACACACACACACAGTCACAATGGTGTAGTAAACAGTATACGCTCGTACGCCTGTTGACTACATGAGTGAGGCACGCAGACTCAGATGGAGAATAGGAGATGATTACCCTCAAGAGAAGAGAGAGAGACGCGCACAAGCGAGCGAGATAAGGAGAGAGAGAGAGATGTGCGCGGCGAGTGAGATATAAGGAGAGAGAGACACGCGCGGCGAGCGAGAGAGATAAGGAGAGAGAGAGAGACGCACGCATGGGACAGAAGAACAATCTGCTTAGTTGTGATCACATGACGCTCAGCAGATAAAATGTATCCATACTACTCGTATTGCAAGACATCGCTCGTTTATCAAGTCAAAATTTATTAAAAAATTTAGCTTGTCTTGCAAAACAATCGTAAACCAAGTTAATCGCAAACCAAGGTTCCACTGTAAATGTCTTTGTGAATTTGACCTGCGATAGACTGGTACTCACTTCCTTGTGTAGACTAATGACAGGTTAGCAACCAGTTCCTGTAGCTCTGAACTAGATTAAATGGGTGTTTGTGTGGATGGATGCCTAAATTTGTCATTATACATATTTTCTATCTAAATGTGGATTTACTATAAATTGATAATAAAGAAAATAAATATTTGATCAGAAGTTAAACCAAACAGTAATATTGTAACTATGTTACACTGCAGTTACAAAGATGCTAGCCACCCAGGGTGATTTTTTAGCTCAGGTGGCTAGATTTCTTGTGTGTACAATCCACAGTAAACCTGCAATCCCAACTAAGGGACATGCTAACATGACTCTGAGTAAACGTAATGTATACAGTATATAGTCGACTGTGATGTATTTTTCCAATTTCAGATTAGAATTCCAGGCTACTCTGAACCACTTCACTGAGGCCTAAAAAACAAGAAACCAAAATCATCTACCAAGATGTCCACGGACATTTAATTGATCCCTAGGCAATCACCATCATTGGCTCCTGTTCCAATAAATTCTTTAAGACTTTTGCTGTTACTCTACACTCTTAAAAAGAAAGGTATGAGAGTGGTTCTTCAGAGCAATGCCATAGGGGAACCATTTTTGGTTCCCAAAAGACTATTCCACATAAAGTTTCCAGAAAGAACCCTTATTTACTTAGATCTGTAACAGGCCCCATACCGTAAATAACCATGACTAGGTGGTAACAGATTTATGAAATACCAATGAGTCGTGATTTTAAAAGGTTTCTTGCTGCAAGCAATAACACAGGCTAAGTCCAGTTTTTCTAAATCTGCTAGTGTTCTGCTAGGTAGCCTAACATACATTAAAGATTTCAGATTTTTTTCACATATTAGGAAGCTTTTCAAAGCACAAGGAACTAAATTTGTATGTAATGAAACTTTCACAGAATGAAATGGTGCTTTGTCAAGCTATGAGAAACCACACAGCCCAGTACAGAACCATAAAGTGTTTTTAAAAAAACATTATTTTCAAGAGTGTAGGATTCTTTTTTACCTCCCTGAGCATTCTGTATTGTGTCTTAAGAGTCATATTGGCTGGGCACCCTTTAATAGAAAGAGTACTTAATCATCTCCAGTCATACAGTTCATCTAACTGAGGACTAATTAATATCTAAACTCTTTGAAATTACATGGAAACCCTTTCTAGCTTTATGCAAATCAACAATTCTTGATTGTAGATCTTCTGAGATCTCTTTTCTTACCAGGTATACTTCACATCAGCAGATGCTTCTTGTGAACAGCAAACACAAAATGTCTGAGTCTCTCTTATACATCAGAGTGTCTGTAAACCACACTTCCTATCTCGTCTCATTGATTGGACTCCAGGTTTGCCAACTCTTGACCCCAATTAGCTTTTGTTGAAGATTGCCTAGTGGTTCATATACTTTTTCCATTGTACACTGTAATTGTTTGAATGATGTATTCAATATGTATAAGAAAAATACAATAATTTGTATTTTTTGTATTTGTAGTGTTTGTTATTATAAGTCGGATGAAGATCTGACCATATTTTCTTGCCACTATATGCCACAGATGCTCTTCTTTAGACAGGTAATGGCAAGCAAAAGATAATAAGTTTTATCAGTTACAACCGAAATTCATTTAATAAAAAATAGAAAATGCCTTATCAAATGCAAAATTAATCATTTTTACAGTAGAATTTTCTTTATCTTTAATTTTTGGGTTCAAACTTAGATTATGGATTTTCATTCATGGATATTTACAAATCCTAGAGTGAGATCAAATAAGCAACTACAACACTCCTTCAAAAGGAAATATAAATGCATTTTTTATGCATGCTTACTTGTTTGGTTAACATGGCATTTTGTTCATGTTAAATGTTTTACGTAAATATACTCTATATTGTCACATTATTATTAATCAATACTGTTTGTTAATTATACATTCCAAAACCACACTTTCACCAGGTCAATTCAGTTTAGCAGTTCTATATAACAATGACATTCCCAGAGGAAAATCACATAAGCTAAAGAAGATCCTGGAAATGCCACTTGGAAGACAGTCCAGCCACAAATTAAACCAGGCTTCAAGCACTTTGAGACAGCAATGGTACCTCCTGTGACACCATGCTGCCCTGTTTCATTAATGATCTCAAGTAAACAGCAATGCATATTCTCAGTCCCTGCCATAAACTAGAAACTTCTGCAAATGTACAAAGAGGAATATGATTGCCTTTTAATTGTGTGAGAGCCAGCACACTCTCGGCTGCCTCATTTGCTAGCTAAAGGCAGTCATTGTGAAACAGCATGTCTCAGGCAGCCATCCAATAACGCCTTATTATTTCCTCTACAAATGCTAAAAAAAGCTCATGTAAAGAAAAATATGTTTATACTTTCCATACTTCAGAAAATGATATAAAAGAGCTGAGTATTTTTTAGTTATATGTGCAATCAATTTTCTAAACAGTTATTGGTTTCTTTATGCTTCTAAACATAAATATTCTTAATACAGACAAAACTACCATAAACAAGCAGAGATCAAACTCAATTAATGTGACTGACAGTGCCAGCAATTGTATCTCATCTTAAAGTGTTAGTGTCCAATTACCTTTTGTGTCCACATGCATGGAAAACTGTTGTTTTTCCATTAATTTATAATATATTAACTTTGAAGAGGAAATGAGTGCACACTGTAATGCATAGGTTAGTGAATTCAGTACCTGAAATAGCACAGCCATTCCCTTTTATCATGACGTAGTCATTACTAAATTAAGTGATCATGCCATGTCTTGTGTGCACTATATATAATTTCAAGCAAACAAGCAACTTTTCATTTTTGTACTCTTTGATTGCCTTAGCATATTGCACAGTAAAATTGGGTCAAAGGAGGAACCATACTGACACTGTGTTGATAAACAAAAATGATCTTGAATCTTTATCAAGGAGCAGTTTTAATTGCAAACCAGTGACTGACAGGAGGCCATACATGAAATAACCACTGCAAGTTATACTGCTTAGTCAATAAGGTTTTGCCATTGCAAATTACCAGCATAGAAAAGGAACAAGGCAAGTATGCAAAATTATTTGCAGTGTCAGAGAAAGTATTTGGTAGTATGGCACAAAACAAAACAAACCTGATGAATCCAGGACCTGACATTCCCTACGTAAAGCTGTCAATTTGTCTGTAAAATCTCGCTGTCTGATATTTCATCACATGGAAAGATATGGAATAATCATATTTCATTGATATTTTACATTCCCAGTTGTGTTGTGGTTGGCATATATGAGGTCAAAAATGTAAAATCATTACCACTGTAAAACAAACTCTATTAGAGCGATTTTGCTTAAAATGAATAGTCTCCTACCAGTTTACAGTTTTAGAGGTCTTGATCATTTTCATTTGGATGGATTGATTCATTGTTTTCAGATTAATTTGTGTTTATTTATTTATTTATACTTCTTGTGTCCACAGACTTGTATGCATCTTGGTAAACAGACACATACACGGACATAACTCTGAAAATGCTCAAAACATGTTCAGGGATGCCAAAAATTCACTAAACTGCATCAGCATTTCAGATGCTGTGTAAATGCACTGAAAGTTCATACTCTGACTTCTGAACCAATCACAATACTCTATCTATCTATCTATCTATCTATCTATCTATCTATCTATCTATCTATCTATCTATCTATCATATAGCACATTTTATTTATCTACTTTATACATAAATAGTATTTTCCCATTCTGAATTTCTTCGATTACTGCATATTTTTGACACTGAATGTTTTCAGGTCTTCAAGAAAAGTCAAGTATTAGCTAAAAAAGCACCTAACTGACCAAACAGCACCTAACTGATTAAATAGCACAGTTTTTAAATTGACATTTATTGAATGAACAAAGTTATACATTATCAGAGTATACTTTTAATACAATTACTGATGATAAGTGCAAGTGGTGTACAATTTTAGTTGAATTACACTGCACTTTAAAAGTATGCATTACTTGGACGTTTTCACAGAAAACTTTAATTTAAAAGTGAAAACAGATCCCTTCAAAGGGATCTCAATTGATTACAGAAATAAAACACAGAATAATTGATTGCATTAGCAGCATTCACCCTTCTCAGGTCAGTATTTAGCAGATGCACCTTTGGCAGCCATGACAGCCCTGAGTCTGTGTGTTCAGGTCTCTTCTTCTTTGTGAAACTGCTCGGGCTCTGTCAGGTTGTATGGTGATCTGAGTGAACAGCCTTTTTTCGAGTCCAGCCACAAATACTCAAATGCATTGACACCCAAACTCTGACTTGGCCTCTCCAGAACTTTAATATTTTTGTTTTGAAGCCATTCCTATGTAACATTGGCAACTTTGGCTGTATGCCTGGTGTCGTTCTCTTGCTGGAAATCAAATCCTCTCCCAGTGGTGCAGGTTACCTGAAGACTGCTTTCCTCCAGGATTTTCTTATATTTTGCTGCATTCATTTTACCTTCCAGCCTCATAAGCTGTCAAGTGTCTGCTGCTAAAAGGCATCTCCAAAAATGATGCTGCCACCACACTATTTCATGGTGGAGATGGGGTTCTTATTGATAATATGCAGTGTTTGGCTTAAGCAAAACATGGTGTTTAGTCTGAAAAAAAAGCTTTATTTTGGTCTCTCAATCCATAAATCTTTCTTCTAGCTGAATTCAGAGTCTCCCATGTACCATATGGTAAACTCAAGCCAAGCTGTCATGTTTGTTTTTTAACAGTGGCTTCCACTTTGCCACTCTCCCATAAAGCGGCAACTGGTGAAGCACCCATGCCATACTGTCAATTTCTTAATGATTGATTTAACTGGACTCCAAGGGATATTCAGTGACTTGGATATTTTGTTGTATCCATTCCCCATGACTTGTGCTTTTCAATCAACATTTCTCATTTTGTCTTCATTGTGTAGGTTAGGCCACCATACTGACTCACCAGAAGTTGAACTTAGAAAATAGGATGCATTTACTATTTATATTTAAATGCCAGACAGGTGATCTCCATTGAACTAATTCTACGACTTCTAAGACCAGATGGCTGCACCACTGATGTTAAAAGGGGTTGAATACTTATGTGATCAATTTTATTTGTACTTTATATTTATAATTCATTTATACCACTTTGCAGAGATGCTTTGTTGTGTCAAAAAATTAATCTAAATCCACTGTGATTCAATTCAACCTTGAAAGAAAGGGTATAAGATTTACAAAAAAATATTTTACAAAAGGAAAAACAGTGGGATGAATAAGGCCACAACATGCACGTTATTTAAGGGTTTTAAATATGAGGCAAATGTGCTTCAGAGGCCAAGTACATTAAGAAGAAATCAAACTTCTAAGCCTGGAGGAATTTTACCAGTAGGACTAAAGATGTTGTCATAGATTTTCTTTTCAGTTATAGTAGTTAACTGCAGTGTTTTTTTCTCCGTAAAGCCTTGGCTGTGCTTCAATTTTCTGCTTGTGAGGTCATTAGCCCGAAACAGCCATGGTCAATTTGTTAGCCTATGTTTCACTGAGCTAAAAACAAATTATTAACCTGAAGTCCTCTTTTGACCTGGCAGTGACTGAAAAAACACACCTTGCATGCCCGGCTTGGTATGAAAAGTATGAATGAAATGTTCAATATGCCGGTGCGTTGTGTACATGTATTCCGCGCTCACCAGTTGGCTGACTACCATCCTTTACTGCTTATGTAATTTTTTTCCTACGAGTGAGCTCCTCGATCAAAACCCAACACTCACTCTCCGCGGGCAGACAAGGAAGAGGAAAGTCGGCAAACTCAGAGCTCTGTGTGTGATGAAGCGCACCCGAGGTCCGTCCGAGGATGACGGCATGTTTGTAAATCTGTGTAAACAGGACAGCTCCTCTCAATAATCCGGATGCGCCCAGATGGCTTTGGCATCATTCAAAATGCGCGACTCCAGTCCTAGTGTTGTTTCTTTGCTCAGGCGGTCTTTGAAAGCTACGCCAATAACAGAACTTTAAAAGTCTGCAGTTGTGTCTTTATCACTGCTGGTGCGGCTAACGTTCTTCTGGAGAAAAAAAACTCTTGATAAATTCTTTCTTTCTTTCTTTCTTTCTTTCTTTTCCATATGTTGTTAGCGCACTTAGTGTAGCGAACCAAGATCTGACGTGTGCACCCAAGTGGAAAAGTTAATTTTTAACTCGCTTCAATGGGCGATTCGCCCGCACTTGGCAGCACTGCAGATCCAGACGCATCACAGCCCCTGCGCTTAAAATGTAGGCAACGGTTTTAGAAGCTACAAACACTGTCATCTCAAAGCTGTCTGCCATGGGTAGCGGCAGCAGCAGAGGGAGAAAAGTTTCGGCCGCAATAGAAAAAGATGCGAACACCCTGCACAAGGGTGTCAAGCAGGGGGAGCTGGAAGGGGACAATCGTCTTTACAAAATTCAGAAGTTGTCGCGCTTCTGCCAACCTCGTGCCCGTGCCGCACCAGACTGTCATAGTGAAGGAAACGAGTCGGATTTTTCGCTTGACGAAGAAGATGCAGATGGAGAGGGCAATGAAAGGAAGTTAGACCGAGCGCAAGCAGAGTTGGAAGGGGACGACTTCAGTTCTAAGAGAAAACATCACCAAGGGTCCTTCGCGCGCTCCAACACCTACAGTTTCTGCAGTTCCCGACAGGTGTACCCTGGACCCGATTTCAGTTCAACCCCTTATATCCAGACAGGAGTACCCAGAAAAGGACTCGCCGGACACTTAAGCGCGAATACAGCGCCGTCGTACTTTGGGAGAGAAGGGGTGAACGCATGTGCAGCGTCCGCGACTCCTGCTTGGGGACATCACCTGGAAAGTCGCGATCACAGAAATGTGAGTAACCTGCAACGGACGTAAGAGATAATCCTATTGTGACAATTTATCTGGGTGCCTTGGCTTCGTTTATTTCGCATATGTTTCGTAATTCTTTAGTAAGCTTTGTTTCAAGTTTTACTCAGACGCGCTTGGTCTTTTCCTGAGTTTTGTTTTCTTCTAAAGGTAAACTAATAGTTTTATATGAACGTATTATACGTACATTTCAGTAATGTTTGTTTTATACAGTGCCGTTCGTCATGAATATCACGCAAAAGTGTTTTTATCAGTATGCACAGTACGATTTAGGGACTAACGCGCTGGTGTGTCCTGAGGACGAGTGATGAGATATGAACTTACAGCCCAATAGTCGTGAGCCCAGCGCCTTACTATATCAGATTCTGATTGCCTCAATTTATAAATATATAAGATTTCGAATGCAAGTCCAAGTCCCACACATAACACCAATCCATCACTTAACCAAGTGTTTTGACTCTCAGCTAAAATTTTAAGCACACTGTGCGAATACAGGAAACCACTGCTGCATATCCAGCTGCGGAAATTAATGTTTATACACTAGGCTAAACAATTTTTCTTTACATATGGAAATTCCTCATTGCACATTCCCACCATCTCATAAAAATACCATCTTTTCAGGGTGGATCTAGAAGAAAAATATTTAAAGTATGGCTGAAATATACTGTAATAGCAGTCCTGTATACCCTTGTTAAGCTATACCAGCTCCAAAAATGTTTGATTCTAATTTAAAACAGCTCGAAATAGATTTCTACATGCTCTGTTTGTTTTTACATTCAAACTGTTTGTTCATTACAATTCATTCTCGTTATGTTTTAGTTTGTGTGAATAGGTCCTTTATATTTTGCTTGAAGGTTGCTATGTTTTTCAGCACACCCCAACTCTAGAGCTCTGAAAGATGATCTGAGGGTTGGAGCAGCTCCATGAAAGCATGACACAGATGTATCCTGTTGACCAAAGCTGTTCTCATGTGTGGACACACCATTTAAAACGATGGGTTCAGTAAATCATTACATTTTCCAATATTTTATATATTCACTTTTGTGCTATGAAAATGTTGCAGACTCAGTAAATTCATCCATTTAATTTCTAAACCCATTTTTCACGTTAAGCTGAAGTCTGTTCTAACTGCAATGGACACACAGCAGGAACAAAAGAACCAGACAGGTCACCACTTCTGCCCGCATATATGATGTCCCTTATCGACCCACTGAGTAAAAATATCAACCTTGGGTGTTTAAAGTTTGCAATTTTGGGGGTGTCCCAGGGATTGCTTAGTCGGGAGAAAACTGTTCTGGTGACAGCTGGCAGGCAGCTCCCATATTTTAGGAAGACTGCTATTAAAATTGTTAAAGGAACAGGCCGTTATAGTTTCTTTTTGTGTTTTTAATGTAGCTCTCTTATGTGTGTTCCATACACCACCCAGAAGCTTCGTCTCCTTATGGACCATATTGGCATGATTTCAGAATGTGTTACTCATTTCCCAAGTTTTTTTTTTTTTTTAACTTAACTTTAAAGTCATTTTTTTAATAATGTGAACAGTGAATTATTTTTCTTATTTGGGATTTTAGTAGTTGGTGCCATGGCAATGTAGTGATAAGCACTGCGGTTGGCTCAAAGCTCCATGGACCTGGGTTCAATGCACATCCCTGCTGCTGGCTGCATGGAGTTTGCATGTTCTTGTAGTACTGGTGGAAACATCAGTAGTTTTGTCACTTGCACAGAGGACTGTGAAATTCTTACTTGCATGTCCAACTAACATTGCTACTATCCTGCATGATAAACTAGAGATAGAGGTTGGTAGCATGCGCTGATAGCGTGTTGACTCACCCACCACATGACAAACCACCTGGATTTGGACCTGACGGCAATGGGTGACACCTCAGCGCAACACTGGCAAAGTGTGAGGTTTTTAACGGTGGCTGGGGTGCCAATCCTGCCACCTACTCCCAAGTTTTGCTTGTAAGTTGGAGAACATGCTTGCAGGGCTGGGTGCAGATTAATGTCATACCCAGGATGAAGCAATTGCAGGTTAAAGTCCTTGCTCAAGGGCCCAACGGAGTAGAGTCACTTCTGCCATTTATGGGATTCAGACCGGCAACCTTTCAATTGCTGGCACAGATCCCTAGCCTTAGAGCCACCACTCCACCCATATAATAAACAAGAATATATTAAAATACATAACTCCATTTTATTTAAGAGTACTTTGGTTTTCCTCATATATTTGCATCTTAGGTTAATTTGAAGCATCTGAAAGGGCCTGGCACAAGTGAGTCTCTTATCTGTGTGTGTGTGCCCCTGTGATATGGTTCCTGCTTTCTACTCAGTTCTCAAATTTTAAGCTCTGATACACTTTTACCATGAAATAATACAAAAGGTTTAGAAAATGGGCTTTGGTAATGATCTGGGGCATGCTGCTAGGCTGAATGGTGCTGTTAAGTTTAACGCACATACATGCTCTGACCCAAACTCGACTCTTCAGGACTTTACTACTCAATTACTGTATGTCATCCATGTTTGAAGTCAGATATCCTCAATGCAAGTCTAAAGTGCATCCTGTTTTGGATTTATTGTATGTTCGTATCAGCTTTACTGATGCCTGTGGGCTTTAACATGAGTTGCATCAGCAGCATTTGCCATAACTGGCAGAAAAAGCCATAGCAAGTAATCAATGCAAAATTCCAAACTACACAACTGTTTAAGGAGCGGCACGGTTATGCAGTGGTAGCGCTGCTGTCTCAAAGTAAGGAGACCAGGGTTGACGTTCTGCGTTCTTCCTGTGTGGAGTTTGAATGTTCTCTTCATGTTTGTGTGGGTTTCCTCCAGGTGCTCCGGTTCCCTCTCCGCAGTCCAAAGACATGCAGGTTAGGTGGATTGTCAATACTAAATTGGCCCTGGTGTGTGTATGTTTGCCCTCTAATAGACTAGCACCCTGTCCAGGGTTTGTTCTTGCCTTGTTCTCTATGGTAGCTGAGAAAGGCTCCAGCACCTCCACAACCCTGATCAGGACTAAGCAGGTGAGGATATGGCAACTGGGTACCATAAGTAATGAAACATGAATATGGTGTTTATTCTTGTAAAGATAGCTTACTAAAATACCAATCATTAGAAGCCCAGCATGGTTCTAACTACAGAATGAATATTTTTATGATTTTGATTACAGTGAGGCTGAAATAATTGTAAGTGTTTAACTTAAATACCTTTTTAAATTCCAAGCATGACTAAATGGCTGCAAGCAACTGAATTATTCTGAAAAGCAGCATCATAGCTATGGCAGTCATCATCAGCTGTAGGATCTTCTTCTTCTTTCGGCTGCTCCCGTTAGGGGTTGCCACAGTGGATCATCTTCTTCCATATCTTTCTGTCCTCTGAATCTTGTTCTGTTACACCCATCACCTGCATGTCCTCTCTCACCACATCCATAAACCTTCGCTTAAGTTTTCCTCTTTTCCTCTCCCCTGGCAGCTCTATCCTTAGCATCCTTCTCCCAATATACCCAGCATCTCTTCTCTGCACATATCCAAACCAACGCAATCTCACCTCTCTGACTTTGTCTCCCAACCGTCCAACTTGAGCTGACCCTCTAATGTACTCGTTTTTAATCCTATCCATCCTTGTCACACTCATTGCAAATCTTAGCATCTTTAACTCTGCTACCTCCAGCTCTGTCTCCTGCTTTCTGGTCAGTGCCACCGTCTCCAACCCATATAACATAGCTGGTCTCACTACCATCCTGTAGACCTTCCCTTTCACTCTTGCTGATACCCGTCTGTCACAAATCACTCCTGACACTCTTCACCACCCATACCACCCTGCCTGCACTCTCTTTTTCACTCTCTTCCACAATCTCTATTACTCTGTACTGTTGATCCCAAGTATTTATACTCATCCACCTATGCCAAATCTACTCCCTGCATCCTCACCATTCCACTGACCTTCCTCTCATTTACACACATGTATTCTCTCTTATTCCTACTGACCTTCATTCCTCTCATCTCTAGAGCATATCTCCACCTCTCCAGGGTCTTCTCAACCTGCTCCCTATTATCGCTACAGATCACAATGTCACAGGAAACATCATAGTCCACGGGCACTCCTGTCTAACCTCGTCTGACAACCTGTCCATCACCATTGCAAATAAGAAAGGGCTCAGAGCCAATCCCTGATGTAATCCCACCTCCACGTTGAATGCATCCATCGCTCCTACCGCAGACCTCACCACTGTCACACTTCCCTCGTACATATCCTGTACAACTCTTACATACTTCTCTGCCACTCCTGACTTCCTCATACAACACCACAGCTCCTCTCGAGGCACCTTGTCATATGCTTTCTCCAGGTCCACAAAGACACAATGCAACTCCTTCTGGCCTTCTCTAAACTTCTCCATCAACATCCTCAGCGTAAACATTGCATCTGTGGTGCTCTTTCTTGGTATGAAACCATACTGCTGCTCACTAATCATCACCTCACTTCTTAACCTAGGTTCCACTACTCTTTCCCATAATTTCATGCTGTGGCTCATCAAGTTTATTCCCCTGTAGTTACTGTAGTCCTGCACACCCCCCTTATTCTTACATATCGGCACCAGTACACTTCTCCACTCCTCAGGCATCCTCCCACTTTCCAAGATTCCATTAAACAATCTGGTTAAAAACTCCACTGCCATCTCCCCTAAACACCTCCATGCTTCTATAGGTATGTCATCTGGACCAACGGCCTTTCCATTTTTCATCCTCTTCATAGCTGTCTTTACTTCCTCCTTGCTAATCCATTGCACTTCCTGATTCACTATCTCCACATCATCCAACCTCTTCTCTCTCTCTTTCTCTTCATTCATCAGCCTCTCAAAGTACTCTTTCTATCTGCTCAACAGACTCTCCTCGTTTGTGAGTACGTTTCCATCTTTATCCTTTATCACCCTAACCTGCTGCACATCTTTCCCAGCTCAATCCCACTGTCTAGCCAATCGGTACAGGTCCTTTTCTCCCTTCTTAGTGCCCAACCTCTCATACAACTCATCATACACCTTTTCTTTAGCCTTTGCCACCTCTCTCTTCACCTTGCACATTATCTCCTTGTACTCTTGTCTACTTTCTGCATCTCTCTGACTATCCCACTTCTTCTTTGCCATCCTCTTCCTCTGCATACTTACTATATCTGCTGTAGTTTCCCAGCTGTCTGGTAACTCTTCACTGCCACCCAGTGCCTGTCTCACCTCCTCCCTAAACTCAACCTTGCAGTCTTCCTTTTTCAACTTCCACCATCTGATCCTTGGCTCTGCCCTCACTCTCTTCCTCTTCTTGATCTCCAACATCATCCTACAGGCACCCATCCTATGCTGCTTAACTACACTTTCCCCTGCCACCACTTTGCAGTCTTCAATCTCCTTCAGATCAATTCTTCTGCATAGGATGTAATCTACCTGTGTGCATCTTCTTCCACTCTTGTACGTAACCCTATGTTCCTCCCTCTTCTTAAAATACATATTCATTACAGCCATGTCCATCCGTTTGGCAAAATCCACTATCCTCTGACCTTCTTCATTCCTCTCCTTGACACCATATCGACCCATCACCTCCTCATCCCCACTGTTCCCTTCATCAACATGCCCATTGAATTCCACTGCAATCACCACTTTCTGTCCCTTGGGTACACTGTTCATCACTTCATCCAACTCACTCCAAAAATCTTCTTTCTCACCCATTGCACACCCAACATGCGGTGTATACACACTAACAACATTCATAATCACACCTCCAACTTCCAGCTTCATAATCATTACTCTGCCTGACACTCTTTTCACCTCCAAAACACTCTTGACATACTGTTCCTTCAGAATAACTCCTGCCCCATTTCTCCTCCCATCCACACCATGATAGAACAATTTGAATCCAGCTCCAATCCACCTGGCCTTACTCCCCTTCCATTTAGTCTCTTGCACGCACAATATATCACCCTTCCTTCTCTCCATCATATCTGCTAACTCTCTTTTCTTACCAGTCATACTGCCAACATTCAAAGTTCCTACCCACTGTTCCACTATCTTTGCTTTCCTCTTTACACGTCTCCCCCCTCTTCTTCTCCTTCTTCTTCTTCGGCCAACAGTAGCCCAATTTCCGCCAGCACTCTATTGGCTAACAGTACTGGTGGTGGTCGTTGTTAGCCCGTGGCTCGACCGATCTGCTATGGAAATTTGTATTGTTGTCCGCATATTGATTTGGCAAAATTTTACACCGGAAGCCCTTCCTGACGTAACCCTCCCCATTTATCCGGGCTTGGGACCGGCACAAAGAAACACACTGGTTTGTGCATCCCCTGTGGCTGGGTTTCATCATCAGCTGTAGGATAATGGGATAATGTGTTATATTTTGACCTGTCAGACCTACTGGTAATTGTATTAATAAAAATAACCTTTACAAGAGAATTCTCCTGAAGATCTGCATGACTTTATTTTATACAACAGCTTGCTAAAGTTGTTCAATCCATTGCTGTTTCTTGCCTCCTTGTGTAATGTGTCTCTGGGACACATTATGCCCAACTTGCTCTCCAGAGCAGGCTGAGCAAGTTCAATTAATAGTGTATGAATGGTGCAGAATAGTGGGGATGGCCCTGCACCCTTATGGTTTGCTCTGCAGCTCCTTAACCAATAGTTCACAAGGAGCATATTCAGAGTTTCTGTTTTTTGAGTCACAAATATCTAATAGTGTACGTCTCTTTCAGTTTGGCTGACAGTTGGCTGTTTGATTATACATAAAAATAACTACATTTCTTTACTTTCTGTCATTTTCCTGATTCCTTTATCTGCCAATATTTGATACTACACATTAGATAAGTCTGTGCTGGTTATAAACCAACAAACCATTTCCTTTTTGATAACTGAACTTCATCACATTTTGTCATTTTTTCTTGTGCTTATTCTGAAGTTAACAGACAAATGTCTCATATGATTACATTAATAATTTCAATTAATTTTCTGTTTGAAATAAAAGTCTGTAAGTACTGTGGTTGAAGTAGCTGTTAACTGGAATGTTCTGTTTGTGTAGAAACCTTCAGGTTAAATGGAGTTACAAACTACCATTGGGTTAAGTGGTAGAATATTAGCTATTGTTCCAATTTCAGAGCACTTGAGCTATGTTTTAGTTACTGGTTGGAATACCATCTGTGTTGAGTTTGTATGTTCCCCCTGTGTCTATCTATCTATCTATCTATCTATCTATCTATCTATCTATCTATCTATCTATCTATCTATCTATCTATCTATCTATCTATCTATCATGTGGTTATCCTTCCATAATCCAAAAGACATGAAGTCTGGTGGCCTGGTATCTCCAGATTGTCCATATGTGGCCAGTGTGTGAATGTGGGTGTCCTGGAGTGTTTTGTGACCTAATCAGTGCTGGGTTTTGTCTTATTCCAGTTGCTGCACGGACCAGCTCCTGCTCTCCACATCTTTGTCAAAGAATAAAAATGTCACTAAAATGGAGGTTTACCAGTGCTGTGCTAAATTTGACAAAAATATAAATGGCTGGCTGCCACCCTCTCTCAGCATTCGCTCTAAAGAGTCAACTTGAATTTTATATGAAAACAACTTTTACAAGCATTTAAGCCTTCCAGTCTCTGTGAAATTACATGTCTTCTTATTTCTTTTTAAATTTAACAGTAATCTTTATTCTTTATAGATATTAAATAAGAGCTTTGCTGTGCTTTTTTCAGAGCCAGAGTGAAGATTTTGATGTACTTAAAGAGGAAGCCACCAGACAAAATGTACGGAGTTCTGTTGTATTTTATCAGTTACTTTATGCTGTTTTATCTTTGCACTTTCTCAACAGGTAAAATTTCATAGTTTCATTTTTTCTCTTTTCTTTAACTTAAAGGGTTCTCTGGCACCTCTGACACCTCAGGATTTGGAAAACAACAACGTTTCAGATAAGTACGTATCAGTTTTCAGTAGGCCATTTTGCCCATTGTATCTTAAATGTGGCTTTTCTGAGACCATTTCCATTAATTCTGTTTTTTATATGCATGAGGACACATTTTAATCAGTCATTTTTATTTGAGGTTTTGCTTTCAAGAAATTGAAATAATTTTAAGTTCTTTCATGACACTATTTTGTTTTATATGGTTTCCGCCATTTACTTTGCTTGCTGTTTGTACTGCATTACGTATAAACTATGCAGGGATAACCAGGATTATGCAATGCATGATGTCACTGTTAAAGGTCAGCTTCATGCAATTCCTGGTTGTCCAAGATTTTGGATATGACCAAACCTTCTAGTATGCTTACTTTGTTCTTCAGTGTTTGTGCTTCACAATCCTTTGCTTTTTTGAACCCTGATTTGAATATCATTTAGATTTCCCAATTACAGAAATTAGACCATTATCTATCATGTGTATAAGATACCTTTCATCTTCTTCTTATGCAGCTATATCCCGATTCTATATTCCTATACACTACTATGGTTCTATCTCCTGGCAGTTATTTGTCTCTGCTTGTCTATGTCCTTTTGCATTTTGAGTGCATTGCTTTTGGGTGTGTGTGTTCCCACTGGTTTCTTCATCTAAAATTGTTTTACCTTATTCATTTTCTTGTCCTGGCAGTTACTTTTTGTTTGCTCTACAGTGGCCTTTCTAAATTCAGGTAGGTACTAAAATCATATTGTAAGGACAGGTTAGCAGAGCAAAGACTTGTTGATTCATCCATAAGGTCTTCATTTTTTAATTTTAAAGATTTAAAATTACTAACAGCTTGTCAAAGGGCTCAGAACCATATTTTATTTTCTTTGCTTATTTCCCTGTCGCAGCCATAGTTGTTGGTGAATCACAAACACTTTTTTACCAATGAATACAATGTTTTAAGCTATTAACAGCTGTCATGCTATACATGACAGCAAATTATTGATGAGACAGATCGAGAAACTGGTGTAAGTTGAAACTGAGAGACCAAGAACACATAATAACAAAGTTAAATTGTGACACAAACTCAAAGTCAAAAATGGGAGAAGCAAAGTCAAATAACAGTAGACCAAAGAAGGAAATAGCAAAGCAAGAAGCGCAAAATGATTTTTAGGTCTAAAATAGTGAACTTGCACATGAGGACAACCTTTTAACCCATCATGTTGTTATTGTAAATAAGCTTGATGAACTCCTCTCATTAGTCAAAAATCTTATATTCTTATGATCCAGAAATGGTCCCAAAGAGGACATGAATAAGACATTTTGAGTCCACTACCTCCATGGACAAGCTCTTACGTAATGCTATAGGTGCTTATATTTCCAACTTTAGGGTTTTACTTTACTTTTACTATTCCTTACATATCAATGATTCAATATTTTCATTTTCAATTAAATTAGATAATTAATTCTGGGAGCAACTGTTTTTTGTCACATGGTGTGTTATAGTAGAAAACTGTTGTTTTGGTTATAATACTTCATTTTCAAATGTAGTTAATCCAGTTCAAAGTTATGGGAACCAGGAGTCTGTCCTCATAGCACTGGCACTAGGCAGGAACCATCAGAATTTCATTCCATTATAGGGCCCACTCATGCACACATACAGATTTACACTGGTATAAGAATTAAGTTGGAATTTTAACAATGGTGGATTGTTATGCTGATTCAGTCCATTGTGCAGTGACGTATCCCAAAGTTACAAGTCCATCTCTTTTAATGGTCTAGTTTGCTACACAGAGTGTGCAGTCACATTGTTTTAAAGATAATCCTCTGCTGTCATTTTAAAATGACTGAGACATTGGGACAATTACCCAAGTCCCTGCAGGTTTTATTTTTTTTGTTTTTTTTCTGTCCTTGCTGGCCATCAGACCTTAATTTTATTCTATCCATCCATCCATTATCCAACCTGCTATATCCTACCACAGGGTCATAGGGGTCTGCTGGAGCCAATCTCAGCCAACACAAGGCAGGAACAAACCCCGGGCAGGGTGCCAGCCCACTGCAGGACACACACACACCCACACACTAGAGAGAATTTAGAGTCACCAGTCCACCTAACCTGCATGTCTTTGGTCTGTGGGAGGAAACCCACGCAGACATGGGGAGAACATGCAAACTCCACGCAGGGAGGACCCAGGAAGTGAACCCAGGTCTCCTAATTGCAAGGCAACAGCGCTACCCACTGCTCCACCGTGCCACCCTTAATTTTATTCTTATTTTAATTTTATTTTTTATATTTTGTCTTTTTTCTCTTTCTTCATCATGTAAATCACTTTGAGCTACATCATCTGTATGAAAATGTGCTATTTAAATAACTATTGTTGTCTTTTTCTGAGTATCAGGCACATTGCCTTTCATTTCTTTCTTCTCTGTCTCATGCTGTTGTTTCATCAGTCTAAACTGGCAATTCTGAAGAATCTGTCACTCTTTCATCATCTTATGCCCAATAATTTGTCCCTAGTCTTAATTTTATGCTTGTTGTCACTATCTATTCAATATGCATTTAATGCAGTAGACCTCATACTCCTTCCTTTTTCTGAGGAGCTGGCTTAGCTCAGATATACATCTTAGGAGCTGAGTATCGCAATGTAAAATAATTTATTCAGGTAGCAGTGATTTGCCGTGTGCTTACAGTCCAGCTGACAATTCTTTTATTTATAGATTTGGTAGTTCGGCTGAGCCACTAAGTTTTGAAGTTAACTTCTCAAATCCTGTCCTACATGGTAATTGGAAATTAGCTTTCACAATCCAAATGCTTTTTAGTCAATATGTCCTAATAATGCATAACAAAAATACATGTTCCCAATTTGAATGCCTAAGTATTGCTTTCTTTTGCCCACAGGCATACCGAAACGTTTTCTCCCACCGGTGCCTCTGTGTTTTATGACGGGTCTGAAGAGGAGCTTATGGCCAGCATTGAGCGAGAATACAGCTGACCTGCTTCCAGAGGCCCCAAGTACCATGGAAACCAAAGCACTTTTCAGCTAAAGCAAGTTGTCTGAAGGGGTGATAATGCACGAACAACTGATTTTTATAGTGAAACAGTAAAACCTGTTTATGCATCCACTTCAAAGTAGACTTCTCTAAAAGAGATGTTTTTGGTTGTTGTGAGGGATGGATAAACTTTTTTTTTTACTGCTTTTAATGACAAAGATGTGCATTACATTTTTCAAAACATTACGAGAAAAGAAAAGCTCAGGACTATCGATGTTTTTCTGGATGTCATGTAGACGGAATTTAAATGCATCATACCAGACACACTACAGTGAACATAACCATGAATCTTTATTGTGTAAAAAGAGAAATCTGAGATTCCAACCTCCATGGAAGGTCTGACATAGATTATTCCAAGCACTTCCAGCCTGCTGCCGGATTTTCCAAGTTCACATTTCCTTTAAATGAACACATTTGTTCTTAGTGGATTTTGAAGTATTGACTGCTTATAAAGATGTGGAAGAAATGTGATGAATTGTACCACAGCAGTCAAAAAGGATTTAGATGAGTACTAAAAGCTGTACTTCATGTATCCCATCTCTTTAAACGTTTTAAACTTTGCATTAATTGCATTTAGGTTTTATGCTTACTTCACAGAATGCGGTTATAAAATGTCACTGGCAACAGATGTTTCTGCATTATACATAACTGAAAGGCTGTTTTTTTCCTTATTTTTACTATGTGACACATTGTAAAAATGACTTCAGCGTTAAAGTCAGATTGGCAGGTGATCAGAAAAAAAGAAACAGAGTGCAGAGAGAATGTTTTTCTTATCCTCTGGTCTGGCTTGTGTGTTCCTTGAGGTTTCCACATATGCTTCATTTCCTGACCTCACCCAAAATATCCTAATTTTGCTGCTCTAGACAGGAAAACTGAATTGCGCCAAGCGCATTGGAATTCAGATCCAGCGAGAAGGGGAACGGCCTTTCCACCACTTCATCATTCTTCTTTTCGATTCTGACAATGACTTAGTGTATCAAGTTATTTTTTTTCTTTAAGACCTGCGTTGGTGCACATGGAGTCAGTGGAGAGCCTGCCTGCTTTAGTGTAGACTTTTTAAAGATGGGCTTGGAGCAAGTAGGTAAATAACTGTTGAGGATTTTTTATTTTCAGCCCAATTCTACTGTGCTTTAAACAAATTTATTTTTAAATGACACTTTCTGAATAGACATCTGGATTACATCCAACCTTTTACTTGAACCAAAAGTAATGAATATTCATGAATATCTCTGAGCATCATCCTTTGACTTATGCAGTTTATGCCACCACCGTAGAGGTAAATTGTCACTGTGCAGGCCTACAGGGCACCCATGGCAAAAACAGGGGAACACTGCCCCCTAATGTACAACTTCTAAGCAAAAAAAGGAACACTTAATTTTTTAAACTTTACTAAATCTATTAACATCAAAATGAAAAGTGCTTGAAGATATAATGAACAATGGTTATTTACCATTAGTAGTTTTATTGCTTTGCTTCTACTATAGTAAACTCCTTAATTAAAATGGAGTGTTCCAACAATTGTGGTCACCTTAATGATAGAACTGTTATAAATTTAGATTGTGAAAAGTTCAACTTGCCATTCCCCATTTATTAGAAACATTTGTAGCATTCTGGGACAGATAAATACAATTTGGCCCATAAAGATCACAGTGTGAGCCAAGCAAACCCTCCACATATCTAACAGATCACTCACATGATCACTGCCAGCATTTCCAGTTTTCTCTGCCAAATGTTTGCACCTGTTATGCAGTTTGTACACTTCAAGTAATGTTGACCTTTCCTAACATAATGAAGTGAGACTAATTAATAGCAAAATATACTCACTTTCTTTTGGAGTGTTCAGTTCCCCCTGGGTACGTCTTCCTTTTCATCTTTCACCACTTCTATGTGGGGTCGATGTACTTGATTAACCTTCTCCATATAACTCGGTCCTGCACCTCCTCGCCAGGCAAGCCCTTTTCCTTCAGATCTTCTTTAACTTTAACCATCCACCTCTGCTTTGTGCTCCCTCACTTTCTCTTCCCCTGTACTTATTTCCATCACTGTTTTGCCAACATATTCATTGTCTCTCCTCTTCACATATTCATTCCATTTAAACCTACTTACTAAGATGTCTCTCCCACTTTTCTTGTACCTCTTATTGCCTCATTTCTTATTCTGTCCTTTTTTGTAACTCCACACATCCATCTCAACATTGACATTTCTGCCACATCTAAATTCTTCTCCTGCGTGCCGTATTCTGCCCACGTCACAACTCCATACATCATTGCTGGCCTTACTGCTGATTTATAAACCCTACCTTTAACCTTTGCCTTAATTATTTGATCACACAATACTCCTGGTGCCTTCTTCCAATTGTTCCATCCACACTGCACTCTATGGGTTAACTCTGCATATAAGTTTTTATCTTGGGCTACCACTGATCCCAGATATCACTTTTCAATAGCTCTCCCTGGACACTAACTTCTGAATGCTGATCATCATTAAACCTCATATATTCTTCCTTTTTCCTATTTACCTTTTTTCTTCTTATTATTTTATTGTATTGAAATAACACAACATTCCATACAAATAAATCAATTTTTACAAAAATAAGATCAACAACAAATCAACCTTTACCTTTAAATCTCTATCTCCCAAAGCCCTTCTCCGTTCTTCCAACTTCCTCTCATTTTCCTCTTTCTTTTGTGCTATAAAACACAATGTCATCAGCATCAGCCCCTCCCAATCCAGTTCTTGTTCAGCTATTCATGAATCTGCATGGCATATAGACATTCTATCCATGAACGCTGGAAGAGATGCAGACTCCAAGAGGTGTTCAACCACAATGAGAAAGTAAATGAAGTGATCATCAGTTCATGCTGCAACAGTCATTTCAATGCCAGGAGACCTGTTATGTGAAGGATGCTGCCTCCTTACCCATAGTGTATTTCTACCCACAGGGCATAAGCAAGGTAAGCAACTCACACAACAAGTGAGGGGCTCCCAAGACACACCGACAGTATGGCGTTTTAATGCTGCATTATTACAGTAAGGATAATTGAACCTCCAGATGTGATATTTTTTTTATTCCTCTGAGAGGAACTATGAGGCTCATTTCTATCTTTTCATTTTATAAAGAAAATCAGGTACCCTGCAAATCACTAGGATGACTGCTGAGAATTTTGGCTACCCGGTATATCCTTTCAAACTTCTGAAATTAAATTTGTCAGTTTCCTTTATACTATTTGTAGAGGGATATTATATTAAGATTGAATGATACGAAGAAACAGTAAATAATATATTAGGGTAAATTAATCTGGTTGGCCATGGAATGGCGCTGTATTGTATCAGGACTGAACTGATTGTTATGGTTATTCTGAGAGGCAACTATTACATTTGACATTTCTAAAGGGTCAGCAATGAAATGCTGGTACACAGCAAGAAGGTCAGTAATCAGAGCCTAAAAAGGCAAAAAAAAAAACAAAAACTAAAAGACAAAAACAAGTCCCGAAACATTTTAAGAGCTCAGGACATGTCTTTTGCAAACCCCTTCCTTTGAATTTTTTCATGTTAAAATCCAGACATAACTTTATGCGCACAGCAATTTTGTATACAGTAATGTGAACATGACAACAAATGACAGGTCACAGTCCGTATAATAAATAAAACAAGTCCTTAAAATGGTGACACAGTGATGTCACTGAATTAATAATAAAAAATTCAAGCAGTGAAAAAATAACATTAAATAACACACAGAAGCAAATCTAATGTTAAAAATAAATAAAAGTATTTTCCTGATGCATTGTTTAAACTCTTATTAGTCTGAGCAAGGCTATTGCAATATATTTAAATATTTTTACTATATTTATTAAAAAATAAGATTTGTTTCAAAGCTTTTTCTTTTTTTTCTTTTTGTAAAACTCGAGTTATGTGTATGGAGTGTTATTTGATTTTAAAAAAATCAATAAAATTAAAATATATAAAGAATAAATAAATAAGATAAAATGCATCATACCTGTGAATTTTCTTTTTGTACTTTGTGTAATGTATACAATTCCCTTTCCTTATGAAAGTACTTAGCTAATAAAGTGATTCCATACCAAAAATATAGTAAATGTAACTGTTTCCCATGGTTTAAAAATATAAATAATTTCCCTTAGAACCCTTAAAAACAATTCATTTAAACCGTGTCTTCCAAAATAATGATTGATTTCTCTGTAATTTTTCTGTTGTTTTCTTTGGTTTGATTTTGTGGCATTTTGTTGTATCTGTTGTGTTATTTGTATTTTTTCAGTCGAGCTGTGTGCTGTTGTAATGTTTTTTCTGGATAAATAACATTACATAAAGCATTTCTTATTTTCCTGGTTTTACCTGTTTTTTATCTTTTTATATATGTATATTATCTTAGTAAAGTAAATTCATTAATGTTCCTAGTAACACATGATTTTACTTTCATATGCTAGAAATGACCCACACATTACCTTGACATTGTGACTCTTCAGGAAAGACTGCAGCTCAGAACACATCCTATTTATACTCAGATATAACATAATGTATTTACAAAATAGTCAAAAAAAATGCTCAAGCTACAAAGGGTAGATAAAGAACCGGGAAGTAGTCTAATACAGCAGGAGCTTTAAACACATGTTGGATGAGTTGTTAGGACCTGAACGCACACTCATTAGGTAACCACCAGGGGGCACCCCTGAGCCCCAAACTTGTAGACATAGTAATGCCCCACACAATTCTGGGTTTAAACAAAAGATATATATTTGCCCACCACACCTTTCCAATAATCACCTGTCAAAAGATAAAATAGCAAATACAACATTTTATTGAATTATTCCTCCCTCCTTCCTCCAAGAGAGTCACTTGCTGCCTCCCGACTCTGACTTCCCTATGTGAGGTGGCAGGCTACTTTTTATGCAAGACCCGGGACTGCTTCCGGTGTCACCACGCTGCATGTCAGGAGCACTTCCAGGTCACATGGAAACCATTATTGTCCAATCCCCAACAGCACCTTCTGGTTGAACCCAAGGACCCTGACAGGGCTGTACTTCCACACATCAATTCCTATGTAACCCTGCGGGTGTCCTGATTTGGGTCAGCCTCGAGGAAAACTGCCAACTTCTGTGTGGGGTTATAAACTGTTCCCAGAATCTACGTTCACCCAGTCCATTCATTACAGTCCGATCCCTGCCATTACAAAAATTATAGGGCATTCCAGCCAGGCTGTGTCTCCAGACCTGTGGTCCTTTCATTATGGCATCCTGGCTGGTTAAGAACTCGGGATGCCCATCTGTCTGCCATGGCAGTTTCATACTATATAAGGAACAGTGATGAGCAAACCCCACAGTGTTCGCTTAACCATGAGTTGCTTGAAATCGTGGAAATGTTCGGGAACTTTGTGGAATTCTGAAAAATGCATTAAAGTCAATGGGGATGGAGGAGTTGAACTAGTTTTGAATGGATTATAATTGTGCAATGGTCTTTAAATGTCCCGGAGGGCTAGTGAAGCATTTACCAACTATGTTGGACTGATTATTGTGGGCAAAAATGTTATCTGTGCTGTGAGACGGAGGTGCTAACCACTGCACCACCATGCCTCAAATAACAAAAGATGCAGGAGGAATAACAAATGTAAAGAAAATACAAAAAATAGCCACCAACTAGCAATAAGTAAATAAAATATTGATCATTGTGCTTGCAGAGTTTCAATCTTGAGGCACACATTGGCCTGCCACAAAGCGGCGACATGGGACCGGTTCAATCAATTTGAAGTTGCTGCTCGGGGAGTAGCTGGAATGCCTTTTTTGTTTCCCATGTATCTGTGCTAATTCTTCACACTTTCTTCTTCTGTCAAGAAGAAACTAACGCTTTATAAACAGTAATAAATATTTTGTTATTGTTTTTTTTTTCCCCACAGGGTCTCATGTGTTTTCTGACTCAGGAAGAGGAGGGTAGGACTCTGCTGTTAAGGCTTATTTTGACTTGTAGCAGCACATAGTAAATTAGCAGGGATCAGTGTTATACAGTATATCCGGTGGCAGTACTCCCAATAGTCTCATTATGGTCAGCTAATGAACCCCTCAAGTGAAAATACTGCACGTTTTTTTTTTTGGTTTGTTTTTTTTAATAAATGCATACGCACCTGTGTGAAAATTCAACGCATGTCTGCTATACCTCTGTGTTGTCTCTCTGGCTGCACAAAGCATGATGGGATGCCCAGAAAAAAATGTTCACCTAAGCCAGCCACAAGGTAAATTTCCACCAAAGATTCATTAAACAAGGTCACTGGCGAATACTGAATAGTCGCTGAGAAAAACACTTTGGCAAATTTCATTGATCAGCGCTAATAAAGAAGCTCAGAAGTTCTCTTAGTTTCAGCTAAAAATACACAAGAAATTATTCATTGAGAATCACCATTAATAATGTCATTCTAGTGTTCATTTATGGTCACACTCTCTCTACCATAAAGATGGTCAGAAAGTGATCTAAATAGGATTTTTCACTAATCAAACAGGCAGTGTAGTCTAAAGTCATATTAGGGCCATGGAGGTGCCACATACTAACCATGCAGTAATGGGCTCTCCCACTTTGACGGAGTCTTATCTGTATATGTAAAAGTATATGTATGTGTATGTTTGTATGTGTGTATGTATATTCCAGCATCACTTACAAATGGCTGGAGTGATTTTCATGAAACTTGGTACACATGTTTCTCATTGGTCGACTGTAGGGGGAAATCAACCTTAACCCACCCCCTTCTGGGTAGGGTGGGGGGTGATCGTACGGTCTTGTAGGCATGTTATCATCCAGTTGATACTTAGAACGACCACCAGAGGGTGAGGTGGAGGTAACTGCCAGCATTTTTTATGTTTGGGCACCAGAGCGCACCTGTTGTTTTTGAAATTAAATAGAGTTGGCCGGTTCCAAGCATCAACTGGATGATAACATACTCTCAGGACCGCAAGACAAGCACATTAGTGAGTCTTCATTGTTTGTTAATTAATTTTTATTTTTAAAGTTAAACAATTAAAAGAAAAAAAAAACACTTTTTTTCCTCCCGGGCAATGCCGGGTATTTCAGCTATGTTAGCTAGTTTATTCGTAAGTGTACTCAAGAACAGTCATGTACCCATCAGCCCATCTAATTATCTCTTTGTGGAACCTACTTAATCCAATTGCATGGAAATATACAACCGTTAGACATGTAGAGACTGAGCCAGAATTCAAACCCAGTCTCCCGGAGCCTTCAGGAAGCTGCACTAATCACTGCTCACTACCATGATGATCTAAGGGAGTGCATACTGGGGATGTTAAAATTTGCCACCTTATAGAAATCATGTCTTTTGACAGAGAGAAGGAGGAAGTCCAAGATACTGTACAGGTTCCAACACTGAATCAAACTTTGGGTTCAAACACCATTAGATGAAATGTTGCCTGCTGTGCCTCCCACAACTCCAATAAACTAAATATGAATTGCATAGTTTATTTCTTTTGGCAAGCTAGTCAAATTCAAATATACAATCTGGAAAATGCAAATATTTTCCCCTAGTGTATAATTCAATATAATGCTTTTCGTCTTACAGTTGAGGCTTTCATGCCCACATAATATAATATACTAAACAGAAATTCATTAATAAATATATGCAGTTATAAAAATAGTCTAAGTTATTGTCTTCAAAGTGGACAAGCATGCAAAACTCAAACTGGGGCCCTGCTGATTTGCTTCTAGTTTTTACATCTGTTGCAAAAGTTGACAACCCTCCTTGCCAAAACATAACTCATATTCTTATTTTGTGTAGTGTAATTTAAATGTTGTAATTTTCAATGTGTCTGTTCTTATGTTGCTTTCCTCACACCACCTAAACGTGTGTGTCTTGGATTGATTTGTGACTCTGTATGACTCTGTGACTCTGTGAAAGACTGGCTGTCAGTCCCATTTGGTTCTTGACTTGCACCTGCTCTTAAACTGGACTCTGTGGGTTTGAAACAAGAAGGATGCATTTCAGGTTGTGCATCATACTGAAGCTCTGCAACTACTGGCTCATCATGAGCTGTGATTTAATGTATTAGATTGGCTGCATTCCAGCCCGAATTTCCATTTTTTTCTCTTTTGGGCATCTAAACTGCTCACAATTTCCAACTGCGTAGACTGAACTTCATTTTTTACCCTTTTTATTTTAATTAGCCATTCACCTCATTCTGTCTCTAGAATGTCTTTAAAGAAAAAGACTCTTGTTTTTAAAAAGAACAGGAATCACCGAAGGAATTGGAAAACAGACGACCTAAATGACTCCTCAAAACAGTTTCAAAATCTTCAGCATATCTTATCATTAAATCACTTAGAATGCCAAAAAAGTATAACTTGAATGAACAACAATTAATAGATTCAGAATGAAGCAAAGAATTTAAGAACAAAATATGATTCATGAAAAGCAATTTAAAATATTTTCATAAAGAGTTCTTATCAAACAAACCAAACTGAACATCTCTCCTGTAGTAATCAGTTACCTGGACATGACTACAATCAAATATAATCATTCTAAATTAACACAATATTTTTAATTAGCAAAAAAAGAATCCAAAAAATTGAATTACACATTTCCAACTACTTCCTGATTAACAATAAAGCCATTCTTAGTAATTACCTCGAAAATCTAAACTGAAAAAGAAAAACAAACACTTAACTAATTATTTCCTAGTTTACAACCCTAATCCATTAAATAAATCCACTTATTCTCAAACCCTCTAATTAAAGTAAAGGATGATGCCTCCTTTCGCATCATTAGGTGTAAGTCATCAACCAGCACTAGACACAATTATATGAAGAGCATTATAAAATTTCCAAAACTTCCAAAATTCTAAATTCCAAAAGAATTCAAAACAACTAAAATAAAGAACCAAAATCAAATACAAAGATCAAAATCCAAACACAATGCAATGATCGGCTGGGTTCTCAAAGAGAATTTGCTGCCAAAATGTAAGCATTAAGGCTCCAGTGAGGCCAGGACACAAAATCAGACTAACCCCAAAATCAATAAGCAACCTTAAACCAATAAAAAGGGCTAAGAGCTTCAATATTCAAAACCCGAGAAAAGGAATGGGTAACTGCATAAACCCCTGGCTTAATTTACAAAACAAGTTTGCTAAATTAATAAAAAAAAAAGTTGTTAAAAAAAAAAAAAAACAAGAAAAAGCAAAACAATATCAAGAAAGGATCTGATAAAAAGGAAAAACCTAAAGCTAACAAGTTCATAAACCAGAAATCAAATCCCAAAAACAGTCAGGGCCAAAGTCTATAAACCAAAAAAGGCACATAAAATGAAATCCAAGATAAAACAGAAGTAGAATGCACTAAAGCCATTGTGGCTTTTTCAGGCTTATAATACCTAGGGGCATTCTCCTATCTGTAGCATTAGGGTGGGTCCCACTCGCTTAGGCTAAACATAGAGGAGACAAGGTACATACAGTAACATAAAGAACAAGTGAACACAATATAATATTAACATAGATAGATAGATAGATAGATAGATAGATAGATAGATAGATAGATAGATAGATAGATAGATATGAAATGCATTGATGATAGATAGATAGATAGATAGATAGATAGATAGATAGATAGATAGATAGATAGATAGATAGATAGATT
>JANRMT010027041.1:62763348-62796311 GCA_026402145.1 Polypterus bichir lapradei
GAAAGAAAGAAAGAAAGAAAGAAAGAAAGAAAGAAAGAAAGAAAGAAGTTTACTCAACAAGCCAGGTGTGGGGTTGTTTTGCCATTAAATTTCATCCTGTCTGTTACCAGTGACAGAGACTTATTTCTGCTGATAAAGCAAATATCAGTTATGGCTTCTTCATTATGATTTATATTATTCTCAGTTATTGCCTGGTTGAAACTACTTTAATAATTTATATTTTGTGGTAAAATAAAAATGATCAGACTAATTTTGTTTGTGAAGTAAAAAATATAATTTTTTTCATAGAAACAAGTGATGAAACTTATGAAAATGATTATAAAATGAATGCGCTTAATTAAAATTGATAATATTGACAAATGGGAGATAATAAATCACACCTAATTAAAGATGATATGTTCATTAACAATGAAATGAATAGTATCTCACATCCAAAAAGAACAGTATACTGTATAGCAAAGATAGTTTCCATTTAGTACATTTACCTGAAAAATCACACTCTTAATATTTTCATGATTGAGGATTTGTTTCTATAAACAAATTATTTTTTTTTTTATCTTTACAAACAAAATTCATATTTTAATTCAGCACAAAAAAAGAAAAATATAAATGTGTTTTTTTACTTCACAGTATATTACTGAAAGCAGCCTTATCTAGGGTGGGTGGTGGGGGAGTAATTGGCACCGTTTCCTTACGGCTCAAGGGCCCTGGGATTAAATCACATTCTGGGATAATAACATATTTTAAATACAGACAGCTTTAGCTAGAATTCTGGCCTGGCTAGTGTCCGCATGAAGTTTACATGTTTTCCTGTGTCCATGTAGGTTTTCTCATTGTATTCCGTTTTCTTCGTACATTCCAAGTTATGCAGATTCGCTAACTTTCAACATGCCAGGCGTGGGTTTATGAGTAAAGGTGCCTTGTGAGAGTCTAACTTGCTACCTGTGGTTGTTATTTGCGTCAGATCTAACCCTGGCTGTTAGGAGTGACTAAGGCTTTCCCTGTGAAATAAATTAAAATAAGAAGACTCAGAAAAATAATGTATGGACAGATTCCATGACTGTACTTCTATGCACTCTCTAAGAACTATGAACTAAGGGCCTATTAAAAGATTTGTCTGCATCATGTCAGGTGCTGCAAAGTAAGAAGATGGCATCCTATTTGGACCTAAATGGTTTGAAAATGCATAAAAGTGAATGGAATTAATAGCATAGCCTTTGATAAAAATACATACAGTCAAAAACAAGCTACATGAGATAATTTATAACAGATCAAAAACAATTTAAATATTACCTATGCACAGAGCACACAATCCTAATATGTTTTACAAGTTCTGCACTATGTTAAATATTCATTTTCAAATGTACAAACAGCATTTTTTGCTTCCACTGCCCTAAACACTAATAATTATTACTGAATCAAATTGGGACTCTGTTGAAAATCTGACCGTTTGATCTGTATTACAGTTAGATCCATGTTTCACACTCCACAGTACAGTGTAAGTCTCACATTTCTTTTAAAAGAGACATCACTCACCCAGATGCACCAGAACTATCAACATATGCATAATGAGACTACGGGGTTTAAGAAAAACAATACAAAATACTTTAAAGGAACTGCCTATAGAGCTGACATGTCAAAGCAGTTACACCTATCATAAATGGTTTGTTCCTTATGGATCTGCTATGCAGAATTATTGTTACTTGGCTGACACCTTAGTCCAAGGTTGCTTACAACATTTGAGAGATACAATTAGTTACATTTCTTTTGTTTCCCCCAGTTGAAGCACAGTTGGGTGAAGTGACTTGCTCATGGTCGAACATTGTCAGCAGCAGGATATGAATCTACAACCTGAGGGATTGTGGTCAAAAGCCTTAACCACTACGCCACACTGCCTGCCTATGAATGATAAAGAGCTTCTGTTCTCAATCACAATAGAAGGTCAATGATGTCTATGCTGTGTCATTTTGGATAATAGATAATAAATGATTTGTTTCAGGGATAGGATATACATACACTTCCATTCCAAGGACATGCTATCTGATCAGCTAGAGAAACTGAATTAGCCCACTCTGAGTGGATAAATGGCCATGTGTCAGTGCAGAGGCTACCCACATACCAAGCAAATATAAGCTGAGAACATAACTGTTAGATGAATGGATTACTGTACCTGATATTGGTAAAGCTAACAAGAATCAAACTATATCCTTAACTGGAATTCCGAAAACTGAAAGGAAATAAAAGTAAGTACACCTTTTTATCTTTTTAATGTCAGCTCCATAACTGGTGGTGTATACAAAAATCAACTTTTGTAAATGAGTGTCATATCTTTTCATTTGCATAAAGGAATTATAGCACATTAAAAATTGTAAACAGCCACTTCTGTGATCCTGCAAAATTAATGCATTAAATGTATACAAACGAATGTATGTAAGATGATTAACAAGTAATTCCACAATTACAAATTAAATGACCTAGGTGTTTTAGGTTATAGTACGTGGTGACTCATAATGCAAAACATGGAATACTAATAATAAAAAATCTGGCCGCCAACTTGTTGCAATAGTTTATGCTGTTGCTTCACAGCTCAATGTACTTGCATTCTGCTCCCACTGGAGTTTGGAAGTTGTTTCTTATCTATGTGGACTTTCAATGGGGATTCCTGTTTCTTCCAATATCTCAGATATAATCCTTTACTAGTTAATGATCAGCTCATGGCTTCACACTTGTAAATCTAGCCAGCCATTGTCTTCAATTAGTTTAATCAAATTATAGGTTTGCATATGGGGCCAAAAACCTATACCGGCAGCATCAGCTATAAGTAAAAGAAAACAAACCATGAGCATCTAAAAATCTATTAAGTGTATCACGTAACTACATTATCTACCCAAATTGCCTACAGAAATGGCACCACCTACAAAGAATGGCTATATGCCATATGCCAAAAAGTTCAACGTCTATTTCTGAATTAACCTTGTAGTATTAGATATTATCACCTATCATTCTTTTTCAAAGTCATGGGAAGCTGGAGCATATTATTATCATGAAATTATCCAGATACCTTTACTGAAAGTCACTTACAAAAAGTGACTTAAATATGTAACATTTTAAAGCTTGTAAAGTTAATCAGGTATCTGAAAATGTTTTAAAGTTGAATACTAAGAAGTCTGGTAATACAGCTATTTTTATTAAATGAACAAGTAATGTGTTACAGAAATGTAAGGCTGAAATGTAGACATCTGGTGAAATGCATCTGTGGGAGAGCTGATTGGTGGAAAGTAAAAACATCAATTCTTCTGGGTTAGAATTCTCCATATAGTAAGATAATATTGAAACAAATTGTTTAGTTTGATAAAATCCACATGAAATGTATGTGTTACCTACCAAGGATCCCACTCTGTTTACCTTATTCACACCAGATTTCATGGATAATTTTCTTACATGCCACCTACAGAGGTTTTCAGGTGATTCTGCAATTTTGGAGTTCATAAGTGGTGGGCATGATGAGGAACAAAGAGGACAAGTGAATGAATTTGCTGAGTAGTTCATTTTAAACCATCTACAGTTCTACAATAGCAAAAGCAAGGAATGGAAGAGGCTGTTTGGTAGAGCAAGGCTTCCCTAATTGCAGTCTCCATCAAGAGAGTAGGTGTTTTTGGTGGTCCTGATGTATAATTAATTACTTGTATTTCTACCTTAGTTGTAGTAGAAAATTACATTTTTTCATATGTTCTACCTATTTGTATTTTCAAATGTCCTCTTTTGTATTATGTTGTGGTAAGATTGACAACGTTTTATGGGCTGTCCTGGACTGTCTGGAGTAAGAAGCAGACAGAATGATGTTTGCTGAACAGCTGACTCACACCTTGTCATGCTAGCCAATCTGTATGGCATCTTTAGGTCAAGGTTAATTCTACCATTTAATTATGATTCTCCAGTGTGCACTACAAAAGGTTTTCTATCCAGCTGCTATTAGACGTTACATAATTATTATACATAATTCCATTTTAACATCTTAGTGGAGTTGTGGTTCTCAGGCTAAGGATCTGTGCTGGTATCTATAAGGTTTTCGGTTCAAATTCTGTTAATGACAGAAGGAATCCTACTCCATTAGGCCCTTGAGCAAGACCATTAACCTGAAAATTGCTCCAGAGGCACTGTACAATGGCTGAGCCTGTGCTCTGACCCCGAAAAGGTCATGCGAAACAACAATTTTTGGTGATTAACATAGTTTATCAAAAAAATTAAGTAAAATACATTATGAGCATAAGTTATTTCCAGTATGTATAGTTAGGTCCATAAGTATTTGGACACTGACATAATTTTAATAATTTTGGCTCTGGCCACCACAATGGATTTGAAATTAAGTGATCATTATGTGATTGAATTGTAGACTTTCAGCTTTAATTTAACATGTTTACCAAAAATATTGTATGAGCCATTTAGGAATGGCAGCCATTTTTTCCACATAGCCCCCTCATTTCCAGGAGCTGAAAAGTATTTGGATACTTGATTGACAAGCTGTTCAATAGCCAAGTTGGAGCAATTCCCTCATTTTTTAATTAATTATTAAATTGGAATTGACTCCAAGTGTGGCATTTGCATTTTGAAGCTGTCACTGTGAACTCTCAAAATGAGGTCCAAAGAGCTGTCCATGCAAGTAAAAACAGTCCATCAATAGGCAGAGAAAACAAAATAAACCCTTTAGAGAGAGCAGAAACATGAGAAGTGGTCAAATCAACCATCTGATCCATTCTTAAAAAGAAGGAACATGCTGGTGAACTCGGCTGTACCAGAAGATCATGGAAAACCACAGAACACAACTGTTCTGGATGATTGCAGAATTACGTATGTCCTTGGTGGGAATAGACCTATCTTTGCCAAAGTCTACAATCAATACAAGGCTACATAAAAGTAAAGACAGAGGGATTATCACAAGGTACAAACCACTAGTAAATCTCAAGCTTAGGAAGGACATATTAGACTTTGCCAGAACACATTTTTTAAAAGTCCATCCAGTTCAGGAACAATTTTCTTTGGACAAACATCAATATATAACAGAATGTTGGAAAGAGAAAAATATGGAGAAGACAAGAAACAGCTCATGATGTGATGAATATCACATCAAATACAAGCAGCAACTGAAGACAGCTGCAGTAAAGGCCTGGCAAAATATCACAAGGGTGGAAAACCCACATGGAGATGGCCATAGGTTCCAGACTTCAGGCAGTCAATGACTGTAAAGGATAATCAACCAAATATTGTATAGAATTGTACAGATATGTATTGAAATGGCTCAAAGGATACTTTTGCTTCTTCTTTCGGCTGCTCCTGTTAAAGGTTGCCACAGCGGATCATTTTGTTCCATATCTTCCTGTCCTCTACATCTTGATCTGTCACACCCATCACCTTCTCTCCCCACATCCATAAACCTTCTCTTAGTCCTTCCTCTTTTCCTCTCTTGCCTGGAAGCTCTATTCTTAGCATCCTTTTCCCAATATACCCAGCAACTTTTCTCTGCACATGTCCAAACCAACCTGAGCCGACCCTTTAGTGCAGGGGTCACCAGTTCCGGTCCTGGAGGACCACTGTGGCTGTAGGTTTTTATTCTAACCCTTTTCTTAATGAGTGACCTGTTTTGCTGCTAATTAACTTCTTTTTAATTCATTTTATTTGACTTGCTCCTGAAGACTCAGACCCCTTAATTGTTTTTTTTTCCATAATTAGCAGCCAAACAATAGGGAGATACAAAGTGAACCAAAACAACTGGGGCCTCATGTATAAACGGTGCGTACGTACAGAAATGTTGCGTAAGAACTTTTCCACGTTCAAATAGCGATGTATAAAACCTACACTTGGCATAAAGCAAGGCACTTTTCCACGGTACCTCATACCTTGTCGTACGCAAGTTCTCCGCTCGGTTTTGCAGACTGGAGGCACCCAGCTTCAAAGCAGTGCTACTGTTCCTGTGTGGTTACTCTTTTATTTTCCTGACGCGGCTTTATAAATATACTGAAACTAACCGCATATTGTTTATTAGTGTAATGCATCTGATTGTAATTAACTTGTAACAATATAATGGTCCAGGGAATAGCCATAGTATTCCAAATACCATAACTGCTTTAGCGTTGTTACTCTCACTGCACCTTCTTCTTCTTCTTCTTTTAGCTGCTCCCGTTAGGAGTTGCCACAGCGGATCATCTTTTTCCAAATTACTCTCACTGCCCCACTCGGAGTATATATATCACTGTATCCGAGTGGGGAATCACAGCAGCAGCTGATCAGAAAGAGAATGATCGGTATACAGTATCAAGCACACGCTGTCTCAGCCACGGCAAAACGTTTCAAAGCCTTTCCTGTACGGACCTCGCGGTTCAGAAACAGTTTCATCCCAAGAACTTTAAACGCACTTAATCAATTGCTCCTTGTAGAGCTGTTTGTACTTATAAGTACAATCACCCCACTGTAAACTTGCACTACAGTTGTAATATTACACAACCTGAGCCACTTTATAAAGCGCGTATTTACATATGATGACGATATCATTTTTAAGATGAAATGCAGCAAAATATGTTTATTATATTATACAGATAAAACTTTAATTTCATTTAAATAATCTATATTCTTCACTGGGACTGGCGTGAAGGATAGCATAATTAAACATGTACTACGAAGATATTTCAATGTTCCTTAAACGTTTTGAAGAATCGGCGTTCTAAGCATACAGATGGCTTAACATCTATTACAGAGCTGATTGTGTGGCGATCGGTTACTTGGAGAAAGAAAAGCAAGGACTGCAGGGGCGGCCACGCCAATATATATTGAATATAAAACAGAAAGAGTAAATAACGACACAGCTAAAAACGCAGCAGCAAATTTCGACAAAAGTTAAACGCTTGTGTCATGAGCGCGAGGCAGCTATGCAGTGTCTGCAACGCACATGGCCATCCACCATGCATAAGATACCATATTGACATTGGCGGGCGAATGCGCCACCGATTCTTTCTCTGCCCAGGGCCGCCACAAGCCTAGAGCCACCCCTGAGTACTGCTGCAATAAATAATTTCATCGAAGGTCGCACACACTCACTGCGCCGTGAAATCCATGTTTAATAACGTGCTTTAACTCCTATCATCATGAAAATATCACGTATACATCTCAGTATTTTAGTTATTCAGAGAGCTGTAATATCACGAATGTAATGGATTCTGTGTCCAGTCGGAGGAAGAGAGCCGGTTTAAGAAGCACGTAGTGATTCACACACATAGAGCACATAGAAGATCACATACAAAACAAAGCATTTAACGTGTTACTTTAATTATGATGTGATTTGAGAAACTGGTTAATTAAACGATTTTAAGATGAAGTTTATGATGCTCTACTTTAATGACAAAATAAACTACATGATTAAAGTGGAAATTTCGAGATTGATGTTGACATTTCGTGCTTTTTCCCACTGTGTGCCATTTTTTTTCTCTGTACCCTAATAAGCTTTCATATGACACTCAGACAGTGGGCAACGACTCGCCTTTTCATGGCGACTTTGATATCTGACAACTTTTTTATTTCCAGCACTGTGCGACTTTGTGAATGTGAGCTTTCAAGTTTTTCCAACACGCTATGTCACTCGATCAACTTCCTTTTGTTGATTATACCACGGTTTAAATAAAAAAATTCGCTGAAATTCTTATATTTTCCCCCATGCTTTTCCCATTGTCTTTTCACAGAAGGCTGAGCTTAGGGGGGATTTATATTGATTTGCATATTCAAAAAGGCATAATTATGGGAGGAGTTGGGGCGAGACAGAAGGCGCATGCACGAGCGTTACTTTTCACGCTGACCAGGATTTATGTAGCGGAAGAACGTGGAAGTTGGAGTACGCACAGATTTCTGCATCTGGATTTTTCTGTGCGTAAGCACATTTCGGCTTTTGTGCTTACGTCATGTTATAGTACGAATTCTACGCTCAGCATTATACATGAGGCCCCTGGTGTCCATCATACAATATCTGAAAATAAAGAATGCTGAAGGTCTCAGGAATGTCATTCTGCTCAGGTCCCCAAAACATTTGAACAGTGTTCTTAGAAAGAGGAAATCAATAATTTTGGAAATGTATGCTTTTTTACAATGAGAGCAGCAACAAGCCAAGCAATTAAAAAACAGGTTTAATTAACAATGAGAATCGGCGCCTAATTAAGCAATTGGTTGTAGTGAAATTGGTTGGAGTTTCAGACCCTGACTTAGTTGATCTTCTGTTGGTGCGCTCACTTCACCTTTCATTTCTGTTTGGGTGCCATTTAAGGAAGGATATGAAGCAATTTAGAGGATCGATGAAAAAATTAGGGGAACAAATCTTAAAAAAAGATTCAATTAAAATTGAAAGTTAATTAGCAGCTCAAACAGGGCACTCGTTAAAAAAAGGATTAGAATGAAAACCTGCAGCCACGGTGGTCCTCCAGGACTGGAGTTGGCAAAACCCCTTCTCTAATGTACTTATTTCTAATCCTGTCCATCCTCATCATACCCAATGCAAATCTTAGCATCTTTAACTCTGCCACCTCCAGCTCTGTCTCCTGCTTTCTGGTCATTGCCACTGTCGCTAACCCATATAACAAAGCTGGTCTCACTACCGTCCTATACACCTTCCCTTCACTCTTGCTAATAACCCTCTGTCACAAATTGCTCCTGACACTCTTCTCCACCTAATCCACCCTGCCTGCACTCTCTTTTTCACCTCTTTTCCACAATCTTTGTTACTCTGTACTGTTGATTCCAAGTATTTAAATTCATCCATCTCTACTGCCTGCATCCTCACCATTCCACTGACCTCCCTCTCATTTACACACATGTATTCTGTTTTGTTCCTACTGACCTTCATTCCTCTCCTCTCTAGAGCATATCTCTGTTTCTCCAGGGTCTCCTCAACCTGCTCCCTACTCTCTCTACAGATTACTATGTCATCAGCAAACATCATAGTCCATGGGGACTCCTGTCTAATCTCATCAGTCAACCTGTACATCACCATTAACAAAGGGTTCAGAGCTGATCCACGATGTGATCCCATCTCCACGTTGAATGCATCTGTCACTCCTATAGGAGACCTCACCACTGTCACACTTCCCTTACACATATCGTTTACAACTCTACAACTTCCTCATACAATACCACAACTCCTCTCAAGGCACCATGTCATATGTGTTCTCCAGGTCCACAAAGATGCAATGAAACTCCTTCTGGCCTTCTCTAAACTTCTCCATCAACACCCTCAGAGCAAACATTGCATCTGTTGTACTCTTTCTTTGCATACCATACTGCTGTTAACTAGTCATCACCTCCCTTCACCTAGCTTACACTATTCTTTCCCACAACTTCCCGTAATGCCGTGGCTCATCAATTTTATCCCCCTTAGTTACTACAGCTCTGCACATCTGCCTTATTCTTAAGAATCGTCACCAGTACACTTCTTCTCCACTCCTCAGGCATCCTCTCATTTTCCAAGATTCCATTAAACAATCTGGTTAAAAACTCCACTGCCATCTCTCCTACATACCTCCATACTTCCACAGGTATGTCATCTGCACCAACAGCCTTTCCATTCTTCATCTTCTTCATAGCTGTCCTTACTTCCTCCTTGTTAATCTGTTGCACTTCCTGATTCACTATCTCCACATCATCCAACCTTCTCTCTCTCTCATTCTTTTCATTCATCAGCCTCTCAAAGTATTCTTTCCATCTTCTCAACACATCCTCCTCGCTTGTATGTTTCCATCTTTATCCTTTATTATCCTAACCTGCTGCATATCTTTCCCAGCTCAGTCCCTCTGTCTAGCCAATCGGTACAGGTCTTTTTCTCTCTCCTTAGTGTCCAACCTCTCATACAACTCATCATACACCTTTTCTTTAGCCTTCGCCACCTCTCTCTTTACCTTGCACCTTATCTCCTTGTACTCTTGTCTACTTTCTGCATCTCTCTGACTATCCCACTTCTTCTTCCCCATCCTCTTCCTCTGTATACTCTCCTCTACATCCAAATTCCTCCACCAGATTTCCTTTTCCTCCTTCCTCTGTAGCTGTCACCCTTACTATTTCTGCTGTAGTTGCCCAGCTGTCTGGTAACTCTTCACTACCACCCAGTGCCTGTCTTACCTTCTCCCTAAACTCAACCTTGCTGTGTTCCTTTTTCAACTTCCACCATTTGATCCTTGGCACTACCCTCTCTCCTCTTCTTCTTGATTTCCAATGACATCCTATAGTCCACCTTCCTATGCTGTCTAACTACACTTTCCCCGGCCACCACTTTGCAGTCTTTAATCTCTTTTAGATTGACTTCTGTTTAGGATATAATCTACCTTTGTGCATCTTCCTCTACTCTTGTACGTCACCCTATGTTCCTCCCTCTTCTTAAAATACATATTCACCACAGCCATACCCATCCTTTTTGCAAAATCCACTATCATCTGACCTTCTTCATTCCTCTCCTTGACACCATACCTACCCATCATCTCCTCGTCTTCTCTATTCCCTTCACCATGTCAATTGAAATCCGCTCCAAACACCACTTCATCCAACTCACTCCAGAAGTCTTCTTTCTCATCCATCACACACCCAACTTACGGGGCATATGCACTAACAACATTCATCATCTCACCTTCAATTTTCACCTTCATAATCATCACTCTGTCTGACACCCTTTTCACTTCCAAAACATTCTTGATATACTGTTCCTTCAGAATAACCCCTACTGCATTTCTCTTCCCATCCATACCCTAACAGAACAATTTGAATCCAACTCCGATCCATCTGGCCTTACTGCCCTTCCAATTAGTCTCTTGAACGCACAATATATCAACCTTTATTCTCTCCATCATATCGGCTAACTCTCTCCCCTTACCAGTCATACTGCCAACATTCAAAGTTCCTACCCTCAGTTCCATTCTCTTTATCTTTCTCTTGCCGGCGCTGCGGCCCCTTCTTCTCCTTCTTCGGCCAACAGTAGCCCAGTTTCTACCAGCACCCTGTTGGCGGTCGTTGTTAACCCGGGACTTGACCAGTCTGGTATGGAAATCTGTTTTGTTGTCCGAATGTTGAACTGGCAAAATTTTACACAGGATGCCCTTTCTGATGTAACCCTCCCCATTTATCTGAGCTTGGGACGGGCACAAAGAAACACACTGGTTTTTGTATCCCTTGTGGCTGGGGTTCATATGATACTTTTGCTAACCAAGTATCATAAAAGTTTCATGCAATACTTTTGCTAACCCTCTTAAACTAAAGCTGATAGTCTACACTTCAATCACATATCGATTGATTTGTTTCAAATCCATTGTGGTGGCATACAGAGCCAAAATTGTGAAAATTGTGTCACTATTAAAATACTTATTGACCTAATTGTGTGTATGTGTTTATTGACTTAAAAAAATTCTATATTTAAGGACTCTATTTCTCTTAATTATATTTCTATCTTATGTAAATGTGTATTATTTATTCATTATTTTTTCTAATTTTAATTTGTTTTTCTTTGCATTTAATAACTTTTCTGACATCTTCTAAAACAGTTTGAGTTAGTCTGTGTATATGAAGATGTGCTATATAAATAAACATGAGTCAGTCAGTCAGTCATTATCCAACCCACTAAATGTTATTCATTTATTTTTCCTTTTTAGACATGAGTATAGTTGATATTCATAATATCAAACACGTGGGCATTGTATCTTACCAGAACAATTTAACTGTGTCCATGGGGATTAAAGAGAGGGATGGATACACTATATATAATAATAGACACCATTTCCATTCCCAGCACAGAAGTCTCATCCAACGACACCTGATACCACATCCACTCCTCCCTGTCCACTTCAGCCACAATAAAGGGAGATGGCAACAGGAAGTTCTCATCAATCGATAAATAGCAGCAGTGAAAGACACAGCTCCGACATTACAGTGCTATTCAGTTCAAGACCTTAGTGTCTTTGTATTTATCATTTGCCTTATTGTACAGCTAGGACCCTAACTTTTATTTTTCTTTATTTTTACAGCATTTTCTAATATTAATATATGTGAGCCAAGTGGAGTTTTCTTTGGGATCAGTAAAGTATCTGCAGTGTCTAGAGTATATGATATTCTCACATTTTCATTAACACCTGTTTCTTCTGTAGAAGGAAATTTTTTATATTAGCATAGAGAATAGCCAATTAACATAAAGAGCCATAAAAAGTAATTAAAAGCTTCTAAAATATTAGATTAAGCATAAATTAGAATGTTAAGCAAATAAGATAGGTCAAGTAAATAGTTAACTAAAAATCAGTTATATTGCATTATTTTTTAAGCTTACAGTAAAATTTCCAGAGTAAGAAAAGAACAGAAAATTGACGCACAGAAACCAGCTTAGAACAAGATGAGAGGTTGAGAACATCTGTGTTCAAGGCCAGGAAGCTAGGAAGCGATACCACAGATACAAAATGGCTATGGTAGGCATGTAAAGAAACCAGCTGGGTTGATGAATCAGCAGAAAGGCAACAAAAGGCTTTTGCTGTAAGCAAGGTCACACTGTAATGCATGAAAAGAAAATCTAGTAAATTCAGGCTTTAGCAAAAATATTAGAAGAAATATTAGAAATTAGCTTTAGCATAGAAATAAAGGCAAATCAAGTATGCCAAGCAATGATTAAATGAAAGCATATACAATATTTCTTTTTAATTAAAGTTTAGCTTTAGGCCAATATTATAGTATAGCTTGAAAGGCTAGTGGAGGAAGTGACACCATGAAAGACCAAATATGGAATAGAGGACATCTGCCCAGTTGAAGAACCAATCAGGAATAAGAAAAACAGAAACTGGAATAAACAATAGACAGTAGGGCCAGGTGCAGAATGAGCTTATTGAACAAGGTTAAAATGATAAGAAATTGTTATAAAAACTTCGATTATGGCAATGTTCAGGGCTCAGCTCAATTTGGCCGTATTGGGTTAAGTCCTTGTTATTTTTTGTGTTGATTTATTGCAATAAAGCCTTAAAACTCTGTCTGTCTATCTCGAGTCCTAATAGCCTTTATTTTTAGGTAAAAAGCCTTCTGATGATGAATTTTTCGCCACGACACTTCACAAATGTTGCAATGGTTTGTTATTATGTAGTACCTGTGGTGTATTGATCAAGTTATTACTTGTAATATAGGAATGTGATCCTAAAGTGAAAATGAGCTTTTCCTTCATCATAGCACACTACAGAATATATTTGTATATACTATGTAGCAAGTTGGCCAAGGGCAAATAAATTTTCATCTGCTTTTTCATCATAGTGACTGTGGCTCCTAGATGTTCATTTTATAATTATTTGTATAGACTGATTTTTGTATATCAGTTTAGGAGCAACATTTAAACAGGGATACATGTATAGGTATATATGTTTGTTCTAAGCGGTTCCTCACATCTACGGAAGCGTATTAGGGCCACAGTGAAGAAAAAAAATACAGACATAGTGAAGAAAAAAAAATATATGTCGAGAATAAAGTCTACATGTTGACTTTATTCTCGACATTTCCACTTTAATCTCAACGCTTATGATGAGAATAAAGTCGACCTGTTGACTTTATTCTTGACATTTCCACTTAATTCTTGTCATTTATGTTGAGATTACAGTCGACATTTCCACTTTATTCTCGTAGTTTATCTTGTCAGTAGAATGTCGTAAACTTCTGAGTGGCATTTCATTTCTGCCCTCTCCACACAGAGAATGGACACTCAGCTGTTGCCAGAGAACTGCACACCCTGGTGTGTCTTGATACCCCTCATCCAAGTGAGGTTCATTTTATTTTAATTAATATTTTAGATCTTTTTTTATCAAGCCCTTGTTTATAGTCAAATTTGCAACAGGTAACTACATCAGGATCTCAAACATCCTGAAAATCCAGCTTCAAGGAACACTTCAGAGAACAGGCTGCTGTACCACACCAAGGTCACAATCCTGGAAGGTTTTGATTTTTTTATATCACTCAACCAGGCTGTCAGGTTCGAAGAGAACTAATGGCAAGTCTTCTCAGACAACATATATTGATAAGAGGCAGAGATCAATTAAGGTCATTCTTTCATTCCTTTTTAGACGAACATTCAAGGTTGTTACGAAAGGCTGGTACACAAGACATTAAACGGTTCACCAAAGTTCAAGGGACTGCACTACACTTGAAATACAAAACCAAATGAAAAACAAAATCAATTCCTATACAATTTATTTGCCCAAGCCCAAGTCTCCTGCTAAGTCATTCCTTTCATTTCTTAAGGTCAGGACACTGTTTAATGCACGTGTCATGTTATGTTTACAGCACATATCACTTGAATTACCAGAATAGTGGTGCCCATGATAAACAATCACACAAAATACTAATGAGATGACATCAGCAAAATAATGATGAAAATGTAAATAAACATTAATAAAAATTAATAATGCATGGAAACCAAAAATATATACTAGAAATAAATTCCAAATGCATTTCTGACATAACCCATGAATTGCCCAGAAGCACCTCTACATATTTAATAAGCAAAGTGCATTCTGGTTATGTTCAATTATATATTGCATAGTGTATTGGTGCATTCATAGTTTGTACTTTTAAACATGGACACCAAACTTTCCTCCCTCAACTGTGCAGGTTTTAATCTGTGTACTACAGTTTTACTACATGCTAAACACGTTCATGTTAGATTATTTGTTGAATCTAAACTGGCTTCATATGAGTGGGGGGTGTGGGTGTGCCCAGCTATTGACCTTGTTCAAGACTGGTTTCTACATTGTGCCTGATACAGTTGAGATGGGCTTTAGCACCCAGGACCCAGAATTGTACATAACACAGACAAACTGATGTTTGGATGGAGGGATGGATAAATGGTGGCACAGTGACACTGCTGCATAACAGCTCAAAGAAACTAGGATTGAACCCTGGGCCAACTACCTTCTGTATGGAATTTGTGTGTTTTACCTGTGCCTTTGTGAGCTTTTCTCATCTAAGACGTGCAATTTAGATTAATTGGGGACTGTAAAGTGTCATTTTGTGCATTCCTTGTTCTGGACTTCTGCCCCACACAGGATTGATTCCTATTTCTGGGAGAATCCACCTCCCTGTAACCTAACAGAAAAGTAATGGATGGCTAGAAAAAGTTTAAATATGTTTTTTAGGTGCACGACGTTGTATGAGTTCAGGAAATGAACAAATGGATACATTGCTCTAAGCATGCAAATAGGAACTATTTTATGTAAAAGTGAACTCTATCAAATTAAAGGCCTACCCCGACCTTTCCTTTAGCCTACTGACTTTCAGGGTACTTTTCAGACGCATATTCACTTTGTATATAAATGGGTCATTGCTTCTGGTGCCTTTACCCATCATTAGTATGAGTTTTCTTTTTGCATACGGTTATTTTCTTGTCCTGAGTCTGTTGTATATGTTATCCTTTAAATAATTCTATTTCATATTTGGTGCTAAACACTCTTTTTTTGGCACAGTAGACACTGATTCATGTTGGGAGAGGGGGGTTGCATGGGAGCTAAACTGCTTCTACTGCTGGAGCTGACATTAGTTTTACAAGATAATTTATCTCACAGTCGTGGTGATTCATGTTTTATCTGCTGAGGTACGTACATTATTGTTATTGTCCAGAAAAAGTGGTCTTAATGATACAGTCAAGCTGCCACCTCACTCTGGTTTATGACTCATCAGGGGGCAGCATGACCTGGCTGACATCACTGCTGTTGAAATCTCCAGGGAGCCGAGCAATTAAAGGCATAGTCAGATGAGATCTGCTAAACGTTTAAAAGGTTAATGACTGCACAAGCAGATTGTTTCATCTTAGGTGACAGTTTCCGTCTAGTCCATTGAAGCTCATCCATCCCTTTTTTCCCAGTAATATAACGGAATCATGCTGAGATTATGGGCTACATTATTTTTCTTGGTCTGACTTGAATGAATTCATCAGTTAACAATTCATTGAGTGTGACATTTTTAATTTTTTCTTTTTAAAATTTAGACTTTCTCCTTTGTCCTTTCTGTCATTACTTGCTAATCTGTAAAGACTACATTGATCTACCCCTTTATTTACAAAATATTACCAGCAATTTTAAAGAAGCAAAAAAATTTTACACTTCAACTTGAAATATTTTGTATGAAATAAAAAAGGCTTAGAAGCAGTAGTGCCGTCTTATACTCCTTTGGATCCATCTGTAAGAACTTTGCCCATCTGAACTTAAAAGATATTAGAAACATTTTTATAGGAACATTTGCTCAGGCTCCATCAAGGTGAATGTAGTCAGTCTAAATGAGCCTCAAGTTTTACATTTGGCTGTGCCACTCAAAAACGTTACCTTTATTTTAATGGTAACATTTCACTCTATATGGCTCAACTCAATATTGTCCCTGTCTTGTCAAATACAAAGTTATAAAAGGTTATCATCAAAGTTATAACAGGTTGCCATCATTCATTATATAATAATGTTACCTGAGTGATATGTGCATGCTAAGCCAGGTATGGTGTTTTGAATTAAAGCAAGACTTATATTTCTATTTCAGTAGACATTTTGTCAATGTATAATTCTGAAGTCCTCCCTGCGTGGAGTTTGCATGTTCTCCCTGTGTCTGCGTGGGTTTCCTCCGGGTACTCCGGTTTCCTCCCACAGTCCAAAGACATGCAGGTTAGGTGCATTGGCGATTCCAAATTGTCCCTAGTGTGTGCTTTAGGTGTGTGTGTGTGTGTGTGTGTGTGCGTGCCCTGCGGTGGGCTGGCGCCCTGCCCGGGGTTTGTTTCCTGCCTTACGCCCTGTGTTGGTTGGGATTGGCTCCAGCAGACCCCCGTGACCCTGTCGTTAGGATATAGCAGGTTGGATAATGGATGGATGGATAATTTTGAAGTCTGACTGGAGCTTTAATGTTGTGCGGACCTCACACTTATCATGAAAGGAAGTTGAACAATGACTAAATCCTTCATGGCAGTAATATAAAGCTCTTTTCTATAATTAGCAAAAATTATTCTTTAATTTCCATTTTTCTTTTATACAGTATGTGGTCATTTTGTAAAGCTTCTTGGGTTTTCTTGATGTCCCCTGATGATTCTGTGGAACCTTTTATAGACAAACCAGTTATGTGGGCTCCAACACCATTCATTTTGACCCACGAATGAGACGACACATGCATAAGCCCCTTGCATAAAAATCCCACCAACTCCTTCAAATGTCCCAATGAAAATCTTCTTTATAATGGTCTTTAGCAGAACTGAATGACAATTTTTTAATAGCTGCATAGCAGTTAAAAATACACTACATTTCTGAAGTGCTAAAGAAGTTTATTACTTCTCCCCTCTCCTTAAATGAACTCTGTACTTCTTATATTTTGAATATTCCTATCTTAATTTACAGAATACTTCCTGAGACTGTGCTCAGGATTGAGCAGGCTTAGAAAATGTTATGGTATGGACAGGGCCATTCTTAGCAGTCTGGGGGCCCTACGCGGTTCAGAAATGTGCAGGCCCCGGATGCCCCCCCGGAGCTCAGGAGGATGTTCTAATAAAACGTCTGGAAAAGGCCTAAGATGACCAGTAGGCCTACATATATACACTTGTGTGGTATATAAGTGGTAAAATACTGATTTTGTTCTGGATATGGTAAAGGCTGGTAATCTAGGGATATTTCATGATTTTATGGGGATCTCTCTGAATGAATCCGAAACAAATCTCTAAAATTAACATTTGCTATAGTGCATTTGGCAAAGTTACGATGGTGTGACAATATTATTAGGGATTTAGGTGAAGATTGCAATTTGGATAATAAATTACCATTGTTAATAAGACTAAGAGATGCACATTCCAGACTGAGCGATCACTATTTATACATTCCCAGTCCCACAGCCACACCCCTGATTCCCTGCCTGCTGCCCCCTGCTCCTACCCTTCCCCTCCGAGTTCGACTCAGAACCATAAAATTTAGGATGAGGAAGGTATTGTGACACACGACGTAAGGGATTGGCACAGACGGCTGCAGTGCCAGGGGCATGACAGGGGCCCCAGGCCCACAGACCACAGACCCTCACGGCCGGGGCTCTACACGGATGCGTAGTTCGTGTATGCCTAAGAACATCCCTGGTATGGATATGGACTTCTCCTCAGTCTTTGTGGCACAGCTGTAGCAATGAAATTCAAGACTTCATATAGGCAAGTGGATTTCTTAACCATTGGTAGCCAATTACAGTGACAAGCAGACTCCATATATGTTTTAGAACAAAGGAAAATGCATATACAGTCTAAAGGGTTACATAAAAATGGAGTACATATTTATCAAATAAAAGTACTGTATTCTGATTTTGCTATTTTTTTAGAAAATGAATGACTTGCTATTTGATTGTCTAATACAACTTAACATTACAGTATTTGTTGTAAAAAAAAATTACAAAAAATAACATAACATGCTCAAAGTTCCTTAATCCAGTCGTAGGTCACAGGATACCCTGCAAGATAAATAAATGTAACAAAATAAACTAAGAGGAGTAAATTCTAACTCTTTAAACACAAGCCTTGCATTGTGTTGGGCAACAAGACTCCCAATATTCAGCTATTTGTAGAATTGTAGAATATAAATACCTCCATCACACATGTGACTTTGAAGTTAACCATCCCAGGAATTTACTCATTCATACATACCAGAGCAACCCAGGAAATTCCTGGGTCAATAGCATTCACATGTGAGCTTCTAATCTTAAGTAAAAGCCATAATAACATTATATATATCATACTAATCCATATGTTAGCTATCTAATATTACATTTTTACTAGTCAAAATTCAAATTACACATAATTCCATTTAGACAATTGAAAATGAAGTATTTATCCTCTTGATGTCAATGGCACTTTCGGTTAGGCATTTCAGTGATTCCATTTTAATTAGTCATACTTCAAATTAATGGTATCTATAATAATGTTGTAGACTAGGGAGCTTTGCCCCCTGCTCGCTTCACAAGTCTGAGAAAACACACAATAAGACTTTTACTGTACTATGTACACATGACATAAACCTTGAACTTTAAATTTTTAATCACCAAACAGCCTAGCCTGCACACATTTGAGGATGTGGAAGTAAAACAAAAGTACTAAGGAGGACAACCCACTCAGACAATGGATGAACATGCAAAGTCAAGATGGGCAATATCTGGGCACAAAAAAAACAAAACAAGCAGCACCACTAACATCTGTGTTCCTGTGCAACCGATATTGCTAATGTGTTTGAATTAAATATATTTGAAAAATAACTTTATATTTGTACAGTTAGCCTTAATGTTATTGACAAAACTGACATTCTGATTTTAACTGGTCAAAATATAATTATAGAATTCCCAATTCTTATTTTGACTATTCAAAATTAAATTATCAATATCTCAAATTGATGCTGGGCGGCACGGTGGGGCAGTGGGTAGCACTGCTGCCTCGCAGTTAGGAGACCCGGGTTCGCTTCCCGGGTCCTCCCTGCGTGGAGTTTGCATGTTCTCCCCGTGTCTGTGTGGGTTTCCTCCGGGTGCTCCGGTTTCCTCCCACAGTCCAAAGATATGCAGGTTAGGTGCATTGGTGATCCTAAATTGTCCCTAGTGTGTGCTTGGTGTGTGTGTCCTGCGGTGGGCTGGTGCCCTGCCGAGGATTTGTTCCTGCCTTGCACCCTGTGTTGGCTGGGATTGGCTCCAGCAGACCTCTGTGACCCTGTAGTTAGGATATAGTGGGTTGGATAATGGATTGATGGGAAATCTATAGCTGCTCGTCACTTGTATTTATCTCTAAGTGTATTAAAAAAATTCAACAGAGTGGTCTTGGCAGACAGAAAGTAGTCATTCGCACGGCCCATTCATGCACACAGACACGAACACACGTGTAGAATTTACATTAATTCAGACAATCATACAATGTTAACCAGATAACCAGACAATATTAAATTAAATATATCTGAAATCCTTCTCTAATTGGTATTAAATATGTTGTAGATACCTCAAATTTGTCAAAATGATTACTACATACATGAGCATACTGTACAAATATTCTCCAGCGCACTTAGTCTAATTCAGGGTATTTTGACTAACCCTAGTTACGTTCAGGCAAGCATGAGTAAAGTTTTAAATGTTTAAATGCCAAGTAATAAAGGAAGGCAGACTAAAAAGATCGCAGCCGCCAATTTGCATTAGTTTTTTTTTTTTTTGCTTTCTTTAACTGTGTACTTTTTATTTTTCGGAAAGAATGGACATTGAAGCAAATTTTGCATTAAGAGTGTATTGTATTTGTTACCATTTATTTATGGATTATTATTATTTTAGCATTTTATGAAAAGGGCTTTGCTTAGAATATAAACAAATAATATAAAACGAAGGCAGTGATCAGGACGAGATACTTGCAGCTTGAAACTTTAAGACTTGCCTATCAACACTTAGACAGTGTTAATGAAATACCAGTAATGTCTGTCTGGATATTGTTATCGGTACACCTTCCGTACACATAAACAATAGAACTGATTAAAAGATGAAAGATAGCAAAGTAAAAACGGGTTGCATTGGTGGATCTTTTCTACATTTGCTGATATCTGCAGATTAGGATAAATACTAATAAGCATGTCTACACGATACGGTGCCAGTGAAAATCTCACATCTCATCACAAATCTGGTGGAAGCACATGCTCCTCTCCCTGCATCTCATATTTAACTTCTATGTCACCCTACGCAACACTCTCAAGATGTTCATTGGTCTCTCTCTGTTCTGGGCCACTACATTACAAACTGCTCAACATTCTTCCTGCTCTCAATCTGGCTGTCTGTGCACTTGAACCATCTGGAACTGAATGACTTTTCTCATCCTCATCTTTCTTTATTTCGAAGAATTACATTATATCCTTTTTTTCAACTGCTGTGTATGGTTTTCCCAAGTCATTGGTACAGAAGCTTATTCCTACCACTCAAAATAATACAGTAATATTCCATGCACTTGTGTGTAATGCACATGCTAATTTAACCCAAAATTTTTGAGTAAAAAAAGACACATAGATTGCACATCCTTAATTTTTCAAGATTTTATTAACTCTTTTAGGGCACATGTCGACAGGAGGGTTGAGGGCGATAATCGACTGTAAATGTTTGCTTTGCTTGGAGGAATGTTAGACTCATTGTCTTGATGCCTGATTCCTGCGTGTGCATGAGTAGTGAAGAGCAAACAATGACAAAAATGGCATTGGCATCTGGTGTGGGGGCGAAGTGAATGTGCAAAACAAAATACTCAGTGGATGATGTTTTGAGTATATTTTACTATTTTGAATTGGACTCTGACTTGTTAGACTCTGAGTGATCTGAAGGTCAAGATTGAAAATGAAAGTGAGGTACAGGCATCAGCTGATCAGTCCCCAGCCGATCATTGTGCTGAACATGTTTGTGTAGCTGATAAGCCTATGGTAACGTTTGCCTGGAAGGACCACCACTTACAATGACACAGCGACGTCCACCACCACCACACGTCCACCGCCCTTGTGCAGCCGCTGCTGCAATAAGCAGAGATGGTAAACATGCAGCGAGTGCCACAGAAACAGCAACAGATGGTTTATGTTGATTTATGTGTGAAACCTTTGCTTTGTGTGCTTTTCAGAAAACAGCCCAGCAGCCACTGCAACCCCGCTGTCCCTGCCGCAAGAGACAGTTAACATGTGGCCACATTGCACTACACACAGCAACAGACTCTTTATGTTGTTGTATGTGAGAAACTATTGCTTTGTGTGCTTTTCGGAAAACCCCCCGGCAGCTGCTTGCTCTGCCCTGAATGCCGGACCGCTGCTAGAGCCGGTGCCTGTGCTGCTTAAGGCAGCTAACATGTGGCAACAGCACACTTCATGTATCAGCAAAGGCTTTATATTGGTTTATGTGAGAAACTATTGCTTTGAAATTGTGTCTCGCGTAATGCACACCCCGATTTTTAGAAAACAAAAAAATGAGTGAAAATTGCATGCATTATATGCAACATTTTAGGGTGTACTGCATTATTTTACAAAAGTATTGCTTTATTTTGCAAAAGTCATTGCGTGGTAAGGTCAGTAATAAAGCTGTGCATGTGCATGCTCTTGTCGTCTGCTTACAGCTAGTGAGAAAGAGGTTAAGCACATGCTTTGTGTGCAAAAAAGTGGCAAGAATTAAACAAAAGTTATAGGTTTGCATTTACAGTAATCCTGTATGTGCTGAGGGGTAAACGTAATCTGCCCAGTTCAGGGTAACAGGAAGCCAACGACTACTGCAGTGACACTGGATGTAAGACAAGAAGCAAATGTGGTGGACGGCACGCTGGTCCTTTGCTGGGCACAGCCAATAAGAAAACGTTTGCTGTGTTTAATCCAGTTACAGAAACCTATATATAAATATCACTTTAGCTTTACTACAGTTATTTGCATATATCAGGGGGTCCAGAAGCCAATATTCATATCGTGAAACTTCTGGGGCTCAGGTTGTGGATGGAAAAAGGGGACGGATGTTATTTACTTCACAGTCATTAAAGGTCTAAATAATTAAGAATATTTTCTTAATTGATAAGCATTTCTGACTTATTTTCAGTTTTCAGTGTTAAAACAGGTAATTGTAAGCAGTTAAGTACACTCACTGCTACCATCAATCTCCGAATTCAAGCTCTGTGCAGACTCTGGTGCTGTGAGGCAGAAGTGACAGCTCTGCACTACTACTCTGCTTATATTCTAAGACACCTGTACTAAACTCTACCCTGATTAAAACTTACTATAGCCTTTATCCCATTTTTATTACTTGATTGCAAGATATGTGCATGCTTAATCGCTCTGTCAATAGCTACCATTGGAAGACCGAAGCACAATGGTAATGGCAGCAGCAGGCAATATCTTTGTGAAATAACCCAATGCTTTTGTGAAATAAAGTGATTTTTTTTTGCAAAATAACACAATAATTTTACAAAATAATGCAATAATATTTTTTAGTGGCTTGAATAAGCTTCTGTACATAGGTATTATTTTGTGCAGTAGGACTGAAATGCAGTACAAGCCATTTCTATTTAGGTTTCAGGAATGTGCTTCAACTTTCCTATTGGTTTATATGCATAGAAAAATGCCCAGTCTATTTTTCATTGGCCCTTTTTAAGGCTAAAGCAAAAACATCCTCCCATTAGGGCTGTCATGGTCATAAAATTTTAGTTGATTACTATTGTCATACAAATAATTGCAATTAACAATTTAATTGTCTTTTTCTGTTTATTTTGTAACAGTATTATGGAGTAACTCTAATAATAGTTTAATAATAAACAAACACCTGATAAAGAAGAAGAGCCATTTATTGGCTTTGAACATTGGAATATATAAATAAAATTTATTTTTTAAAATTCAAAAAAAAAAATAATTGTATTGTAATCATTCCATACAAATCGATCAATTTTTACAAAAAATAGGATTGAGATTGAAAAACAAGTCAACCCTCACCCCTGAGAGAGAGAGCATGGCCAACGGGGTAAAACTTAAGGCTTGTAAACATACATAAATTGATGAATTTAATAGACCAATAAAAAAAAAAAGTCTAAAAAAAAGAAATGTCTAAAAAATTGTATTTCTGTTTGCCTTTTAGGTTTTGTAAACAAAAATTATATAGGGCAGATATGACATAAATAACATAAATAGCCAAGGTACCATTTCCCAAAAAAATGACTGCATTATTTTGCAGAAGTATTGCCTTTTCTCACAAAGATGTTGCCTGCTGCTGTCAGAGTAAAGCCTGGTTTATAATTTCTGCATGAAGCTTGCACACGGTCAGTGACCTAAACAAGACTTTCATGCTTATGGTGGCCTGTTCGATTAGCGCATCAATATTCTTCTAGATAGTAGGTGACAGTGTTTGGTTAATGTCACAATAAAGGAAGTGAGATGCTGCTAATGGAAGAAGAGTGGTAGCTATTATTATTGGCTTTACCAGGAAAAAGAGAAAGTGGAGTCTCAGACCCATTAACCAAAAGCAGTAAAGCAAGTGTATAACATTCTCATGAGTGGGTGATAAATTCATAACAAGCCTCTCCTTAAAGTTTATCACTGTTTGGAAAACCCAGAAATCCCAAGTGGGGACATTTCGCTGTGCCTGGTATCATTTGTATCATGTACTGTAGCTCTTGCAACAGTGTGGATGTGTCAAGTCAAAAAGTATTGAACAAAACTTAGAAGTATATATATTAACCTGGATTTTTTGAGCGGTAAATTTATTCTGGCCATTTTAGCATAACAGGGATCCAGCACTGGATGTAAGACAGAAAGTCGATGGGCTTTAGCAGCTGCCCGGAAGACTCTCTAGTGCCGTGTCTGCACTCCCTACACTGCTTGAGGGCCATTTTTGATGGCCGGCTTCTTCAGGGATTCCGCCCTCTCAAACACCTCTCGACCATCTGTGGAACTTGTCTCTCTCAGGTCCCTATCTAGGCTAGCTACAATATAGATAACAAAATGATCAAACTTGTTTGTGTTTCTGCTCAGTTTTTTGGTTTTAGGATTTTACTAACAAATGCTGGCCAGTGAAATGTGCAGTTTTTCATACAAAAGAAGAAAGAGTAACACATAAGTAACGCACTGTCACACATTACATCTTATAATAAGCTAGTATGTAACTTATTTAGTTAGTTACTTTTTTTGTAAGTAACCAAGTTACTTTTAAAAGTAATGTTCTCCAACACTGGATGACATTAAACAAGCACCAGTAAAATAGAGATAGAAATAAGACATTTCTGTTTCATTCAGCTACTTTTATACAGATGAATGGAAACGATTCTAACAATTATAGAAAAGTAATCATAGTCATCTCAAATAATCGCGATCTTAAAATATGCTTTTTTAAATGTCGTATTGATAAACACGCCTTCTCTAAATATATTGTAAAAGCAGTAAATTGTTTTTACAAATTAACATTAGCCTGTACATAATTGTATAATGCAACAATAGTAATTGTCAACAATTTATTAACTTATTCCAAAATATACATATTAAAAAGTACCAATGACAAATCTGTTCCTTACCCATATTCCTTTAATGTGTCATTATATTTCTGTTTTACAAATTATTTGTTTCAGCAACCAGGCATTATCCCCAGTTTTTTCAGATAAGGAATACAAAGGTTTTGGTGGTAAGGTAGTTAGTTATTTAAGTTAGGCAAAATGTTTTGAGATAAGGTTGTTATAGTCAATAGTCATGGTGCCTGAAAGTGAAGTGTTGCACATGTAAAAATGTTCCTGCACTCAGTTTATAAATGTGGAAATTATGATCCTGTAAACCTATAAATAATTTTCTTTATTTCTTTAAATATTTATCATTAGAAATTGTTAATATTTGTCTAATTTCCTCTTTGACACTTCTGGCATAAACTAGCTGAATTTAGGTAGCATGGGTTTTCTCCATGTGCTCTGGCTTCCTCCCACAGTCCAAACACATGCAGGTCAGGTGAACTGGCATTGCTAAATTTGCCCTAGTGCGTGTATTTACTCTGCAGTGGACTGGCACCCTGTCCAGGTGTTATTTCTGCCTTGTGCCCAATAATTGCTGGTATAGGCTTCAATTGTCTTACGACCCTACCGTGGATAAGCGGGTTAGATTAATGGATTTTAGGTAGCACAGTGGCTAATACTACTGCTTCAAGCCTTAATATTACTGGGATTAAATCACAACCCAGTCACAATGTGGATTGTGAGTCTTCATGGATTCTCTCCAGGAACACCGTTTTTCCTCCCTGTCCCACAGCATTAGCCTGTTGTTTGTGTGACTATACATAACAATGGACAGATGTTCCATCCAAGGTTGTTTCCTACCTTACAAAATGCTCAAAGTTGCCAGGATATGCTTCTATTGTCTATGAGCCTAAAATTGTATATTAAGAGGGTTCACTCAATTCATGGGTGGCTTAGTTTATTTGTGATTATCTACAGTGCATCCAGAAAGTATTCACAGCGTATCACTTTTTCCACATTTTGTTATGCTACAGCCTTATTCCAAAATGGATTAAATTCATTTTTTCCTCAGAATTCTACACACAACACCCCATAATGACAACGTGAAAAAAGTTTACTTGAGGTTTTTGCAAATTTATTAAAAATACAAAAACTGAGAAAGCACATGTGCATAAGTATTCACAGCCATGAAGCTCAAAATTGACCTCAGGTGCATCCTGTTTCCCCTGATCATCCTTGAGATGTTTCTGCAGCTTAATTGGAGTCCACCTGTGGTAAATTCAGTTGATTGGACATGATTTGGAAAGGCACACACCTGTCTATATAAGGTCCCACAGTTGACATTTCATGTCAGAGCACAAACCAAGCATGAAGTCAAAGGAATTGTCTGTAGACCTCTGAGACAAGATTGTCTCGAGGCACAAATCAGGGGAAGGTTACAGAAAAATTTCTGCTGCTTTGAAGGTCCCAATGAGCACAGTGGCCTCCATCATCCATAAGTGGAAGAAGTTCGAAACCTCCAGGACTCTTCCTAGAGCTGGCCGGCCATCTAAACTGAGTGATCGGGGGTGAAGGGCCTTAGTCAGGGAGGTGACCAAGAACCCGATGGTTGCTCTGTCAGAGCTCCAGAGGTCCTCTGTGGAGAGATGAGAACCTTTCAGAAGGACAACCATCTCTGCAGCAATCCACCAATCAGGCCTGTATGGTAGAGTGGCCAGACGGAAGCCACTCCTTAGTAAAAGGCACATGGCAGCCCGCCTGGAGTTTGCCAAAAAGCACCTGAAGGACTCTTAGACCATGAGAAACAAAATTCTCTGGTCTGATGAGACAAAAATTGAACTCTTTGGTGTGAATGCCAGGTGTCACGTTTGGAGGAAACCAAGCACCGCTCATCACCAGGCCAATACCATCCCTACAGTGAAGGGATGGGGATGTTTTTCACCGGCAGGAACTGGGAGACTAGTCGGGATAAAGGGAAAGATGACTGCAGCAATGTACAGAGACATCCTGGATGAAAACCTGCTCCAGAGCGCTCTTGACCTCAGACTGGGGCAATGGTTCATCTTTCAGCAGGACAACGACCATAAGCACACAGCCAAGATATCAAAGGAGTGACTTCAGGACAACTCTGTGAATGTCCTTGAGTGGCCCAGCCAGAGTCCAGACTTGAATCCAATTGAACATCTCTGGAGAGATCTTAAAATGGCTGTGCACCGATGCTTCCCAGTAGCTTTAATAATTTAGAATGTCACAATGGCACAGTGCTCTTGAGTACAATCTCACAAGTGCTCAAATTCCCAGTCTTCATTATTTACACATTCTTGTAGTCTATGTCCTAATGACGATAATAATAAGAAAAATCTCTCTATTATAAAATAAAATCCAGGGTTGAGACTTTCTCGGAAATAATTTCAACTCCCGCAAGACAAGACTTTTTGACAAGAGATTTTGAGAAGTTCCACCCTCCTCTCAAACATTTACAACCACGCCCATGGTCCACTAACTTCTCGTTCATGAGAATGCTATTGTCAAACACAGTTACTGTGCTCTCAGTTCCAAGCGGGGTCGGAAATAAAAGACAAAGAGTAGAAGACAAAGTAGAACGTCGTAAACGTTGGCATGATACATGCAGAGCAAGTTACAGATTATGAAAGTACTAAAATTTGAAAGTCTCAAAAAATTGACAGCAAAGATTGCATTAATGCTAACAAATGGAAATGATTGCTCGTTGAAATAACGGAACAGCAAAAAGAGATTGAATATATGGACATAGGTGATATGACAGAAGTATGTAGATATTGTATGGCTTTAAACTTCGTCGGAGACTTGTAGATCGTCTAATTCATGTTGCCATCAGGGAAAAGTAGTGTTTCTTCCCAATGAAGAGGCGTATCCGCGAGAATTAAAAGATTTGTTGTTTGGAGAAAGTGGAATCCACATACGTGAGCGGCACAGACGCGAAGTGGCTGGCGCTTAGTGCAGGCCAGGGGTTTGGCAAGCAAAGCGAACAGGGGGCAAAGCCCCCTAGTAATAAAAAAAATACAATAATTAAGAAATAAATAATAAATACAAGAATAAACTCTGTTTTGCATCCTAACAACTGTAAACCTAATTTTGCCCACCCCTGTATATTGCCATATTTTAATTAGTGTACATTATTTTGCTTTCCTCTCTTAAATACTGTACTCTGTGACTGGCTCTTGTTACATAAATAACAATAGCAACTGGCATTTCTGAGTACCCTTGCAAATGAAAATTGTTACTTACCATTTAAGTATAGCAAATGTAATACAACTCTGAAGCCTTTGGGTTTGGTTCCAAATTTATTAAATACCTTAGGGTTTAATACATAGCAGTAAATAGAAGTCGATATTTGTAAAAAAAAAAACATTTATTAAATATCATGAAAAAATGCATGGTAAATTATCACAGTGAGACGTACTGTTTATTTACAGAACTTAAGAATCCATCACATTTTAACATTCATTTTAAAATACATTTGTAATAAATGTAATAGATACACATTTATACAGGCATACAACTTTCAAACATACAGACATTCATAAACACATACACATACAAATAAACAAATACTTCATACAAAGGCTTTGGTAAAACAGTGCATAAAATCTTTTAAAGATTACTTAAAACAAAATAAAATATTTTTTCTTATAAAAAAAGTCCAGTGCAAGGCCCCATTTTTATTAGCTTCATAGCTTATGTATTCCTTTAAAATGAATCCTGAGGCGCCAGTGTTATTTACTTGGATGGATTAGTTCGAAGAGGGAACAAGCATTCCAAATGGAAGAACTGCATTTGAATTTGGAGATTTCAGTGTTGTTATTCTTTTTAATTTCCCAACTTCGGCTTGCCAAGTAGGAACCTTTTTTGTGGTCATGTGTCGCCTGGCATGCTTGGTAAGGTGATCACTGCGCATAAAGCGCCGATCACAAACAGGGCAGGCAAATTTCTTTTCCCCTGTGTGAGTCCTGCGATGACGTGAAAGCTCATCTGAACGTGCAAACTTCTTATCACAGCCATCCCAGTTACAGCTGAAAGGCTTCTCCCCTGAAGAAGAAAATCAAATAAATAGATACATTAATACTACTAGAAATTAAGCACTAATGGAAATAGCATGTCTCGTATTGTAATATATAATGTTGATTTGCAATAAACAACTGACCTAATGTTTCTTGAGTAAGTTTAAAAGTAATTCATTCAGTATTTAAAAAAACGCCCAGGTGAGCAGAAATTATGGTAAATTTTACCCTGTGCACATTTTAGAACATATTTGAAAATATGGTGTAATAACATTCCAGTGGTAGAAAGACAAGGATCTAGGAAATTAAATATTTTCACATTCTTACCTGTATGTGTTCGAAGGTGAGCTTTGAGATGTGAACTTTTAAAGTATGTTTTTCGGCATCCTGGGAAGTTGCACACATAATTCCGTCTTCGAGAGAAGTCCATTTGTGATGTACAGTTCTGCCCAGAGGACACATAGACAGGCGCAGGTGCCAGAGGCAGAAGTCTGGTGTTTCCCAAAGTCATCACAGTCTGTGAGCACTGGGGAGATGGTGCTACTGGGGACTGAGGCAGCACTAGCATAACAGTGCCCTGTGGAACAGAAGCTCCCATGAGGAATGGTTGGGTAATATTTGTGGTATGAGGTAAGATCGGTTTGACCCCAGCTGAATGTGTCTGAATTGGAGTCTGTATAAAAGCAGATATCATTCCTGGCTGTCCATTCATTGGAATCATCTGACAAATTACTGGTGGGCTGGGTGCTGGTGCAGGAATTGCAGAATTGGACACAGTTTTATTTTCACTTCCAACAGCATTATCTTGAACTGCTGAGGCGAGCACTGAGCTAGGTGCCAGGGATGTTGAAGTGTCTTTATTTGTACTACAGCTGCTTGACTGTGATAAAAGCTCCAAATTCTTGGTATCTGGTAATGTGCACAAGTCCTGATTAGTCTTTCCTGTAGGGCAAGTGTCTTGTTGCTTCTGTCTCCCTGCAAAAGCAACATGTTGGCAAGGGTAGGTATCAGCAGTATGCCGTATCACACTTGTTGCCATGGCACGACATAGAGGCAGCACAGCCTTCTCCAAGGGTGGCTTTTCGTTTAAAGGCATTTTCATATCCACTGTTTCTGGCTTTACACTGAGATATACATCTCTGTTGCTGGGTGGAAAAGTGACACAAGTCCCTGAATTCGCCATGACTGTTTTGGGGATAGAGTAAGTCATGTGTGATGATACTAGGACACTTGTGGTTGAAGTCTCTGTTGAATCAGGACTGTGTGGTGGGGTCATAGACTAAAAGAGAACACAACAGAAATAAGCCTTTAAGATGATTGCATTTCCAGTCAGAAAACTCTTAAGATCAAAGAGAATTGAGGTTTTAGGTGAATAAAGTCAAAAAACACAAAAATGACTTTAGAAATTAGGCTAGTTTATTTAATGTCATATTTAACTTTATACCTTTTGGTGGTCAGTTGTTTTTCTGCTCACTTAACTATTTAAAGTAACAGACATTTTAAACTAGGGTGCCCAAACTTTTCCATGCCACTGTATACCCTTGTTATTTAATCTGACAAAAATATACCTATTTTGTCTAACATTCCATCCCATGCCATGTAACACAAATAATTACTCAAAACCATCAGTTTTAATTGCATGAAAAGGAATTTAGCTAGCCATTTCTTCTAAAGTACATGAAAGCCATAAGTGGTTGAAGAATTCTGGTGTACATTTATCTTACTTGACAGCACAAACATATACTGTAGAAATGAATATACCTAAGAGAATACTAGCCTGAAGAAATCCTTCATTTTTAGCTGGTATACATTGGAATCATGGAGCCCTTGTTCTCCCTTTGGCCAAATAATCAGTAGAACTGTCTAGTATAGATGGTTAATTAATTACTGTATAAATATTCAACCAAGTGATTGGTTTATGTTTAACAGAACAACAAAAAAAATCACAGAACCTGATGAGCTAGTATTGCTATATGTGATTAGCAAAAAAGAATTAAGGAAATCAATCAAATTGGTCATTTTGTTCTCAAAAACCAACATACGAGTTTAAAAATAGTGTACTGAGAAACCAAAAGTTGTTAATGGCGTAAAAGAATGACATTGCTAATAAAGGCTATGAATATATTTTTCTATTTTAGCATTGTATATAGAATTGGCAGGGTCTACTAGAGTGAATGACCTATTCTTTTCAAAATTTTCTAATGTTGTCAAGACTGTATTAATGAGGTTCAGAGGCTAACACTTTTCTGAGTTCAGTAGAAGTATCACTGAATGTTACTTAAATTTTACTTTTATCTTGCCCTGTGCCATCCTAGTGGTGCACTTTTACCCAGCAACCTCTATATATTTTAACATATACATATACAGGGTGAATCAAAATTATGTTAACACTAATGGTACTGCTATGTACATACAGTACTTAAATACAACTAGGTCCCCCTGCTTGCTTCACTTGCCAACCCACTGTGCTATGGACCAGCCACTTTGCGTCTCTGCCGCTCGCGTTTGAAGAGGAGGGCTGAATGCACCCAAAGGAGATGCGGTTGCTCCTCCGAAACCCCTCTTAAACAGTGATACAATGGGAAACAAATAGTTTTTTTTTTTACCTCTTCTTTGCTTGATCGGCTGCTGGCTTGCTGCACAGTCGCTGTTCTACTCTGTCTTTTATTTCCGGCACCGGGCATGGTTAAATCTTTTGGCACAAAGTCTCGTCTTGTGGGACGCAAGTTCTTGATATAATTTTAGTTTATAATTTAAAAACAGAATTAAGAAAATCTAACAACATCACATTAAAGCTCGATAAATTCTGAAAAGAATGATACCAAACATATACAGTATATGTAGGTTTTAAAATGAGACCGATTTAAAGCGTGACAAAAAACGGGACATAAAAAGTCACATAAAATCGTTCCACAAAATAATTGCACTTTTAGCCTTAGGATTTTATATATATATATATATATATATATATATATATATATATATATATATATACAATCGACCCTTGATATAAGACCGGCCTGACATGCGAACAACTTGATTTATGACCAAAATTTTTGTTTTGATTTACGACCAACATCTTGCGTTACGACCCGAATGCGGTCACGTGTATCCGCTTGTGCAACTGTAAACAAACAGCCGAGAGTGTTCGTAAGCATCAGTCGGAGCCCAGATACATGTGTTTGTGGAAGTAATTTCGGTCAGTGCAGTGATTTATCTATATATATAATTCACTAAGACCATGGCAAGCAAGACGCATAATTGCTAAGGAAGGAAGAGAAGGTAAAGAAAGCTATTGTTAAGGGATGTTAGCTAGCGGGCTGGTGCGGCACATGATGATGTCATCAGGCTGAGTCAGCACCGGCTTGCTTTGGATTGTATTATTACAGCAGTTCACAACACGAGCAGCTTTGAACTGAGTGCTCGACTACTGTCATTATTAACTTGAGAAACAGCAATCACAATCGAAACGAAGAAGGAAATTGTGCGGAAATACGAGAGTGGTGTTCGTGCGACCGATCTCGCGAATATGTACAGAATGTTGAAATCCACCATCTCGACAATTTTACAAAGAAAAGATTTGCATAAGGAGGCTCCTTCTAAACAATAACCACTTTCCGTTGCATTCTCCTACTCCTCCCTTCCTGCAGCCTAAAGATGTCAAATTAAATGGTGAGTACAGTATGAAATTGTTGTTTCTGGTAGGCTAGGCACTTTTTATAACTTTTTGGTTAGTACATTAGAAAAATTATTGGTGTTTTGGTAAATTATGCACATTATACCACCCTTTTTTATTATGAAAAGGTTAATTAAGTGTTGCTGTCGGAGATTCGGAGCGCATTATGGGTATTTCCATTATTTCTTATGGGAAAAATAGTCTTGACTTACAACCAACTTGAGTTACAACCAGCCCTCGTGAACTAAGTCAAGGGTCCACTATATATATATATATA
>JANRMT010027041.1:62796711-62816265 GCA_026402145.1 Polypterus bichir lapradei
TATATATATATATATATATATATATATATATATATATATATATAAAATCCTAAGGCTAAAAGTGCAATTATTTTGTGGAACGATTTTATGTGACTTTTTATGTCCCGTTTTTTGTCACGCTTTATAGATAGATAGATAGAGAGAGAGTATATTTATGTGCCACATATGGTACATGTGTTGAACATGATTGGCAAACAGGTTGAGAAATTCCTGTAAATCACCTTGCACAAATGAAGTATGTTTTGTCAATAAATTGTTTCCGCCATTCAAATATTAACATAATTTTGACTCACCCTGTATATAAAAACAAACATTTCTCCAACTCTCTTAATTCAGTTCAGCATTGGGGGAGTTACAGCCTATACAGGCAGCACTGGGCAGTAGCCAGGAAAAGTTTTAGTCAAAGCAACAGTCTGTTGAAGGTCCAATCACACATATATTCCCATGCTCACAACAGGGCCATTTGGAATGGTCATTCAACTTAATACACATGTACAGTATTTAGAGATGTGGGAAAGAAAATCTAAATTCCTTGAGGAACACCTATCTAGACATTGTACATTCTTCTAATGTCCACAAACACAAAAAGAGTGGGTGCAAAATTTGAACCCACAACAACAGGCAGTAGGGTTAACCAATGTCACACTATGCTGCAATATATCCATATACATTAGGTTTCAACTATACCTATTTTCTCATCTAATTACACTTTGTGTGGAGTGACTAAAGTAATTGTTTACATTACAGGTTTAAGGTGATATTCCATAGTTTAAATTTAGAGTACCTTGATCACAACCTAAAAAGGTTTTCCCTCTTTTACGCCAGTTTCTTCCTTTTGACTCTTCCATCGAGCATCATTGATTCAATCTTACAATATTACACAAGCATGGGCATTTCAAGAGTCAATAAGTTATTTACAGGTTTTAAGTTGTTAATGGTATACCAGCTACTTCTTTATACATACCAGTGAGGAATAAGAGACAAAGTCCTTGTGGAGCTCAACAGGGCTTTCAGCATGGTGTACCGAATCACATGAATCAGAGGCTGGGGTGAGGGGCCTCATCTTTATGGAATCTGATCGCTGTGTCCTTTGACCCCAGGAACTCATGCAAACAAGAGCTTCAACTGCTTCAATATCATTCTGCTCCAGGGCGCTGCATGAAGATTGTTCACTGTCATGACGTTTTCTCTCCATAATAGATTCACAAATATCTAAGATGTCAACCTTCAGAAATAAAAGATTTATTGTCAGACACAGCTTTAATAATATCAATCAAACTCTTACTCATCTTTTATTGCATATTGCCTCTTTTTTGCCTCTTCTCAGTGACACTAAGAATGCAATACAAATGTATTTAGAATACATAAAGTAGGAGTGAATGTAAAAGTAAGGCATGCAGGTTTGAGAAAGACAGCTGCAAAAAGATGAAATGAACTTGTATTTTCAGGGATCCCTGATGTTATAATCCAGAACTGCCATCTACACTTTAAAGTCTAAAGCTTTCCCTTGCAACCATCCATTAATTTTCTAACCATGTTTTTCCTAATTGAAGGTTATGTGGAACTGAAACATATTCCAGCAGGATCATTGAAAAGGGAGGAATCAATTCTGGATGAAAGACCAATCTGTTACAGGGCACATTTACACAAGCACTCCCACATTTGCTAACATTGGGCAAATTTTCAGTTACCAATTAACTTAAAACAAGCATCACTGGGATACTAGAGGAAACTGAAGTGACAGGAGGAAAAAACATGCTCCACAGAAATAGTGATCAGGCCACAAATTGAGTCCAGGTCCCTGCAGCTGTGAGGTAGCCACATTAAATGTTGTGCTGTCATGCAATGTAGTACCAATATCGGTGAAAATAATCTTTCAAGCTAAATTCAGCAACAAGTTGAGCATCTGTTGCGCAGCATATGAAACAGCTGAAAAAACAGAAGTTGCTTGTTCCAAACCAGCACAACACTATATATGCAATTTTGCTCATGTGGCCAAGGTGTTAGAAAGACACCCTCAGGATCAAAGATGAAATTTGTCTTCCTTGCTCTGTTTTAAGCAGTTCACTTCATTAATTCACAGTCACACTTTCATTATAACAAATATTACATTATCTGATCATTGACCTAAAATAAACTGCCTGTTATTCTTAATTTTCCACTCAAGTTTTTAAAACCTAATGTAGCCTTTAGTATTGTAAAGTAAACTAGGGAAAAAAATATTGTTTTAACAGAATAAAACCAAAGAGATATAGGACCAAGTATTAAGTAAAGGCAGACATTAATTCACCAAACACCACAAGTCACATGGCTTTAAACATTTTAGCTGGTCTGACTGATGTCTTGGCAACTGGGCAGTAACCCTGTTTGGCCAGGAAAGAGTATTTATCTTTCTGAAAAAAAGATGTCGTCCTAAAGAATACATTATCACAGAGACGGACACAGAAAAAATGCAAAATTAATGGCAGATTGATAAATTACATTTATGAATGAATGATAAATACAATTTACTGCTGCATTTCTGGATCTCTTTTCGTATACAACATATCTAACATAATATGGCAGTATCCATCCATCCATCCATTATCCAACCCACTATATCCTAACTACGGATCATGGGGGTCCGCTGTAACCAATCCCAGCCAACAAAGGGCACAAGGCAGGAAACAAACCCCGGGCAGGGCGCCAGCCCACCACAGAATATGGCAATATACAAGACCTAAAACTCAAAAGTTAACTTTTATGATATGTCACACAATCTACTACAGTTAGCACAATCAAATGACCACTTCATTTTAGAGCCCACCACTGAAAGTACTAGGTACTCCTTTAGATTAAAATGTGGACACACAACTCAACATCAGTATCATTATAATGATATAAATGTTATATATGTTTATTGAGAATTGCGTGGTCATGCAGAAGTTAGCTGCCTTACGGCTCTAGGAGTCTTCAATACAAATCCTGGCTGTGTCACTTTGTTGTGGAATTTGAAATTATGTTTTTCTGGTTTCCTCCAAAATCCTAGTATGCAGTGTTACTTGACAACTATAGTCTGGTTCTGTGTGCCAGTAATTCAAAGACACTCAATTACAGTTTAGCATCCCAGAACACTATTATGAAATAAGGAATTTGGAAAATAAATATGCAGAATGGGTGACAGTAAAAATAAAGTACTTGTAAGGGTCATGTGCTATGTGTGACAAAATTTATTTTAAAATAACATAAGATTACATTCATAAACCTACTTAACCCAATTCTGGATGCTGGCAGGACACAATTGATCAGCATTAAGCACAAGAGGGGACCCGACCCTGGATACAGAACATCACTCACTTTAGGCTAATGTAGAATCTTCAGTTAAACTGACACACATCTCTAGGATGTGATATGAAAAAAAATGAAGCACCTAAGCCAGAATCCATGCACACAACACTGGATCCATTAGGCAGAAGCACTAACTACTGCCTCCCAGTTTCTTTTCCTATATCATACTGGTTAATACTTTTTGCTAAATAAATAGAATTTTCCTAGAGAACATATGGCTGAGTATAAGCTTGAATGTTGGCCTTGACACTAAGAGGTTTCAGTTTCAGATTCCAGTGTAAGACTGGTTAAATCAGTTAAACTAGTTGTGATTGAAATTCCACTAACAGTGTTTTCTGGATTTTACGTGTTACAGTAAATACTGTAAATAAGTCTCACGGGCTGGTTTGCTATGATTGTCATTATATAATAACACCCCAGATTGACTCACCTTATGCAGATATTGAAACTATAATATCATTAATGTTGCTTTGTTTGATCATTATCTGCATAACTAGATTTTTATTTATTTCTTGTACAGACAGACAAGTAATTTTTAATCTAACTTGCTTTTCTTTCTTGTGCCCACTGCTACAAAGGGAGGTTCCAGCTCTTTCTCGTGACCCTGACTTACAGTATTAAGATGTAAAATTGGTGAGTGGATAATAAACAGCATTACTTCTTTTAATGAAAATGGTATTTAAACTAAGGAAGGGTCCAACACTTCAGATTACATGCATTGACATTCGAACCACTTACCAGTGCCCTTGTCACGATTTGTTTAATTTTTCTGATCACTTTTTTATACTAATAATTCATTTAAGCTACATTTTAAACAACACACGTACACTCATGGATATTTTATTTGATTAACCACAAACAGAACACTCCTTTTGACTTCCCAGAATTATGCCAAATCTACTACTGCACGCTTGCCACTTAACACTCGCCCTTTCTCAACACTTTCTACCAAAGTCAGTGGTGACAGGGCCAAGTATAGAGCCCTGCAGCACCTGATTTAAAAATAAAAAAGACAAAAACACCCTTATTCCAATACAGTGTATTAGATGCTATAATTTTTACCACTTTAATACGACTTGCAATGGGGCATGCGTGTTACTCACTATACCAGGTAGTACCTGAAGACCACATTCAGTATAACGCTTCATCTGATGCTGTGTCCAGAACTGAAATTAAGCTTTGCAGTTAAACTAAACTTGCAGTTAAACTACTGGGCGCCACTGATTATTTTGTTTTGCGCTTATAAATTTCTTCGTTTGCTTTAAATGATGCTTGGACTGGCTACTCTTGTTAGATTTCAATTGTCAGCAACGGGTTTTTATTTTACGTATTAACGGCAGTGGAGTATTAACTTCCGACCGTCTGTAGGTAACCAGGGAGTTCTCCGATGCTTTAATTCTACTAAGTGGTTATCGAAGCTTCATTCAAGAACTGCACGTGTGCTTCAAACTAAAAGGCACGTAGCACTCGCAACACACGGAAGGGTTGGCTACTAAGGTTTGTTATCTTATCCCCGCCCTAATAACATAGCGGTTTGCAATGACAATGAAGGGAGTTGGGGGGGCGGGGAGGTAGATAGGCGGTCGGTAAACTAAGGGGTGGTGCCCCACCAATTTAACCCAGAGAATGACGTCAGGGATACCGTGACATCCCTGGGCAGCCAGGAGGAAGAAATCAGGAAGTGAAATTTTGCTTGCGCCAAAATCGAAGGCAGCTACCCCTCCCAGCTGCGCAGAGAAAACTGCAAGTTAACGGTCCTGCCAGCTGAGAGTCGATGGCCTGGCACTTCGTCAGTTCCGAACTACCCGAGTGTTAGTAACGTGCTTCTAACTGCTCCACGGATTGCTGTAGTCGATGCACGCTTCTTTGTTACTAACATGCTCCACTCCACTGTAAATCTTTGCCGCTGCATTTTATGATGTGACGCTTCATGTATTATGTTTTAATGTTTAAAACGGACATGGTGACTGTTGTTTTACAAGAATATAATACTCGGCGTCTCTGCCCTCCAGTGTTCATATTAACAATCGCCAAAGCTTATTTGGAACGGTGCAAACGGCAACTCGTTTGATCAGGTTAGCTACAACAATAATTTATAAAGGGCCAGTAAATAATTATTTACTAACACGAATACACATTGTTTTAAGAACCTTGCAATACTGATTAAAACGGCGAAGCTTTTGCTGCTTCGATAACGTGTACTAAGTATGAGAAACTAACAAATGGCTAGGACTGACTGTAAGCTTTGCGGTACATCATCAGTAAGAACACATACTCAACATAACAGAAACCGTTCCAAAAAGCATACTTACTCCGCTCGATTGATCCATCTCGGAGTCTTGGAGCGATGACAACGTATGCATTTTGCTACTATAATAATTATAGGAAAACAATGCAAGGAGACAACACAAAGGAATCGAAGGCAGCAAATCGACTCCGCTCCTCACTGCAGAATAAGCATGAGCTGCCTCTGCCAATAAAGCCGAACCTCAGCTGTGTAAAACGCAAGCAGAAAAAAAGAAGAAAAACAAAATACAGTGAAGACTGGCGGGTGGCAACAGGCCACCAATCATAAGCAAAGGTGTAGCGAACCTCGACCAATCGGAGCGAAATTCCCGCGTGATCAGTGCATGATCGGAGAGTAATTGGAGGAAGCAGGGTGCGTGTCCGCTAGAAGGCGTACCGGGGGAGGCGGTGGGGCAGGGATGAACCTGCTGAACTAAGAAGCTGAAAAGTAGGGGAAAGGTCGCTCTCTCGCGCGCATGGTCGGGCACGAGCGTGAGCGTGAGATTCTCGTCTGTCTGGCTTTATGTTAGGAGCCTGGGAGAAAACCACACAATGAAACTGGCTGCTCTTTCTTTCATGTCTCATAACAGAGCAATAGATACCTAAAGGTTTTTTTTTATATATTGGTACACAACTGTTACATCGAGATCATGTTTCTATAGGTTCCATGGAAAGTTATATTTTTAAAGACTTCATTAGCTGTAACAAAAAAGAAGGATGAATCTTTATGAGACAAATATATCAATCATTAAAAGAACAATATTTTAATAACAAAGGGTAGGCCGTTTTTACATATAGTGCAGGAGTCTTTTTTAGATCTAATTACAAATGAACTTTGAGGCATTATTTTCATGAATGTCAGCATAGCACATTTTGCCTGATAGCACGTTACAACATGCAATAAATTAAAGTAAAATGGTTTGAACTGACAATGTTATACTTACACTGGGCAATTCATTTATGTCAGAATCAAGCTTTTAAAGTTCTTATAAAAGCTTTAAAAGGAAATGAAAATTGATAGAAGTGTAAATTATAAAGTATTGCTGATCTCTTATTTTTACATACTGGTAAGATGACCAAATTGTGCCATGAATTAATTACCAATTAAACAGCAAAATTGAATTTCTCACTAGGAGCAGTAGATTGTAGATAATCCTTTATATTATTAGTGAATCATGGAAAATGAAACTAGTACTCAATAATAATATAAGAAAGAGTTGTTTAACTGAATTATCCATCACAGAGAATTCCTTTTATATTGCAGCAACTGTACCATGATAAGTTTGAATCATGTTACCTTTATTGAAGCTTGCAAGGGTCAATTGATGTACCTATGCATATTGTGTCCTTTTGTTACAGACCTAACCAATAGAATCTCAACAGTATATTCCCCAGCTATATCTTCTGGATTGAAGAAATTGTGCAGTAACTACTACTATGCTGTGTCATACTTAACAAGTATTAAAATACAACTTTTCATAAATCATTGTTAAAAATCAGTGCCTGTGTATATATATTTTCCTGCAGTTTTGAAAAGCTATATGTAAAACTTTGGTCAATATGGAAGTTAGAATTTCACTCATCCCTGTCCATGTGCTAATGCTACTACTAATTCTTTTACTACTCAAGCAGATTCCTAATTCTCCAACATCAGTAGTGTTATGTGATTTGAGAAAAAAAGAGAATGTCTACATGGGTGTTAACAGTAATTAATATTTCTTTGTTATAAGACTATGCTTCCAGTTTTGTCATCTCATTCTCTAACCCTCTTAATCCAGATGTGGGTTGCAGGGTGCTGGGGCCTATCCCAGCTAACACTGGATGCAAGGCAGGAACAAGCCCTGGGCAGGGAAAGAGTTCATTGCAGGGTGAACACACACACAAACACCCAACGCACAATGGGGCCAAATTAGTGTCACCAATTCACCTAACCTGCAATTCTTTGGAATGTGGGAGGGAACTGCAGCAACCAGAGGAAGCCAATGCAGACACAGCGAGGACCTGGAATGTGAACCCTGGTTTCCTTCCTGGGAGGGAGCAGCGCTATCACTGTGCTACCATGCCACCCCCTCCAGTTTTGTGCAGTAGATAGATCACTGACTGAGTTAACCATCTTAAAAAATGATTACTTGCATTTAAACAGATCTAAAATAAAAAGAGTTTATACTTTCAAAATTAGTCACACTGCTCCAGTGTTTTGCAGTGGTACCCCTTCCTGTGTGGTTGGTAAAGTTCATAATTTTAATTTACTCTTATTTGCTTGAAAAAATCGAAATTTGTTTCCTTGGTTCCATCCACAAAAATAATGGGGAATTTTTTATTAGCCATCATTAAGTAGAGTAGAATCCATAAATGTTATCAATAATTACTGTAAAATATTTAAGAGAATTTTTTTAAAAAGTCATTCATTCATCAATTTTATGAACTTAATTTATTGCATTACATTATTTGTTTTTACATTATTGCAGCACTGGATCATCCATGCATTATCCAACCCGCTATATCCTAAGTACAGGGTCACAGGGGTCTGCTGGAGCCAATCCCAGCCAACACAGGGCATAAAGCAGGAAACAAACCCCGGGTAGGGTACCAACCCACCGCAGGGCACACACACCCACACACCAAGCACACACTAGGGACAATTTAGAATGCACTGGATCCTAGTCCAGTAAAACTAAGCATAAAATATAGCACATGGACTTAAATAAAACAAATTCCACTACAAGGCACAGTCTTAGTTATGTACTTATATATAGGTTCGTTTCACAGGTGCAACTTAACCTACAACTCATGCATGAGAAATGTAGTAGGAAACTGTAGGGCCCAGGAAACATTTGTGTGGTCATGAGGAAACTAGTGTTCTCCAGACAAAGAATGGAAGTTACATGTGGATCAGTGGATGTGTGAAGAAACACCACTAATTACTGCACCCCTGTGACACATTTAAAACAATACTTAAAATCACTTTTCAGAAACTATTGTTTAATAATTAGTCTTTGCATATCTGCTTCTGGCAGTTTTAAAGGTTGTACATAAACCTGAAGTCAATGCAGTTCATATTATTAATGGTTTGTACTGTTCTGTGTATCTACTTGATGTACTTCTCTTCAGTACTTATACACTTATTATGGGTTAACAGCCTAATGTTACACTTGAATGCTCAAGAGATCCAGATTCACATAAAAGTTACTTCTGCCATTTAACTAAATTTGTAAGGCTTTTAACTAAAGCTGCATCAGCCACGTAAAAAGCAAGACTGTAGGCTTTTGTTTTGGGTACATTTTAATCAATCGTGCAATGGCATTTTCTCAATTGTCAATTATATGCAAGCTGGATAGTCCTTTAATTAGTATGTGAACAGAGTAGCCTGTTAACCAATCTGTAGAAAGCTGGTCTGTGTGAGTCTCCAGGAGCATACTTTGATCATGATTTAGAGCTGGCCTATTCAAGTTCTCAAATAAGAAAAACAAATTTCATGAGCCTTCAGAAATTCCTTCATAAATTCCTACAGTAGTACAGACCATGAATGCAACACACCACATAACCCAGTACCATTCAACCGACAATGCATCATGGTGTTGTGTGTCTAGAAGTGGTGGCAGCAGTCTATGATACTGTGACGACCTGTCCAATAAAACACACAGGAACCGCTTCTCCGAGAGAATCTTCAAAGTGCAGACTGGCTTTTTATTTGGTGTGCTGTGCTATAAACAGTGTCCTACCGCTCCTTGTCTGGGTCACAGGGACACTTCCAAAACAAAAAAAAAAAAAAAAGATAAAAGGTAGCCTTCATCTTTTTTTCCTCTTCTTGCTCTTTTACCATTTGCTCCCCTCTAACCGTGATCCTGTCACTTCAGCTGTCTCTTGGGAGATGCCCTGAACCCTCACAAAGTGCTCTGCCCCAAGACTCCACAGCCTATGCAGTAGCGAGACACGTCACAATATCAGCATAATGTGGGATGTGTAATAAAGCCGTCCTTAATCACACATGTGGTGATTTAAAATGAACCTATGTTCCCTCATCGTGCAGTAGATATTGTATTCATGTGTGTTAGATAGTGTTATCACTTGTTAGGGGTTTGTGCAATGATCACTATAAAATCATTGACAGTTCTTTTTTATTCTTTTAAATGTACTTTGTGATGTGCCTGGGGCATATATGACCAAAATATTTATTTTACTTCAAAAGGGAAACAAATGTTATTGCTAATACTGTGCATTTTTGATGTGCCCAAATGTGACCAAATTTAAAAGGGAAACAATGAATACACATTACTTGTTTTTCAATACATTCATTTCTGTTGGTTTAAAATTTGTTATTACCTGCTGCTTACTGGCTGCTGAAAATGTCTGGCCCACATAAGTTTCTTGGTTTAAAAATCTGGCCCAATTGAATTTGTAATTGAATAGGCCGGATTTAGAGTGTCCACTAAAGATGGAATCAAAGTTGGTTAAGGACAGCGGAAGACTCAGGTGCAGTAAGCAGCAGTAGGCTTGGTTGATATAAAAGTGGGGTGAAAGTCAGCATCTTTGAACCTGGTATCAAAATGACCTGGTGATTGTTTCTGGCTGAGTGTTATAAGAAACTACGGAACAGCAAAAAAGATTTGAACTTTTCTAAGGTTAAAATAAAATGTTTTAACCTGTTTAAATTCTTAAGGAATGAAAATGCAGCATTATTTACTTAATATTTATTATAATATGCCCTTAATTTAAGTATTGATGCCAAAATCCAGGGACCTATGTTTGATTGATGACCTAGACACTGGCTGTGTGGAGTTTAAGTGCTCCCAAAATGTTTGTCAGAATTCCTTACAAGTACAATGGTTCTCTCCCTCACTTCAGAGACATAGATGTACTGAAATAACTGGGTACACTACACTTATCCAGTATTAGTAACTTTGGTTGAATGCTGTAGTATGCCTCGTGATGGACTGATATCCCATCCAGAACTCATTTTCATTCTTGCCTGTAGGTTCTGACTCCCTGTAATGCCACAATGAAAAGGAATGTTCAGAAAATGAAAGAAATGATGGAAAAATAGCTTTATTTATTTATTTTCAATATTAAAATTACATCCGTTCTCAACCCCACTTTTATCATTTTTTGTCACCTAAGTCTAACTTAGCAGCATCAGGCACAAAGCAGTGATTAACTCCAAATGGTGTGCAGTCTATCACAGGGCATATTAACACATGCATCCACACTCAGTCACACAGAGCCAAAATAAAGTCCCCAGTTAACAGGATTTTAAATCTTTGGAATGTGAAAGGAAACTAATAGGACTTGGAAAAACAAATGCAAACAAAGGGAGAATGTTCAGACTTCACACAGATAGTAACTGAGCCAGGTTTTAAACCCCTTTGTCCAGGGCTATGTGCAGCAGTGCTATTCAGTGTACCATAAGATCGCCTCGTTGGTAGAGTAAGGAGAGCAAATTAAGCAACAGCTACAGTTGCTGATGTTGTCTTGGCCAAAGATGGAGGCACCAGTTTTATTCAGAGTTAAATTCTTTACTGTCAGCCAACTGAGCAACTCAGAACCTATCTACTTACAGTATAGTAGGTGGAAGAAGAAAATATTGTCCACCTTGAAAGGGCAGCAGTTCATTATAGTATTAAAACAAAAAAAAAAATTGCAAAGTGACAATCCTACTTTGTAACATATTTATAACAGATGAAGTTCTCTTAGAAAAAGGTGAAAAAACAGTAAAATGTAACTTTACTAAATGTGCATTACCCCCAGTAATACTTGGAAGAAACCCGTTTCACAGCAATTATATAGTATTATAATGTCTCTAGGTTAAGTATCTACTAGTTTTTCCCCAGAGATAATATAGTGTTTGTGCTTATTCTTGCCATATACTGTAAGATCCAAGTATGTCAAATTATTTATGAATTCTAAATTGACAACAATTTGTTACGGTTTCCTACAAATCTAGATTGCTGCAATCCACTCCACTGTAGCTTTGGGTTTGTAATGTTTGTCTAAGCACTGTATAAAAATACAGTACATTATTGTGCTTCTTGTCTTTGTCCTCCTGAAAGGTGATTTTTCTTACCACTTTTTTTTTTAATACTGGATCAGGCATTTGATTTACTGACATGTTGCTCAATCTGTTTTCCTTTTCATCTTGATGGTCCTCCAAGACCCTGTTAATTAGATGTACTCCCATAATATGGTGTTGCCAACATAATGGTAGAGATGGAGTTTCAAGGATGATGCAGGTTTGTCGGAGTGGTGGCTATGAGGCTAAGGATCTGCATTGGCAATCGGAAGGTTGTCGATTCGAATCCCGTAAATGCCAAAGGGGACTCTGCCTGTTGGGCCCTTGAGCAAGGCCCTTAACCTGCAATTGCTGAGCACTTTGAGTAGTGAGAAAAAGCTCTATATAAATGTTAAGATTTATTTGTCATATATGTAGTCAGTTTTTATCACATTAGACCTCAACACTTTTTATGGGTGTTGGGTTGTTACTAAAATGTTTTGATGCTTTTCCAGTGACTGAAATTGCTTTTGTTAATCAGTTCCATCTTACCATTATACTACATTTCACATACTTAATATTATTATCTGGTGACTGCCAATGAGCATATATAGGTCTTTCATGGTTACATGGTTAATTTAATTAATTACATAGCTCATTAAGGTTAGTTTATCCTTTTATTTCTTTCCATGTCAAAAATTATAAGGTTGTGTGTAATATCAGCCTAACAAAGAGGTGAAGAGATTATCCAGCCACTCATACAAGTCTAAAGATTTAGAGCCAACACTCTTCTGGAAACAGCATGGAAGTCAAACCAGGATTCCTACAGTTGCTGGACAGCAGCATACACCACTGTCATACAATATGAAGACATAATGTCAATAAATGGAAATAACTGAGAGGAGTATCAGTTTTAACTTCTTGGGCACAAAAAGTTTCATTGCAAAGTCATGTTTCAAAATGTATATCTGTATATGTTTGACCAATAAGCGTATAAGTGTGAGAAATAAATATTAACTCATGACTATATAGTACTACATTTTTTTAACAGCAAACAGATCTACCAAATGTATTTGCGATGAAGCTGTGAACTGGTTAAAAGAAAAGTCAAGTGTATTTTTTAATATGGTAAGGCAAAGGTTTCACTTATATAGAGAAAAGATAAATTTGTGGTTAGACTAATGTTAGTCCATAGATATAAAGCTGTACGACTTTAACCAAAAAAGATAAGAAATATATTTTTGGTGGCATGCCTTTTTGATTGGAATTATTTTTTTCTTGCTTTAAAATATTATATACATTTTGTGAGTGTGTAGTATGAATTGTTAGTAGTATGTACATTTTTTTGTTGTATTATTTAAAAGTCACTGAGTTTCTGTTATAAAGGTGGAAAACAATTCTTCCGTGGCACTGTGAGAGAATGATCAATAATAAATTTTGTAGTTATTGCTGCTTAAAGAGGCATAAACAGCTACCAAGCCAAAGTGGATAATTACTGTCTCACATTGGGATATAGTGGTAACTTTCTTTTTTTAACTTTTATTGAATTTATTTAAAGCATGTAACATTCCATAAGATCAAGTCAAACTTAACAAAACTAAATTCAATTCAACACCCACCCATGAGACAGACAGAAAGGCCAACAGCCAGAGTAAAACTTTTGAGAGTAATATAAAGGGAAATTATTCTTTCTCCCCATATAAGTGCTTATTCTAATATATTATTGATTAGATTCTGCCTGGTTTTAAAAAAGTTTTGAACAGATCCTCTAAGAGAATTTGATTTTTTTCCAATTTCAAATAGTATATGACATCAGTTACCCACTGACTTAACAGAGGTGGGTTTGGATTCTTCCAGTTGAGCAAGATAAGTGCTAATAATGAAGTAAAGGCAATTACAGTTTGTTTGTCCTTTTCCACTTTAAGCCCATCTGGAAGTACACCAAACACAGCTGTAAATGGATTAAGAGGGATTGTAATACCAATGCTGTCTGATAAGCATTTAAAAAATTTTGTCCAGAATGATGTTAATTTGGCACACGCCCAAAACACGTGGCCTAGTGAAGCTGGAGCTTGATTGCAACGTTCACAGGTTGGATCTTGCCCTAGAAACATTTTGGACAATTTTAAACGAGATTGATGTGCTTGATAAAAAAATTAAGTTGAATATTTAAATGCTTTGCACATATGGAGCTAGAGTGAATTATGTACATGGCTGCCTTCCACTCTTTTTTTAAAATGTTGAGTAAGAGATCCTTTTCCCACTGTACTTTGTAATCTTTAAAAGGAAAGAACTTTAAAATTGCTTTATATATTATAGAAATGCTGTCTGAATCTTTTCTGAATAGGTGACAGGTGAAGAGGAAAATTGAGCTGATTTTGTTAAGCAAAGTTTCTGATTTGGAGATAGTGGAAAAATTGTGTTGATGAGAAACTAAATTTAGAGTGTAATTGTCCATAGGATGCAAAATCTTTATTTATATACAAGTCTCTAAATGATTTAATCTTATTCATTTTCCAGACATTAAAAACTGTGCAAGTTTGAGAGGGTGGAAAAAGGTCGTTATCATGTAGAGGTGCCAGAGATAAAATATTCTCTAACTTGAAGTGCTTCCTACATTGGTTCCATATTCTGAGTGAATGAAGGACAATTGGGTTGTTAGTATATTGACGATAACTTGTATTTACTGGTGTGCAAAGCAAGGAATATAAATAAGTACTGCAGGATTTCATTTTTATTGCAGACCAAGCTTGGTGTGTGTTAATCTATTTGTGTCATTGTCCAGTTTTTATAGCTTTATGTTTGCTGCCCAGTAATAAAATTAAAAATTAGGTAGAGCCATGCCCCCTCCTGAATTAGGTAATTGTAGGGCTGCCCTTTGGATGTGTGGATGTGTGGAATTCCAATTAAATTAGGTTATGATTGAATCTAATTTCTTAAAAAATGATTTCTTAATGTAAATGGGGTTGTTTTGAAATAGAAACAGAAGCTTAGGCAGAACATTAATCTTGGTTATGTTAATTCTCCCTGAAAAAGTAAGATGGAGGGTAGATCATCTATTCACATCTTGTTTAATTTTTTTCATGCAAACAGCAAAAGTTTTCTGAAAAAGAGCTTTATATTTACTTGTGATGTTTACCCCTAGATATTTAAACTGATCTGCAGTGCTAAAAGGGAAGGTGTCCAATCTAATGCTGTTTGCTAGAGAATTCACTGGAAAAAGCACAGTTGTGTTCAAATTAATCTTGAGTCCAGATATCTTTTGACATTCTGCTAGAATAATTAGGGCTGCAGGCATTGATTTTTGTGGATATGATATATACAGTACCATATCATCTGTATATAGTGATATTTTCTGTCCTTCTCTGAAAATCCCCTTTATCTCTGATGCATTTCAAAAGTGAACAGCCAATGGTTCAATGGCAATTGCAAATAGCAGTGGTTGACAAGGGGCATCCTTGTCTAGTATTGTGTTCTACTTTGAAATAGTCTGAGACCATGTTGTTAATACAAACTGAAGCTTCTGGACTGGTATACAGTAGTCTGATCCATGCACATATGTTAGGGCCAAACCCAAATGTATGCAAAGTGATGAATAGGTAATCCCATTCAACTATATCAAATGCTTTTTCTGCATCAAAATATAATAAAATCTCTGGAGTGTTGAACTTTATGGATGAATATATTACATTAAATAGGTGTTGAAAATTGAAAGCCAAATGTCTACCTGTAATAAATCTGGTTTGGTCTGGTAATATTACTGAAGGGAGCACTTTCTCAATCCTTCTAGCTAGGATTTTGGAGACGATCTTAACATCATTATTCAGAAGTGAGATTGGTCTGTATGATGCACATTGTAATAAGTCCTTATTTTTTTAGGAAAAATGGTAATTCATTCTTGGCGAATGTTTCTAATTAAAGGGGAGCTAATTTGATTGAAAAGTTTTTATAAAATTCAACAGGGTAGCAATCAGGACCTGGGGCCTCATGTTTCCACGTTCAAATCGCGATGTATAAAACCTAAACTTGGCGTAAAGCCACACACATTTCCACGGTACCTCATACCCTGTCATACGCAAGTTCTCCGCTCAGTTTTGCAGACTGGCGGCACCCAGCGTCAAAGCAGTGCTACTGTTCCTGTGTGGTTTATCTTTCTTTTTCAGATCCACATCCCTGACGCGGCTTTATAAATACACTGAAATTAACCGCATATTGTTTATTAGTTTAATGCATCTGATTGTAATTAACCTGTAACAATATAATTGTCCACAGACTGGTCAAACTATTCTAAATACCATAGCTGCTTTAGTGTTGTTACTCTCACTGCACCTTCTTCTTCTTCTTTCAGCTGCTCCCATTAGGGGTTGCCACAGCGGATAATCTTTTTCCATATTACTCTCACTGCACCACTCGAAGCAGCTGATTGGAAAGAGAATTATCGGTATACAGCATCAAGCACACGCTGCCTCAGCCATGCTTCCTATTTGAACTGCTTCTCACACGGCAAACACTTCAAAACCTTTACTGTACGGACCTCGCAGTTCAGAAACGGTTTCATCCCAAGAGCTCTAAACGCAATCAATCAGTCCATCAACTGCTCCTTGTAGAACTGTTTGTACTTATAAGTACAATCACCTCACTGTAAACTTGTGATACAGTTATAATATTGCACAACCTGAGCCATTTTATAAAGCGCATATTTACATATGATGATGATATCATTTTTAAGATGACATGCAGCAAAATATGTTTATTATATTATACAGATAAAACTTTAACTTTATTTAAATAATCTATATTGTTAATAATTAAAGGACACTGTGTCGCTACGCTAGCAAGGATCTCGCGCTCTGTTCATGGATTGTTCCTGCCTCACACTGTATGCTTCACTGGGACTGGCGTGAAAGATAGAATAATTAAACATGTACTACGAAGATATTTCAATGTTCCTTAAAAGTTTTGAAGAATCAGCGTTATAAGCTTGCAGATGGCTTAACATCTATTACAGAGCGGATTGTGTGGCAATTGGGTATTTGGAGAAAGAAAAGGAAGGACAGAAATTGGAGGTTAAGAGACAGTACTGCTACAATAAATTATTTTATCGAAGGTCGCACACAATCACTGCACCACTGTGTTCCCATGTTTAATAACATGCTTTAACTCCTATCATCATGAAAATGATATCACGTATACATCTCAGTATTTTAGTTATTCAGAGAGCTGTAATATCATGAATGTAATGGATTCTGTGTCCTGTCTGAGGTAGAAAAAGCCAGTTTAAAAAGCACGTAGTGATTCACACACATAGAGCACATAGAAGATCAAATACAAAACAAAGCATTTAACGTATTACTTTAGTTACGATGGGAATTGAGAAACTAGTAAATTAAACAATTTTAAGATTAAGTTTATGATGTTCTACTTTAATGACAAAATAAACTATGTGGTTAAAGTGGAAATTTGTAGATTAAGGTTGACACTTCGTGGTTTTTCCCCACTGTGTGCCTTTTTTTTCCCTCTGTACCCTAATAAGCTTTCATATGGCACTCAGACAGTGGGCTATGACTCGCCTTTTCACGGTGACTTTGATATGCGACTTCTTTTTTATTTTGGGCACTGTGCGACTTTGTGAACTTGAGCTTTCGAGTTTCTCTGACATGTTATGTCACTCGATCAGCTTCCTTTTCTTGTTTATACCACTGTTTAAACCAATAAATAGTACGTTTTTCCTTGCGTCCACTTGGTATTTGCTGAAATTGTTCTATTTTTCCTTGTGGTTTTGCCATTGTCTTTTCACAGAATGCTGAGCTTAAGGGCTATTAATATTGATTTGCATATTCAAAGAGGCGTAATTCTAGGAGGAGTTGGGGCGGGACAGCAGGCGCAGGCGCAGGCGCATGCACGTGCATTACTTTTCACACTGATCGGGATTTATGTAGCAGAAGAATGTGGAAGTTTGCGTACACACAGATTCCTGCATTTGGATTTTTCTGTCCTGACATTTTATAGTGTCTAGTAATTCTGATAGTGTCAGAGGTTTATCCCATTCCTCTGCACTATCTAGCTGTGGTATCAGTAATGTATCAAAAATGCATTAGATTGTGTATTGTATTCTTTAAACTGAGTAGAATATAAGGACTTATAGTAGTCTCTAAATTTGTGCATTATATTTTTATGGCAAATGATTCTATTTCTGTCTGTGTTGGTGATTACTGATATTGCATTGCGAACATCCTGCTTGTGGATTTGTTGAGCTAAGATCTTAATAGCCCACTCTCCGTGTTCATAGTAATGATGTCGCGATTTAAAAATCAGCTCAGTTTCTTTTGTTGTCAAAAGGTTGAGTTCTAATTGCAAAGCCTGTCTTTTCCTAAAAAGTGCCTCATTTGGAGACCTGGCATGTTCTTGATCTATTCTGGTAATTTGTCTGATTAATTCTGTGGCCTTCTTGGTTTCCGAATTATTTTTTTCCTCTTAAAAATGCCTTCAGTGTTTCCCAGAGTATTTCTGCAGAAACCTCTGAGAATGCATTTGTCTCTAAAAAAATGAATTTGCTTACGTATAAATTCTGCATAGTTCTCGTCAGCATGGGGTTAAGATGCCAGCTGTGAGATAAGTATGTGGAGCATAGTGATAGGAGCTGCATGATCAGAGGGGCATGGCCAGAGATAACAATAGCGTCGTATTTGCAAGATTTGATCACAGGCAAGAAATTGTTTTCTAAAGAAATAATCAATTCTTGGGTAACAATGATGTACTGGAGAGAAAAAGGAATATGCTCTTCAGTATGGATTTAGAAATCTTCATGGGTCTGATAATTTATGATCAATTAAAAACTGTGTGATTATTTTTGCAGTGTTAGATGTTGTTGCCCCGTAGCTGAAACACAATTAAAGTCTCCGGTCATTATAATTTTGTAATTTTTTTTTTGTTCAAGTTAGGAATTGATGCAAAAACATTTTGGATAAAGTCTCTATCATCCACATTGGGTGCGTAGATATTTACCAAAATCACTTTATAATTAAATAAATTACTCATCACCATCAGGATCAAATACTACATCTGATACTGCAAATGAAATTGTTCAATGAATTAAGATTCCCATGCCTTCTAGTTTTCTTTGTATAGCTGGATTGGAATATTTGGCCAGTCCAGTCTCTTTACAACCAAAACTGATCCTTGTCGATTAAGTGAGTCTTCTGTAAAAATGTTGTCTTGGCAAATAGACCTGTTGGGTGAGAGAATACTTTCTTCTTCTTTAATTCACAATTATGACCTTTGACATTCCAGCTCACAAAGTTCACTGTTTGGTCATAGAGACATTGGTTCTGAACTTTTGTTGTCATTTTATAATCTTAAATTTAGGGTTTTACATTATTATATATGACAGCTTTAACCTTAATTTCCAATATTCCCAGGAGTTATGGATATGAAGCCTATTGTTGTGTTGGCACTTACAATTGTGGGGATGAAAAGGATAAATCAGAAATAGCTTGCTCTCTTTCTCTCCTCCTCCAGACGCCCCCACCCCCAAATTACATGCTCCATTATGATCAAATGCTTTTGTGCTTTTTCAGTAAACTTTAGCATATTTTTGCGTTGGCACTTACAATTGTAAGGATTACAAGGGTAGATTAGAAATAGCTTGATCTCTTTCAGTTTTTCCTACCCACGTGAGGCTAGACAACACTTCACGAAGTCCCAGTCCTCTTACATACCCAGAGACAGATCACTTCCAAAACAAAACAAGCCCCCCTACAGTTGTGTATAAGGATTAAAATAGAGATATCTATTGACAATACTGTACAGTCCAAATACTAAAACTTTCTTTAAAAGATAAATTAATACATTTTGTTTGATAACCTGACTGTGAAAAGATAAGAAACAAAGCACAAAATAATGTAATGGATCTATCTATCTATCTATCTATCTATCTATCTATCTATCTATCTATC
>JANRMT010027041.1:62816275-62872931 GCA_026402145.1 Polypterus bichir lapradei
ATCTATCTATCTATCTATCTATCTATCTATCTATCTATCTATCTATCTATCTATCTATTTGTTCTGATCTTCAGAAATCATAAGTAATCATAACATATTCACACTCTAGTCTCTTTTCATTCAGAGATCTATTTTTTCATGCATTTTCGGTACCCCTCCTCCACACTGAACCCATCTGAGCCTCCACAGCACAAAGTCTATAAACAGCAGTCTATCAAGAAACTAAGGGTTGTGTTCAGGCATCTGCCCTTTGAAAGCCTTTCTTTTCCAATAACGGCAGCAGGAGATGTCACAGATTAGTTTAAAGTCCTTTCTTTTCTATTAAACCTTATACACAAAGTTATTAGTAAAATGCCGTGGGTTTACCATACATATAACCAATGTATCAATGTATCAGAAAAACCTACCATAACTATATTTGTGATTTAGAAATAAAAGCTAATGCTGTGTATATATTACAGAATTACAGCATTGTATAATGTAGTTCCGATATCATAGATTGTTTGATAATAGTAATAATCAAAAGTTAAGATGTAAATTGCTGAATTGAAATGTGGGAATATCTGTCTGAGTTGTTTAATAACTGTATAAACAAACAAGAAATTAAGACATCATGGAGATAAATACTTCAATTGAAGAAAGACTAAACAACAATGTGTAAGGAAACCTCTTATTGTCTTAAGACATTAAACGGATATAATTTCCTAAAGAATATAATTATTACCCAGGTTACACAAGGCCATTTATTCTTTAAAAGAAAAGGGAAATTAAGAACAGGAATCTACCCTTGTACAAACTGTAGAGAGTCCCTAGCCACAGTCATGTTGATTACATGTGTTGCTGGATTGCCCTGAATGACTTTAAAGCTTGAAGAATAAAGAAGGTGTGTTGTTATCTTGTGTCACCTCCATTTTGATCAATATAATTCTCAGTCTGGAGCTGAATCTTAGACAGACATTAGCATTGCCAGTGGCTGACTCTTCGTCAGACTTTGCGATTCACCTACCCAATATTATTGCTATTGTCTGCTAAAAAAAATAAAAATGAAAAAGAATGTTTATGCAAATGTATTTTTACATATACTGTACTTGTTGCACTTTTTCTTTTTGTTCAGCATGTTGCTTTTGTGATTTCTCAAGGGTATTTTTGTGCTTTTGTTGAATATTGTTATGAACTTTGTTACTTATTGAGTATTTTTAAGCATGTTCCACTCAAAGCTTATAAAGGGAAAATATGGTACATAAATGAATAAAAATAAGATGCAGAGAGAAGCAACCTGTTTCAGACAGACATGAGGGTTATGACTGAAGGAGAGTTTAAGATGTGTCAAAAAGAATCCTTATCACTGAACCATTAGCAAAAATACAAATGTATTTTTAATAAGTAGGGGGCATGCACAGAAGCATTATTTTTTCTTATTATACATTGTATATTGGAGGTCAATGTAATTTGAGAGCAGCACGGTGGCGCACTAGGGAAAGTTGTCCCTAGTGTGTACTTGGTGTGTGGGTGTGTATGTGCGCACCCTGCGGTGGGCTGGCACCCTTCCCGGGGTTTGTTTCCTGCCTTGCGCCCTGTGCTGGCTGGGATTGGCTCCAGCAGACCCCCGTGACCCTGTAGTTAGGATATAGCGGGTTGGATAATGGATAGATGGATGTAATTTGAGTTCTCTGTGACTCTGAGTATGAAGCCACCCTATGTCCCTCGATGATCTCAGTGAGATCGACCATGTTTTTAAAAGGTTGTCCCCAGGCCAGCTGGGTGATATATTCTGGCAGTGAGCTCATCAGAAGAAAACAGGAAAGTTGTTCTACCACCTGTTGGGTGTTGTTTATAAATGTTAAGAGCGGTTTATGCTCATTGTTAATAAAATTGTGTAATTATTTCAGAATAAGTCTCAGATTTGGCACTGACATCTTGAATTCCAGAAGCTGCCTTAAAAACACCTTTCTGCCATAATTTGTCATTGTATTCTTGATCATGAGTTATCCTAACTCTTTCTCCAGCCTAGCTAAAAGGACAAAATATTTAAAGCAAATAATATTGTAAAGTTGAATACCTTAAAATGTTGTTAGCTCAACTGTTTGCTTGTTTTTTTCTGGAGAGCCCAGCATTAACAAATGATAAGGTTGCATTGATGTATTATTAAGCGCTGCAAAGTAAATATTTGCGGTACACATTAAACATTGGCTTTTTTTTGTTTCTGTGTAAGTAGTCCAAAGTTTTCATTTGTTGGTTTATTTTGCTTCTATTTTGAGGAATATTTGTTTAGTTTTAAAGTCTGAATGTATTGTAAGCAGGAAGGGAATGAATGAGGCCTGTCCATTCCCAAAGGATGCTATATTGCACTGGTCACGTGATGTGACATCAGTACCCAGTATTTATTATATTTTTTTAAGAGAATCTCACTTGAATGCAACAAAACTCTTTTTTTTATGATTTTCGTTTTGACACTTTTTTGTGAAATAGTGATGGTAGTAGCACATTCTTTAGTTGCATGATATAAAAAAGACTGATTTGGATGTGCCTGGAGAAAGTAGGCTAAATGTTTTGTTGAATGTTTTTAAAAACATGCATGCTTTTATCGATTGTGTTCTAAATATACTCTTTGATGTATGCCTGGAAGCTACATTATAATTATTTTCATGGTGGGTGCATTATGGTAAGTTTATTTTCATTCATAGAGCATTAAACAAAGATCAATCTAATAGACACTATATATCTTTAGGTTGTGTTGGGAATGCTGTACTGTCTAATTTATAAATACAATTTACATTTAAAATGTAACAAAGGTTTTAGCTGTGTTTGAAGATGGCACAAAATGAAAATGAAAAGGTAAACATAAAAATGTTACTCAGGACCTTAATGAGTTGCTCTCAGTGAACAATATTCAGTTTAACAAACATAGGATTGAAGTTGTATTTTTCTTCATATTGTGCCAACCTTGCTAGATGTGTATTTGTCTTGGCACAAAGTTATTTGCAGCAACATTAAAACTGAACTTCTGTTTGAATAATTTGATGTTATATGCCCAGGGTAAGCTCCTTATTAATTTACTGGCTGAGATGTACCCCTCCATTGCATTTTGAAATAATTCAGTTCTCTTAAGTGTACCCTCACACTTCTTGGATGAGGGCTCTATTCCTGGACAAGATTTGTATGTTCTCCCCATGTTCACTTGGCTGTTCCAGCAATTAAATTTTCCTACACTTATACAGCCTGATGATAAGATGTTATACTGAAATCGGTCTGGTCTTAGTGAGAGTTCTGTGCATTAGTATATATATGCACTGTAATACATATACATTTCTTTTCCTGATCAATTTTGTTTACATAATGTTTACACAAGAAACCTAAAGGCAAGCAAGTTAAGGAGAGAACAGTGTAATTTAATGTCACCTAATCCCCCCAATAAGAGCCTAAGGATAAAAAGCAAAACAAAATTTAAACAGCAAGAAAGTAATCACACTGCCCAAGCAGGACAAAAGAATGAAAAGGACAATATACTGTAAATTGGACCCAGACTACCAGGTCCTAACTGATATAACCACATCAGGCCAATTCTCAGTGGATTTAATTGAGGCATGATTGATTTGGCATAAACCCAGTTCATTGGAGATTAGAATAAAAATGAGGAACGCCACCTGTTAAAAATAACAAGCACTGGGGTTTTCCATTGAGAGGAAAGGAGTAGTTTGGTTGCTAAAGTAGTGGCAAAACAGAAAAATTCATGGTGGTAAAAAGTGTGAGGGAGTGAGAATGAATAGAGAGGACTACTAATAGAAGGACCCTGGCACTGGGGCAACAGTCACAGAAAGAAATGAAGGGAGAAAGTGACAGACTTGTGTCCAAAGACAAAAAGCAAGGAGTTAAGGCCAGAGCATGTGTTAAATAAAGTGCCAGGCAAACCAAGCAGACAGAGATGTGAAAGTGGATCAGAGGACATACCCATTAAAACGTTTCCAAGGGGTGAAGTAAAGTCTATAATTTTGAGTTCTATGAATTGGTAAATTGAATTTCTTAAGCAAAATTGAACATTCCTAAATATAGTTTGTCAAGAGAAAGGAGAAGCCCGTGGTGAGAGATCATTATACAAGAATGAAATTCAAGGGAGAAAATTGTTAGGATGATTTGCAGAGTACAGAGTAAAGGATAGCGATCCTATCTTTAGCTGGTTCCTATGAGGATTATGTGTCTTGTCCAAAAAAAAGTGTGAAAAATTACTGTTTTTACTTTGTTTCTGTTTTGAAAGTGTTCCACCTTGCATATATGTAGCTATAATACTCACCACACTAAGGTTTCCGGTCATACAAAATATTTACAAATTGTACTTCTTTCAGAACAACAACAACAGTAACAATAATAAAAATGTACATCAGACTTAAGAAAATTTATCTGTAGGATGCCAACATTCAGAATCTATAAAATTTCTCCCCCAACCAGATCTGCATTATGTTATCCAAGGCTGAAAGACACTTTCACACTCATAATTTCTGAATAAATGACATGGTTATTATATGCCTGAAAACATAGTTTGAGAATAGAAAAGGAGCAAAATTTAATAGAGCATAATGTTTGTTGTATATAATAAGGATAGGACCGAATGAGCTGTAGCAGAGCCATGTTTTTGTTGTTTGTTATATTATCTCTTTAACCTGTCATTTTAATTGAGCTTTCATTTTCTTGTGTTTGAACTTTGCCACTTTGCAAGTACTGTGTTTTCAATAAAGTACATTACTGTTTTTTCCAGAAATTATCATTCTTCCAAATATGGCCAAATGAAATGTTAGCTTCAATTTGAAAGGCTGAGCTGTATCAACAAAGTACTTAGAACATATGAGGCGGGACCTTTTTTCAGCCAAGTTGACTGAGCTCGAAAGTAGGGGAAAGGTTACATGCCGTAAGGAGGCTGTCTGAGCTGTCTCACTCCGCATAAAAAGAAGTGAAATAAGGCAAGGGGAGTGGCTACAGAGAGAAGGCAATTATTGTCTGTTTGGGCTGTCTGCACATGACTGTTTGTTGTGATATGAGAAGACATACAGCTAAAACTCCCTCTGAAAAGTTATCTTTGTGAGAATGTAAACCATGAGTGACCATTATGGATGTGCAGTATTTTCTGTTTATTCAACATTTTTAATGTAAGAATTGAAACCTAGAATTTGAAATAATATCTTTATAGTAAGCGACAAAACTATAATTAAAAAATCTGAGTAAGTAAATAAGCAAAAACAGACTTTTAGCAAATACTTGGTCTTTATTATTTTAACATTCTGAAGATGAGCACTGTATTTGGTGTACAGAAAGGTAGTGAAACTGGCAATGTTTAGAATCATAACATATCTTCAAAAGAAGCAAATGACAACTTTTCCTTATCTACAAAGGTGGCAGCACTGTAAGGTTCATGTTCTTTGATTTCTCCATTACCTTCAATGCCATCCAGCAATCACTACTAGGGGTAAGCTCAAGATATGCAGGTGGACGAGCCTATGGTGTCCTGGATAATGGACTATCTGTCAGGCAGACTGCAGTTTGTGAGACTCAATGACTGTGTTTCTGATATGGATGTGAGCAACACTGGAACACCACAAGGGATAGATAGCTTTGTCTCCTTTTCTATTCTCTCTGTACACCTTTGAGTATAAATATAACACAAGGTCATGTCACTTGCAGAAATTATCAGATGATTCTGCATTATGAGGTTTATTGATAAAAGGGATGAAACAAAGCATAGGAGTCAGGTGGAAAAGTTTATTTCTTGGTGCAAAGAAAATTATCTGAACCTTAACATCAGCAAAGCCAAGGAACTAGTTATTGACTTTTGCCGCACCATAAAGTTTCTATGTTCGGTCACTATTAACAGAGTGAATGTAGAGGTGGTCCACTCCTATAAGTACTTAGGGGTCTGCATTAATGACAGGTTGGGCTGGTCTTGGCTCCTTTGTCAGAAAGATCCTCAGGTAGATATTTCCTATAACTAACTGTCTACCTAGTGTCTGAAATCTACTAAGAGAAAGTTTTTCCTACTTCTACATACAGAATTGTGTCAGCTGTATGTTGTATGGGGGATTTATTATTTAAAAAATGTTTAAAATCCCCCTACAGTATCTTGATGAGATTCAGATCCGGGCATTGACTTCCATGCCTTCCAGAAAACTCCATCTCTTTCTCTTCAACCATTCCTTGGTGGGTTTGCAGGTATTTTGGTCATTGTCATGTTGTAAGGTCCACTTTCAGTTGAGTTTCAATCTTCTGACATATAGTCTCTGTCATTATCTTCAAACAACCTCTGGTACAATGAAGAATTAATAGTGGATTATATGATGGTGAGCTTCCTAGGCCCTTATGCAGTAAATCAAGCAAAACATATTCCACCACAGCACTTTACAGTTATCATATGTTCTTGTGGTTAAATCCTGTTTTTTGCCAAACTTCCTTTCCAGTATTGTGACGAAATTACTCAGTTGTTGCCTTGTCTGGTTAAAGTACACTGTTCCAGAAGTCCTAGATCTACCTAGGTGTTCATGGACAAATTTTAGTCTTGCCTTGATGTTCTTTTTGGACAGCAAAGGGGTTCCTACTGGCACACAGCTCATGTAAACCTCTTTCCAATGATATACTCCTGCACTTTGACAGGAGCTACCTGTAGTTCCTGTGGGGAAATTTTTGGGTTTTGTGCACAAACTTGACTGGGGTGGTTTGGCCCAGATAAGCTAAGTGTTTGAAGTCTTTTCCAATTGAAGGTGATTTTTTGGGCCAGTGAAATGGTTGATTTCCAGTTGTTTGTAGATATTTTTAAATCCCTTCCCAGACAGATTGATGCAGAGTCAATGGAGGCTCTGATTGGGGCACTTGAGAGACTGAGTGAGGAGTCTGAGTGTCTTGGCTTGCAAGTGTTCTGGATAAAAACCAAGATCCAGGCCTTTAATGACCTCTTGGGCACGGCCATCAGCAGTGTGTCTGTCTGCGGAGAGAGCGTCGACCTTGTCGAGAGGTTTACTTACCTTGGCAGTGACATTCATGTCTCTGATGACTCTTCCTATGAAGTCAGTAGACAGATTGGGAGAGAATGGGGGTCATGAGGTCACTGGAAAGGAGAGTGTGGCACTCCCAATATCTATGCAAAAGAATTAAGGTCCAAGTCTTTAGAGTCCTGGTGCTTCCTGTCTTGCTATATGGTTGCAAGACATTGATGCTATCCAGTGACCTGAGACAAAGACTGGACTCCTTTGGTACTGTGTTACTCGGGAAAATCCTTGGGTACCGTTGGTTTGACTTTGTGTCAAATGAGCGGTTGATCATGGAGTCCCAAATGAGGCACATTACCTGCATTGTGAGGGAGCGTCAGTTACAGGACTACAGCTATGTGAGAAGTTTCCCCGAGGGAGATCCAGCTCGTAGAATCCTTATTGTTGGTGACCCAAGTGTCTGGACCAGATCAAGGGGTCGCCCACATAACACCTGGCTGTGGCAGATAGAGGGTCATTTCCAGAAGGGTGGGACTGGACCACATGTCTGTGTGTTGTTTTGTCGTGTGGTGAGTGTGGCAACACACTGTACCAGTCCATGCTTCTCAACTTGACTTGACTTGACTTCCCAGACGCATAGGCATTTATAATCTTTCTGAAGGACTCAACTTTCAACAACAAAGAGCAAGCCAAACCCAATTTGAAAAATATAAAAAATAAGTACACCTACTAGGCAATATACTTATCCATTTTTATCAACAAATAATGTCATTTATCCTGCTGGTAATGAAAGCAGATTTTAAAAAACAAAATAAGGTTTGTGATATATTCTGATTAGAAAGATTTTTTATTGTTGCTTATATCATTATCAGTTTAGTGTTTGATAATAATTTATCAGTAAAGTTAGTGAAGATTAGCTTAACTAAGGAAAGAAGGAGTAACACAATATTCTGGTGAAATCAGGTATGTAAAGGGTGATTTCGATTTTAACAATTCTTAGTGATATTTTGAAATTAATGCAACAATGCACAATTTTGTTATTTATTTAACTATACAGTAGATTAAAAACACTTTTAGAAATACTGTAAAAGGTTTGGTAAATTTATGAATATCATGATTGGCCTGTGAACAAAGTAGACTGTGCTTGTTTTTTGAATTTCATAATTATATAATTCTACTATTTTATGCAATTTATTAAATGAAAGATATAATATATCCCACTTGCCCAATTACGTTCTAGTCTGCTTTTCAGTTATGTAGAATCTCTCCAAATTAACTCCACTTTTATATATTTAAACTCTTCTGGGAATTATTTACCTGTAATTACTTCAGTGAGAAATGTGAGTATACTGCTCTCTAGTGGATGTAGTGAAAAGTCAGGCAAAATGACACCTTTTATTGGCTAACTAAAAAGATTACAATATGAAAGCTTTCGAGGCAACTCAGGTCCCTTCTTCAGGCCAGATGTAATAAATACTCTAGTGGATGTGAAATATATCCATCTTGCCGTTACTTCATTTTTTTTGTTTCCATGTGGCAAAATTTATTTTTCTAGATTTATAATTTTTCTGTATTTTGGTAATTATCTTTGGTTTCAAACTGCCGTAGTTTATGCCCATGCAATTATTGTTTAAGTAGTTTGCAGTTTTTATTTGAAATACAATTTCGCCAAAATTTTATAAGCCGCTATTAAAATAATTTGACATCTTTTAATTTTTCAACTGCTTTTTATTGTATCACACTATATATTTTTAAAGGTTTTACTTTTTCTCTAAAAAATGAACATTCCTTAATTAGCATGGCTTAATACTTTTCATTCTGTTCTTTTTTTTACTTTTGCACTGGAACTAAACAATCTTCATACAGTATGTTTATTTAAACACAGATTTGCCTTTGTTTTCTGATCCTAAACAAAAAACGTGTGAGTCCTCATACTTTCAGTTTGAAGTATAATGCTTAAAGAACCAGTAATTTAACTTTGATACATCCATTTTTTGAACTCAATCAATTTAGAACACAGTTAAAAGAAGCCAGTTGAGTCGGACACAGTTCAGGAAAGGCACTGTGCCAGTACATCACAGCACAGCACAGTTATAAACTCTTATACTAACAAATGGTTAGTTACCATGTAATTTAACTGATTGCCTTTGAATCATGGTAGACAATCAAAAAGAGCAGAGGAGAATGCTACAACAAATAAAATGGGTTAACGCCACAGCTATGGTAATGTCAGGTGGCAAAATAAGCATCTAGAACCACAATCTTGCCCATGTATGTTAGGTTCATTGGAAATTCTAAACTGGCCCTGTGTGATGTGAGCAACCATGAATAGACAGATGTGACTGGCAACCAATGTAGTGGGGATAGGCTGCAACCCCACAACCCTGAATTGAATTAAATAAGTTTCAGAATGTTATGTTATGTTTTGTGTATATTTGGTACTTATATTTTATATGTGGGCTCATTGCAATCAGAATAAGTGGTTTGGAAAAGGATGGATGGACAGACAGGTAAGGTTTGTTTTCAGTTAGCTTGGTTCATGCAAAACTAATTTTTCAATTTGTTCTCAACATTTATACTGTGTGTGTATGTATTTACACACATGCATACTGCATAATTTATATCTCTAATTATTCATAAACCCAAACAAGTCAAATCATATTTATAGCGAGGCCTACACACACACACACACTGTCATCCTCTTCTTAACTAGTATCTCCAATGGATGTTACATTCACATTTAGAAACCAGTCCTTTCATTTACTGCAGGGTGCAATGACACAGATTAGATCTTTGAATTAACACACATCTTTGCCTAGGATTCCAGCCCAAGATTCTGTAACTGTAAGTCTTCAACTGTAAGACAATACTGTGACACTGTGCTGCCTTTGATCTCCAAAATATGCTAAAACATTTTAAAACGCTTTTCTTTATAGGTGCCAAAAAGTAAAGTTTACATTTATTAGTCACACTATTGATCTCTTTGTAAATGTAACCACTTGTTACTTTTTCACGGAATCTTAAATGTGTCTCATGTTACAGTTTTTAATGATCAGTATGTTTTTTACATTTGTCCTTATCTCCACGGCTGATACATTACCTTATCTCATTTTCCAACAAGTCAGTGCTGGCAAGAACAAAGAAAGCAAGTCTAAAGGGCAGAAACTTGTTTGAAGGTAGCTGCGACAGTTAGAAAAAAAGAAACAGTACTGTACTTGCATGTACTATCTAGCTATCAGTTAATTACTGTTTTGTGTTCTAATATACAATGTATTATTATTTGGTAGACTGTATTAATCTCTAAGGGGACGTTGTCTTTTTGTGTGGTCTTTTTGAGGTCATAGCACAGAGTCAGCCATTGTACAGTCCCCCATGAGCAATTTTAAAGTTAAGGGCCCAATGGAGTAGGACCCCTTCTGACAGTAAAGGAATTTGAATCGGTAACCTTCCAGATGCCAGTGCAGATCCTTAGTCTCAGAGCCACCACTCTGCCTTATCATATTAATGTCATATTAATATCATATTATACAATACCAGTAGCGGCACACTGCACGATAACGTGCAGTGAATACACTTGACTTGAATATTCCTAGTTTTCATCCTCTTTCTCTGTACGTTTAGCATTTGTTTGCTCAGAGGTTGATGCGCTTGCTGCTTCCTGAGCAGCTCTTATTTTCGCGTTAAAACTGATTAAGTTTTTTTTTTTGTGTTGCAATTACTTAGTATATTTTCTTTAATTTTTCACTTAAGCTGGCACTTAAGTCTTCAATCTGCCTCAAGAATGATTAGCGAAGGTGGTAGGGAATGAGAACGGTGCCCATACGCATGCGCCGCATGGCCGCCCTGCTGCGTGCTGCCAAGAGTTGATTCTACAATTAAATAAAATAAAAATAAAAAGAGTAATAAAAATCATCACCCCGAAAGCGGATAGTAGACATCACATAGTATATGTGTACCAAATTTCAAGTCAATAGGTGAAACGGTTTGCGAGCTACAGGTGCTTTAAAATCCTGGACAGACAAACGAACAGCCACGGTAGCGTATTATATAAGAAGATATGAATATACAGTAGATGTTAGTATGCATTATTAATTAATTTAAAGACAGTCCTGTTTTTGCTTATATATATAATTTTGATTAATTTCAATGTTTTCAACTTTTTAACTCAGTAAAAAGAATTTATTAATTCCAAATTCAATTAAAGGTTTTAAAATTATTGTTATGCACCATAATAAATTCTGCATTTTTCATAAAGAAAAAGTAAAAGAACAGTTATCAATAGTTATAAAAGAACCAAAAAGAAACTTTCAGTGTATAACATTTATGTAGCTGCGACATCTTATACATAAAATCAAATAACCAAAAGAAGGAGTAGAAATGAGGAAAAATGACAACACGCATCATCCGGTGGGAGGATAGGAACTCTTAGTACATAGTCAGTGCCACCATTTTTTCCTTCTGCCTGGTGTTCATTCAAACTGGTCCCTTTGAGACACTCACCAGTCTTTTATGTTTGACAATATCCATATACTCCAGGGGTCTCCAACACATTGCTCGTGAGCTACCAGTAGCTCGCAACCCCTTTCCAAGTAGCTCGCCAAAGGGTTAATGAATCCTACATAAATTTGAAAACTTGATTAGTCAAATTAGGGGTGGGTGATCTTTCCAAAAAATCATATCACGATCCTTTTAACACAAAATCACAATCCACAATCTGAATTGCAATCTCCTTTCAATGTGGCATACACTTAAGAGAATATCCGGACTCAAACTCATCAAGACCTAAACAACACTTTATTTTAAATATCAAACAAAGTTGAATTCAATTGTTCTCTCGTTCGCTAGCTAAGCGGAGTTAAGGACCACGCCCCTAAGCTGGCGAGTGAATGAGGAAGGCTCCTCCCCCAAGCCCGTTGCTTAGATCTTGGATTCGCGCAAATAAATCGGTACCGCAAGCGAACTATGATACGTAGCACAATGAGAGAAGTCGCAAAATCAACCGGAATGTTCAAGCAAATTATAGAAAAAAATCTGATCTCAATCCGTTAAGTAGTTCTCTCGTGAAAAGCGGACAGACAGACAGACAGACAGACATTGGATTTTATTTTCCCTCCTCATCTTTTCTGACTGTTTTTTCACTAGTTTTGCATTTGGCTACGATCAGTGTCACTACTGGTAGCATGAGGCGATACCTGGACACTACAGAGGTTGCACAGGTAGTCCAACTTCTCGAGGATGGCACATCAATATGTGTCATTGCTAGAAGGTTTGCTGTGTGTGTCCCAGCACAGTCTCAAGGGCATGGAGGAGATTCCAGGAGACTCTAGGAGAGCTGGACAGGGCGTAGAAGGTATCTGCTCCTTTGGGTAAGGAGGAACAGGATTAGCCCTACAAAATGACCTCCAGCAGGCCACTGCTGTGAATGTCTCTGACCAAACAATCAGAAACAGACATGAGGGTGGACTGAGGGCCTGACGTCCTCTAGTGGGCTCTTTGCTCGCTGCCCAGCACCGTGGAGCTCAATTGGCATTTGCCATAGAATACCAGAATTAGCAGGTCCACCACTGGTGCCCTGTGCTTTTCACAGATGAGAGCAGGTTCACCCTGAGCACATGTGACAGATGTGAAAGGGTCCGGAGAAGCTGTGGAGAGCGTTATGCTGCCAGTAACATCGTTCAGCATGACCGGTTTAGTGGTGGGTCAATGATGGTCTGGGGAGGGATATCCATGGATGGACACACAGATTTTTACAGGGTAGACAACGGCACCTTGACTGCCATTAGGTTTTGGGATGAAATCCGTGGACCCATTGCTAGACCCTTTGCTAGTGCAGTGAGTCCTGGGTTCCTGATGGTGCATGACAATGCCTGGCCTCATGTGGTGAGAGTATACAGGCAGTTCCTGGAGGATGAAGAAATTGATACCATTCACTGGCCCCCATACTCGCCTGACCGAAATCCAATAGAACACCTCTGGGACATTATGTTTCAGTCCATCCAATGTCACCAGGTGGCACCTCAGACTGTTCTGGAGCTCAATGATGCCCTGGTACAGATCTAGAAGGAGATTCCCCAGGACACCATCCATCTTCTCATTAGGAGCATGCCCCAACATTGTCAGTACAATGGGGGCCATACAAACTAAAGAGTACGATTTGGAGTTACTGCAATGAAATTTCGGTAAAACTAGGATAGCCTGCCGCATCATTTTTTCACTTTGATTGAAGGGCTGTCTTTGAATTCAGTCCTCTGTAGGTTGATAATTTTCATTTTCATCAAACAATGTGGCTTCTTTTCATTCCTATCACATTACCCAGTCCATATCAGTATAGATATTCAGCAGGATTTTTTCCCATTGAGATCTAATGTGTTTTTAAAGTATTCCTTTAATTTTTTTGAGCAGTTTATATATAGAGATGTAGTTCTCAAGAGCCACTGAGGGAAAGCAAGTGTGCAAATTGCCACTGTTTCTGCTGTAAGACCAAAATTATTTTTATAACAGTTTTTGAAATTGGGAGGGTCAAACTGGGTTTTGCACAAGTTTTTATAATCATTTTTGATGAAGTCTGCAGTGTATGCCTTCTTCCCAGAACATTGTTTTTTCATTATTTTAAGTATTCCTGAATTTGTACTATCACAAGGAAAATTATACTTTAGTTTTTTTTTTTTAATTACTTTTTTTTGTTAAAACAGGTTTGAATTTTGCAACTATGTGTGCTGTAATTTGGGTACACAGTACCATATATATTTCTGAAAAAGCATAGTCTAGTTTCAGCTTCACATATTTAGAACATGTGCATTTCAGTAAGTCATATTTATGATATACTGCTTTATTAGAAAACAGAAACCATATTTTTGTTATTGTTCATACATTGTAAATCAGTTTGATGGCATTTGGAAGCTTATTCCAATTCTGCTAATAAGTATAACATTCAAAATGTATTTTTGATAAAAGCTTGATTGAATTTTTCAATTTACTCTGTTGAAATTTATATTTAAAACACAAATTCTTCTCCACAGGTAAACTATTCTGAAAGAGAATTGTCTGCCCTTCATTTTGATATATGAAACATGCATATTGAGTTAAATCTGGAGAATGTGTCGCCAGTTAAATCAATTAAAGGAACAGGCACACAAGCACCCACGCTCACTCACATAGGGACAGTTTACAGCTGCCAGTTAATGTAACACCTAAACAAACCTATTCAGTCATCTCAGTTCAACTGTGTGCATATAAGCTTTTCAGAGCAGATATCCACCATCAGCCAGTTTTACAGCATCAGTGGGGCACATGGGAATTGGTATGGTTTGCCCTGTTGTTTTGATATTTTGTTGACCCAAGAAATTCACAATTTTCTGAGAATGAGTGAACTACCAAATCATTTTAAGGATTTATTACTTAATAGAGATGTCATTCAGTCTAACTTTGCATTTTTTTTACTTTGGGAATATAGGCATGTATTCATTAAGGGCAAAAGATTGAGGCGCAATTGGCAACATTATGATCTGAAGTCAATTGGGCTTTTTGCAGTTCTTTTTTAATGGTTATAAAAGGACCAGAATGCTGCTACCAGAGTCTTTTCGGGAAGCAAACAGTCCAGGCACATTACACCTCAGTTGAATAAATACTGTGACTTCCTGCACAAAACAGAATTGTATTGAAAATTCTGCTAATTATTTATAAAATTGTTTGCTTCAACACTTCAAAATACTTACTTATGCTTCTCAAATGGCAATTCTGTTGATATTGAAACTCTCAGGGAGTGCTCTTTTAGCTTTGTGACTTCTGTTCTCTTGACCTCTCTAGCTATTCATATTTCTGAGATTACATCTGCTTTGATGTTTATTTCTAGACTTCAGAATACACCTGCTTTCATTGGCATTTTAATTTCAGTTCATTGTTTTAAAACAGTCCTTCCTCATGGCAATGATGCCACCAAACCATACACACATATAAGCATAGAAAAATGTAATATTCTCCTGCCCTGTAACATTGTTTCAATTTTGCCATATTGCATTCTTTTTAGTATTGTATTTTATTGTGACTTTGTTTTTTAAATTTTCTTTCAGTGATGTATGTCATTTAAACTTATAAAATATTTATTTGTTCAGCTAGGGGGCTTTGCCCTCAACTTGCTTTACTCGCCAACCCCTGTTCGGGCACTACGCGCTAGGCACTTTGTGGCTCTGCCGCTCACATATGGGGAAGCGGATGTACAATTTAAATAGATTGTTATTTTCATGGAAATTGTTACATATGCATAATAGACCTAACTATTTTACATTACAGTGAGTAATTAACCATAGGTATTCGTTGCGTTATACGTTTTCGTTCTGTTTGGCTTTGAAATTAACATGCAAATACTTTTTAAACTTACACTTTTACTGTAAAACTTTGGTAAAAACGATATTTGGAATTAACTTTTAATATTTGATTAACTGCCCCGAGTGAATACTGTTTCTTTCTCTCTAATAAATAAACCAACTTTTTTGAATGTTTGTCCCTGTAATTTGTTAATTGTCATAGCAAAAGCTACTCTAACGGGAAACTGTAAGCCTTTTAATATGAATGGCATGTCAAGATCTCCTTTGGTGTCTAATTTTATCCACGGAAGATGTGCTACATTACCTTTTAAATTTTACATGCCAGAATTATTCAACCAATTTTGAATACAACTAATCTTGTCCTATTGCATAGCCCATCACTCATACATAAATTATGCAATAACATTACGATACATCCTTCTTTCAATAGTAATTCATCCGGTGGAAGACCAGATGGTGTTAATGGCTGTAGATATTCTACAGGATATTACAAGTGGATGTTTTCATCTTCCACACAATCACCACCAACTGTTTCAGCATAGTCTAATGCTACACATTTAACCAATTTGCCATGTAACTGATTGACAGTTTTCACGTCGATTTGTTTGACTTCATAGTTTCTCGGTGCTAGGATTGCCCATGTACTCATTTGTTCTGTTGATAACCCTTCAGGATGAAATTCTTCAGTAAGATTTGGATATAATACACAGGGTGAAATTCTTCAATAAGATTTTGACATAATACGTCTTCTTTTATTGGGAACTTAAAGTGAGGAAAATGTAAAAATTTATAAGAGGTGAGAGAGCAAGAACTGTGTCTGTCAAAAGCATTCACACGTATGAGAGGTGAGAGGATCGTGGGCATGGGCCGTTAACTGTAAATGGTTGAGAGAAGGGCGGGACTTGAAAAAATCTCTTGGCAATAGTCTCGTCTCATCTCAAGATTTTCTTTTATAATAGAGATATGTTTGGTGTTAATTTGCTTTTTGCTTTATCAAAATGCATACGTTTCCTGATGATGACACCTCATTTTCATTTGTAAATAAAATCAACAAAACCATTTAATTAATATTTTATATATAACAGATTTTATATTATACAGAAAAATGAAAAATATACAAAACCTCCATTTTCAGTATTTTCATTGGGTATAAACATTACACAAATTATACAAACAACAAACAAATAAACAGTAAGATACACTGAGACAATACCAATCTGGTTATTGAATGTAGACCTTTAGGCTTTTGGCATGTTCTACAGAAATTAAACATAACTTTGTTGTGTTTCTGCCTAAACTGAATTTTACAATATACAGTCATATAAAAAAAAACTTTCTGAATTATTACTTATCATCTATGTAACACAAAACTCTGTCATTTTTCAAAAATATGTTCTATGATAATACAAGCTGGTGAGTGTTAGGAAAGACATCACTTACGAATATTCTAATGGCACAAAAATTTGTCTGATCCAGTGTGTTGCCCATTTATTTAAGATTCTTCTGTTATGTTATGTCCATATAAATCTAGTATTTTAATATAACAGGATGTATCCCTTTGTTTTGAAAAAAGTGAAAGGCTTCACGTCCATATGAGGTACTGTATTTGGGTGACATAATTACAAAACATCTGTGTAAATGTAGCAAATGCTCAGCTCCCTTATGAAAACATATGTATCAAAACCAGAAAAAGTTAATTAGAAGAGATTTACATTTATATTTGAATGTATTGCACTTACGGTATATAAGATGGATATCTCTTTATAAATAAAAAAAAGGTTCAGAAAATTTATTTAGTACAACCTTGGTGCATTTGAATAAAACAGGGAAGATTACTGTAGTGTATCAAATGACAAGTCATTTTTTTTTCCCAGAATGCAGTTTGTTTCTTTTTTTGGTTACTAGGTTATTAAGTATTTTACAACTTCACTGAAACAATCCGCCCAGTGAGTCAATTACCTCTTGAAAAAGGCACCTTAAGCTAATTAGCAACCCCTAATACCAAAAGGATTTCTGCCTGTTAATTTCTTGGTGTTAACACTTAAAGTAATACTAACAGGGTGGGTTTCTTATTTACAGAGAATCATTTTAGTCATCTTTTTAAGAAGAAAAATGTATAGTTTCTAGCAAAGATGGGCAGGTAAATTATTCATACAAAATTTGGCATTAATAAGGGTAAATAAACAGACAAAAAACACACACACATACTAGCCAGAATAAGTATAAAACTAAACAGCAGGTAAAATGTTTTGTTTTCCAACATACAGATATTTAACAATTTATATTTTTGTAACAATATTTAATTTATATTTATTCATTGTGCAGTATTCCTTGACAGTATATTTAAAGCAAGAGATAGTAAGATATCAAAAATAGACAAGGATTAAATAAACAAAAATATTTAAATGCTCCCACGATTTTTATAATCGGATATCTTTTTGATTTTTGGTAGATAAAATAAATAAATATATAGATATTACATATATTTTTACCTGCTGTTATGTACTTAATTTATTTTAATCAGTTTATGTTCGCTTTCTTCTGAAAGTTAACATAATGGGTTTTTTCCATAAGTAGGACCTACATTCCATTATTATTTGTAAAATATTGATGGTGAATCTGATACCTCTAAGTATTATTTATATACAAGGTTGTATTAGGCAATTCTTGCATAGTGCTTTGTATTTCATATATGGATTTTGCTTTGAATGCTTCAAAACTACCATCAAATGTTTTGCCTCAAACATAGTCCTTCTGATAATATAAAAAATTAATTTCAAAAATGCCCAAGAGCTACCCATAAGGTAACAGAAGTATACTTCAGGAAGCAGGAAAGGAAAAGTATAATTTACAGCAGACATGTAAACCCTCCATAACACTTGTTAACTGCCACCATATTTTCAAGTATCACACCTTCAGCTGTAAATGTGCATGATACATTTTGTAACAACTGCTCCAGACTGACATCAGATATTTATATTTCCGTAAGAGTGAGTTTATAGGTTCCACCCGTTTCCTCGATTTGTATCTGGAAGGTATCTTCATTAGAGTAATGCTTCACAATGTTGTCATCCATATTGACAGTTATCCTGAATTTTAAAAAATGCAATGTTAATAAATAGAAACTTACATACCAAGATTATATTACATCTTATTTTCAAAGTGAAATCATAAGCTAAGCCCTGGCTGCTTTAAAAAATACTACTGTTTAATATGTAGTTTGTACAGTATATAAAAGAACACTTTGGAGTAAATGACTAACATACCCTTTTTTGCACTTCTTGTAGACTTTTCCCATTTTTTCAATTGGTACTTCATATTTGTCTGAAATCTGGAAAATGAGAAAGAAAAAAAATTACAAAAAATGACAATATTACAAGTTGGTTCACACTATAAAGAACATAGGAGGAACATATTATGAGTTTGTTTTAGAAGAAATTAGACTTGAAATGAATACTTGAATAGTAATCAGAATTTTTATTATATGAACACTGTGATACTTTTATGTGATGCAATTTGCTATCCAGTCCACCTCTTGGTAAGTTTCTGAATTGAAAAACCAAATGGCTGGCTCTTAATTGTTGTTTTTTTTCCACTTAAGATTATGCTTTTGGCTCAAATGAAAGTTAGTAGAATTTCAATGCACTGCCAGATTGAATAAACTTCTATAAAAAGCTAAATTGACCCCTTCTTACAAATTCAGATCTATCTATCTATCTATCTACAGTATCTATCTGTTGGTCTGTGATACTCTTACTCTGCTACTAACATTTCTGAAAAGAAGCTCAAACTGAATATTTCTGTAATCCGACTTCCCACTTGTGCTCCTAACAAGTTCAATATCTATATACTATACTGCATTTAAAGATCATTGGCAAATCCACACAAAGACTTCACCTTAGGAGATCTTCTGTTTACTGTTGTTGCTGGACATAACATAGCATAAGTTTTTCTAGTGATAAAGTACTTACTGCTTCCATTAACCCTTTTAGGCATGGGGTCTTCAGCATAAGAGCATCAAAAACCTCTTCAGACTCCTTTCTTACGTAAAGTAAGACTGAAATATAACAAAAAAAGGACATTTTAGCCAGAATCACACATTCTATTCTGCACTAATTTGATACATTATTATGTTTTCTTTTTGTACTGATGCTTAATAATAGCAATATTGGACAGCACAATGGATGCAAACAAGCCAACTAGGGTATGTTTTGAGCCCACCATTTAATACACATTACATTACATGACCTGTAAAATGATACAGACTATAACTAATGTTATAAATGTTACATATATAAGGATAATTTAAAATTATAGTAGTTTTTGTCTTCATCTCAGAGACATGTTTGTTAGTTTGATGAAGGACTCTAAATCAATTTGGGTGAATAGGTGTGAGTGCATAAGTGAATATGTTCAGTTATAGACAGGCACCTTGTCCGGAGTTAGTTTATACCTTGTATCTTATCTAGAGGAACAGGCTCCTAGCCCCAAAACCTCTGAACTGAACTTTTTCTGAGCCTAGGTGGGGTGGCCATCCTGATTGATCATTACCACTTAGGAGCACTCTTACCAACTGACTGGTAGAACAATTAAATTATAGACACAATTAATTCAGAAGGAATTAAAAAACAGGCAGAATATTACATAGTTGAGATCTCCCTTCAAAGCAAGAAAGTAATAAATACTATAGGTTGGCTTTTTAGGATCTCATAACATGATTTGTCCCTAAGCTGTACAAATCAACAACCTTCGAGAAACGTTTCAGGAACATTTTTAAATTAAAAAAAAACAGAAGAGCAACTTGTTGACATACAGCCAGGTTCATAAGTATTTGGACAGTGACACAGTTTTCATAATTTTGGCTCTCTAAACTACCACGATGAATTTGAAACAAACCAATCAATATGTGATTGAAGTGTAGACTTTCAGCTTTAGTTTAAGGGGTTTACCAAAAATATCATTGAGCCGTTTAGGAGTGACAGCCATTTTTACATGTGGTCCCCCTATTTTCAGTATTTGGACAAACTAACAATCATAAATATAATGATCATTTTTAATATCTGGTTGAAAATCCCTTAGATTCAATGACTGTCTGAAGTCTGGAACCCATGGCCATCTCTAAATGCTGGGTTTCCACCCTAGTGATCCTTTGCCAGGCCTTTACTTCAGCTGTCTTCAGTTGCTGCCTGTTTGTTGGACTTTCTGCAATCAGTTTTGTCTTCACCAAGTGAAACGCATGTCTTGTTGGGTTGAGGCCTTTGAAGAATCTTCCACTACTTTGCATAGAAAAGCACTTGGTTTGCTTTCACAGCATGTTTTGGCTCATTGTTCCTCTGTACTATAAAGCATCATCCCATCAGTTCTGCAGCATTTTACTGAATCTCAGCAGATAGTTTAGCACTGAACACTTCAAAATTCATCCTGCTGCTTCTGACAGCTGTCCTATTATCAATAAACACTAATGACTGACTTCCATTGGCAGTCACACATGCCCAGGCCATAACACTGCCTTCACCATGTTTCACACATGATGTGGTATGCTACAGATCATAAGCCATTCGTTTTTTTCAATCTCTTCTCTTTCTATCATTCTGGAACATAATCATCTTATTTTCCTTTGTCCAAAGAAAATTGTTCCAGATCTGGCCAGGCTTTACAAATGTTTTCTGACAAAGTCTAATCTGCCTTTCCTATGCTTGAGGTTTACCAGTGGTTTGAACCTTGTGGTATTTACTTTCATGAAGTTTTCTCTTGACTGTAGACTTTGGCAGTGATAGGTCTACCTCCCGGAGAGTCTTCCAGGTTTGGCTAAATGTTGTTGGAGGGGTTTTTTTCTTCACCAAGGAAAGAATTCTGCAGTCATCCAGCACAGCTATCTTCCATGATTGTCCAGGCCTTCTGGAGTTGCCAGAAAACTTCTTTTTAAGAATTTTCCAGATGGTTTATTTAACCACTCCTCACGTTTCTGATATCTCTGTAAAGGGTTTGTTTTGTTTTCTCAGCCTATTGATGGACTGTTTTTACTTTCATGGACAGCTCTTTGGGCCTCATATTGAGAGTTCACAGTGACAGATTCCAAATACAAATTCCACACTTGGAATCAATTCCAGACCTTTTACCTTTTTAATAGTTAATGAAATAAGAAGGGAACTGCTCCCAACTGGCTATGGATCTGCTTGTCAGTCAAATGTCCAAATACATTTGAGCCCCTGAAAATAGGGGGACCAAGTATAAAAATGTCTGTCAATCCTCATACGAGCTCAGTACTAGTGTATTTTTTGTCAATGCTGGAAAGAATTAATAATACCACAGTCGTTTTGAAAGTTGCCAGAATAAGATGACCATACACCATAAACCCTTTACAATAAATAAAGTAAGTTTTTGCAAAAGAAAATTATTTTAAATGGAATGTTTTATAGTTCCTACTATTCCAAAGCACTTTAGGTCCACCGTAAAGTCAACTTTATTATGGTATATCTGGTGACTTCATTTAATTATACATGTATATTACAATTGCCTATATGTATTTCATTTTTTACACCTTAAGCATAGACAAGTTAAATAATTCATTTAACATCACACAACAAGTCAGATGTAGAGACAGAAATGAGAAGCGTGTGGTTTGCACACAGTATATCATTACTTTTCACTCAAGTCTGAATAGTGATACAGTGGAGCTGAATCTGAAACCTCTTGATCTTTTACCTACACACATTTAATGTTATGCTAAAGAAAATTGTCAAAATCTCAAATTGACTGTATTTAGTTTTTCATTGAAGCAGCTGCATATATTTCCTAACATGATTAATTTAAGATTTAGGTTTTTTATATGCAATATTTTGAGCATATTGTTAGTGCTGCTGCTTTGCAGTAAGTAGACTGTGGAAGATTGTGGGTTCACTTCCCGGTTCCTCCCTGTGGGGATAGCGCTTTGAGTACTGAGAAAAGCGCTATATAAATGCAATGAATTATTATTATTTTAGAAAAGCAGTTTGTGGTCTGGCATCTGAAGAAACAGAATGGAACTGAAACATAGCAACTGAAAAATACTGTTTTGATTTTTCAGGAATTTATAAAACACAAAAGACCACTTTCAAGACTAGGTATACTGATAAACCCTGCCAACACAAATGTAGGTTTCTGTAAGGACAAATTGGACACATAGCTACTATTCTGTACATTTCAGTACATACTCTGCATAAAAAGTATTACTGTTTATTATTTTTTCTTTAAAATATACAGTAGTTTGTTAATTCATTGCTTCATCTATGTAGGCAATTATACAAGTTATATAAAATTTGCAAATGATATGCCAGGTATGCAGAAGAAAAATCATTGTACCTATATTTACATTCAGGAGCATATTGCATTACATACTACGCATTTTTCATTCTTAGTTTCGACCCTTAGAGTGTTCGAGAGAGGGATGACGTATTGTTAGAAAATGTAATTTTTTATTTTACAAAATGGATTTTGTGCTTTTGAACAGTCGAAATGAATTGAGAGGGACTCCTGTTCCACGCAAATGTTTCTGCCAGGCATGTGTACCTTTAACCATCTATAATCATCTCATTCACTAAGTCATCTATTTATTGTTGTTTAGTGCAATTTATTAAGTCCAATTCCAAAGTCTACCTTTTGCTTGTGAGCATTGTGCTAGTTTAAATATTTATTCAAGGTGAGCACTTTTATGCTTAGTTAACTTGGGTTAAAAATGGTAAGATCTGTTCATCTCAAATTGCAAACAAAATGCATATGTGGTTCTGGATTAGTTATTCTCATCCTGGTGCTGGAGACAATCCACCTAAAATTCATGTGCCTTCCACATACCATATAACCTATTTTAATTATCAATCAGCTTCATTAAATAAAATTCATCTCTGTAGTTACTGGGATAAAGCAATGCTAATGTGAAGAATACTTTAAAAGAAAAGTGCATTTGTATCTGTTATTTGCTTAATGGTCTGATAAGGCCTTCTCAAGCCTAGCTGATTATGTTAAGTGTAGAAAGATGTTTTGGTTTGAGCTATCTAGCCACACAACATAACAGCAAAGTGTATATATCTCCCGTATGTCTGAGCAAGGCCATGTTTTGGCTTTCTTTGGTTTATCATTACCTCAGTATTGAAACAATGAGAAATAAAAGAAATTGTTTTAGATACTGCATATCAAGTGTGATAAACAAACTTATGTGTTTGTCATTTAGCCAAGTTAAATATTCAAATCAGCATGACGGTGTTCACATACACTTTGTAATCAGTAAATGCTTGCCTTTATTTACTGCACAATTTAACCCACGAGGAAGGAATAAGTAAGAGTGAACACTAACACACAAATGACCTACATGAACAAAACATTGCCTATAATGGTTTGGATAGAACACATTGCCCTTGACAGGGCAGTCTGTCCATACCCATACTCTGAGAAATGTCATCAAGCACTCCTTTTCTCATCTCTCTCTCACTTCCTGCTGTGTTCATGATTCTAGGCTCACTTGGCATTTCTGGCACAAAGTGGCTTTCATACTTATATGACCAAGAACCGGACTCTCTTCTAGGTTCAGGGCCATTCTACTTTTCCTAGTATAAGGACACTAGTCTAGATATCCATGTAGAGGCTCCCTGCTGTCCCTGGACTCTCAAGTCTCAAGTAGCCCTCAAAAGGTTGAGTCTCTCAAGCAGCCTCCATGACGCCAACTCTGTTACAAGGACAACACATTCCATACATATTTAAGATCATGTATGATCTAGTGGCTAGAAGATATTGCCAACCTTCCCCTCACACAATTCCTTTATACATTGGGAAATATTACATTTCTCCAGACAGATTGTAGTCCTCCTTAGTAAGGTGTATGACCTAATATGGGGAGTTTGACAAAATATATATAATTGTAATTATTGGATAGAAAATCCTTGAGATTACAGGACTGTGAAGAATAAAGTGAATAATGTTAAGGCAGATTAATGAATAAATATATGCTAAGTAAAATTTGAATTATTTAGTAAAAAAATGTCTGAAATGTTGATGTTGTTAAGGTTGTGCTGAAGAACACAGAGGTTTCACGGTAGCATTTGGTAATTAGTATATTGTTTCTGGATATCCCAAATGATTTTTACTTAGCCCTAAGAACCAGATTTCAAACTCAACAAAAACTTTACTTGTAATGGTATACTTTCTGCTTTGGAAATGTTACTTTCATGTTGTTCAACTCGAATTTAATTCCATTCTGATCTTTAGATTTGTTTATATATGATATGCATTTTTACCACCAGACCAAGGTACCTGTAATCATAATCTGCCATTCTAACTTAAGACAATACACTCCAACAAACGTTAAAAGAAGCCTCTAATGTTGCTAGTTGCTTTCTTACATCTCATTTTTCCACATGTGTACCCCAGGTTTATAACTTGTGGTATATTTACATCTGTATTGTCACTGATTTCTCTCATGAATCTGAAATTGCACTGCTGTACAAAATAACAGATACTATAAATAAACTAGAGTTTTATATTGCTGTTTTACAAAGGCTGAAAATGTTACAAATAATGGAGTTATATACGAAGAGTGGGAAATCATGAAAAATATTACTTATGTAGTTTTCCGTGCTGCTTGAAATGAAAAATAGCTTCAGCATTACATGTTGTAAGTTAATGATGGCATTTCAAACAGTGGGAATCTTGTAATGCAAAACAAAAGATAAGATCAAATGTTTCTAGCTAGTCTATCAGCAGATAAGGAGTTACCCAATCGCTTCATGACTCTACAATGGCAGGAGTGGTTTTATGGACTGATTTATGAGACAGGCACTGTATCTCGAGGAATAAATTGGAATAACGTGCCACCAAATGATCAAAGGTTTGAATGTGCACTTCTTTAATAGAATGTCTTTAGTGAGACACCAATTCAATCTTAGAGTTTGTTACTTGAGCATAGCGAATCAAACATTTTAATGTTTTCTCACAAACTTTCTTCAGCTTTTAAATGCAGAAATATATAATTAACCACACATTGAAAAACATGTAGATTTGTTTCATACACTAAACAAGAAAATTAATTTAGTCCAATTAAATATATTGATTTATAAGAAAAAGACAAAACAGAAATTGTCATTTTTGCAAAAAAAAATATAACATGTTGTTGGTCAAGGTAAAAAAACAACAAAGGTATGGAACAGAATAGAGGACATATTAACTCTAAAATACCTTGGTAATACAGTATATCTAATGACAAATTATTTTCATTGATGGCTTAATTTGAATGTTTGGATGTTTGCTTGTATACTTTTTAGAAGACTTGAACAATCTGATTAATATATACAGGGTGCTCCAGATCTAATTATGCAGATCCAGATCGTCTGGATGACTTATGCATGGTTTATGCAGGGACAATTCCAGTTCGGCGCGAAGACGATTCTTCATATCGTCAGTTCGCACACTTCTCGATGGTCTGGGATTTTTCGGGTGATTTTCTATGTAATAAACGTAATAAGTTATCGCATAATGAAAATTGCATAATTAGATCTGGACCACCCTATACATCTCTGTAATTTACATTACAGAGAAAAATGCTTTTTTTTCTTCTGATACATGTATATTTTTTATATCTATGTGGTAAAATGCAAATTGAAAATAGATACATACCTTTTTTGGGTTCCTCTAACCTAGGAACCTTACTGGAAGGTGAGCCAAAGTCTTCCTCAGACACAAATGGTAACCTCTTCATTCCAGCCCTACAAGAAAGACAAAGCACGTAGTGATTATTCTCTGTTATACAGTACACTGGATTTTGTGCAATTTGCAAAGTCAAGGACATTAATAAACAAAATTTGTATGAATTAAGAGCTAAAAGGGCTTTTTGGAGAGGCAGGGAGGATGAATACTATTTATATTTGTAGAAGTATTAAATATATAAATGCTTGTGAAATAAAACTAATAGTACTAATAATAATAATAGTAATAAAACTCACCCTTCCTCCATTTCTTCAGAAACAAAAGTCTGAAAATAAAAAAGTGAATGTATGAAAATTAACATTTAAACAGAAATGAATCTTCAGATATTTAGTCATTGCTGGGACAGCACTCTTACATTAGACATATGCAGAAAGTGTTAACTATAACAGACTATTGCTAACTAAGCTTCTTGGCTTTTACAATTTATATAACATGAAAAGAACATTAACCTGTAAGCCATAAACTTTCAAAAGCAAACTTTTATCAAGATTTTAAGAAGAAATCCCATTGTATTTTTAACAGAGATTTTTCCAGGCTACTATTGCATTATCTAAGATGAAAACTCAATTCAGGGCTATAATTTAGTGCTATTAGATTAACAGATAAGTATTTTAAACACTTATAACGTTAATAAGAGATAATGTCCCATTGCCTGCCAAATCATCTAACAATCTATGAAAAATATTATTATTAAAATTAAAATGATTATATAAAACTATTAAAAGATTTTGTATAGTTTACACTTAAAATCATGTGCCAGTCTGCTGTGTGCAATTATATAAAATATTTTAATAATATTGTTCAACTGGATGTGGAGATGAGTAGAAAGCTGCTTATCAACAGGTGCATGTCTGTAGTACTCACATGCCGCGGGAAGTTTGTGAAGTGAAGATCAGGAATAAAAAGAACAGGCTGAGTCTCCAAGTCACTCATTGGCTTAAAAACTGTGATGTCAGTCCTTTTTGTTATAATGGGCATTTTTACATCTGAAACTGGAGAAAGAAAGACAAACAGCTTAGCATGAGGTTGTCTGAAATATTTGTATTTGTATAGACTTCAAAACAGAAATGCTCTCTGAACTACAATTCATTTTGGGCAACATAAAAAAAAAACATTTGGAGACAATATTAGTTATCAGTAGATACCGCCGCACAATTTTCTTCCCTTCTGACATTTAATAATATATGTAATAGTTTATGAATAAGCAGCAGAATCAATTTCACTTGATTGATGCCACTGAGGCGTGGCAGAAACTTTGTCAGACATTCATGCATAACGTTTATTTAAAATGATGGTACTGAAATATTATATTGCTCCTCTGGAACTTCTCAGCATTTCTCTTCATTTGCAGTAAGTGATTTCTGTTTCTCCACAATGTAAACAGCAATTAGAAGCAGTACATGTGCATCATAGGAAGCCTGCCGAGGAAGGGAGGCATTTGCTCCACCTAAAATCAGTACTACCGTGCTCTGCAAATATTTAGACAAATCAGATGTAGATGAACCTGCACCTTTGTCTGCTGGAATACAGGACTGCTTACTCACATGTACTGATCGGAGAAGAGAGGTCAGGGCACTTTCCCTTTCTCTTAGACTGTTTCCTCTCCTCATCTCTTATCTTGCGCTCAGCTCCCTTGTCACAAAAAACTTTGATCTGGCAGTATGCTCTGTGGATGGGCTTATTGCTTCGGTTATTGTAGCTGTAGGTGTCAATCTGGAGGTTGAGAGGTAGTCCTTTCACTCCTTTTTGAGAGGAGAAATCAGTGCTCAAGCAATTCACAGAAACAAATATCTGCAATCACATAGAAAAAGTGAAAGTCAGTATTTTATTTACATACAATTCTGATTATAAAAGGTGTTGTGGAATGAAATAGCATGAGAAACATCAAGTGACAGTTAATGCAGATTCAAATGTGATTCTTTTGGACTGTAGTCAGCATCCAGTTATTACAATAATATCATTTGTGTCATTTAAATATATGGGCTTTAGTGGCCAAATAGTGAGATAAATATAACATTAATAATCGGTTCAAAAAGATAACTTGCACATTAAGTTGAATTAGATTTTTAGCTAACATTTACATACCAGTGCTGCATTAAGTAAGGAGTTTATCTTTGAGAAGCTTTCTCTAATGCAGCAATTTCCAGCTGAACATTTCCCTGTTTTTACTTGGTGGACATCAGTAAAGAAATTATTAACCTCCAGTATCTCCAGTATTTAGTTTCTGGCACATGCATTGTTGTGAGACTCATGGAGATATACTACAGTAGATGTCATTTTTACAGGATTAGAAAATGCTCACTGAGAAATAAAAGTTACATTTTATTTCTTATTTTGAAAATTGGACATTTTTATATTAATATATCCCATTTTCCAAATCTGTTTTAATCAACTATAAAGGTAAAGGTGCATCTCAAATTTACGTAAATGTTTTACAAGCCGGTTTAGCCAGCTTAGACTCTACAAATCAGAGCTTCGAGGAAGACGTCCCTTTCAAATTAACAGATTAACAATCTGAGGAACAAACATTTTAGTATTTAGCCAAAAGTACACAAACTCAAACCTTGCAGTGTTTATGAATTTTAACTAGCCTAAAATTATACAACAGAAATATTGATCATAATATTTGTTCTTATTTTACCTACATTTTTGTTTTCTTTTTCATTTGAAACAAAAGCTGTGATGGAAGTAGCTCTGAAAATCCAAATGAACTGATGAACACTAGGGGTCACTATGAACAAGCAAAAGAATGCCTTATAAAAATCTAGTGCATGAGAAGCCTGAGGGTAAAAATTAATGAATTTTACGTAACAGTTTTGATGCCGAATAACAAAGTGGGTCAATTGCATTGCTACTTAAACTATTATAAAGCAGTGCCCCTTTAAGCAGTAGGAAGTTCCATGATTATTTATTGCAGATGATATTTTTGTCCAAACACATTCATGGTATGCCTCGAAGTTAGGAGGCCTGAGTCGCTTCTCGGGTCCTCCCTGCGTGGAGTTTGCATGTTCTCTCCGTGTCTGCATGGGTTTCTTCCGGGTGCTCCGGTTTCCTCCCACAGTCAAAAGACATGCAGGTTAGGTGGATTGACGATTCTAAATTGTCCCTAGTGTGTGTTTGTGTGTGCTTGGTGTGTGGGTGTGTGTGCCCTGCGGTGGGCTGGCGCCCTGCCCGGGGTTTGTTTCCTGCCTTGTGCCCTGTGTTGGCTGGGATTGGCTCCAGCAGACCCCTGTGACCCTGTAGTTAGGATATAGCAGGTTGGATAAAGGATGGATGGACATTCATAGTAAAATTGTTAAGCATTTGTAAATTTAAAAGTCAGGCAGGTTAAGTTACTTAGTTAGGATTACATTGGAAGCTGGTTTTGAGACTGACCACCTAGGCCTCACTAGCAGAAATGATTCATTTTTAAGACTTGATCAAATAGAATGAACTGGAATATTAGTCTCATCCATCCTATTATTTCCTTCCTTTGGATAATTTTTACCAAAGGAAGAGAAGCGAAATTAAGCAGAGCGCACTTCCCATTAAAATTCCAACCAGTGCTGCTATTGTCATTTTTTCTGAGGGGACTGGGTGGTCTCATGGTCTGGAATCCCTACAGATTTTATTTTTTTTTTCTCCAGCCGTCTGGAGTTTTTTTTGTTTTTTCTGTCCCCCTTGGCCATTGGACCTTACTCTTATTCGATGTTAATTAATGCTGATTTACTTTATTTTCTTATTGTGTTTTTTTTTTCTATTCTTTATTATGTAAAGCGCTTTGAGCTACTGTTTGTATGAATATGTGCTATATAAATAAATGTTGTTGTTGTTGTTGTTGTTGTTCTGGTATTGACAAAATGTCCATATGCAGACAGGTATTGGAAAGCTTTAATGGTGCTTGTTAAACTAATGCAACACAGGGGTCACAGAATTTACTGATCTAATTTTCTTCTATTGTCAAGGAAGTTCATCTAACACTGACACAAAAGACCCAAGTATGACTACATGCTGCTTCTGACCTTTGGTGGCCAGAAGTGTATTAGGACCTGGGGTGTCCTAATCATTAGAGGTTACTGGGCTTTAGTGGCATCCTAGCATTAGACTAACTTGCAAGGACTGAATGGAGCAGAAAGAAGAACTAAGGATAACTCTGTAAGCTGGGAGACTTCATGTATTCATTTTTCACAGTTCGTGCACATGTAGTAGGTGACACTGGCACCCCTGGCACAGCCTGCTTAACTCAAAAAGAAAATCTGAGCCCACCTCTAGTTTTCAAAAAGACATAAGGCTTTCCTTTTCAATTTGTCCCCTAAGGCCTAAACCTTTAATTATAAACTGGTAGTACTTATCTGTTTTGGGGATGTAAGCAATTATAGAACTTAATCTTTTTATTATTTTATTTGCAATTGTTGTTCATTTGTAAATTTCAATGCTTTTATCTGCAAATGTACTACTCTGAACTGAAGATCTTATATATAAACATCTATGTGTGGAAGTGTGTGTGTCAGTCTGGCCTGGAGGTGAGAGGTGGAGTCGGGGTAAGCGCTCCACCTCCGAGGAAACAGAAAACTGGCATAGCCACTAATAACACAAGCGGGGCCGGCACGTCAGCAAAATGAAACCACAGAAGAAAGACAAAGTCGCTTAGCCGCTAACATTGGCAAAACGGTATCCCTTTAACTATTTCTCCCGTTGCTAATACACAAGCGATGCGAGCACGTCGACAAAACGAATCCACCTAGGAGAGAGATGCCCAGAGTAATTCCTTTCAATTACCAGAAATCTCTATATTTAAATTTTTTTCTGACAATTTCAATAGTTTCTAGGACCTCAGGGCTTTTACAGCACAGGCTTATACAGCTAGTTATACTGTATATAACTAACTACCCATTTAACTTCCTTCTAAATATAACTGTTAGCACATGTGTGACTGCCCTTGTACATATTTGTATGTTATTATGATTTGCAGGCTGTTTCAGATAAAATAAGTGAAGGCAATTTATTTTCAGTGAAATAAGCACTTTTACATATGGTGACATAATTTAGGAGCTTGGAATACTGAGACAAATCCCAACCCCTGGGCTATGTGGCTCTCTTGTAGACAGGAAGCCTCAAAGTTAATGCAATGGCTTAACTCTGGGCAGTGTTCAGCTTCACTTCAGTTACATTTATTCGAGGACGCACCCTTCAAAGTTTGTTGAGACGCAGACAGATTTGATTACAGTGGTTCATTTCATTGTACTGTGTTATTGCACATCCCACTGTGAGCAAGTGCCACATGTCACTTTTGATAAAAAGAAACATTGTTTGTGTGGGACCCTGTGGGGACTGAGTCATGCAGGGCATGTAGGAACAAGAAAAAGAAAGCAAGAACAGGTGATTCCAGTAACATACTTTATAGATCCCTGAAGTATGGCGTTAGGAAGGTTTATGAGCTTAAGATATTGAGAGCTGGTTGGAAGGAATCCTTTAATCTTTCTCTTTTTAAAGATACCATAATGTTGTGAGACCCATTGAATGTTCTTACAATCTTAAGTTTACTCTGAAAATGTACTGGAAGTTGATTTTGAAAAATCACAATGTATGAAGTGCCAGAAAATGATGTGCTTGCCCATTCATCCATTTTAAAATCCACTTAATCGATGTCAGATTGTCAGCAGTACTGAGGGAAAAAACAACTCTGGGCAGACATTATTCAACTGTATTTGTATTAATTAATTATCTATATATATAAAAGTCAATGTGTGTATATATACTCAGCAAAAAAAGAAACGTCCCTTTTTCAGGACTGTGTATTTCAACAATAATGTTTTAAAAATCCAAATAACTTTACAGATCTTCATTGTAAATTGTTTAAACAATGTTTTCCATGGATGTTCAATTAACCATAATCAATTAATTAACATGCACCTGTGGAATGGTCGTTAAGACCTTAACAGCTTACAGAAAGTAGGCTTTTAAGGTCACAGTTCTAAAAACACAGGACACTAAAGAGACTTGTCTACTGAATGTGAAAAACACCCAAAGAAAGATGCCCAGGGTCCCTGCTCATCTGCGTGAACGTGCGTTAGGCATGCTGCAGGGAGGCATGAGGACTGCTGATGTGGCTAGGGCAATAAATTGCCATGTCCGCACTGTGAGACGCCTAAGACAGCGCTACAGGGAGACAGGAAGGACAGCTGATCATCCTCGCAGTGGAAGACCACGTGTAACAACACCTGCACAGGATCGGTACATCCGAATATCACACCTGCGTGACAGGTACAGGATGGCCACAACAACTGCCCGAGTCACACCAGGAACACACAATCCCTCCATCAGTGCTCAGACTGTCCGCAATAGGCTGAGAGAGGCTGGACTGAGGGCTTGCAGGCCTGTTGTAAGGCAGGTCCTTACCAGACATCACCAGCAACAACGCCGCCTATGGGCACAAACCCACCTTCGCTGGACCAGACAGGAATGGCAAAAAGTGCGTGAGTTTCTGCATGACAGCAATGTCAGTGTTCTGCCATGGCCAGCGAAGAGCCCAGATCTCAATCCCATTGAGCACGTCTGGGACCTGTTGGATCGCAGGGTGAGGGCTAGGGCCATTCCCCCCAGAAATGTCCAGGAACTTGCAGGTGCCTTGGTGGAAGAGTGGGGTAACATCTCACAGCAAGAACTGACAAATCTGGTCCAGTCCATGAGGAGGAGATGCACTGCAGTACTTCAAGCAGCTGGTGGCCACACCAGATACTGACTGGTACTTTTGATTTTGAGCCTCCCTTCATTCAGGGACACATTGTGAAACATTTTTAGTTTATGTCTTATGGTGTTGACTCTTTTAGTGTTCATACAAATATTTACACATTAAGTTTACTGAAAGTAAAAACAGTTGAAAGTCAGGGGACGTTTCTTTTTTTGCTGAGTATATATGTTCCAGCATCACTTAAGAACGGCTGGAGTGATTTTCATGAAACTTGGTACACATGTTCCTCATTGGTCGACTAAAAATACTGTAGGGTGAAATCAGCCCTAACCAACCCCTTTCTGAGTAGGGTGGGGGGTAATCTTGCGGTCTTGTATGCATGTTATCATTCAGTTGACACTCGGAACGACCACCAGAGGGCGAACTGGAGGTGACTGCCAGCATTCCTTATGTTTGAGCTCCACCGCGCCCCTGTTGCTTTTGAAATTAAATATAGTTGACTGGTTCTGAGTGTCAACTAGATGATAACATACATACATGCAAGACCGCAATACAAACACATTAGTGAATCTTCATTGTTTGTTAATTTATTTTTATTTTTAAAGTGTTTTTTATATATATTTTTCTCAAGCAATTAAAAAAAAACACTTTATTTTCCCCCTGGGCAAAGCTGGGTATTTCAGCTCGTATACTCTAAAATACAGTTCTCTGCTGCGTCTACGATACTGGGCATGAATTTTAGCCTACGCAATTTCTGTACTGAGACGGCACATTGTTCGTCTGTGTGGGTTCTTTATCTAAGTTCCCCAGTTTTCTTCCCAAACACAGACAAGTTAGGTTTACTGGACAGCTGAATTGGTTTGATCTGAGTAAGTGGCTGCCAGCTTCTCTTGTAATAGTGTGGCACCCTGTCCATGTCCTTATTATTGCTGTGCACTTGATGCTTCCTAGACAGGAAATGTCTCCCCTTACCCCTAAAATAAGATCCAATAGCTTAAGTAGAGGGATTACTGTATGGTCTTGTTTTCTAGTCAGGGATGGTTCATGCCTTGTAACCAGTGCTCCCTGGGACACTGTAATGAAACGAGCAGGTGTTGTGAGATGGTGAACGTATGGTACAAACACAACATGTATTGTATGATATGTATGATATGATAGCCCATCTGTTATATTTTTTATTTTTTTTAACAATTTCTTAGTGATTTCCTTGTCAGTACTTCAACTATCCTTTCCCTCTTTTGTTTCCATGTTCTTTGGAATCTTGTTTAGACCAAATTAATGACATTATGGGCTTCCTCCATGTGAGTAGGAGTTCACTTTTTGAACAGAAATTAATAAGAATATACCAGTGGGGGACATCATAATTTTAGAGAGGCCTAGGTGGGGCATGGCCAAAAAGAGGTTGGGAACCACTGCTCTAGAGCAAGCAATGGGCAATAGCATACCACTAGGGGCTGTAATACAATTGTTCTATGTGTGACTAGGTCTTTAGAAGTGCAATCACCCATATCTTTAATAAAAAAAAATATTAATATATAGAAACAGGAATTACATTATCTTCAAAAAACAAACACAGAGCATTTCAAGCTGTTATGGGTGGGCAAGTGATAGAGTCAGCTTTCCGTTTAGGCAGCAGGGGACAGTATAGGATATCTCCTGCTTGTTTGGCAGTGCTTCTGTTCATCACTCTCATCCTCTGTGTGTACAATAAAGGCTCTTGTATTTCTAAATTGTGGTCTCTTGCCTTTTATGGTACCTTTACACTGGGTTATTATTTTGAGGTCTATTGTACTGTAGTTGTAAAGCTATTATGGAAAAGCCCTATATGCACACAGGTCATTTCACAAACAAAATTAAAAAATATATAATTGATGTGATCACTGCTTGATTAGTCTAAAGAAAATCCCCTCTTTACCACTTCAAATAACATTATTAGCTTGACTGGAATTTATGAAGTAGCAAAAATTAAGTTGTTCCATACTTTTCTACTTATTATCAGTTTAACGTTTGCTGTTGAAGATTACTGCAACCAAAAACTGTGTGATTTATCTCAGTATATAAACCAGCATAACACAAATGTCAGTTTCTCTTTCTGCAGGTGCTTTGGCTATGCAGTTGTTCTCATAGGGGCTTAAATATCCATTATTCTCTTTGCAATGAAACAAAACAGGGCTGCATACTGAATTAACTGTCCCATGAAAAGCACCCGTGTGGAGAACTGTTGATTATGGGATCATGTGATCCACAGCTCACAACCTAATTCGGCAAATACACACCCCCACTCAGTCTCAAATGTCAAAGCTTCTGTTTACTGAAATGCTAAGACAATATATTTCCACTCGACTGCAAGTTGATTATCATCCCACTTTGGGGAGAAGTTCAGGCAAAGGTGAGTGCACCTAAGTGAATTAAGCAGAACCATGGGAAGGGTTATCATCTTGAGGAATCAGACCGTCTGTACCAAGGCTCAGTGTGGAAACCCAATCCAAGCACCTGTAGCCCACTGATGTCTTTCTCAGTGCTGGCATTTGCCGCAAAATATCAGGAAAGATCTCTTCTAATTTTGCAATCTGCACCTGTTGGGTGAGATTCTTTTGCGTGCTGTCAAATCTAGTTTTCTGTCGCCAGTTCCTTGTTCTTGCGTAATAAAAGGATATTTTCAGGCATACGGGTTTTCAACAAAAGAGAAATGCTAATCTGAGGATTCAGATCCCCGCTGTCATACTCACACAGACAAAGTCCTTCTACTAATTCTGCAGTACGCAGAGGGCACCTTGAACTGTTTTGACTAACCGTGGCATTGGCAAAGTAGGACTTTTTGCCTAGGGTTTGTCTCAGTGACACTTTGGCGGAGTATCTGTTTTCATGCATAATCCTCTTTAAAAAATAATAATAATTATAAGTGGTTTCTGCACCGCGGCCAAAAACACCTAAAGTGACTTTAAACAATATGCCTTTCAAAGAAAATACTTCAAACTTCCTCATCTTCGCACTTCAAATGGCTTCACCAGACAGTTGCGCCCATTAAGAGGAACACGAGCCGTTAGGACAAACTTGCGGGTGTTATTTTTGCATGATTGCAATCATTGTGTGCTGTTGGCAGAGATGACAGCAGTTTCTCATTCAACTCCACAAAAAGTGCTTCTGTGAGTTACAGTTCCTCTCAAGGCTTTGTTGATACTCTACAGCTTTTAAGCTTCTCTGAGCGTCACTAATTCAAGTAAGTGGACTACTACAGTTGATTTGATGTCACTATGAAAACTCCTAGACTGATGCCCACAGCGCTGTTTAACAAGCCTTCTTTCAGATTCCATCCACCCATTAATACAAATGCTATAAAACCCACTTAGTCCAGTCCTAAGTCATGGAGCACAGAGGTAGCCAGGAACTATTCCTGGATGAGGTTCCTGTTTGTTGTGGGGCACACTTAGGCGCACGCACACACACATACACGGAGGATAACTAATAGATTTCAGTTAAACACATCAGCATGTTGTTGGGAATTTCCAAAAAAATTAAATACTGGAAGAACATACAAAGTCCACTCTGACAGTTACCAGGCCATACTTCAACTCCAGGAGTTGTGTGGCATCAATGCTAACCACCATGCTACCATGCCACTATTTCCATTTTCGTTAAACAAATTAAAGTTCTTTAGGAGGTAATAGAAAGAAGTGAAAGTGACATTCTCTCTAGTTCACTTGAAAGACTGTGGTTCTTGTTCATGGGGGCCCTAAGAGGCTACTCAGTTGCTTTAAACAAGTGTTATATTCATTACTTTTTCTACTTTGTATCACTTAACATTCAAAGTAGAAGACGAAATGAATTACAGCGAAACACTATTTACATGTTTTTTGTATCCATTAAGGCAAAATTTTAATTTATATAATCAGCAGGTTATTTAATATATTATTAATATTAAATTTAACATGAGTTGTACCCAGTAAACTGTAAAACGGCCTTCTGCCAATGTTAAACACTCTATGCACGAACTATGGCAGATTCCTAATTCAATGAAATAAATATTTATTAAGTTTAATTAAGGTCATTTGCATGGTTTAAATAAAATAACACAGTATTTATTGAAATCACAGATTATCAATAAATTCATTCACCTTTTATCTGACCTTATTAATCTATTTCAGGGTAATGGAGAATATAACAGATGATGCCGTTTGATTTTACATTCGCTGATCAGTGACCATTTTACTAGATGCACTAAAAGTATTCGATAGATTGTAAGTCTCTCAGTTGCCCTGAGAAGAGCCTGAGGTTATTGATGCTGGAACTCAAAAAGTGATGAACATGTGGTGGAGGGGGGCTAGCCCTAATAAACTCCCATCATTGCAACAAATGATTAGCTTATTCTATCCAACTTCAAATTTACTTGATTGTATAAAAATGTGATGACTCGGGGAAACCATTCTTGAACCATTTCAAGCCTTTCCTAAGTGGGGGGCCATTCTGTTGCAGGGATTATGCACACAACCCTACACCCACTCGCCTGGGTTCAAAATTAATAGAACACACACGTGTTTGGGATCATGGAGGGAAACTGGGATAACCAGAGAGAAATCCACACAGACTTTAAGTAGCCACCTGATAAATTTAAATTTCAGAATCAGCTAAACATTGTACATACTAACTAGGCTGTGACTAGTTATTATTTTTTATAGTTCCACATTATAAACATTAACAAAGCTGTCTTATAACTTAAGTAGGTAATTCGTGAAATATATAAAATACCCTTTAATAATATTACATATACGGTATGACAAAAACAGTTACAAGCAGAAGCAGTATTTCAATTTGCATTAGAATTACATTATAATTGGCTGTGAGATCAGCATGGCCAGGTATGCAAATAATTAGGTTTGCACGTCCATACACTAAAAGCCGCTACTAGAGAGCTGTGCATTACAGTCCCCTTGAATAGGGAATAACTAGACAGAGTCCGGTTATGTTAACCACTACTAGACAGCACACCGAAAAAAGACCTGATGAACGATTTGTTATTCATGCAAACAACTGAGTGAAACTGATAGGGACCAACTGGATTATCTTTGAGAGGCTGACATGGCATCATCTCTTAGATTTCCTGTGACAGTAGTAGTGATGATTATTGCAAGAAGGGTCTCACACCCATGGAAATAATCGGAAAGGCTCAGAGGAATAACACCAGAGGATGAGCAAAGAAACAGTACATGAAGTCAAGACAGTTTTAAATAAACATCAATTAGTTTTCCACCATCTACAAATATTTGGTGCCCACTGTACTCTGTGGTTCACCAGGTAATTCTTCCAGGTCTTTGTACATACAGTAACAGTTTCAATTGTCATGTCTGCCTTTGACTGCTGAACATTTCCAGTTGCGTGTGGATTGGTGTCTGACTATATCAGTCATATTGCTGAGGATTTTTATCTCCATTTGAGAATCATGCTTCTATCTTAGAGCCAAAGAATATCTCACTTTTAAACAGAGTTAACGTGGATAAATCTGAAATCACAATGTTCTTGAATATAACAATAGCTGACAGGATTTGTAGTGTAACGATATGTTAAGGAGAGCCTTTAGCCTTTGTGTTGTGGCAGAATTAAATTATGTGGCAGGCCTATATTTTGCCTCTTTCCATCAGGACAATGTCTGACAGTACACATCTGTCATCTCCCAAGAATGCCTATAGAAAAGCAGCAACAGTTGAGATCAGAGAGTGAATATGTCTGCCAAGTATCAAAATGAGGCTGTCCAATACCTAATGACAGAGGAATCATGGGCCTAAGTCATGTATATCATATGTCAGGAAAAGCTGCAAAAATAGGAATCTTGGGAAGTCTTTGGTACCAGATTAAGAAGGATAATAAAGGCAGTGAAGGCTTTCGGTGTAAAACTGTAGCTGTATATTAAATAACGAAAATTTCAAGAAAATGAAGATGGCACCTGACTCTCAAGAGGACTATCTTCAGGAGGAAGCAATGGACTGACTTGACAATTCTCGCACATTTATAAACTACTTTGTAATGGTAACACCTGTGGAAGGCACTATATTGAATAAACAATAACCGAGTGCACATTGAAGATGGTCATGACAAACCAGCAGGAAAGGCACAGTGCACATTTATACATTCATAGCCATTTGGATGTTGGGGTGGTTAGACACAGTCACAAATGTATTACAGTCAAAAATATCGTTCATTGCTATAAAATATGAGCCCAAAAATCATTATTTTCTTAAAGCTGTCTTTTCCTCTGAAAGATGATAGAATTTGTAGGGTAACATGCCATCCACATTGCACTGAAATCTTCTTACCTTTGCTTCATCGTTGATATCCCATGTGAAGGATATAGCGTTGTATGCAATCTCCTCAATGTTACTTATTGTGTTGAAGCTTTCTTTATAATCAGCTGTAAAGGTGAATAGGAGGCAAATGATATACTAAACAGAGGATATATAAAAGCAAAATTAAAATAGCTTATAGTTATCATGTCTTTAGTCTTAGCATAATGAAATTTCTCTTTAGAATTAGAATATTGAAAATCACTTTCTTATATGGCCAGCACATGCTCATATTAGTTATTCGCCTCCATATACAGTAATATTTATTATATGTTCTTAGGTGGTTGTCTTTTTCGTTGACATAAGCCTACATTCTTCTGGTCTCCCAGTTTGTATAACTTGACTGTTTTGGACTGTTAGATAACTCTTGATGAATCTTCCTAACCACATTGGCCATTTTTATCATAGATGTGCATGACGCTTTAAGAATAAAACAAAATTTACATCAGTTGATGGATAGCACTCACCTCAAGAATGCTACAGTGTTTGTAGTGATTTATGATAAACTCCAATAGAATATCAACAATATAAACTGTCATAGAGCAGGAATTGTACTGTAGCCACAAAAGAGTTAAGTAAGTAGCTGAAAATGTTTTGGGTGGGACCCTGCTGCCTTGTCTCCCTCCCTCTTTCTCAGGTTCAGGATAGTTCATGAAAAACCAGAAAAGCCAGTGACGCCAAATGTGACAGGTAGTTGAGCTGTGCCCTGTGGTTATAGATGAGGAATGGCACATTGCATGACAAGCTTTCTGGCTCTTAATAACAGGCTGAGGGCAAATAATACAAGAATTTGCATGTATGTCTGCCACAGGAGCCAAGAAACTAATCATGTTTAGTCATACCAGGAAAAAAGAAGAACAAAGTAAAAAAAAAGTCATTACAAACTGAAAATTCTTAAGATCCTTCATTATAAGACAGTGTGATCCACAAGGATGAATACTAAATAAATATTTATAATGAAACAGTGCTGGACAATCCAATCGCTGTTTTAATTCTTTGTCTACTACGGATACTGAAGAACTGGGTGCATTCTCGGTATCGTCAGTTACTATAAAAATCTTTTTCCATTGCTTTTGTACATCGGTAATGTTGTTGGGTTAGTTGCCACTTTAAATTCCCTAAAGTGACGGTACAAAATGGTGTGCCATTGTGGTCTTTCCTAAACAGGGGAGAACTGAAGATGCCTCACAGTTACACACAACTCAATATTAGTGATTTAGCAAATGTCACACTTTCACTTAGGGGGCCATTTAAATGTGGCTGTCAGCTGAATGAAAAAGAACATGAATATGGCACTCTTCTTATATAATACGCTACCGTGGCAGTCCATTTGTCTGTCCAGGATTTTAATTCACCTGTAGCTCGCAAACCGTTGGAACTATTCACCTGCAATTTGGTACACATATACTACGTGGCATCTACTATCCGCTTTTGGGGCGATGATTGTCCTCCAAGGTTATTCCTCTTTTTATTTTAATTTTATTTTATTGTAGAATCAGCTCTCGGCAGCGGCCAGCAGGGCGACCGTGCGGCGCATCTGTATGGGCGCCGTTCTCATCCCTACCATCTTCACCTTCACTTCCCCTACCCTCTACATATCTTAAATCATTCTTAAGTCTTCAATCTGCCTCAAGTGCCAGCTTAAGTGAAAAATTAAAGAAAATGTACTAAGTAATTACAACACAAACACTGACTTAATCAGTTTTAACGTGAAAAGCTGCCAACGTAAGAAGAGAAGAAGCGGGCCGCTAGGGTGGAGAAAAGAAGAGCTGCACAGGAAGCAGCAAGCGCATCAACCTCTGAGCAAACGAATGCTAAACGTACAGAGAAAGAGGATGAAAACTAGGAATGCTCAAGTCAGGTGTATTCACTCCACGTTATCGTGCAGTACGCCGTTACCGGTATAATATAAAACTTTAGTAAACACTGAGGGTGGAATGGTAGCTCAATGCTGTCATCCTCCACTTCCAAATACTTGAGATCAAATCCCAGGTTGGTGACTTTCTGTACAGACTCTGCAAATTCTCCCTCGTCTGTGTGGTCATTTCTGCTTTCCTACTACGTCCTAAACACAAGCACGTTCCACTTACGGTGCCTCTAAATTGGTGTGGTATGAGTGAATGTGTGTATTTGTTTTAGTGTATGGAGTGGTGGGTTGCTGATTTGTTGGGTTTAGAAATTGGGAGGGCGGAGTAAACATTATGTGTAAGCGCGATTGAATGCCACTACATGGAAAGCCGCATGTAAAAGCAAGCTGAAAAACTAGTGATAAAATAATATACAGTAAAATATAATTTCATTTAATGTTAAAACCTGAAATAAAATTGTAGAGGTGCCATAAGAAGGCAGTTGCTATCAGAGGTCCAAATAGGAGTAGACTTATTTTTAAATATCTGGAGCTGGTTTATATGCCTGTGTACCTTGGGTTTGGTGATACGATGCAAATACTCTTAAATATTTGGTATGCAAAAAAAAGTAAATTCAACTAATCATCTAACATCTTCAAAAAAAAAAAAAAAGAAAAGAAATCAGCCCAAATGTAACATGCTTGTACTGTGTGTTACAGACATTTTGCTGGGCACGCTAGATCAGTAGGCAAGCTTAGTTTAAGCCTTGACATGAATGTAGTAAAGACAATTTATGCAATAAAGAGCATGTACCTTTGTTATAAGAAAGGACCATAACTAGTGCATTTTGAAATACAATTTATTAATGCATTGGATTTTTTAAAGGGAAGTGCTACTTACCAATGTCAATACATCTCTGCTTTGCTGTATGTTGTCGAGAATGCCAGTATTTCCAATGTCTTAGTTGGTCTTCTCTGCATTTCTCTTCTCCAAAAACAACCATAGCCACACTCTGTAAAATAGTAATTTATTGTTGCATTTATTATGCTGATGATCCCGCTATCCACTTTCTTCAAGTTGCTTTTCTCCTACATGGTTGCAGAGATCTGAAACCTTGGGGATCACAGCATCATCTAGTGAAGTGCAGGAGTCAGGCTTAGACTCAAATGCACACTCTCAATTTACAGTTCATAATGAACAAACAAAACATGCTTGAATCAAGAATAAGTTGAGAAAATCTGTGTTGATGCTTGTAGAACTTGTGATCTGTTCATGAGCTTTTGGAGCTGTGAGGCAGCAGCACTAGCCTCAGTGTTACTGTACTGCTCTGTGGCGAGCCGGCTATTTATCTATCAGTCCAAGGCAGCAGTGTGTTATATATGTCACTCACTCACTCATTCATCCATCATCCAACCCTCTATATCCTAACTACAGGGTCACGGGGGTCTGCTGGAGCTAATCCCAGCCAACACAGGGCGCAAGCGAGGAAACAAACCCCGGGCAGGGTGCCAGCCCACCGCAGACTCACTCATTCACCCACTCATTTTTGGGCAATAAACATACAGCAGATGTGTTCTGAGATGTGAGGGGAACCTAAATACTTAGGCCCAGGAAGAACAAACAAACATTACTAAGAAAGAGACTTAAATGTGAATTAAATCTAGATACCTGTTGAACAATTTCCTCCATAATTATTAACCTTGCTATTTCTATTATTGATATTGTTTTGTCACTTCTCGTCTAGAAAGGACACTAGACGACATCGATAAAATCAACATTAGCTTGGCCATGACTCAAGTTCTAGAGTGACTCCTGTCTTTTACCTGATACTACCTGCTACCTGGAATAGCTCGGGCTCCTAGCAAATCAATATTTCCATTAGATGGATTGAAAATAAAATAGAGCATGAATGCATATGATATAGTGAATGTCAAAAGAAAAATACTGAAAAGTTAGAGCAACAGATTTTTCATGAATTCACTCTTTTATTCTTTCTTTTCATTCTTTACTTGGTCTCAGACTTTATCTTATATTTATGGGTAAGTTGGGGGATCTGACCTTTCCTAGACAGCATATGTAGTTTAGTTATTCCTTCTTATTCCGTGTTTCACTGGAAAGATCTTTCACAAACTTATATTTAAGTCAGTTGACTTCATTCATAATTGCCTATACTATTACTCTTCTGCTAATCTGTCACAAAAAATGATTTGTGCAACTCAGACTTGGCTCTTTGAGATATTTCCTTGTTTATAGTACAGTGCAGAGTACTGTCTGTGCATTAATACCTATGTGAACTGCTTTATCTTACACATCAATCTAAAGTACTTGGTGTACCCTCTTATGATGTTACTCATTGTAAAAGGCATAATATCATTCAAATCCGAATTGACTGAGTGATTGATCACCCTATGCATTCCCCTTTCTTTTGTGAAAGTAATCACAAAATAAACTATAGATTGTCACTTACTCGCACTTTGCTGATAGTGTGAAGCATGCCTTTGTTGTTTCCAGTTTCTTTTAGGGTGATGGGATAGAACTGCCCCTTGTTCAGATATGTCATGGTGCCATCACCAGGCTTCTGTCGAAGGGACTTGGAAGCTTCCAAGGTGTACTCAAAGGTACTGCTAAAGGAAAAAAGCACAATATTTAGCATTATAAATAATTCTTTCTGATTATATACACAGGCAATAATTTATGTAATAAATTAATCTGACTATTCATATTTTTTCATAACCCACATATCCAATACAGAGTAATGGGAGAAATAAATAGCTTCAGAGTCTTGTAACATTTACAGTTTGCTTAACTTAAAGTGGGTACGTTTCTATTTGCTGCTTCCCAAGTTTTACACATGTTCTTATTGTATTGAGCACACAAATGCAGACTGGCTTAGAGATGCAGTGCCTATTGTTTCGAGTATTTCATTCATCCATATAATGACTTCAGTGGATTGCTTAACTGACAATGGCTGCTCGGAATCTCTCCTGGTTTTGATTGGTGGAGATCTTTTAATGAGGCACACTAGACAAGAAATCCAATAATGCTGTAACCTTTTGACTGCAAGACAGCATTATTTCTACCTATCCATCCATCCATCCATTATCCAACCCACTATATCCTAACTACAGGGTCACGGGGGTCTGATGGAGCCAATCCCAGCCAACACAGGGCGCAAGGCAGGAAAGAAACCCTGGGCAGGGCGCCAGCCCACCACAGTATTTCTTACTATCTTGTTAATATCTTATTGACATATTTAAATCATGCAAAGTTCCTGGCACAGGTGTAGAGGCCAATGAAAGAAAGATGAAACATATTTTGTTGCCAGAACTGGGCACACATTTAAGGATCATCTCCACATGAGACAGTGAATGTGTGAGCTGGAATGACTAAACAAAATTAAGAAAAATAAAACAAAATCTGCACACTAATTTTGAAAAGATAGTTAGAGGATTCAGACAAGAAAACAAGAGGGCTGATTAAACCAGGAGTTTAAAATGTATCAACTGAAAATTTTGCAGTTGTGATCTCAGCCCTCCGGAACTGAGCAGATCAGCAGTGACTTATATGGCAGGCTGGATGATTACTATTTATGCAGAGATCAACAAATTTTTAAATTGTGTCCTGGTGTGAAGTTTGAATGTGACAGAAGATAACATTCATAAAGTAATTTGATCAATGCACCTTATGACCATAAACAAATACAAAAATGTACCACACAATTTTTATCAATTATACGTTAAAAATCTGAAAATGACAGTGCGCAAGATCTGTATGTGTTTCTTGGAATGGTGTTCACTACAATAAATGTTGCACGATATGTAATGTTTATACTGCAGAATTATTAATTGCATCATTTTAAATGTTCACAGTAATAGTACAAATATTAATTACCTAGTCATGCTGTCAAAAGGGTAATCATCAGGAGCAATTGCTGGCATCCGCAATGGAATATCCCCGGGAAATGAAAACTAATTAATAGTAAAAAAAAGAAAACATAAAAAAATTCAAAATTTTTTTAAGATTGTGTACAGGAAAAATCTAACACATAAAATAAGAAGGCATTTGTATCCAGATTTCAAAGATTCTTATTATCCTGAGATAAAAATGCTACGTATATCAGGGGGTATGGTGGTTGGTCTTCCACTTGATGGATCTTGTATCTTGGATTCAAATCCTATACCTGGTTGTTATCTGTGGAGTTTACATGATTTCTTTGTCTCTGCCCAGTTTATCCTCTGGGTACTCTGGTTTGCCTCTTACGTCATCAAACACGTGCAGGTTACCTTAACTAATGATTACAAATGTATCCCTGCAGTTGTGTGTATATATGTGTCCTGTGATAGACTGACGCCCTGTCCAGAGCTGTGATCTTGTGTTCATATACAGTTTACTCTAGATCACGTTTGACAAGGTTTATCCAGAAGTGAGAGGAATGAAGGTCAGTAGGAACAAAACAGAATTCATGTGTGTAAATGAGTGGGAGGTCAGAGGAATGGTGAGGATGCAAGGAGTAGAGTTGGCGAAGGTGGATGAGTTTAAATACTTGGGATCAACAGTACAGAGTAATGGGGATTGTGAAAGAGAAGTGAAAAAGAGAGTGCAGGCAGGGTGGAATGGGTGGAGAAGAGTGTCAGGAGTAATTTGTGACAGACGGGTATCAGCAAGAGTGAAAGGGAAGGTCTACAGGACGTTAGTGAGACCAGCTATGTTATATGGGTTGGAGATGGTGGCACTGACCAGAAAGCAGGAGACAGAGCTGGAGGTGGCAGAGTTAAAGATGCTAAGATTTGCATTGGGTGTGACGAGGGTGGATAGGATTAGAAATGAGTACATTAGAGGGTCAGCTCAAGTTGGACGGTTGGGAGACAAAGTCAGAGAGGTTGGGTTGGTTTGGACATGTGCAGAGGAGAGATGCTGGGTATACTGGGAGAAGGATGCTAAGGATAGAGCTGCCAGGGAAGAGGAAAAGAGGAAGACCTAAGTGGTGACAGAGGACATGCAGGTGATGGGTGTAACAGAACAAGATGTAGGACAGGAAGATATGGAACAAGATGATCCACTGTGGCAACCCCTAATGGGAGGAGCCGAAAGAAGACAAGGATTAGAAACAAGAGTAACATTGGCAGCTAAGTGGATTAAAATGCCCTTTTATGTGACACATAGGTCAAGAATAGATTTTGCCAGTACGGATACTTGCAGCTGTACAAGTTCATCATACTATGAGAATCATTAAAATTAGCTAACGTAATCTTTATATTTCAGTGATTACAGAGCTTATGCAAAGCAACAGAGAACATGAACTTGTGCAACTGAATGGCAACAACAAGCCTGCTAAATGAGACATAGCATCTTCCATATTCTAGTACTATATCATTGAGGGTGGGTTTCTAAAACATTAAACAAACAAAAAAGAATTTTAATAACCAAAACAAATCATGTCATATTGAAGTCGCTAGAAATTCTTTTATACCAAGTGGGTTCTCAACACGTCTTTGGTGATTACCAGTCGTTGAAAATTATAGAAATGGACTGAATGTTATACGTAACAGGGTTTGGGGCTCTCTTTGAAATAAATGGTACAACTTCCATCCACCCATTTTCCAACCCGCTGAATCCGAACACAGGGGTCTGCCGGAGCCAATCCCAGCCAACAAAGGGCAGGAACCAATCCCAGGCAGGGTGCCAACCCACCGCAGGACACACACAAACACGCCAAGGCCAATTTAGAATCGCCAATCCACCTAACCTGCATGTCTTTGGACTGTGGGAGGAAACCCACGCAGACACGGGGAGAACATGCAAACTCCACGCAGGGAGGACCCGCGAAGCGAATCCGGGTCTCCTAACTGCGAGGCAGCAGCACTACCACTGCACTACCGTGCTGCCCTGGTACAACTTTATTTGATTTATTTTATTAAAGCTGTTCAAAGTGTGAATAATGACTATCCGGCACATTTTTAACCTAGCTGCTATTTTACAGAGTAATAATGAAATCAGAAACAGCAGTGTGAGTGATTTATCTGATTAGTTACAACGGTTTTCAGTCAAAAGAAAAAAACAAACCAAACAGGAGCAGCTTGACAGACTTGTTCAGGCTATTGCACAAGCTTCAACAAGTATCATCAGCAAAGCAATCATTTCACAGCAAATTTAAACATAGATCATTTGATAAAAAATATAAACCTGAAATGCAGATTATTACTGGTATTCTAAAAGTGTTTATAAGTCATAAACCTCGAGGTAAAATGTGTTTGCTTGTTTTTAATTATGTGTGTTTTTAAACATAAAAGCATTCTGTCAGTTCAAAATATTACTTGGATATACTGTAACAAATGAACAAAAGGCTTAAATCCTGACAATAACTCTTTTTTTGGAACCTGTAAAGGGCCTAATGGCGCAAATGAGTTAAATGAAATGTTGGTAGACATCTGAGTTTCCTTTTAAGCAAACAGTGTGCTGTTTTAGGTTCACGTACTTTTCCGATTTGCATCTATTCTGATCAGAACAACTACACCCTGTTTTCTGCTTCTTTTCATCATGTCTTCCCGTGAACTCTAACTACTGGTAGTGTTGATTATACTGAACGATGACTATATTATATAATAATCAGGAACATAAATTCTGAAGCGTAACCAACTGCCATTCTAATTTGCAACAGTCATCTTATAGGAGGTTAAAGTATTGTACAAGAAATGCTTAAGACATTTTTCTTCTTTGACATAAAATCATATTGGTATAAGGGTACAAGTCTGAATCAGGAGGTTACGAGCATCTTGTTTTTAAGGACCAAATGACTGGTTTCGTAGAACTCACTTTATTAGATTTTTTTTGTTAAAGCTTTTTTAATGTGTGAATAATGACTATCCGGCACATTTGTAACCTAAAAGCTGAAAAAGGATTGACAATGTTTTAAATGACAGTGGCTTAATTATTGGACCATTATTTTCTGTTTTGTTTAAGCTGCAGCAAAACATTTGGGTACAATGGGACAATAAAAATGCTTCCGAGCCATCATTGTTGATTAGGGCTGAGGTATGGAAGTTTTTTCCTAAGATCAAATCCTCTTAAACCTATTGATATTACAGTCATTTCTAAATGGTTAAATACTAATTGCTGAAGAATAATACCCACATATTTTCTAGGCCAAGTACTTTCTGTCATGTTCTTTAGGTGTCTCTACAGAAAAAACATAAATATCAGTTGTGCACATCCTGAATAAAATAATGAAAAAAAGTTTCAGGTTCATAGTTCAATGAAAGTTTCAGGTGGAATGAAAAGAAAACTACAAAAGAGCGGTCAAAATATACTGTTATCTTTTGTGGATCATGCAAAGTATTGCCTTCATGTTACTTCTTTTGATAAATGTCCTCCATGAAGTAGCCCTCAGGTTTGAATACATCATGAAAAATACTGTTTTCTTCCAAAACTGTTGTCATTAAATCAAAGGAGTTGGTTTTCTAAACAATTGCCTTATTAACATCACAATCAATCCATTTTCACACAGTTGTAATCTTACACAGAGCCATGGATTTATTAGAAAAAACTTCAGTCTGCCCTCTTCTATTTTTTTATCCATCCTTTCAACGAATGAATCTATATATAGTACCTTCTTTATGAGTAGATGGAAGAAAGTGCCAATCCTTGTAGAATCAGGACTAATGTACAGAATGCCAGTCCATGGCAGGCAGCATATCCTGAAGCTTACTAATATCAAGTCAGTTTGCCATTTAACCTAAAATGCATGTCACTATGATGTGACTGGAAACCTGTGTACCAGACGAACAGACAAAGAGAATGGGCAGTGATGGGGCTGGTAATAAAACCAGGCCCTGGGAACGGTTTGGTAGTAACACTAATCCCTACACCACCCTGTTAGAAGATTATTAGAACAATCGAGACAAGAACTGACCATTCAGCCCAATAAAGCTTATTTCTTCCAAAAAAACATCAAGTCGAGTCTTGAAAGTCCCTAAAGCCTTAAAGTCTGTTGCCTCTTCAATACTTAAATCAGTCTAACCATAAAAGTGTTGAATCACATAGAAATAATGGCTTAGGCGTGTGACTACTGGAATTTGAATATTGCCATGAGTAATTTGAAGGCTGTAAGAAATAGAAGGATCATGTTAACATTTAACAAGTCGTCTTACCTCTGGAGTGCCATCTGTGAAAGTAGAATCTGGAGTCCTGCGCTGAGAATTTGGTGGCTGGGTGCTGGGGCTGAATTGGTCTTGGTTAATTGCCCGATCAAAAACAACAATGCGGCTGTCAGGTTCAGTGCAGTGGACTACAGGGGGGATACCCACCATGAAGCCATGAGATGAAACTTCTGTCTTCACAGGGTAGGTGGGCACTGCAGCAATGGAAACTGTTACAGTAGTGTCGGGAGACTGGAAGTTGCCTCTTTTCTCTTGGGTAATCTGGTTTGCTGGTAGCACAAAATTAAGAGGAACCCCCTTCAGAACCTGAAATTTGCTGTCCGTGCTCAGAACTGGCTCAGAGACTGGTATCGTGCAGCTCCTTTAAAAAATAATGAGAAGAAAAATAAACACTGTTGGTTATATTCCTATGGACGCATGGAATGGTGAGCATGAAATATTCAATTATTCTTTCATGCTAGTTGTAGAAAGAAATATATCAAATGAGAGATGATACAGTATCCAGATTTTTAATTAAATTCAGATAAACGTTACAGTTTTCCTTCTTAACAACTTTAAGAATACCTTTTACTGAGATCTGTGTCGGTTGTAATAATCTCTGGCTTTGATGGTGAGATTGTCCTTTTTTCTCTTGGGACCTAGAAAAGATCATTATAAAGTCATCTTTGTTACTGATGATTTTTCTCCAGTTGACCTCATGATGAATGATATGAGAAATGGGCAAAAAAAAGTAAAAGGTAGGGCATCCATCTTGGTTTTCTCACTCACAAATGTTATAACCTCTCTTATGTTATACTTACTTCCGAAAGTTTATTTCTGCACTTATCTCACATAATACAGTCATGCAGTTGGCCAAATCAAGGAAGCTACCATTGCAGCAGAAGAAGTGCACATTAAGTGCGTGAGGACAGGTGGATGTGTGCAGTCCATCACATTAGAATGTAAGACATTCAGTTCAGCGTCGTGTGCAAAGACCCAAACCCTCCCCGTGGCATTTTAGTGCGATAAAGATATTCTTCGGTTATTATTCCCCTAGCATGCTGCACTTTTTAAAGGAAGTAACTCTGCTTTGTTTTGGGTGAGTGATAACTAAAACAAGTCGACAGTTGCAGGGACTAAAAGAAACTGTGTTTAGAAATGTTAGATTGAAACTAATGAAGATATTCTGATGGTAGGTTTTTCGAACTAATAGCAGATGTATTGAAACAGACCAAGAGTTCAAAGTTCAACAAATCTGATCAGGCAGGGTTCTTTAGGTTTAATGATGAATCACATACTCAAGTGCATATTGTGGAAAATTAAGGAGGCGTGCATTTATAAAGGATGCCAGGAAGTACTTTGTCACAAAAAAAGCATTGTGGGAAACAAACTACTAAATCGCACAGATAAAGTGGAAACTTCCAAAGCTTTCTAAAACATGAGTATCTGCATGAGATACTGGGACAAGTAATCAGACCAAACAAGTTTGATATACTCAATGGTCCCCTCTTGTTTATGAAAATGTTTATCTTTTTACAAATTGATCATTGCTCGCACTTGATTTTGCATGAAATGTTTAGCATAAATTAAAATATTATTCACTTTAAAAGACTGTATTCCATTATTTCATGCTTACTATTACCCCTTGCTTATATGTACTAATTTAACTAAAAAACGATGTTGTTTTTAAAATAGTTCATAGTTACAAACAAAATAAACTGGTCAGGCATATTTTGTCCCATTTATATATATTTTACATTTGCTGGTTTGAATATAAACATTGCAGGTTTTTCAGCTTTTTTTTTGTACCTTGTAATAATCATAAAGCAACCCCAAGGCAGCTGCACTGTCTTCGTCTCCATTAATACTCATCATTGCTTTGGTGGCAGCAGTCAGAGGATTTTCTAGGAAGGACTTCCAGGCTTCATCTTCACTTGTGTATGACCGTCTCTGGTTGTATGGCGTCTCATTCTGCAACACTAGGATGGCCCTTTTGCTGAAAATGAAATACAGGAGAACATATATATTTAAACTCGGAGAGTCTGTGATGTGATCCGAGTTATGATTCCATCTTGTTGTGGATGAACCTTTTAATGAAATTATCATTGAGCTGCCAGGCAAGAGGAAAAAAAGGAAGGCCTAAGAGAAGGATTATGGATGTGGTGAGAAAGGACATGCAGGTGATGGGTGTGACAGAACAAGATGGAGAGAACAGAAAGATATGGAAGAAGATGATCCACTATGGCAATCTCTAACGGGAGCAGCCGAAAGAAGAAGAAGAAGAAGAAGAAGAAGAAGAAGAAGAAGAAGGAGGTTTTCGCTTCATGGTAAACAAAGACTGCCACAATAGCAATATCCACAACGCAGGTAATGCTGGTAGCTGTCAAAATAACAACATTGAAATTAATAAATCATCTCAGTCTGATAAACAGGAACATTCATATTCATTAAATGCTCTTCAACAGAGACAGTCAATGACCTGAAATATAGCAGTGTCTTATAATCTTAGTGTAAAACAAAACAACACAAACGTCTAACAGCTAAGCTAACAACAAGGAAAGAGCTTTTGAATCAACCATCCTAAAAAATTTCAGTTCCCTCCTTGATATAATTAAGTCCCAACTAGTAAATAATGGTATCAATTATGCCAGGCAGATGCCTACTTCCAATTTAAGTATAAATCGAAAACAATTTCCATGCTACAGCTGGTAAAATATAGAATGTTCATCACAGTTTAACAAATAAAGAAAACTGATTCTGAATCATCCTTGTTCTTGGTAGGGAAAACACATTGAAAAATTTATAATTGGAATTAAAAATGCCATTTTCGATACAGATGTGTACTTCCAACATAAAAACTCATGTAATTGTAGCAGAAGTTGTGTACAAAAGTATTCATCCATCCATCCATTTTCTGAATTTACTTTTGCCACTGCAAGAATGGCTGGTGTAGTTTGTCATTTTTTTAGCACCGCTGCCTCATGGGACCAGTGTCCTGGGTTGTGGTCTGTGTGACGTTTTCACATTCTTCTTCAGTCTGCATGAGCTTTCCTCTAAATGCTCCAGTTGTCCTCCACATCTCAAAGCTACATGTTAAGTGAGTGAGCAAGTGCAACTGTGGGTGTGTGTATCAGGGGGCCCTCGACTGCTAATGGTACCGGATTGAACAGAGAATGGTGCTTTACGTTACAGGGATGTAGCCAGAGCCTGTTTTGACAGCTGCAAACCTTAGACGGAAAGTCACTTCGCTTTCACTCATCCACACACCTCCACGCTTTAACACGCATGTCTTTGGGTGGTGGAAGGAAGCAGGTAGGACTAGAGAAAGTGTACCCCTCAAAGACAATGGTCAGAAGGGGAAGTGGATATTGAACCATGGAGAGAGGTGCACTAACATTACGCCACTCCGTCTCAATTTTATGCATACATTTCTTCTGTAAAAGGTGTATATATACAGTATACTGTACATGTGTATGTGTATAGAGTTACTTGTCCAGTAGTCTCGTTTTGAATCTGAAAGGTGTAACTTCTCCATTAGAGGGGACGATCAGTTACTGAAAGGTATAAATGTATGGCATTTGCCAAGAGGTGTTGGATAAGTCTGGGCAATAGCCTGGAATACCAGAAATAAATTTCAGACTTGCGCAGTGTTTACAGCTTCCACATGCTAAATGTGTAAGAATTGGCGGATTTCCTGTAGTTTTATAGAGTCAGTCTCATAACTTCTCTATGAGATTCTTTAAGAAATACACATTTCAAAAGCCTGAACTGTGTTAGGCAGATTTAATAATTCATGGACCTCTAAATTATTCTGGACTAGGCATTTCGGAGGGTTCCCAGAATGCCCAGATGTTTCATTGGAAAACGAACTTCGGTGCAATTCACTCCATGGCATATCGTTACGTTTAAACCCCCACCCACCCACACCCCCTTCCCCAAGTCACCATAAGCCATAAAAAAAGTGAGGAGGCATTTTGTTTATTCACAGAAAAACATTGAAGGGTTATGTCTGTGTTCGCAAAATGGAAATGAAAAAATAATGCAAGATGTGTCCAAATAGACACCAATGAAAAAGACTTGCGAAGCATTGGTTTGCCTTTATTGTGATTTGTTGAAACACTCAGTTTCTAGACTTCTTTAAAATATTTTTGGGGTAGAAATATTTACACTAGTTTAGTGTTAAAATATGCAACAATAGTTGTAAAGTGGTCGCTTTAGATGTGGTTTAGTTTTTAAAACCCTTTTAGTTTTGAAAAGTCCTTTCCAATCATCTGTAAATTGTTCTGTTATACTTTGATATTAAATATAGAGAGTACACGTCAGATCAGATGTCCCAACTGCCTACGTGGGAGCAGTATATGAAGCTTTCCACCCACTATTCTCACATCAGCTTTAAAAGACACATCCTGGGGGAGCGGACAGGAAAGAATTATTCATTTTGTCAAAGTTTAACTTAAACTACAAAAGAGATAACCTGAATCATATTTTATTATAATTTACAGATACAGGCCTTAACGAATGGCACCACTGTGTGCAAAGGTGCCTGTGAAAGCTGATCGAAAGGAACTTACAGCAGGTATCAGGTTCACTGGATATTCACACAGCCACAAATTAGATAAATAAGAAAGACACAATGCAAGCAGCGCGTCTCAGTAATCTAAATATACGGCACTGGATTAATGCATTCCTAAGAAATACCACATTCCAAAAAGTTAAAAGCACCTGGACAAGTAACCTAGAACAAACAGAAAATACCAACATGAAATTGGGGATAATTATTATATTGAAACAAATAAATAAAGATATATATTTTAATGCATAGTGTGCAATGAATACACATTCACCAACACAAAGCTAAAATGCATTTTTAATCTGTTTGAAACAGGGATGTGTTTTAACATTTAAATATGCTTCAAAATAAATTATTTGCATGAATATGATCTGAAGTGTTACGTACAGATCAGTACCTCTCCTGGTATTGGTGAGAAAAACAATTAGGGGTCAGATTGGGCAATAAATCGTAGTGCTGACTGACAGGTTAACTTCTTCATGTTTTTTAGGCTACGTGTTTGCCCTGAAGTGCATTTTAATCTATTCTCTTTCTTAAAAAAAAACAAAAAAAAAACAAAACAAAACATTCTCTTAAGAAGATTTTTTGGAGCGGGTGGAGCGGAGTGAAAGTCCTAAGTGCTACTGCCTGACAGCCCCAGGGACCCGAGTCTGATTCCTGTCCTCGCATCTGATACTGCCAGGATGGGCTTGGCTCACCACATCCCTGTAATGGACAGAGAGAGCAGATAAAAGGAATGGACAGAAGGATAGATCTGTAAATTATCGAAAGAAACATAAATTAGAAAAAAGAAGAAATTAAAACACTTAACAAGCCTTTCTATCTATCTATCTATCTATCTATCTATCTATCTATCTATCTATCTATCTATTATATAGTGCCTTTCACATATCTATCTATCTATCTATCTATTATATAGTGCCTTTCACATATCTATCTATCTATCTGTTATACTGTATAGTGCCTTTCACATATCTATCTATCTATCTATCTATCTATCTATCTATCTATCTATCTATCTATCTACCTATAATAAGATGCATTTCACATCCGTGTATCCTTTTTTTTCTAGAAGAGCCGTAACGCTCTGTTTCAAGTATACAATAATTTTGGAATGTTATATTGTGGGGTTCTCATTGGAGCAGGAAGGTTCAGGAAATAAATGAAAGGATGTATAAACACAGCGATAGTACTGTCAGGACAGGTTCTAACCCTGAAATGGAAAAAGCATCCCAGTATGAGTGAGTGTGTATATTGCGTGTGCTCAGTATGCCCAGCAATGGACTGGCACCTACCCAGGGCTGTTTCCCACCTTGTAGCCAATGCTATGTCATAAGGAGTAAAATAGAGGAATATTCAATATAAGACAAATATTTTTTTTCTTTTGATATGATTAAGTAGTGAACATACATTGGCTAAAATAAAAGCAAAAAACTATTAAGATGCCCTATTGTGTCTCTTAAGTGTGTTGAAGCTGTGTTCATTTTGCAGCACTAATTTATTGAACAGGGTACCATTTTTGTGTTCAAAAAACTTACTTATTCTTTGAAATCATTTTTTTTTTTGTCCAGTGCTTCCTGAATCCCAATTATCGACTTGTCTTGATGTTTAGTTATGCAAAGCATCAAGCTTTTTTGGGGTTTCCCCTATTTCTGGTCTTCTATACACAAAGACCCCTCATTTTGGAGCATATTTTTTGCAGAAAAATTACACCCTTATGATATAAAATAAGCCAATAGGTGTCTTCAGCAAAAATGAACAGAAGGACTTGAAGTTACGTATGCCACATCAGCCAACCCCAGGGGTTACCCTCTAATGGGAGACAAGAGGTCAAAGTTACTCTTTTTTTTATAAAACTTTGAAAAAATTAGGATCTGCAATATTGTTTTATGCTAATTCAAGATTGCTGATCACAGGTACAATAAAATGTTTAATATTCATTTTTTAGCTTTCTAAGAGCCAATCCCAGAAGGTTAAAACAACAAATTTCAAACATAAGTAGGTCAATGATGACGACTATGATGTTATTTTTAATTTTTGATCCTTCACTAGCCCTCTATGCACATCTGTCAGAGAGTGAAAAATGTCAGATTTTCACTACAATTGACAATATTTCAACATTTAAATTCAAGCACACATTTTAATATTTAAAATATCTGACAAAACTGTTTTGTTATGCACTTCCACCTCATGATGTAAATCATTGTATTTCTTATGAACACCCCAAATTAGGGTTGCATTTGCTAATTCAGCCTTCTAATCTCTTTGTTAACCACACTCCAATTCTGCCTTCCTTACAGGCCAACCCAGTTGTTTCAAATGAATGATAAATAGTCCAGTGGGTTTTACAATGAAGTAAGAACGTGAATCAATGACATATGGCCTAGAAATAGTCTGCAAAAACAGGAATGGCTCACATGAAACAATAGGGGCAACTCCTTTTTAAACGAATGAACAATAGTTGCTAAAAGATGCACTTAAATGAAAATGGCACACATTGAGTGGTGGGTCGCCAGCTTTGCATCAACAAAAATCACAGTGTCAGTGAAGAGCAGGTTTGTGTCCTGCAGCTATTTTGCTAAATTCTCGTTTGACAAAAGGAACTTGGAGAATCTACTGACCAGCCCTGTACCCGGGCACGCCTTGTGCCATTGAGAGAACTCCAGACTTAGAAAGAGCAGGTACAGCCAGACTTAAGACGATGAAGAATTCACCTGGAGGGGAACCTCTGAAATTCTCCAAGTGTTTAATTCTTTGGTTTTCAGATTTCTTTTGCTTAACCCAGAATATTTAGTAAACCATCACCAGCCTGTTGTAGTTTATCTGGCTTTGTTAATGGTACGACAATTACGTAATGGCATAAGAACACCCAACAGCATAGCAAGTAAAAATGAAACAAGAAAGTCTTATTGTTAAGCCCAAGCGTAATGCGTCACTACATTATTCCTAGAGCTACGGCATCAGATACTAGTACTGTTGCTTCCCAGTTTCACATTCATATTGGTTTTATATATTCTTTTTTAATTATTAGCACAGTAACTCTTAGCTTTTCTGTTACTAAATAATTTATTTTTTCTCC
>JANRMT010027041.1:62873488-62908046 GCA_026402145.1 Polypterus bichir lapradei
ATATATATATATATATATATATATATATATATATACAGTATATATATCTGTTATAAAAGAAAATCTTGAGACAAGACTATTGCCAAGAGATTTTTTGAAGTCCCGCTCTCCTCTCAACCGTTTATGGTTAATGGCCCATGCCCACGCTCCTCTCACCTCTCATTCGTGCGAACGCTTTTGTCAGACACAGTTCCTGCACTCTCAGCTCTTATAATTTTTTAAGTTTTCCTCACTTTAAGTTCCCAGTAAAAGACGACTTATTATGCCCAAATCTTTTTGAAGAAATTCATCCTGAAAAGGGTTATCAACAGAAGAAACGAGTACACGGGCAATCCTAGCACCGAGAAACAATGAAGTCAAATGAATTAACTTAAAAATTGTCGATCGGTGACATGGCAATGACATGTAAAATTTTAACAGGCAACAAGAAAGGTAATGTATAGGGTGGTCCAGATCTAATTATGCAATTTTCATTATGGTATATCTTATTAAGTTTATTACACAGAAAATCACCCGATAAATCCCAGACCATCGAGAAGTGTGTGAACTGACGACATGAAGAATTGTCTTTGCACCGAACTGGAATCATTACCGCATAAATCAAAGTCATCCAGACGATCTGGATCTGCATAATTAGATCTGGACCACCCTGTAGTACATCTTTTCCGCGGATAACATTAGACACCAAAGGAGATCTTGATATGCCATTTGTATTAAAACGTTTACAGTTTCCCATTAGAATAGCTTTTGCAAAGACAATTAACAAATCACAGAGACAAACATTTGAAAAAGTCGGTTTATTTATTAGAGAGAAAGAAACGATATTCACTCACAGGCAGTTTATACGTTGTGTTGTCACAATGTGTATGTATACATATACAGATATATATATACAGTATAGAGAGAGAGAGAGCTTTATGCTTTGTGTTTTTCATAGTACAATTTTAACTATTGTGGGCTCGTAAGTAAAAGTGCCCTTAATAATAAAAAGTATCAAATATATAAAACTTTAAGATTATTGAAACATGCCAGTGTGTAATTGAGAGAGATCTTAATTCTACCTGAGCTGCATGTGTTGATCTGTCAGGCAAGTAATGCTAACACTTGATAACTAAGCTGTGCGTGTTTGTCTTAATAGTGTGATAATAACAGACTACTTCACTGCCTCATAACAAAAGTACAAGTCAGGTTTTCGGCTAAAGTGTACCCAAGTACCTCCAAGACTGCTTTGATGAGTAATTTTGCCCTGTGGGATAAAAAAAGGTCACCAGAAATGTTGCAATTCAAGAAGGGATGGAATCCACGTTTGTAGCCACACCAGTTCTGCCATGCTTGCATCTGAATAGAATGTGTCAGATTACCATCAGAGGCAAAGGTCATTGTATACGTCAACGTAATTTCTGACCTTCATCACACTTTTTCAGCAAATTAGCACATTCATTCAGGACTACTGCTGAACATCTGAGTGTCTCTGCGAAAAAACAGCTTTGAATTATTGGAATGAAAGACCGTTAATCAATATGTGATATGCTTGACCACATTGCTGAAAAACTGGACAAGCGGGATAAGCAAGATTCCTCACCTTAGCCAGGGGCATCGTGCCTCCTTCCATTAGAGTTCATAAGATTAGACACTAATCGTTTACCTTTTGTGATTTCCATGGACCTGCACAGAGCTTTTTCTTCATCTATCATTACGAATGGGCAGTTGTTAAAAGATATTAACTGTGCTTGACATAAATATATAACCTACATTTGGATATCAAAGCAACTGGCTCAGATATCTGTAGGAAAGACAGTCAACACTGAAAGAGCTTGGACAAAACGTGAATGGGTATAATTAGTATGAATATGTTTAATACAATCCCATAATGAAACCTCTAAATAAAATACACAGAAATAAAACATGTTTTAAAATTCCTGTGTAACATCAATGAGAAATACAAAATCATTCCAGTTTATTAAAATATTTCTCTAGGGCAACATGCATAACAGAACATAATGTACCATAACATGCTTGGTGCTGCGTAATCGAACTCAGGGCTCAGCGGCCTATCCCAGCAGAAGGAGGTGCAGGGCCAGAGCCAGTATTGGACGGGGCACTGGTGCCCACGCCTACACACACACACACACAAACTTTAAGGTTGCCAATTAACCCTAACATGCACTTTTGATTTGGGTGGAAAATGACAATACCTGGGCAGACCCTGCAATCTCCACATAAGCACATGCACTTTAGTGACATTTCATTAAATATTTGACTGTCTGAACTTGTGACCAGCTGAACTGGTGAAATCATTGAATGTAATAATCTGTACCAAAACACTCTGTCAATGGTATTTAATAAGATCCACCCACCCTGGATTAATTCCTGTTGTTGTCCCATGAGGTAGGATACCAATCAGGCCATATTTAGCATGAGCAGCACATTTAGAAATACGTATCGTATCTTGGACGTGTTTCAAAAAGACGAGTCTCTAAATTCTCAGGACACAGCCAAATCAAGCTCCCAACATACCATACACTGTCTTTAAGAAAAAATCTGAAGCAAATGTGCCGCTCATATTAAAACTGAGAACTTTGTCCTAAAAGGCAGAATTAGATTTTTAGCTTCAATCACGACACACTTTGACATCCAAGTTTTGCTTCAAATCTCTTTGAATGTAAACTGTTTTATCTAAAACAAAAGAAACAGTGATTTTTTTTTTTATTGTGGTGTCACGTAACGTTTGTTTTATGTGTTGCTTCAAATTACATGTATAGAGTCTTTTTTTTCCCGAAATCTCTCAAACTTTTGACTTAGCTGCTACAACATGACATTTACTCTTGTATTTAAAACACTTTTCCTGGCATTTCTTCTCAATCTTCTTATTATCTCCAGTTATATCTTAAAATAATTTCTGCTGTTCTGTATTTTCAGCTGGAGTGTATCAGCTACACTGATAATGCATCGATGCTGAAATGTTGACATTGTCCTTCAAAAGGTGCTTTATGGCAGTGCTCAGTATAAAAGGCAGTGTTATATAAAACGAGTAACGGCGCACTGCACGATACACTTGACTTGAGCGTTCCTAGCTTTCATTCTCTTTCTCTGTACGTTTAGCATTCATTTGCTCAGAGGTTGATGCGCTTGCTGCTTCCTGAGCAGCTCTTCTTTTCTCCACCCTAGCGGCTCGCTTCTTCTCTTCTTTCGTCAGCATCTTTTCATGTGAAAACTGATTAAGTCCGTGTTTGTGTTGCAATTACTTACTACGTTTTCCTTCATTTTTCACTTAAACTAGCACTTAAGTCTTCAATCTGCCTAAAGAATGATTTGTGATATGAAGAGGGTATGGGAAGTGACGGTGAAGGTGGTAGGAATGAGAACGGTGCCCATACACATACGCCACATGGCCGCCCTGCTGGCCACTGCAGAGAGTTGATTCTACAATGAAATAAAATAAAAATAAAAAGAGGAATAACCTTGGAGGTCAATCATCACCCCGAACGTGGATAGTAGACATCATGTAGTACTTTAGTGACCAAATTTCAGGTGAATACGTCAAACGGTTTGCGAGCTACAGGTGATTTAAGATACCTGACAGACAAACGGACAGCCACGGTAGCGTATTATATAAGAAGATGACGGCTGATTGATTCATCTGATCCATTGATTTTCAATGGTTCTTTTGGTGCTGTGGTGGTGCCATCCTTCCCATTGAGTATTTTCAAGAATTTCATTTGTGAACTGAAGGTTTGTTTCTTTCCTATGTTTTATTCTTTTATATACCATGTGTTTCCTTACAGTGAAGAATGCACCAAAGATTGATGATGATGTCTGATTTTTTTCTATTTTTTCTTAAGGGAAAATTATAGGAAGTAAAAAAATAAAATAAAATCAATTGATTTCATATAATAAAATAACTATATTTTTATACGTCAAAACAACCTAGACAGTCGGCGGAAGCAGCAGCAGAAATGGAGAAGCACAGTCATGGCATGAAGTTATGCTTGTTTCCTGAACAGGCCGTTCCGTATGGCTGACAGATGTTTTATGTAAAGTTAAAGAATATCTCAAAGCTGACGTTTGCAAAAAAAAAAAAGGCCCTTGATGCATCCTAATTTGTAATGCGACCAGCTCTTTAAATGCCAGGATGTCTATTGTAGTTTAAAGGGTTTTGCCCTCCTTTCATTGATCTCTCCATCTTCATTTTGTAGGAAAAGATTTCAAGCTGTATCAGTAAACAAGGCAGAAGGTGCGCTCCACTGGGTTACGTTTCAAATGAAAACTTCAGAGACTTGCCATTTACGCCTGATGTTATCTTCCGCTGACATTCCTGCTGTATAAGCGCGTCTCTTCTCGCGAGTCCTCCCTTTGCCTAACAGCCCACTAGAGTCCTCTTCAGACTGTGCAGCTGTAGCCAAACGTCTTTATCTGCACATCTGGATTTAACTGCACAGCTCTTCACCACTTCGGATTGCACACCTTACAGTCTTGGGGGCTATAATGTCATATTAATGTTATTCCAATTGTTCTGATTTTAATTAAACTCAAGGTGTGATTTCCGTTGACATCATTTTTTCTGACTAGTAACTATTGGCTTACATTGCTCATACAACATCTACTGTATAAAATGATTTTAAAGCATATGTACTGTATTTGTTTGATGTAATTACTAGTTGTAAAGACGCATTCCGGGCACCTTATTTATTGTTAACTTATATTTAAAAATGGGCCCCTTTCCAGAAGGAGCAACCTAAAGGTTTTTTTTTTTGTGTGTGGTTTTCTATCGGATGTGTCAGCTCTGACACTTAAAGAAATCCAGTAGACAATGTGAGGCCTTGGCGTGTTTTTACTAAAGGCGCAATATTTATTTCATCACTTTCTACGTGTCGATGCATTTATTAAATCAATGCCGTGTGCTTTTCAAGCTAAACAAATTCTGAAGGTTGCATTGAACATGAAGCTAATGTCCGTCTTGAAAAGTCAGATATACCTCGGATTGTGGTCCTTTTGTTGTTAAACATGTTTACGGCCGTGTTACATAAACTTTAAAACACAAAAAGGAAATAAAATGTTAATGGAAATCGAGTGAAGTTAGTTTAGTGCCCAGCAAACACACGGGAGGTTCAGCATCTTTTTATCCTGAGAGCTGAAACGTCATTCTAATAAATGAACGGAGTTTACGTGAACTGCTCCTTGCACCTTCCTTATTCAGGACTTCCTAACTGTTTAAGTGATTTAGTGAAACGCTTCTCAGCAATAACCAAATCGACACAACTAGATGCAGTAAAGCGTTTGGAGTGAGCAAAGCCCGTTGTGGTTTGAATATTTCCATTTTGGTTTGGGGCGAAGGGTGTGTTTGTGTGCTTTTTATTTTTGCCTTAGCATTTGCATGTGTGTTAGTGCCGGCGGTCCCACGTGACGCACAGTGCCATCCTGCTCCTCTCCTAATATTTGTATCCAGGGACATGGCCCAGTCCTTCTTTGCACTATGCTGAAAGTGACACTAGATTTGCAGATTGTTTTCTCCCTGAAATTATTTATGTACACGCAGCGCATCCTGGGAGTCATCTCATTTCATCGTAGTTTGTTTATGGAGTTTGTGAAGAGCAGTACGTGAAAATTGTTCCGCACAGTTGCCACTTACACAATGCAATGCTATCCCTTCTTCTTCATTTTCAGTAGTAAACACATAAATCAAAAAGTGCAAAACAGAAATGTTTAAGATCTTGCTGAGGGTTGAAAATAAAGAGTTGTACCCAAGAAGGATACAACCTGCTATACAGTATATTGACCTGGTTTGTTTGTTTGTTTGTTTTCCCATTCAGATACTAAAAAAACGCTACCAGGATTCGTCCAGATTATTAAGTTAAAAATATCGCAAAGACTCTGTTATACTGTCACAATATGAATGTTATAAATGGCTTTGTGATTCTGGTCACCAGCAATGTAACTCCATCAACCAAAAAAAGGATTGTTTGATTGGTGCTGTGGTGGCACTGCAGATACCAAGAAGGTGTGGGCACCTCATGCCAGCTATTGACTGCAGTGCCCACTCTCTGGGATGTGCTTGTTCTCCTCTAATGGGTTTCAGTGCCTTTACATTCAAGGACTGCGACTGTACGACGCGCTCACTGATAGCAATTCTAATTTGTGAGGCCGGCGCTTCAAGCCTTGGTGATTGTGACTTCTGAAAGAGGGAAGAATTGTGTTTTGTTACTGAAAAGAATAAGAAATCAATTTAATGTAAAGAGCCACTTGGTAAACGACCAAACGATAAATGTGATCTTTGTGAAGTTTGCTCCTTTCCGCTATGTGGACTGTTCTCCCAGTTTCGTTTTTTTCCTACTGAGATATTTGTGTTGGGCTAACTGGCACCTCTACATTAGCTCCATGTGATGTGATGGGATGTCCCATTCACGACGTTCCTGCCTTGAGCCACGTGCTGCTAGGGCAGACTCTGGACACACAACCCTTAAACAGTTGAAGTGTGTTATACTGGATTGAGGATGACTTGTGTTCTGTTCTGCTCTGGGTATTGTACTGACCCCCTTCTCTCTGACACCCACTGTGTGCCCAACCTACCCGGAAAGGGCTCTCTCTTCGAACTGCCCTTCCTGAGGTTTCTTCCATTTTTTTTCCCAACAAGGGTTTTTTTTTCAGGAGTTTTTGCTTGTCGGCTCGGGGGGCTGTCAAAAGTCAGGGCCTGTTAAAGCCCATTGCAGCACTTCTTGTGTGATTTTGGGCTATACTAAAATAAATTGTATTGAATTGTATTGTGTGTACTGCGGTGGGCTGGCGCCCTGCCCGGGGTTTGTTTCCTGCCTTGCGCCCTGTGTTGGCTGGGATTGGCTCCAGCAGACCCCTGTGACCCTGTAGTTAGGATATAGCGGGTTGGATAATGGATGGATGGATGGATGTGTACAACTGACTTACTGAATTCAGCAACTATAAAGTAGATTCCCGGCTTGAATTGCTAGTTGGTCACCTGTTCTTAAACTCCTGTTTTCTGAACGCTTCAGAGCAAGAAAGTCCAATGTGACATGAATGTGAGACGATGTGAAATTGACTACTTGATGACAGCATGAGACTAGTGAGGCCTGCGGGTTACTTTAAAAAGATAAAATGGCCAACCCCATAGAAGGCTCAGCTGCAGATCTGTTGGTTTGAACGTAAAGGAAGACCTATGCTGAGCAGATCAGTAACTGGCAAGGTAATGTTATACGTAACTAAATGAAATGATCTTCAAAGGATAATATGTTATGAAATCATGATTACTGACCGCTAAGTTGCTCACATTTTATTAAAACGTTTGGCTATTTCTCAGAAGAAGCTCCTCAAACTGCAGAGAAGTCAATCACCTGAATATGCAATTAGACAAACCTCGCCTGTGATTGTAAGTTTTGTAAGACTGAAAACCAGATCATTGATATATTTGATTTACAACACCACTATTCCTGCATATGGAGCACAACGTTATGATTAAAAGGTTCATGTGAGCTAATAAAACAGAACCATTAGCATTTGGTTGTGCAGAAAATAATGATTTCCATATTAAAACAGGCTACATTTTAGAACGGGCACACCATGACTGTTGAGACTGATCATCCGTCCATCTTCCTAAACCACTTATTATCCTGAGCAGAGTCACAGAGCAGTTGCAGCCAGTCTCAGTAAACTCCCAGGAAGGCAAGGCAGGAACAAAAGCCCTGGACATGACGCCAAACCCCGGGCCACTTTAGCACCACCAGTCCACCAAACCTGCATGACTTTGGACTGTGGGCCATGGAGAGAACCTGCAAACTCCACTGGGGACGTGAACCCCGCTCTCTTGTTGTGTCCCAGCAGTAATGCCACAATGCGTTTGGCCTATCGTATTAACGTATTTCCTCAAACTCCTTTTTTAAACAATATACCCAACGATGTTTTTTTTACAGGCCGATACGAGCATCACATCTGTAGATAGGATCAAAATCTTGGATTCCTCCATTGATCATTTTTTTCAAATTAAGTTGCTCGGTTTGATTTTATGACTCAGATATGATGAGTGCTTAATTATGTTCTCCGGCAAGAGAGACACCAACAAATTTGCTGTGCTGCCAACAAGACTTGAGGGACGAAACTACAGATCCTGATATTCAGGAATAAGGATCAACAAATATTGTAAAGGGCGTATTTACAGTCTGCTGTGGCCTGGAGACAAAAACTGCTAGCAGCCAAAGTAAATGAAAGACCTTTGTCATTCTTTTACAGAGATAATAATAAGAAGAAGAAGAACATGAAGAAGAAGAAGAAGAGGAATTATAATAATAATGGTATGAGTGAGTGAGGGTATGTGCATGATATGACTTGCATCCTGTCCAGGGTTGGTTCCTGCCTTGCTAGAAAGGAAGAAACAATAATAAATAATAACCTTACATGTGTTACCATTCTAAAGCAGAAGCAGCTGTCTTCAAACCCTGGGTCATTTGACAAACACGTTAGTACCAAAGCAGTACGTGATGTGCTTTAAAGAATATGCAAAGCGGGAAATGTTCTTCCGCTTACAGACCAAATTGTGAAAGCAAATTAAGAGAGCAACCAAAAGTCAATCGCGCGTGTCAAACTGATGTAAATATTGGCCATCTTTATTTATTTATTTTTTTTTCATATCATCATTCAATGTGTATTTTGTGATGGAAGTCTGGATTTTGAACAGATCTGATCGACTCGACCCACAGATGATGTGTGTGGTGCAGACATCGGGAGAAGACTAACGGCCGCTTACTATGGCAGCCCACCTCCTATTGCTGGTGCTGCGACCCCCAGTGTCACACCTGATTTCTCCAGTCAGTCGTTTTTGACAGGACCGCCCCAGACTGAAGACATACACGCTTTAGTAAAGCAAACAGATGGCGTGTGTCAGTTCCAAAAGAGAACTTGTTAGGCAGGTCCTTACTGGAGTGCCATTCTTCTCAATCGGCCCGTAAAGACGAATGTCTAACCGCATCGCTTACATATCGTAGGGTAAAGACGTTTAGGAGTACTGTACCCCGAAATTGAGCAAGTAATAGAATCGGAAAACTCCTTTTGGTTTGCTCATTGCCAAAATTGGGAGTAGCTGAACACACCGCTTAATGTAAAGGCAGAATGCAAAGAAATCTGTAAGGAGAAAGCAACATGCAGGTCCGTGCGGGCGTAGCCGAAACAGGCGGACCGAGAGAGACGACGCGGCGGCTCATCCCCGGGATGCCCACCCGGGAGGGCGAGTGTCTGTCTTCTTTAACTATGATGACTGGAAAGAAAAAGGCAGGGAAAATGTTTAAGTTTAAAAGCAGACAGAGAAAACAATCGCCGTTGAATGCGCCTGTTTGTTTGCAACGACGTGTCGTTCACAGCAATTGTTCGGGCTAACAGTGGATTTTAAATAAACCCTGGCCAACGCCTTACGGGAGTCAAGTTTCACCAGAGACAACTGTCTCCTAAACCCCCCACCACAACCTCCCATCACATAACTTGTTCGAGTCAAATGAAAAGAATCACAGGGACACACATAAACGACAGCGGAGAGAAATCTGCAATTGGTAAATTCAAAAAAAAAAAAAAAAGTCCCCAAAACGTGCCTTTCAAACTGCGATCATCCCATGTGTGTCATACAACATAACATCTTCTAAAGTTTTACAACAAAATGGATCGAAGCAGAGTGCCAGTGGAGTGGGGCATCTTTTGAAAAAATAAATAAAATCAAAAAACTCGCCGCTGAAGTAGCTAATAGAAGATATATGATGCGAGTAGAAAATCAAAATGTTAAGGAAAACAGCAGCATTAACAGAAGTGACAAAAATAAGTCCATGTTGGACAAGGGAAACAAAGCCTAGATCTGTAATAAAATCGGGAACAAGAATAAAGCCTCAAACGTTTTGACAGAATACCAAGTGTTGGCGTAGCGCAACAGGTGCAGATACACCTGCGCGGTCTGCAGGTCGCGGCTTGACAGCACAAGACTAAAATTACAGTTTTTCACACGCGGTCGAAACTCCTCCAGGCAGATAAGGTAGATCCACACAAGCAGCGGCAGGTAGTTTTCACCTGAGTCAGGACTACGCTGGGAACATTTACAAATCATGAACTCAAGTACACAGCCTCAGCAAATAAAAGGGAAAAAAAATATATTTATATAATCCGTATCCACCCTGAGCAGAATACACGTCTCATCCAGCAGCAGCAGCTCCCATCTGAGCAAAGTGGAAAATAAGTTAAAAACCCCAAGCCGCAGAAAGACAGACGGACAGGTGTGAGGTGCCCCGGACCCGACGGAGTCGCCGCGGCGAGTGGCACACGCATCACTTACTTGTCGTGTTCTTGTGTCATCTCGGTCGGTCGGACTGGACTTTCTAGTTGGGACGGTAAATCCGATCCGGCCTCTTTATTTGAAAAAACTAATTTGAGAAGCCGAATAAGGGCTATGTCAGAAGCGTCCCTGAAAGAACGGGTTTTGTTGGCTTTTCTCGCTTTTTGAGGTTTACAAAGATTGAGAGGCCGGTTTTACCTGTGCTTAGGGTTGGGATTGGGTTACACCGGACAAGGGAGGAGGGGACTGCGCTATAATAACATTGCCCGGTTGTGTTTGATTGGGCCGCTCGGTGGGATGGGATGGGTAGGGTTTCATTCAGTGTCGCTCACCTGAGAGAGAACGCTGCGGAGTGTTGAATGTACGCAGCGCGCTTCCCAAAGTGTCCTCGACACCTGTGTCATCTGGGAGTTACCTGCAGCCGGAGTCGGAGTCAAAGAAGGAACGCGCGGCCGGCCGGCGATGGCTGCGTTTATAGCAGTAGTGAAACAACGCAGTCCTCTAACTACACTAGACTCACGTGTAATGGGCACTTTACAATGAAATGCCACATACAAGTACTGTAGTAAGTTCTCGTTTTTAATCGATAATTCATCTTGAAATTGTTAACTAGCTAAACGTTTGTCGATGAGCATCGTGCTACATCGAATATACACTTTAGAGCCTGTTGACGCAAGTGGCGCTTTTGAGGGCATCAGTCCATCTGCTGGACAGACTCGATGGACGAAGATCAGAAATGTTTATAAGAGGTCGCAGGCAGCCAGCATGTGGTGGACATCCGTCCGGTTAGGGGGTCCATTTGATGGCAAAAGCTCAAAAAGAATAAACATGTGGAGCTGGGCAGACACCTTAAAAACTAAAGATAGTAAACTGAGGAGGCCAGTCGATTCACAGATAAGCTGCCACAAAGCCAGTCTTCTTCTCACGACACTATCGCAGCCCGGATAAAAAAAAAAAAAAATCGTCCATAAACTGCGTTTATGTTTGAACCTAAAGGGATTCACCTGAATAACAAGATAAAGGGCATCTGCTGTTCATTATAGCACCTCGTAAAAATTTTTACCAAATATTTTGGTAGGTGTTTTGGAGGATTATGTTAAGCATGGAACAAGTAGCTTTTATATTAGGTTGAACTTTTCCCAGCTCATATAAAATTAAATGTTATAAATGTTAACTATTCATACAACACACATATTCATCCATTAATTAACCATATCTGCTGTAGGTGTTAAAATGTGTTAAACCCAATGTATCTGCAGCCAGACCATCTTATGTGCGCATCCACACAGGACCACCAATTTAAACTAATGGGTGCTTTTTGGAAGAGTATCCAGGAAAAACATGGAGAGAATATGAAAACTCCAGCCAGCCACTGACCAGGCCAGGATTACCCAAGTACCTGGTACTCTGGATCTCTAACCAACTAAAGAGATAGATAGATAGATAGATAGATAGATAGACAGATAGACATGAAAGGTGCTATATGAGATAGATAGATAGATTATGCATTATATGATAGATAGATAGATAGATAGATAGATAGATAGATAGATAGATAGAACACTGACAGAGATGGATAGAAATGAAAGGTGCTATATACTGTAAGACATTGATAGATAGATCTGTAAGGCACTATATGACAGACTGATAGATACTGTAGAGTACAGCCACGCTGCTTTCTGCGCTATCCCAAGTTCTGCACATATCAATGGGTGATTTTTTCAGCTGGATTGATTTGTAGATAATCCTTTCCTTTTTCCAGTCCTGAATGAGGTGCCAGTCCATCACAGTATGAATCAAATCAGTATTACATACTGCAAGATTGGGTCCAAGAATGAGTCAAGCAAGAGCAGCATTTGGGGGTGGCAAGTGGGGTGACTGCCCAATGCCTCGTGCCTAAGGGGGCCCCGCTTTTGAGGCCCGCATATCCCATTCGAGTTACATTCTCCAGTTATTTTTTGATAAAGTCCACGTTATCCTGCAAAAATGTAACTGAATACGGTAATAAGAAAATCTGTTGTATGTTAACATGATTTTTATTCACATGCAAGTTTATACAGTCCACACATACCGGTAACAGTGTTTGACGTAGCCGGCCCCGCGTGGGGTTGGTCAGCCTTAGGCCCCGCACACCCCTAAGGCCGCCTCTGAGTCACACCTTGATGGGTCATACGTGCACATGACTTCATTGTTCGACATCAGTGGTGCAGGTCATGTTTAGAGTTGACAGCAACTCTAAATGTATGTCTTTGAACTCTGAGAGAAAATCATAATTCATAAAGGAATTTTTTGAAGAACACAAAGAGACCCGGCCGGAGTTCCTTCTAACTTTGATGCAACTTGTGTGTGGCACCAACAACATCTCACAAAAGGAAGAAAGGGGCTTCTGTACCAAGAAATGTAGAAATGTGAATGTGCAACTATTCAGAATTTTAGCATTTATGTACCTTTCGCACATATTGCTCCTTTTGTGCCCAGTTTGTTTTAGTGTCCCACAAACGGATCCCTACTTTAATGTGTATTGCCACTTGTCATTCATGCGCATGACAGAATAGTGACAGCAGTATAAATCTTGCAGTGCCTTCCATCTTCCAAGTGTAATTTGCAAATGTTTCACTGGGGACTTCAAAATTCTCGGAGGTTAAGGAAAGTTTTGAATTATTTATTTGAATCTACTTTTTCTACTTTAATTGCAAAAGATTATCCTGAAAGCAATGGCCATGCGTGAGGAACCAAGTCTGGATGTGATGCCATCACAAAGAGGCACGACAAGTGTCTGTCTTAGCAGTCCTGATAAGATTTGTTTGCGCTGTGAGAAGTCCAAGTGGACCTTCAAGTACCTCAATGAGGGCTCATCAGGAGAGAACCGAGTCAGGGTGCAAGCCTAGCTAATCGACAGCTGATGAAAATTCTAAAACGTTATAAATGGCAGGTTCTGTAATAATTTCATTTCAAAACAAGTACGATAAGGAGATAACCCACATGATAAACTATAGAGGCAGCATTGCCAGCTCTGCGTTCAAATGTGCGACAAGTTAGTTGTCAGTTAAATCTGGAACTCTGTTTCTTTGTTTCTTTACTTTCTCGTAAACACAGTATATTGTAAGTATAGGAATCGTGAACAAATTCAACCTCGAGATTTTGATGAATCTTGACGTTTTAGACCTTCCTGAGTCTGAAAGTACCATTTTTGTAATTGTGTCTGTCTGTGTGTAAACACGATAACTCAAACACACTTTGACCTCGGACAATGAGATTTTGTACCCCTGCTTTATATCCAAAATAAGGAATCCTAGCAACTTTTGGGCCACTTGTGGTAACCGGAAGTCATACTTTATGTGAATACTTTGGCGAATTTTCAAATAAACTTTGGTTATAATTGCAGATAGATATTTCAAATTCTGTACACATATTTAAAATGTTAAAAAGCAAACTGATAAGAAATTTGAGAAAAATTCCTAAACCAGAAGTAGTGCTTTATTTAAACAACCATCCAATTTTTTTGTATCATGAAAATATAAATGTGTACACGATATTAAAAACTGTAGTCAATATAACACATATTCTTTCAATAACTACTATTAATTTTATTTTAATTTATACATCATCAGTTTAAAAATAACGTGTAAAAATTGAGCATGCCATGTAAATATAAAGATGTACTGGGAACAGTAAGCTGCTACGTCCCCGTCGTGTTCCTGGTAATACATTTCATTTTATATTTTTTTTATTTCCGCCATTATTATCATAATTAAATGTAGCTAAATGCAGTTTTACCTGTACCGATTTATCGCAACAAATATTATAAAATTCTAACACTTTTTCTAAGTTTTTAGGTGACTATAACTCTTTTTACTTTGCATGTGATTGAGGTAATGCAAATATAATCATGAAAAAATTCCACCACCATTTTTGACCTCCCTAAGTGCGAACATTTTTTAATATAAAGTTTGATTATAAATATAGATAAATGGTTATGTATGGATATTATCAATTAGTTATGATGAGAAACAGAGACATAAGATATTTCAGAAATATTGCGCAGCTGGAAGTGGTTCCGATGACCTTTTCCTCTATCTCAGTATACGAGAAAGTCGAGGGGAGCGCACTCCCGATTTTTGTCTACTGAATTCTCTTCAGGGTCGCAGGGGCCACAGCCTATGAAGAAGCACAAGGCACACTCTCTGACATGGAGCCATAACTGTAACATAACATAACGGAGCCACTGTATAACCTGCACGTGTTTGGAATGTAGGAGAGGAAGAAGCCACACTGGCACGTGGAGAACATGCAGATGGCACACAGAGCGACGATACCAATCAACTGTAGCTTTGAGGCCACACAGCTAAACATTGTGCCACCTTGCCACCATTACAGGTGTTAAAAATTAAACATCTTATAATATTATTTTTCTAGGAATATATGTAAAGTATAGTCCAAAGGGGTGCTTGTGTTTAAGTTTTTGTCTTTTGTGATGTTTTTGTTTTCTTTATTTTAAAAAGCAGATTTAGGCAAAATTCTAATTGGCAAAATTTACTTCAGTATTAAAAAAAATAAATAAAAAACTACTGTTAAAAGCCTAAAAGTCATTGAAGCCTTGGCTATTAAATGATCAGGACAGAAAAGAATGTAATCATAAGTTGGTGAAATAAAAAATAAGAGCGCTTTGTGATGCTGCTGAAGTTCTCTGTACAGGACGATTTTTGGACTGGGGAGAGAAAAGCAAGCGCGAGAACTCCAAGTGCAGACAAAGAGAATTCCAGAAAAGCAGTTGGGGCCTCTACCGGCCTAACAGTCACTTGGGCTCCAGAGGTGAGGCGAGGCCCTCCGTCATTTCGGCTTTGAGCGTGGGCCATTGCATTATCTGGACGACCACTGGCTTCGTTGCCTCAGGCATGGGTGTCCTCTGTATCTTAGCAGCCCACTGTCATTCTTTGCCTCAGGCCAATTTGGGGCTTTGTCTTGTGTAGACAAACAAATGTTGGTGAGAAGCGATCGTTGTTTTTATGTATACACAGCGACGGCCGGGTGCTGCCTTCTGACTTTGTGCCTTGTCACTAAGTGCAAGGAGATGCAGGACAGTAACATGTGAGTGACAACCTTTTCAAATGTTTAACCGATTAGAGGCCAAAGCATAAACTGAGAGGGTTAAAATCCCACGAGCCCACCACATATGCATTTTGTTTGAAATGTGTGCTACCTTTGGCAAACATGCAAATGGAAAGCAATTTGTGGACGGCTAGTTTCCAAGCTTATTCAAACAAATACACAACTAAGATAAAGTAAGATATGCAAATCAACACACCAACTGTGCAATGCTCTCTTCTTTCTTTCTTTTTTATCCTTCCCTTCTCTGAGCCCCGTGATCATCCCATTCCGTTTTAAAAACCCCAACTACGAAGCCAGCCCTTCTGATCTGCTGACCACTCCTGATATGACTGAAGAGCTGTCTGTCGGCCAGTCAGCGGTAAATGTTACAACTCTTTTATATGTAGACAAATTAGAAGAGGATCTTGGGAGCACATTGTGGGTCTCCAATAATATTTGAATATTGTAAGCACCTGAATTAACGGAAAGTTTGATAATCAGAGATTACATATGCACACTAGCATCACCACCATGTCCATCTACTGAAAATAAGCCAAGTACAGTTAGTTTCTTTCTACAGCCGAATGCAAGTGCCATACCACTGATCCCCTCCTCCCCCACAATATCACTGCTCAAGCAGGAACATCTCATTCATAAAAAGGAGTACAATGCCAACTCTCAAATTCTGAAATTATTACCAGGGAACAACACCATAAATAGAAAAATAAATGAAAAGAAAGAGCAAGAAAACGCAAGAAGTACCCATTTATTCTTGGGTCTCATATCCATTTCTGTATCTACTTTTTCCTGTGGGAGAGAGAGGAGGAGGAGGAGGAGGTTAGGAGCACACGCTGACACAGCACACTGCCGCACCCACCACACGACAAACCACCTCGGGATCCCAGATTAGGACCCTAGTGCAGCCATGTGACGGGCGACACCTCAGCACCGCACTAGTTCAGATGGAATGATGGAACAGTGTGAGGTTTTTTATGGTGGCTGGAGTGCCAATTCTGCCACCAACCCCCAGGTTTTTCCCTGCAGGTTGGAGGGCCAACATTAACGTCATACTCAGGACGCAGAAATTGCAGGTTAAGGGCCGTACTCAAGGGTCTGTGGGAGAAAAGCCAGAAAATGTTCCATATTAGTCAGTCAGTCATACACGCGAGTAAGAATTTCACTTAACTTTGTGCATGTGCCAATATTACTACTGCTAATGTTAGGTTAGGACAGACTTTGGCCACCGGTGACCCTGACAATGCTACCTTGTGTTGCTTTTCCACAGTATTTGCTATCCTAAGGTCTTTTACCAGTATAGAGCCACAATAGAACTGTTGTCATGCATTATTTGCAGTTGAAGCACCATCAAGATAGGTGGTCTGCTCAGGAGCTGGAGTCAGGAATCAAGTGGATTGTGGGAAGCCTGAGCAGCACGACACACACCCGGGTTAATGCTTAGTCATCAATCACTCTAATAGTGTGTGTTTGGACCTTAGGGGAAGTTGTAGGCCCTGGAGGAAGTCTGCACAAACAAACTGAGAACATTGAAGCTCCTATAAAAGGCAGCCCATGTGGACGTTTTAACTGTTTATTTCCCAGTCTGTCCCTGAGGTAGGAGTATAGCATAACACAACTTGTCCTGAGTCACCTAATCCAATTTATGGCCTGCAGGTAGTTACAGCCCGTCCTGGACACAGCTCTGGAGAAAGCACCAGGATGTCACAGGGCCGACGCATACACACCCACACCCAATACCTGCAGTCATCAAGAACACACACAGGGCCTACTGCAGGCATTTACCAACCCAGTCTCCAGACTGTAAATCTATTGTGTGCCAAGGGATTAGCCAGCCTGGTTTTAGAAGGCCAGCCTTACGCTGGAAAGCTGCAGTGTGTAATCCTTTATGTAAAAGTAACCAAAAAAAAAAAAAAGAAGGTTTTTTTCTTTAGGGAGCTCATTAAAGTCTAAATATTTTTATTGAAAACATTTGACTTTGTGAACTTCGCTTCCCAGGCCACGCTCTACTTGGTTAAGCAAATGAGCAGTTTGTTGCCATCTCCACTGGTCTCTTATCAGTGAGCACTGCCAGACTGCACTTGTACTGTGTTGGCCAACATAAAATCCCAAAAATATTCATTCCTGTTGGCACCCAAACATCAGAGCTGTACATTTGACAGAAATTCATTCTGACCAGCGTGTGGCACAGCCAATTCTTCCTTGCATTGCTTTTTGTTTACAGCCATCCCTCTGGAGGCAGACTGGCACAAACACCCACACTCACTTCCTTGACATTACGCATGCCCATGTTACAAATTATACACATCTATATCTACTGTACGCAAAAGGACAAGAATGACTTTTAAAGCTGCTAGAGCCTCATATGAATTTCTTATTCATGGAGTCATTAATCAGACTGCACAAAAATGGAGACCTTTTGTGCATAATATTCTGTAACACCCACAACTAAATCTGTCACTTGAAATGTTTTGGTTGCATCAGCAAACTCCTTATAGGAAAGTGGAGAGATCAGCACCTATGCAGCTATCTTGTTTAATCTTGTTTGGCTTCTAAGATTGAGAAAGCAGATTTTTTGTGTGAGAACAGAAGGAGAGATGAATACACAATTTTGAGATCCAGCCAAACTATACTTTAGTGCCCTCCAAACCTTTTATTGTATGCTGGCAGGTTCAGAAGGCTTGATGCATTAGGAGAGATAGGATTGCTAGATTTAATTGTTGTTATATGGAGCAGCAGAAACTGAGAACACTAACCAAATTATGGTCCAGGAATGGGCAGAAGTCTAAAATAAAATAATAAAAAATAGAAGGAGAACAGAAACTGAAAGCCACATAAGAACCTCGTTCAGAATTATTCATCAGAAGGCTTGATTTACTTTTCCCCAAAAGATTTTTTAATCGGTTTTCTTGAATTTCCCAGTAGGAGCTGTCTTTGCTTTCTGTAAACAATGGCTACCCACATGGCCCTTTGTTTTAAAACATGGCTGTCATAACCAGAGGTGGGGAGTAACGTGATTTTTGCAATGTTACTTGTAATTAAGTTAATTTCTGAAAAAACTGTGCATTACAGAGTAGTTGACAACACTACCTTTTTCTATATTCAAGTGTAAGTATACTTACCGATTTATTTTATATATATATATATATATATATATATATAAACAGTGATGTTTCACGCTGTATCCCAAGCCCTGGAGTAACTTCAGCCACTTGGAAAACAGTCTTGCAGCATTCTAATGCATTCTGTTTGCTCAGAGCAATTCAGCAGCCCAGATGCAACAAAATTATATATATATATATATATATATATACACTATAGGTGGCACGCGGGATGGATGGGCATCCTGACAAAGAATGGGGAAGATACCTTACCCAGATGGGAGGCCCCGAGTGGACAGAAAGGCATCCCAGCTGAGAGAGGGAAGGATATCACAACCAGACAAGGCTTCCCTAATGGATGGATGGACATCCCAGCCAGAATAGATGATGGTTCCTTTCTCAGGTAGGAAGCTCCAGATAAATGGACAGGTGTCCCCACCAGACATGTGTGTAGCACCCTTCCTGGCTGGGATAAAAGAGAAGGACAGGGAAGGACTGTTTCTGGGGGGTGTTTATTCCCCCAGTCGCTAGATGGTAGCAGCCCTTGATGTTGGCGGCCATTTGGGAATAAGTAGGGAATGCCAGGAATTGTAGTCTGGTAGCGCAGCCCTGCTGGAGACTGTCGGTGCTGCAAGAGGGCGCTGAGGGGAGATGTACTCCCCGTTATGTGGGAGCCCTGGCACCAGAAGTAATCCCGGGTCCCCAGTAAAAGGGACCATGAGTTGGAGCTGAGAGGAGGAGAGCAGAGCGGTGGAAAGAGGAGAGATAACTTGTGCTTTGGTGCTCTTTGTGAGGTATTTGTGAAATAAACACCCTTTTATTTGAACCCGGGACTGTCTTGCTGTGTTCATGTTGGGGTCTGGGGTTCTCTAGCACCCCTTGCCTTAATTATATATATATATATATATATATATATATATATATATATATATATATATATATAATTGTAATTTTTAACTGTGGAACAGAGGGGTAAGCCAAGCTAAAATGTGCCTATATATTTGTATAGTCACTGAATCTGCTGTCATGTCACTTGCAGAAATTCTCCGCTGATTCTGCACTTATTGGGTGTACTGATAAAAAGGATAACATGAGGCAGAGCACAGGTGTCAGATGGAGACGTTTGTCTCTTGTTGCAAAGAGAATTGTCTGCATCCTAATATCAGCAAGACCAAGGAACTGGTTATTGACTATCGCCGCACCAAAGAGCCTCTTTGTCCGGTTACCATTCAAGGAGTGGATGTAGAGTGGGCCACAGCTACAGCTATTTGGGGTCTACATTATTGACAGGTTAGACTGGTCTCCGAACACAGAGGAACTAGATAAGAAAGGGCAGAGCAGGCTCTTTTTCCTGTGTTCCTTCAGTGTGGGAAGTGACATCCTTCCATTTCATCTAATAACTCTGTGACGGTCACTGCGATTTTCTATTCTATGGTGTGCTGGGCTGGTGACATCACTTTCAGAGAGGCCCACCAAATCAACACTCTAATTAAAAGAGCAGAGTCAGTTATAGGATACACTCCAGACCCCCTGGAAGTGGTAGCGATAGGGAGAATTCACACAAAACTGAGTGCCATTATGAACAATGCTGCACATCCTCTATTTGACACACTAACACTGAGGATTTTCAGTCAATTAATTATTCAGCTGAGCAAACACAACTGGGGCTCATTTATACCAACAGCAATGTGTCCATATAATGCTTCACTGTGACTGGGACAGCCAAGTCTGAACTTTTCTTTTTTAATTTTCTTGTTTGCTCCGACCAAAGCGTGTGTGTATTTATTTATTTACATATCTGCCTATTTATGTATTTAAAGAGTTTCTGTGAAAAGGCAGAATTTTCCCCTGGGGACAAAAAACTTTGTCTATTTCTCTATTAAGAATGTGCCCCCCATGTGTCTCTTCTTCACAATAAATTTTAAAGAGGCCAGCATGTAACTAAGCACAGTGGAAACAGAAATCAAGAATGAACTGAAGTGAAGCGCTACAATATCTTTTTGAAACCCGACAGTTCACATGTGAAGGCAGGACACCAGTTAGATTTTGATGTAACACTGAAGTCATTGTTATGATCTCTACATTTTATAAATATTTTGTGTAAATTCCTCCTGTCAATCTATATATTGATAGGAGGAATTATTATTATTATGTATATATGGATTATTAAGGTTATGAAACTTAAGGAATTTGAATTTGGGGTTTTCATTTTGGCTCAAATCTCTTCTGAAAAAGTTCATCATTCGATCATTTCCACATCTGGACGCGCTCTGTTGGTTTTCTGTTTCTGCCGTCTCCATGGAGATTTTCCCAGAGTCACCAGGGACTTCCTAATTTCTGATGCTGATTCTGTAACGATACAAGGATCACCCTGAGCTTGACGGAGGAAACGTTATCTCGCTGCATTAAAAGATCTTTATTTAGTCCTTCCTGTATTTTCAAATACCTGCTATTATATTTGACTTTTCATTGCAAAAGATTCCCTTGACCTTTGGCCCATTTTTTATTTTCCTGGTCATTTTCATTACCTTTTTATGAAAGAAATCTTAGCTAAGTGAAATGTATCTAAATCATGACATCAAGTGTAGTTTTTCTTATTTTAAGAATTATTGACTAATCTAAAACTTGTATTTATGATTTTAGCTTACTTTAAGAATCCTTGTCAAGTAAAATTTGCTGAACGCTTTGGCAGACGTTTTGCTAAATACAAGAAAAAACAACTCCCATATAAAGTTTTTTTGTTTAGTGTTTGCATATGCATTTTGTGCAGTGTGGGTCAGTACCGCCATCCTCTGAAGTGGCAACAGTTAAACCAAATTTTAGCAATGGACTGCCATTCTATCAATCAGCATTGTTAGGTCGAGAGACAACATCAAATTTATTTTAAAAATGTCAGTTTTTATGAAGCTTAGGATTACAGCTATGTGCCATTAGAGTTAAGGCCTCCATTCTGTAGCATACTTGTGTTGGTTTTGACATAAGTTACATCATCTTCTTGCTGTCATTATCGATGACCTTTTTCATTCAAATGCCATTACATTTCCTGGCTCTTCTCCATTGCCTCTACTATACCCTCTATTTCTCCAACTGCCTGATCATACTTTGGGACAACTCTTAATATTTGATATATGCAGCCAACAAGAGCTCTCTTCTAGCCAGGGATCATCTTGGGAGCATCGCCATGGACATTCAGCACACAGCGAGGTGGCAGCGTGAATGTGACAGCACACCAGAGCCAGATCGAGATCATGATTGCTGTCACAAACTGAATTTTAGAAAACTTGGTCATTTGTTTTGAATTTTCTTTATCTTACTTTTACAATAAGTTACATGAAAGGCAACTGCATATACAGTGCCCTCCATAATGTCTGAGACAAAGACCCATCATTCCTTGATTCGCTCCTCTGCTCCGCAGTTTAAAATTACAAATCAAACCATTCAGATGTGATTAAAGTGCACTTTGCAGACTTTCATGTAAGGGTCTCTCTACATGGTGTGGCTGACGTGTGTGGAAATGTCTGTAATATGCACTTTAATCATGTCTGAATGGTTTAATTTGTAATTTTAAATTGTGGAGCGGAGGGGCAAATCGAGGAATGATAGGTCTTAGTCCCAAACATTAAGGTGGGCACTGTCTCTCCGAGATAAAATATCTGACCTTTGGTTTTACTTCAGTGGAGTAATTTCACTACATGTTTAGGCTACAAAGTTTAGAATTTTTGTTCTTTGCTGCACTCATGAGGTAGAATGGATGTTAATAACTGAATACATTCTGATATTGATTCAGTAACAAAGTAGTTTGCAAATAAAACAATCAGTAGGATAATATACAGCACACAATTTAAATGCACAAAACTCCTGCCATTATGTTGTAACCAGTCAGCCAAGCTGCCCCCTGACTATATTTTGAAAAAGAGCACAAGGTCCTGACCAATGCAGATGCACACCACGCCACCAACCAGCACATCCCCTCTAATAAGTCACCACTAATGAGCAGCAAATTCAATTCTGAAATTTGTTACACATAGTAATAATGATAATAATAACAATAACATTCATATATCACTTATCTCACTATTCAGAGTGCTTTAGTTAGACAGCGGGTAACCACTTCAGCCACCACCAAAGTGTAGCACCCACATGGATGTTGCACTGGAAGCCATATTTGTGCCAGTATGAGGTGGTAAAGGGGTGAGAGAGATCGTTAGCCAATAAGGGACAAGGGATGATTAGGGATCAGAATGGATGGTGCTGAGGTGGGCAATTTTGACAGGACATCAGGAAACACCCAATTCTTTTTAAAGTATGCCTAGGGATCCTTTCTGACCAGAAGGAGAGTCTGAACCTCAGTTGTACATCTCGCCGTCACTGCGCTGGGGCATTGAGATCTCCGCACAGGCCAGATGGAATGGCATCATGGGATCCTGTGTTGTTGCTGAAAACAAATATTATTAGTACCAACATGAACCAGTGTAGAGACTTAACAATGTCCAATACCAACTGCAACACACAGGATTTTCACTTGTGCTGTTATCATCACCTGCATAGCTTCTGACTTCACAGACCTGCTCTAAACTATAACCTCAACTATGGGAATGGTGGTACTTCTCTCTCAAGACGTTAATCTAACTGCTGATGGAGAATGAACAAATCGGAAATGACCAAATAATGTAAGCAATGCCAACTTAATCCAGCTCTATAGATTTTGCCATTGGCTCCTAATGCTGGTCTCCAGTTGTCTATGTTCCTTACTGTCCTGTAAAGTCAGCAAGAGAAGATAAGCTGAAAATGTTGCAAGACTCCAAATGCACATACGCACTCTTGGAAAGCATCAGAAAGGGATGAAAAAGATGTAATCACATCCTGCCTACCTGAAGAAGGGGCCTGAGTTGCCTCAGAAGCTTGCATATTGTAATCTTTCTAGTTAGCCAATAAAAGGGTCATTTTACTTGACTTCTCATTACTTCCATAATTTAAAAATTTTCAGTAACATTACCTTTTAATCTCCTTCATATTTTCAAAACAAAAGGTAATCTTGATTAAAAGTAAGATTGAATGAGAAAACAAAACTTTTAGAATTTATTTATGTTGTGTGTTGTCACACACGTGTTTATGAGGGACAGCTCAACGGCCTGGTGACGCGGGGGTAATAACAATCTGCAGAAAGGGAAGACTGACAGCTCTTCATCTTTGACATCACTTCCGAGGTCCACCTACCTGAGCCCACCTCTTCACCCCAGCATGCCTCCTTAGCGAAAGAGTCACCACCATGGGCAGTGAACCTGAACGACACGGAAGAATTGTTTTGTGTTTTACATGTGTTTTCTTTAAAATCATTTTTTTCAATTATACGGTGTTGGCCGCAAAGGTGCCCCAAAACACTTATGTTGTCTGGCTTTCTCTTTAAAGTGTACTTACACACTATGCTTTCTGTTTTAGGTTTCAGCCCCCCCCCATGACAAAGATCAGGATGAAGTGGACTTAGAAAATGGTGTGGTATGATATGGCATTCCTTATGATGAAACTGAAGAACTCATGTCCAACTGCATGACCAAGATGGACCTGACTAATGTCAGCAGAACATCTCCAAACAGTGACACTGTCTCCATTGCACTTGACCACTCACTGTGGACTCGTCTCTGAAGATCTGGGCAGCCAGGCTTTAGGAGCTGTCTGGTATTTAATTGTTGTTTGTTGTATAATTCGGATGTGGCATCTGTTTGATGGTTGCATTCTTGTGCTTTGCTAAGTTGAGGTTGGCCAATTGCTGTTGGGTTGAGGTTTATTTGTATGAACTATGCTCCTCATATTAAATTTTATGTGATTACCACAATGAGGAAGTGTTTATTAGACAACCATGTCAGACTCAATGGTTGAGTGGCCATACTGGGCGCAGGTTTTCATTAGTATTCCGCTATTGCCGCTAATGGGGGACACACTTTTGCTTTGTTCCATATTAAGATTCAGAAATCTTAATTGCATCTTTGACTCTTAATTTAGTTTTACACATTTTCATTTCTTTAACCAGCTCCCAGTCAATAATGAGATATAAACGAGAAGAGGAGCTATTGGAGATAAAAGAGGTAAAGGTGAAAGACTAAGTAGGAGCAAAATCTACTCTGATCCACAGAACATTCTGATGAAATGTGTAGCAAGAAAGAATAAAAGCATTGAAAAACCAGAAAATCAAACAGCATGTTTTATTACCAGCAAGAATTTAAGAAAGCAGCTGGAACAAAGGCCGGCCACCACTGTAGATCTGCAGAAGCCAAGTTTGATATCGCTCCCACTGAAAATGTTCTTTAGTTCTTATAGATAATTCACATCTATCTTGAAGTGAGGACCTTAGTACTCGTGAGGAGTATGTTTACGCCTTGCTGCCCCAACATGGATCACATTTTTCTAAAGATGGAAAGGTAAACTCTGACCTTAACTGAGATAGGAGAAGCCTGAAGATCTCTAGATGTGGCTCTTACTGTGCCGAACGTTCTTTGTTTGGACATGGTGGCCCTGCCTGCAAGCTGTGAGGCATCAAGGAGCCTAAGAAGAGTCTTTGTAATCCTTTCCAGACTAACAGGTGTATGAAACATTTTTTTGTAGACGTTTTCAGAAATTTCTTTGACACGTGACACAATGTGCCCCTGAACCTTTAAGGACATTTTGCACCAAACACGGATTTATTTTGGGCAGAGCTGGACAAAGTCAACCCTTTTTGTCTCTTTAATTGGTGTGAGGATGAGGACCAACACTTCTTCACAAATTAAGATGATATTTTCTTTTCTCTCAGGACCATCCTTCAGCCCACAAAACGCTGACCAAATTGCAATCATTAAATCGGCAAAGCTGAGAAAGCGTTTTACTGCTGCTGAAAGATGTTCAAACTGAAGGCTGCTTGAACAGCTCATACATTCAGCTAACACAATGTTATGGCACCTGAAACACAAATAGCCAGAAGATATCTGGTTAGAGTTGCACTTCAGGCCAAAACAATGTCTGTTTTGATATAATCCAATATATTTACTATCAGCACCAACACTCTGTGTAGCTACTCAAAACAAAAAGGTGGGAGGCCTAATAACTGCACTGGAGAATCACAAGAAGGGGAACAGACAAACTGAGCTGGCCACCATTAGATCACAGTAACACAAGGCACCTTGGGAGGACGGGTCAATTTGCTTCCTCCAACTTTTAATTACTAATAATTTTATTATAAATATAGAAGATAAATAGACTTCTGTGATATGAAGTGCAAGATGTCTTATGCCGTGTTGTACTAAAAAGAATAAAACGACTGCGGTTCTGTATTTGTGTTACATTGTTTTGGAGGTGTTTTACAGGAAACATGCAATTTAAAGTTTTATATGCGACAAGTCTGTGACACTTACAGATAAAAAAAAAAAGTCAAAGGTTTTGATTATAAAATTACACACTTGCATGCAAGTTTTGATATTCTCCACACATGTTTTATGAGGTTTAAGTCTGGCCTTTGACCGGACCACTCAAGGATAGTCGGAGACTTCTCCCAATACCGCTCCAGTGTTTCTGTATACTCAGGGTCATTGTTGTACTGAAAGGTGAAACATTAACAGAGACAGTCCAGTGTTTGTCTCGTCAGACCTGAGAATCTTTTTATTTGTCTTCTCAGAGTCCAAGCAGGCTGCCATATGACCTTTAGTCAAATGTGGCTTCATTCCAACCACTCTTCCATAAATGCCTGATTGATGGAGTGCTGCTGAGATGAACATCCTTCTTACAGGTTCCACCATCTCAGCAGAGGACTTCTAAAGCTCTGTTAGTGTGACCATTAAGTTCTTGGTGACCTCCATGACCAAGGTCCTCCTTATCTGGTTACTCAGTTTGGGCAGATAGCCAACTCTAAAAAGAGTCTTTTGGTTCAAACTTTCACTGTTTCACTTTCACTTCTGGAGATTTATGGTTAACCACGATTTGATCACAAAGATCTACAGAGAGTTCCTTGAATGTCATGGCTTGGTTTCTGTCCTAACATGCAGTGTGAATCGTGTGACTTTGCCTACACAGGTGGGTGCCTTTCTAAACAATGTCCAGTCAATTTAGTTTGAACAGGCGGACCCTAATCAAGTTGTAGACGCATCTCAGGGGAAATTAAAGCAAACATGACACCCACAACAAACAATTTGGAGTGCCAGAGCAAAGCCTCAGAATACTTGCATGAATGAGAGATTTCAGTTTTGGATTTTTTTTAAATTTGCTAACCTTTCTGAAAAAATGTCTGCACTTAGTCATTATGGGTTATTGAGTTTAGACTGATGAGCAAAAATGGCAAATGTATTCATTCATATTTAAAAGTGCAACACAAGAAAGTGTGCAGAAAGTGAAGGGGTCTGAAGACTTTCTGAATCCACTGAAAACATCATATTCAGTCAATGGAGCCCCTTTAAACACCAAACCCCAGAGGAGGTTGATGTTAAATACCAAACCTGACAAAATCTGCAGAAATGCGAAGTTGACAGCAAACTGTCAGATCGATTGCACAGCGTGAGGGGTGTTGGCAGAACTAAAGCAGCTGATGGTTCTTTGAAGGGTGCTGTGGTTAGGAAGCCCTGGCCTGATTTACAGAGTTGCTGGATATTTGGTTAGAAGGAGCACACTTGCTGGCGTTGACTTTCATTTGGTGCAAAAGATTTCAATTTAGGTTTGCACTGCAGTCTAAATATGTGCCACCTTCCCATACAAATAATCAAATGGAGAAACTCACATTTGTGAATGGTATGTAATGTTGTATTCAATTTATACTTCCAATTGTAAAATATGAACACAATAAATGGGACAATTTTGAACTACAAAATGTACTTTTATAAAACCTATTATCTGTAAATTAGAAGCTACAGATTGTAGTAAAATTCATTTGACTCCACAGTGTGGCCTAAAATGGCAAATTTCAGTAGCAGACTGCAGTGATCTATCACATAACTAATGGCCCACAACCATTCAGCAGCATAAAGTTCTAGATTAATTTGCCACTTTTTATCCCATGAAAGAACCTTAAAGGAGGGGAGGCTTATCCTGTACACTCGTACAATTTTTGACCAAGCCGATTTAAGATTAGAGCCAATCGCAATATTACAATCACTTAATTTTTTTACTTGGATCGTTATTTTTGCAGTGGTTAGTACCTACCAAAAGTAAAGCAAGGAAGGAGAACTGATGAACTGGCAACAAAGTCACGGCGCCCAGGACTCACTGATTTGCGGCTGGAGTGAAGGTTAGCCTGCCTGGTCTCTTTCCTCAAAAGAGCTTATGTAGCACAAACTGCTGAAAAACATAATAAGAGAAAGATGTCAGAACACAAAGTGCATTGCAACTCACTGCATATGGGGTTGCGCAGTCACAGACCAGTTGGAGTGCCCATGCTGACACCGGTTCCCCACTGAAAGTGCCTACAATGGACATGCGGGTGTCAGAACTGGACCACAGAGCAATGGAAGAAGATGACCTGGTCTGATGGATCACATTTTCTTTTAGATCACATGGATGGCCAAGTGTGTGGGAATTGGTTATCTGGGGAAGAGATGGCGTCAGGATGCATTATGGAAAGAAGGCAAACTGGCAGGGGCAGTGTGATGCTCAGGGCAAAGTTCTGCTGGGAAACCTTGGGTTCTGGTATTTGTGTGGACGTTACTTTCACATGTATTACCTACCTAAAGATTACTGCAGACCATGGGGACCCCTCCATGGCCAAGGTACTCCCTTATGGCAGTGGCCTTGACACACTGCAGAAATTGTTCACAAGTGGTTTCAGTAACATGACAAACAGTGCAAGGTGTTGACATGTCCTCCAAATTCCCCAAGTCTCAATCTGATCGAGCATCTGTGGAATGTGCTGGAAAAACAAGTCCGATCCATGGAGCCTTCTCCCTGCAACTTATAGGACTTGAAGGATCCGCTGCTAATGTTTTGGTGCCACAAACCACATGACACCTTCAGAGGTCTTGGGAAGTTCATGCCTTGATGTGGTCAGTGCTGTTTTTGAAGTATGAGGGGACTCTGATTGGTGTGCACATTGTCTCATAGGACTGATAGTCCCAAGTTATATGTGACACCACTGTGCACATAAACCTTCTATCAAGGCTTGCACTTTGTCTGCTCATAGCTATTTGCACTTATTACGGATGGAGACAAGCAGCCAGGTGCTGGGAAAGATGATTGTTGCAAAATCAGATTTAAAAATGATTCCTGAGCATCTCAAACACACATCCATTGATCGGAAGAAGTCCAAGAGCCAAGACATCCCCACCACTTGTGTCCAGTGGAAACACAAGCAATGTGGAGACCACAGTGCCATTGTCTGCAGCTATATGGTTTCAATCACAACTGCATCCGAGAGACATGCTGCATTAGGCACATTAAGCACTGAGCTGCCATCCTTTGAGTTATACTGTTGAAAATGAACCTGCTGGATAATACAGCCAAAGAAACCTATTACCTGTGGTCTTACCTTCATCAAAGTTATAATCATACAGCAGAGCTATTTGGAGAGAAGGTGACACACACCAACACAAATCACTGAACGCAATGTCAGCATTACATTGTTGAAGGTCTTCTCATACCAGCACATTTCACAGTATTGAGGCTGCGTCGTACAGGAGAGTCCAAGGAACTGAGGAACAGGAAGAAGGTAATAAGGGAAAAAAACAGGAAGCCAGACTTATGTGGAAAAACACGGCAATGTGCTCATTAGGCATACATACTAGGCATACATACTGTACTAAAACTGGATTTAAATAAATAAATAAATAAATAAATAAATAAATAAATAACAGTCTTTTCAGCAAAACAGGAACCAGAGAATGCTTTCATTTTTCAAAAGGGGTAAAAATCATTTTGGTTTAACCATGGCAGATTACGTGACTCTGGTATATTGTATTATATTAAGAATGTCTCCTGATTATTAGCAAGTAGGTCATAAAGTTGCTTGATGTTTCGGGCTCAGGTCTGATGTCTCACACATTCGTGTACACTTACCAGGTTGTTCTGTTGCCTATTTCTCTTCTAGTTTGATTCCCTTGGGTGCCATAGGTATATAGTTTACATGTTTTCCCTTTGTTCATATGTAATCTACGTTATTGTTATATGTTAGTCAGCAGCAGGTCAGTTTAAAATAACCCAGTATGAGTCACTCACTGGATTTTCTAATTACTGTTGCTGCAAACATAAACTGCAGAACTTTGTGATGTTGCAGTGTAGAGCAGCAGCTCAGAAAACAGACGGAATGCTGCACTCCACGATTGCACAAGTATTAAGGTTGGTCTCTTAAAAATGAAATGAATTGCATCAGTATGTACTTAAAGTGTGTACACTGTCTGGAAATTTACTGTATCTGTAGCTCAGTGACAGTGAAATTCAGTTATTTTATACTATTTTTGATTATTAATTCAATACAAAGTACATTTCATATTCAGATATATATATTTAAATTTGAAGCTCTGATGTATATGTAGGTGTTTTTGATTTGTGTCCAAGCCTGCCATCTACGAGCAGATTCATCAGGCCTGCACTTTGCCTACTTCAGGATTTCTCAGGCTCAGCCCTGGGGTGGCTGTTGCTCTTTATTCCAAACAGTTTCACAACCAATGCATCATACTTACCATTAACTGACCAGATTATTTAGGGAGCTGTCCTTTTCTACTTTGACAAATTCTGGAATGTTTCTATTGCCGAAACTTTCAACTCTTTAGTTTCATCTGTCATTTTCTTTTGACTTCACCCTTTCCTATAATTGAGTGTTAAAGGGGAGCACTTATCGCTGCATCAAACTCATTGCTCTTTTGTAAGACACATTTCTTAATGAGCTGGCAAGTGAAAATGGCAGGGACATAAGTGCTCCCCTTTAGCATTCAGTGTTGTGTCCTCCACCCAAGTGTCTGCATTATTAAACATAAACCACTGGGACTAAACTCTACAGAAAAAGATTAATTCAAAGAAAAGAAAAAAGAAAGTATTTACAGTAATGATGAATAAATACAAATGTATGTGAATCTTACAGAGAGTAATTAAAAATAATAAAGATAACACTGATTCTGAAAATAATAAATTGGGACCGAACCTGAAAACCATTGATCTATATAGTACTCTACAAATAATCACTTGTGTGAAGAAGAGTTTAATATATGAAAAATATAACAATATAACTAAACTGCAATTCAAAGAACCCCTTCAAATCCAAGGCTTCATGTCAGCAACAGCTCTTACCATGCCAGAGCCATCAGGAGGGCACACAGCACTATAGAGGACAGCACCCACCCTTAGCTGAGTCTATTCAAAACTCCTTCGATCATGCAGACACTAAAGGAGTGTGAAATCTAGGACTACATGACTACAGAATAGGCAGCTAGTCTTAGGAATGATGTCCATCCATTACCTCTTCCACTTTTCCATATCCGACTGCTGGCACAGAAGGCCCAGCTGGTGATTCACCCACTCTGTCCCCCTTTTGAATTATGATATCTGGACAACATGTTCCAATCTCACCATCTGAATTATATGTTTAAGTAATACGGTGTTTGCATTATATGTGCTTACAATGCACTGTTGTGTTTATTGTGGTAATCTGTTTTTCTGATCTATTGACTGCTAGCACATTAATTGTATTGTCTTGTGTTTAATTTGTGTATAACCGTGGCTGGAAGAGCAGGCAGAGTAAGATTTATTGTACGATGTGACTGACTGTTTACTGTGCTTATGACAATACTGTACATTCTCATCTCATCTTTATTAACTTCAGTAACAACTGTAATTTTTAAAGTAACAATATAAGAACATCAAAGGCTCAAAGATCCATTATACAATTTGAGATATTTCTATTTGAGAGCATTACAGTAGCAAATAAAGCTCTTTTAGAACATTGTCTGATGTAGTAAACAGTGCAAACAGAGTCCCATCCCAGCAGATTTCAGAGTCACCTGAGTGCCAGAGATCTTCTACTCTTTTCCTCCGTCCAGTGACTTACAAGTGGTTGGAGCGTTTGGATTTCTCTGTGAAGATTTCTTTTTGCCCTTTGATTGAAGTAACTTCTGTTCAATTCGTGACACTTCCTGATATAAAGTACTCATCTCTACTTTCAGCAAGAAGCAGAACAAACTGAGCACAAATAGGCAGCTTTTCGGCAGCCTCTCCTCATCCAAGTAGAAATGCCCCTGGCAAGACCTGTTGGGAGGATCAGGACAGAAGCTGACAATTAGAAACAAGGTAAACACATGGATAACTAACTAACTAATATGTTTACAAATGGAGTGGAAGTTTAAAAGTGGTTAAACATAATGCTACATTATACCCTACATTTCAAGAGCATCAAAGACACAGTGAAGAAGGTCTGGCTTTACTGTCATCTCCTGCTATGACATGCTCTCTGTTGAGAAACTCTGAACAAAAATGTCACTTCAAGGCAGTGTCCGGGTTCCCTGACCTGTAACAGGACTAGCCAATATCTTGTTCTTCAGTAAAGTGTCACACAAGTTTAACATATTACATTAACCCACCAACATCCTGACTACAGCAGTGGTCCACCAGTTCAGTTCTGGTGCCTCCTGTGGCTGCAGAGTTTTCTCCAAACCTATTTCTTGTCTTAACTGCTCTCCTCAAGCTGGAATTTAACCATTTACGTATGTTTTCTTTCATCTATCCAGAAATAAAAAAAGTACCTATGCTATATTTTACTGAATGAAGCAGGAATTTGTATGTGTGACATGGGTAACAATTCATTCTTTTTCTTTTTAATTTTTTCATGTTCTGGTTATTTAGACAGTTATTTACTAATAAGCAACACAAGTGGGTAACACAGCTCCTTGTTTGCACTGGTGTCTGCTCTGCTTATTATTAATTGTATTTAGATACAATAATCAAATTAAACAGCAAAAGGGAATTAAAAAAAACAAACTAAGCATTTAAAGACACAGAAAAATACAATTGCTGTATGCCTTCATGTCCTATAAGTGTAAATCTGACACTACTGGACTTTTCTAAAAACAAAAATAAAAGGAAAACAACAGATCAGCTAATTAAAGAATAAGATCAAATTAGAGATCTGACTGACTGACAACCTGGTTGGAAGTAAAGAACATTTCAAGCAACTGACAGCTTGTCCAGACCAGACCATCCCAGCAAGTTCAACCCAAGAGTACAATGGCAGGTAAGCTGCTAAGAACCACAAAACGTCATTATGGTAAAGGTAGCTCTTGCATTGTCAATGTCAAAGTTCCTAAGTCTACCATTAGAAAGAGGCTGCAGAAATTAGATCTACATCAAAGGTGAAAGGGAGAGCTGTCCAAAAAAAGCAATCTGCTGCAACTGCAGACTTTCCAAATATACCCAGAGCTAATAAATGTACACATGTTGCGTTAAAGGCAATAAAAGCACTTTCTTTCAATTAATATACAACTAACATGTGATGCACAAATGTTGTTGTGAGGTGTCCCAGCTAAACACACAACTTCTTTCTTTTATTAAATAGTGAGAAGCAGGCTTCAGGGTCATGCTGTGTGTGATGGTTGGCGTTTTGACATAGGCTAATTGATAGGATTTGTAATTACTTTTTGTAAATTTCAGACTACTTGTATAACCTTTCTTTTGGGTGACTGTGAGTACACCACATGACAGATTTAGTCAGTCAGTCATTTTCCAACCCGCTATATCATAACACAGTGTCATGAGGGTCTGCTGGAGCCAATCCCAGCCAGCACAGGGCACAAGGCAGAAACATCCCGGGCAGGGCTCCAACCCACCACAGAAGGCAGATTCAATGAAAGGCAATCCTTGTGGACAGCAGTTGACATTAAGAACCACTGGCTTAGATAGATGGTGGTGTTTTGACTTGTTGGTCAGTTTACCACTTTGTGATGGCAAGTTTGGATGTTGTACGTTAAATATAAAGAGACTCGAACATTATATAACATTGACATTTACCTAGTAAAATGTTTTTTTTTTTTTTTTTACAAGCTCAATAAGAATGTTCTAAATATCTCATAGTTATGAGCATACAGCCTGTGTCAATTCACAATGTGTACTAGCAGCAGTCTGGGCACTGCACAACGGCACATTGCTATTGCTCACTTCGGTACGCTGCTCCCACTCTTGTTTTTTGTCTTTTATTTGTGACTCCCACAAAGAGATCATCAAAAAGAATGTTTTTGTGGTTCTCCACTTCAGTCACTAATATTTCAAGTTCGTAGTCGAGTTTCATTTTCTGCCTTTTTTTCCCCTGTTATTCTATGGTTTGCAGTAAATCGTTACTCTGAAACATCAGCAAATTTATATGGTGACTACATCATGAAAATTGAAAAAAGGGTTTTTATGAAATGAATGGTAACTGATAGGCGATGATGGGGAGCTGCTTAAGGTGCATACCTGAGTGCATAGTCTTAAATGTATCTGAAATTTATAAAGGAACTTGGTATTGCATGTGACATATAAATGGTTTTATATATCTGATTTTTTTCTGCACACACTGTTTTTGCCTTTGAAGCATAATCAAAATTTTTAAATATAATCTAGGCAAGGTTTTATACATTAGGCCCCAGAACCCATGGAGGAAAAAAGTTGTTGTCCATGATCTTTAAATAAGATAAATATCTAGCTGGCTTCCATGCCTTTATTAAATTATCCAAGCAAGCCATCAAGACTATAGAGGTGATGGAGCAGGTCAGACTGAATTAGTGCTGCTTCACCCATTATTCAGTCCTTTACTCAATACAAGTGAAATTCTGGTAAAAACCAAGTGTTAAATCCACAGAAGAAGGGTCCACACATTAACAGTTTATAGCTATATTACTTTACATTTTTACAGTTGCTAGGTTTTCTAACCTTACCTGAAACTGGAAGTGAGCTGTAACAAGTTAAGCAGGTCTTTAAAAACCTCAAGGTGAGTGAAACTCTTGCATACTTTCACTTTAAAAGTAAATCAAAGTGAGCAACTAGAGTCCAGTTTTAGAAAGGATGTGAATGGCCTATATTGTAAATACTATATATATATATATATATATATATATATATATATATATATATATAT
>JANRMT010027041.1:62908056-62936423 GCA_026402145.1 Polypterus bichir lapradei
ATATATATATATATATATATATATATATATATATATATATATATATAAAAAATATATAAAATATATATATATGCAAATAACTATAACACTAAAATAGTGGTTGTGGTTTGTAGCATTGGTTATTGTTGTATTAAAAGGGCTTTAGCAGCATCTGGGCCCCATCCAGGGTTGGCTTCTGCCTTGCAACCAATGCTTCCAAGAAAGGTTCCAGTCCCCTGCATTACTGAGTTGGATTTAAAGTGAATTTAGAATATTATGCTATGCTTTCTTCAAGAACTGCCATGCATGCATTAATGTATTGTCGATGGCTTATAACAATGGTAGTGCTTGTGCCTTACGGCTCTAGGATACTGTGCTTTTATACAGCCCTTCTCAGTCTCTGTGCGGAGTCTGCATGTTCTCCTAATGTCTGCCTAAGTTTTTCAAATAGTTTGCATTCTTCACTTATTCTAGACATGCGTTTTAGGTTGTTCTACATCAGACTTGACATGTCTGGCTTGTTTATGTGTGGACACCTCTTTTAGTAGGAAGAGACCCAGCTTAGGGTTTACTGTAGCCTTAAACTCAACATGCCAGCACAGACAGTGGTACCCCATAAACCCCTACACTGGAACAGGAAGATTCAGAAGATGGCAACAAAAATGAAATGAGAAAATGCACAATGCATAAATAATGTCATTGGACTCTGCAGGCACAACTTTAGATGGTCCCTCTTGTAGTTTTTATAAAACACAATCTTTCACAAGATGAATATTTCCTTTCTGAATTCAAAAAATTCCAGACTCTAAGAGATGGAAGTAGAAATGAAATACATCTGAAGACACTAAAGTTTACAGAGCTATCGTGTAGCTTACTCTCAAAGCAGAACTGATCGCTGCTTGAAGTGAATGCCTAGATATGGACAACAAAATAAGGCCTTTAACTATACAGTGTTCTTTCAGGTATTGTGCCGAATTACTAAAAGTGACAAAAATATTTTATATAACAAAATATTATGAAAAATAAGCTGTAATATCTTTTTACTTAACTATTCACCTGAGTCAAAACTTTGTAGAAGTGTCAAGTGTCTACCCTTTTGGTAATGCTGTAACAGTCCACCAGTTTTTCTTATTCAAGTATATCAGGTTGAATAAGGAGTATTTGTGAACAGTAATCCTCAAGCATTTACAATGGGGTTTGAACCATGAAACTGGCCAAGACCCTCAGTAATAACCACCTGTTTATTTCAAAGCCTCTCAAATATACTTTAGCCAATATGATTGGGGTCACTACAAAATTACAAGGAGAATCTTCACACAAATCTGCAGAATGAATCAGGATTCTTCACTTGTAATACCCTTTATTCAGTAGTGGCTTCCCCTACTATACTTTTGTTTTTGTGCTGTGGAAATACAGCCCAATTTCGTAAGTTTGGATGGTAATGTACTCTTTACAATTTTAAAGCAAATTCAATACCAGGCAGTTAAGGTGTTAAAAGATACCATACAACGTAGGGAAATATCAGAAGAGAGATCACAATTATATACTACTTAATAATTTCATTATTTCTATATAAACATATAGTTAATTACAATTAAACCTAAATGTATGATGCAGACATTTAAATATGAACTGAATTTGTCCACGTAAATGATCTTCCTCAGCAGTAACATCACACTGGCTGACTCAGCAACAGGCATGATTCACTCTGTTACCAGTATCTTAATTATGAATCATTCTGAATGCTGGTGACTTCAAACAAGGAAACAAATATCTTTGGCATGTTTCACTTGTGGACACTACAAGCTGGACCTGCTGTAACCCATCTTAAGTCTGTTAATTCTGCTCATTTTCACCCACTTCAGTTTGCACATGGAGCAAACAGATCTGTGGATGATGCCATAAATATGGGCCTGCACTTTGTGGAGTGTAAAGGAACCTATATCAGAATTCTGCTGGTAGATTTCAGTTCAACATTTAACATCATTGCCCCTGAACAGTTGATAACCTAAACTTCTACAAACTGAACTGACATGTAAATATACTTACAGTTTTCTGACAAACTGGAAACACTATGTTTGAATGGGCTCTCACCTCTGTATTAGTACAGGTACCCCCAAAGCTATGTACTCCCCCATCAACTGTACTCCTTGTGCACTAAAGACTAGGTTCACTGACCATTTAGTAAAAATCATTAAGTTTGCTAATGACACTACCACGATAATGAAACAGCTTACAGACAGGAGGGGACTCATCTTGTGTCTTGGTGCACTACAAATAACCTGGTGCTCAGTACCACCAAGACAGTGGAAATGGTAACCAACTTTTTCTATACAGCAATTATAACCTCTCACACTAGCAATTAGTGACTCCACAGTCAATATGGTGGAATCCTTCAAATTCTTGCAGATGGGAAATTAATACAACTTTCATAACTAAGAAGGTTTAGCAGCAGTTGTACTTTTTATGTCAATTAGAGTAATTCAACATTTCCTATCCCATTCTTGAACAATTTTACAGCGCGATAACGGAAAGTGTGATCACATTCTCCATCGCTGTCTGGTTTGGACACAGTCCACTCCAAAAATAAATTACAGCGTGTTATGAGGTCTGCTAAGAAAATAATTGGCTATGCTCTTCCATCTGTTGCAGACCTGTATACATCTCGTGTCAATAACCATGCCAAAGGGATCACCAAGGACTCATCTCACCAGCTCATCACTTATTCCAAAAACTCTCCTCTGGTAAACACTTCAGGTCAATGAAAACTAAAACTAAAGACATCAGAGCTGTTTCTTTCCCAGAGCTATTGCCCTCACCAATCAGTAATTTAGCCTGTCTTCACTACTTATTAATGTGTTTTTGTACATACTGTATAATGTGTATTTACAGTATATGCACACTTTACAGACATGCTTTCACTAACTGCACTATTCTGCAACTGTTTACTATGTCATTGAAGTTTATTTAGATTATTTGTATTTTGTTATAAAAACCTTCAAAGCTACCAAGTTAAATTTCTGTACATTACGTAGTAATGAATAAAAGTGATTCTGATTCTATTCAAATGTTAATGAGTTTAAACATAAACCTGTGGAACAATCTGAGGAGGCCTGTTCTCTCTTACTGCCACCTACAACCTTGTTATTGACATCAGTCAAGTCAAGTTGCGGAGCATGCACTGGTACAGTGAGTTGCCGCACCCACTACACAATGAAACAACTCGGGATCCCGGTTTGCACCTCCCCAGGCCCACCCTCCAGAAATGACCCTCTATGTGCCACAGCCAGGTGTTACGTTTGCGGCCCCTTGGCCTCGTCCAGCCACACAGGTCCCCAACAATGAGGATCTTATAAGCTGGCTCACGCTCGGGGAAACGCGCCACATGGCTGTAGTGCCATAACTGATGCTCCCTCATAATGCAGGTAATGTGCCTCATTCGGGACTCCATGAGCAACCGCTCACTCGACACAAAGTCAAACCAATGGTACCCAAGGATTTTCCAGAGAGACACAGTTCCAAAGGAGTTCAGTCTCCAGCTCAGGTCACTGGATAGCGTCCATGTCTTGCAACCATATAGCAAGACAGGAAGCACCAGGACTCTAAACACTTGGACCTTCGTCCTTTTGCATAGCTATCGGGAGCACCGCACACCCATTTCCAGCGACCTCATGACCCCACATGATCTCCCAATCCGTCTATTGACTTCATAGGAAGAGTCACCAGAGACATGAATGTCACTGCCAAGGTAAGTAAACCTCTCGATAAAGTTGACACTCTCTCCGCAGACAGACACACTGCTAATGGCTGTGCCCAAGTGGTCATTAAAGGCCTGGATTTGGTTTTTATCCAGGACACTCACAAGCCCAGACACTCAGACTCCTCGCTCAGTCTCTTGAGCGCCCCAATCAGAACCTCCATTGACTCCGCAAAGATCACAGCATAGTCAGCAAAGTCAAGATCCGTGAATCTTTCTTCACCAACAAATGCCCCACAGCCACTGGACCCCACGACCTTGCCCAACACCCAGTCCATACAAGCATTGAACAGAGTAGGAGCAAGAATACACCCCTGACGAACCCCAGAATCAACTGGGAAAAACGCAGAGGTCCTGCCTCCACTCTGCACAGGACTCACAGTACCAGTGTACAGGCCGGCCATGATATCCAGCAACCTCGAAGGGATCCCGTGAACCCTTAGGATGTCCCACAGGGCAGCTCGATCAACTGAGTTGAACGCTTTGCAAAATCGACAAAGGCTGCAAAGAAACTCTGCTGATATTCACGTTTGCGCTCCATGAGAACTCTCAGTGCCAGGATGCGGTTGATGGTAGACTGCTTAGGCGTAAAACCAGACTGTTCCAGTCGCTGGTAGGTGAGCAAGTGATCACGGATCCTATTGAGGATGACCCTATCAAGGACGAGAGCAGTGTTATCCCCCTGTAGTTGCTGCAATCCAGGTGTTCACACTTCCCTTTCCAGATAGGGACGACAAGTCCCGTTTTCCAGTCAGTTGGGATGATGCCAGTGTCCCAGATGGAGGCAAGATTGCTTGCAATGCCAGAAGGAAAGCCTTACCACCAGCCTGGAGAAGTTCACCCCAGATACCACATCAGCAGCTCTACATTATCCAGGCCAGCACACTCTTATGTGTGTTTAGGAGAGTTTTTTTTTTTTTTTTAAATAACACATTTTTTTGAGCTCATGTAAAATGTTTTTCTTTGGAGACAAATAAAAAAATCTATCCATCTAATTACAAAACTGGAATAATTACACACAGGTGCACTCCCTACTCAGTCCACAGAGACGTTGCAGTTGACATCTTAAATGACCAAGCTTATATTGCCATGTTGGTCTTTGATTTATCCTGATCTGACATTTCTGCAATGTCATCAACAGCTTCCACTTTGTGGTTTCAAAGAACCAGACAGTTAATTTTTGTTGTAGTGCAGTACACTTCTAATACGTTACTTCTTATATTAGGCCCATCTGAGGCGTGTCATTGTTGGATTTCTGTAATTCTACAGCATGTGCTATCATTGAGACAGAGTAAGTTAAAAGAGTGGCAACAAAAACCACAAGCACAGTCTGTTTCTACAATTAGTAATACTAATATGGAGATTGTTTTAGTTCATACGAAACAGTATGGGTGTACTTGTATTAATGCTAAAGGAAAATTCACAAAACAAAATTTTATGTTATAAGGCAGAGTTCCAAGAAATATTTAGCATTTCTCCCTGGAATTTATAGAAGACATGTCACAGAATTATTCTTCATAACAAACTTTCAGGTTTATCAAGTGTGGAAATTTACAGAATGTATAAATATCCGTGTGTGACTTCTTAAGACAGTTGATTATTTCAAGAAATCTGCCTATTTGGACTGCAAGTGGCAAACTGCCAAAACAAAAAAAAATATCTTTGAAGACCACCAGGACTTTCACATATTTTGGGACACATTACTTCACACATGAGGAGTAAAACACAAGTGGCACATTGGATTACTGTGTTCTTACCAGCATGTGAAGTTGTGCATTTTACCCATTTCTTATCGAGATTTAATTAAAAATGTTTTTTTTAACAGCTGAAAAAAAATATCATTACTTTAATACATTTTACAGTACAGAATAACTTGAGCAATTAATTACTGTCTTTTTGAGAAAGTCAATTATCAACAGCTTTGTCTGTTTATCACTTTATGAATACACATTATGGTCTAAAGTGTAATACTGACAGATGCTAGGAATTCAGTTTTACCTGTTTTTCAGACTCTGAATTTAAAAGAAACATGAGTTAGGATGGAGGCTGGACATGATTTTTTTTATAAATAAATATATATAGTAATTCAGTGTTTTCATTAAACAAAAAGCCTCAGAGGCATTTATTGTTTATTTTGTTATCCATTTGTAAAAGCACAGTGTCAGGTGTTCCCCATAGATTGATGGCTGCCTGTATATGTCAGGTGTTGCAACATTTTGACAGTTACTGCAGACACCAGATCTTTCTTCTTTTTTGTTTTGGTGATGACAGAGACAACACTATCACACACGGTGACAGGAGAGAAGGCACTGGTTTCCCTAACATAAACAGTTTAGGGACTGAGTGAAATGTCTTAAGTCCAGCTTTAAAGATCAAGCTGTAAATGATACCTCTTCACCAAAGTCAGCTGTGCATACACAATCTTTTTGTTAATTTGTTTATGGTCACTGTTATAAGAAAAAAAAAGCTTTAGTAGTACATGATGAGTATCTACTTTTTAAAACAGACAAAAACAGCTGGAAAAGAAAAAATCAGAAATGATGAAAACAGGATGGGATGAAGCAAAGTTTAATTTTTTGTATTTTATCTGTATTTAAAAGATTAAAGAAAATAAAGCAGAATCTGTATGGAATATATGCACAAATGATATTATAAGTTATGGGGCAATATCTATGAAAAAAGTACAGAATATAAAGAGCATGCGACGGTGAGCTTTGGGTATTGGCATTCTTATGATACATTCCTTGATACTGAGTTGTTAGCTAAGAAAACATGAAAATACTTATCATGACAGACACTATGAGGATTCCTCTTTTGATATATCCACCTCCTACCTTAAATGACATGAAAAAATAGCAAGAAGAAATAAAAATCTAAAATTGTTCTGGGATTCTAGAAGTGTTATATCACAGAAATGTCCAGTAGAACTGCTTGACAGTTCACCGTGGAGTAAAGTTTATTTTTTTTCAGTTTCATTAAGTATAAAATGAAGGCTTGTGTGGCTTTCATCCAAATGAAAAGGGCGATTACTGAGAGGATGAGACGGTTGACAAATGGTTACTGCTGCCAACATTCTAGGACTGGATCTCACACCCTGTCACTGCCTCTGAGATGTTGTATGTTCTTCTACTGTCTATGTGCATTGTGTGTGTGTGTGTGGAAAGCAAACTCAAGGATGAAGGAGATTAAATGTATAGAAGAACATTTTCTGCAGTAGTTGTAGAAAGTACACTTAATGAATGAGGGTCTCCCGAGGCCCAAGCTGTTTATAATTTATAAAAATAAAGGAAAAAATATGAGATAAACAGAGTTTGGTGATTACTGGTAGCACTCACAGGTGGCATCTAATCAAAGGTAGAGTTTCAAAAGTCTGAACTTAGAACGTTGCCCATAGTGCACAAATTTAACTCTCTGCTAGAGTAATATCATCCACTTTTATCTGTCTAAGCAGGTTAGAAAATGACTGACTGATTGGTTCTACAGTGGATAGAGGGGGAGGTCAAGGAAGGTAAAACAAATTAGAATGAAGACAATCACTAATTTGTAAGTGATTGAACAAAAGTTTATATTCTGAACTCGTATTTATCACAGAGCTATTTGAACATACAAAACTAAAGTGCTACTAAGTATTTCTCTAAGGGTTGTATTGCCTTGTCCACAACAGAAACTAAATGCTGGCTATTTTATAAAAGGGAACAAGTATGGTTTGCTTTTAAAAGTACAACTAACAGCAAAGGTAAGTATTCAAAATACCAACTGTATTAATGCCATGATTTTAATAAATTCTGAACTGCTAAGTTCCTATGTTCATGTGACAGTTTATAGGTAAAGGCATACACAATTACTGGTACATAAAATAAGAGATAGTAGACTCGGTTTCTACAATAACACAAGTACTACAAGGTGAGAGTCGTTCAGTTATTACTCCAGACAGAATTACAGCACCGCCAAATTTCCTGATTTATATGTGCAACAATAACCTCCTAAGACAGGGGGAGTTTCTTTTTATTTCAAATAAATTATAACACATTCCTGAGAATAAAGTGCTGCCTGCCACTATTTCTGCCAATCTAACATTCTTAACTGTGTTCATTCTTCCTACCAGTAGGAAACTTTACTTTCATATATACATAATGGTCAACTGGAAGGCTCATTTAAGACTGATGCGTTCAGGAGAGAAGGAAGTGAAAAAGTAGTGGTACACACTTTAAAAGCTGTGTGCAATAATAAGTCTGTGCAATTTGTGACATGTAGTAAAAAAGAAAGAAATGTAGGCTGATAATTACAATAAATAATGTGGATAGAAAATATACTGTGGACCACAATAATGTCTGCATTAAGGGAAACGTTCTGTTTACTGTAGAGTAAGGCCAAAGGCCAGGAACAAGCTAATACTGTGCAATAAAATTTGTCAAATCCAAAGTTGATAATGCCTGAGATACATCGGCATCTTACCTACAAAGGCGGGGTCAGACTCGGGTAATGTTTTCAAAGATTACACAATTAAGTTTTGACTACTGAAATGCAGAATTCACAGCTTAGACTGCAAACTAAAATTAACCCAACTATTACTGCAAAGGTCTGCATCTGCAATGAGTTAAACACCTGCACATCACTGAAATTTAAAAGATTTCAAAAACATTTTATGTTCAACTTGAGAAATAGTTTATTTTCTGTATGCTTTAAGACAACAAAATGCACCATATAATTTGGAGTGGGTTGTGAAAAAATCAGACTTGTTTAACAAATAAAAAAGTCATATGAAAAAGTTTGGGAACCCCTCTTAATTCTTTGGAGTTTTTGTTTATCATTGGCTGAGCTTTCAAAGTAGCAACTTCCTTTTAATATATGACATGCCTTATGAAAACAGTAGTATTTCAGCAATGACATTACGTTTATTGAAGTAACAGAAAATATGCAATAAGCATCATAACAAAATTAGACAAGTGCATAAATTTGGACACCCCAACAAAGATATTACATCAATACTTAGTTGAGCCTCCTTTTGCAAATATAACAGCCTCTAGACACCTCCTATAGCCTTTGATGAGTGTCTGGATTCTGGATGGAGGTATTTTTGACCATTCTCCCATACAAAATCTCTCCTGTTTAGTTACATTTGATGGCTGCCGAGCATGGACAGCCTGCTTCAAATCATCCATAGATTTTCGATGATATTCAAGTCAGGAGACTGTGACGGCCATTCAAGAACATTGTACTTCTCCCTCTGCATGAATGACTTTGTAGATTTCGAACTGTGTTTTGGGTCATTGTCTTGTTGGAATATCCAACCCCTGCGTAACTTCAACTTTGTGACTGATGCTTGAACATTATCCTGAAGAATTTGTTGATATTGGGTTGAATTCATCTGACCCTCGACTTTAACAAGGGCCCCAGTCCCTGAACTAGCCACACAGCCCCACAGCATGATGGAACCTCCACCAAATTTGACAGTAGGTAGCAGGTGTTTTTCTTGGAATGCGGTGTTCTTCTTCCGCCATGCAAAGCGCTTTTTGTTATGACCAATTAACTCAATTTTTGTCTCATCAGTCCAAAGCACTTTGTTCCAGAATTAATCTGGCTTGTCTAAATGAGCATTTGCATACAACAAGTGACTCTGTTTGTGGCGTGAATGCAGAAAGGGCTTCTTTCTCATCACCCTGCCATACAGATGTTCTTTGTGCAAATTGCGCTGAATTGTAGAACGATGTACAAATACACCATCTGCAGCAAGATGTTCTTGCAGGTCTTTGGAGGTGATCTGTGGGTTGTCTGTAACCATTCTCACAATCCTGCGCATATGCCGCTCCTGTATTTTTCTTGGCCTGCCAGACCTGGGTTTAACAGCAACTGTGCCTGTGGCCTTCCATTTCCTGATTCCATTCCTTACAGTTGAAACTGACAGTTTAAACCTCTGAGATATCTTTTTGCGGCCTTCCCCTAAACCATGATACTGAACAATCTTTGTTTTCAGATCTTTTGAGAGTTGCTTTGAGGATCTCATGTTGTCACTCTTCAGAGGAGAGTCAAAGGGAAGCACAATCTGCAATTGACCACATTAAATACCTTTTCTCATGATTGGACACACCTGTCTATGAAGTTCAAGGCTTAACGAGCTAATCCAACCAATTTGGTGTTGCAAGTAATCAGTATTGAACAGTTCCATGCATTCAAATCAGCAAAATTACAAGGTACCCAAATTTTTGCACAGCCAGTTTTTCACATTTGATTTAACTTCATACAACTAAATACTGCTTCACTAAAAATCTTTGCTCGGAAAACACCCCAGTACTCAGATGTTCCTAGGAAATGAAAGACATACCACTGTTATCTTTTTTGTTGAAAGTGGAGTAAATTACTATGCAGGCTGAGAGGGGTTCCCACACTTTTTCATATGACTGTAGATAAGGTATATTTTTTCTTATACTCTTCTATCTACATATTTTCATACAAAAATACTGGACTAAAATAAATTGCTGCTAAGTAGAAAGTTGCAGTTTCTGTGAAATGACTAGTAACCTGGAGCACTTTTACTTCAGCATTCCCTGTCAGAAAATAAAGATGCAGAAAGGAGTACACAGCCTTGGCAACGGCATTAACTAAGATCAGACTGATTTTATAAAAAGTTTGCAATGAGTTGAAAAAAAGCACAATCAAGAAAATATATCATGCAATAAAGGCCTATTCAGTAAATAAGTACTATTTTTTCCACTTTTATTCCCAAACCACTGCTGGCTTTCATTTTGTGTAATTTGAAACTGCTTTGTATGCAAAAAGTTTTTGTGATGAATTGATAAAAGAAACAAGGAAGCTCACAAGAAAAAAATTCCAAATGGATGACAGAAATATAGACAGGTTCTGATGACTTGCCTAAAGCAAAACTTAAAGGCAACACCCAAAATCTCAGACCCAAGCCTCCCCCACTCACCACTTTATTTATACAACTTTCCATATGTTATATTTGTGTCCTCAAACCACTGCCACTCAGACAAAGCAAATTTAAAGCCCAACTCCCCAAGCACGAACTCCCTGATTAATGGTTTTTGTTTTATGTTTGTGGAATTTCAAGGGACCCTCATTTTATCTTTTACTTTTAATGAAGTGAATTATCAGGTGTTGTGTATCTAAGGCACTAGGACTTCATGACTGTACAGGTATTCTGTGATTGTGGTGATCCTGTTAAGACTTCTTCCCTTATAAACAGGAATTCAGATGACCCGATGTTCAATCAAATCACACAGCGGCCTGTAAAGAAGCGGGCCCTTCCTGTCATTCACATTTGAACCTACTTATTACCAGCTGCTTGCTTTTAAACAGTAGAACAATGAATATACACTGAAAATGAGAAATTTTACAAAAGAAAACCTTCTAGCTTGTTTGGCTAGGTAAGTTGTCCAAATATCTAATTCAGGTTATTTTTAAAAGATATCACACCGTTTACTTCAAATATAGGATTTCATATTTTTTATTGAGTCCTTTTGATGTTTATTTTGAGTAATTCCTTATTTAAAGAATTGTACAGGATCAGGGTCACCTTGAAAATTATGATGACCCAAGTTAGATCCTCTTGTAGCTAATTCTACTCAGTAAGGAAGTTTATTTTCTGTAGCTATCAGTGTAGGACAGGCTCCTTAGTCCTGGGGCACACAGGACTGCACTTGTCCATTTCTTTCAGAGCTTCTGAACCTGACCAGAATTGCACACCATATTCCAGGTGCAGTCTTAATAGAGCCTTATAAAGTCTGATGCACATTTTGCTAAAGTTCCCTCTGAAGATTCATTATGCATGCACAAATTGACTGCAAAAGTATAAAATCTTAGCTTAATAAGGAACTTAAAACATAAATGTAAAATATGAAAAAAGTATGTTTATCAAAAAAAGAATTTTTTTAAAAATAAAATATATCTTCAATTGAGAGTCTGGAATACAGTGAAAACGTACTGCCCTTTGTCATGATGTATGGTACCTGTAAGCTACACTGTTCACACAACAGCAGGAAAATGAAAAATGAGTTTGAAGAGCATTCTGAGTAAAGCCAAAACAGTTCAGTTTCACTGTCCTTAGTAAAAGCATGTGAGCTTTCGAAGGAAGCCTTTTCAGATATTGGTTGCTAACAGAGAGCATTCAAAAACTACCTTGATGATCTTTTAACTCTTTAATTTTAAATTGCTTTATTCTTGTGACTGTCAGATATTAATTGTGTGTGTGTGTGTGTGTGAGAGAGAGAGAGCGTGAGAGAGAAATATAAATTAAAAACCAATTTTATATATTTGATTTTTGTTAATTAAGAATGTAAAGGTATACTGATATTATGAATTAACAACAGAAATATTAAGAAACAGGGTTTTTTTTGAATGAATGTTCATTTGTCTCACTTTGGTTACCTAAATACATGCATTTTATTTTTTTTTCAAGCTGCTTTATATAAGGAGTATCAGTGCTAAAACTCAATACTGCTGGTTTCTGTTGTGAATCCTCTTACTTTCCTCTAATCATACTTAACGCTTCACCAATAAATATTCCACTGGATTATTTTTCTGTAGTTCATTTTCCTCCAGCAAGAATCCTTTTGTCACTGTGAAACATGGTGGAGGCAGTTTTATGGCATGGTCATGCATGGCTGGGAAGGGAAGTCAGTGACTAGCGTTTATGGTATGACCGCTGGCAGAAGTAGCAGGATGAATTCTGAAGTGTACAGGGCTATACTATCTGCTCAGATTCAGCCAAATGCTGCAAAACTGATAGGACAATCCTTTACAGTACACAATAATAAACCAACATATACTGCAAAAGCAAACCAAGTACTTTTCAAGGCAATATTCTTCAATGGCCAAATCAAACCAATTGACCTCAACTCAACTGGACATGTATTTCACTTGCTGAAGACAAAACTGATGGCAGAATGTCCAATGAACAAGCAGTTACTGAAGACAGCTACAGTAAAGGCCTGGCAAAGTATCACTAGGGTGGAAAGCCAGTGCTGGGAGATGGCCATAGGTTCAAAACTTCAGGAAGTCATTCACTGTAAAGGATATTCAACCAAATATTGGAAATGATCATTATATTTATGATTATGTTATCCAAATATTTTTTAACCCTGAAAACAGGGGAACATGTATAAAAATGTCTGTCTTTTCTAAACAGCTCATTCAATATTTTTCCTAAACCCCTCGAATTAAAGCTAAAAGCCTATACTTCAATCACATATTGATTGGTTTATTTCAAATTCATTGTGGTGGTTTAGAGAGCTAAAATTATGAAAATTCTGTCACTGTCCAAATACTTATGGACCTGACTGTATTCCCTATACCTAAAGGGATTTTCCACAAGTACTCCATGTTCCTTCCTCATCCCAAAGACACAAATAATCAGAAGATTACTGTGTCTAGATTGGCCATGTGTGAATGAGTTTGCCTTATGATGGACTGGTGTTCTATCCAGGCCTGTTCCTTACCCTGCATCCACTATTGTCACAATAGGCTCTGACGACCAGTTAACCATATATTTGTAAAAGTGGGTTTAGTAAACAGAAAGACGTTTATTCAGTAAGTAAATGTTTATTCCGGGGCTGGGACATGTAAGAATAGAGGTTACTGTAATGACTATTTTACTAGCTACAAATTGCTTACAATAACCACAAGCTTCTTAAAAGGTTTTACATTGCTTAAAATTATGATACCTTACACTCCAACCTATTAGCTTATTTACAAAAATGAAAGATTTTAAACAAAATGTCCACAAACAAGTCAGTGACTTTTTACATACTATGTATTTGTTGGTTGGTCATACCATAATATGATAAAAAAATAACAGAGAAGCATTGTTTTAAATTTGTGATTTTACTGACAAAAGTTTAAAAGAGGCATCGGGTAGTAATTCAGAAGGCAATGCGTAGGCCTCAATTACATCCGGAGGTAAAATGTCTTCTGTATGGAGTTTGTATACTGTATTTTATTCTGCTTCCAATGACTATTCAGACTTATTTCAGAGCTTAAAGGTATGCAGGCTGACTAGCTACTCTACACTGGCAGGCAATGTGTTCATGTGGCTGAGACTTAGGATTTATCCTCTGCAGTCCCATTTGTCATTCAGTTCATGCCCCAGATATCTGCTCTAGTGCATTCACAAAGAAGCACTTGCAAACACTTGTTTGTTGTGGGCCCACAGCTTGTGATGCCAGGTAATGTTTTTTCCCCTAATGTCACACTTTCTGCTTTACTGATTATATTAGTGAATTAGGTAAATAACAATTTTCAGATTTTTTTGTCTTGTTCCTATTTGTTGTGCATATTGACCAATGCCCTGTTCTTCACTACATTTATAGATTCATTCTTGTTCCTCTTCTGTTGTGCAATTGTTCTAACCCAGCTTCATTCACTAATCTGATTCACAGACACAGCCTTAATCAGTGTTATCAAAGTGATCCATGCTACTTAAGGTGGAGTGCTCAATGTAAAATTGTTAACATTGTCCATATGTGAAGGTAAGGGTGCAAGGTTAGTACCTCTAAAATCACAGGAATAGCAGTGCATGTGCTGGATGCAGTTCATTCTGCCAGGCTTGCTGCCTTGTACTGCCTAGGCTCACTGGGACAGCCTTCCTTGAAACTATGTTAAACATTCTGAAATATCTAATTAGAAAAGAAACAGCTAACTGAGTACCACTAAAATAAGATTTAAAATACAATCACTGTGAACAAGACTGCTTTCATTTTGAAAAACACACAAATATCCATTCATTTATACAGGAGTGTATGGAGCCAAGATCTTTCATTATGGTATCAGTTATTCCAAAGCACAAAAAGTAGACACTACAACATTAAAATGTGTAAGCTCATAGTTTATCTATCTTCTGGGAGAAAACAATTGTAAATATTGTTTCTCCTACTGTTAGCTTTAGAACTATTTAATAAATTTAAATACTGGTTAAAAAACATCTATTACTAACTTTAAATCATTATCAGAACATTTCTTTAGGATCTCAGGCTGCCCAATGCATCATTTTCAGTGAACATAATTACAAAAAAATGTATGGTAACAGTAGGCAGTACAAACATCTTCCAGGGAATACCATATTAATATTAAATTCAAATCACATTTTGTATATATTATATATATAAATATATTAGAATAAGCTAAAATTAGTTGGAAAGAGGTAAAAGCTTGAAGCTGGCAGGTCTCACACATTTGACAAAACTGTATTGACATGTATTTAGAAAGAATTATCTAGATTTTTTTTTTTTCTCCCCATCTTAAACAGATATGAATGGCTTGTAATGTAATGTAAGTAGATTATGCTCATTCTCTTCCCAGCTTCACGTCCCAACAGGGGGCCAAGATATTGGGGAAGTTTTACATTTTTTGTGGAAACTGGGCGTTTACCAGGACAATTACCATAGCTTTTTTCTTAACTTTAACTACAATCTTCAGTTCATTTTATAGAGCTTCTACGTGTGGTAAATTTCAAAAAGAAACAGGAGGGCAATGCCTCATTTAACAAGCAATAAAGACATTCTTATCCCTTTACTTTAATGGTTGTATAGTGGTGATGCCTTATAACAGGAAGGTTTTTTGCTCTTGGGTTTCACTTACTATTTTCTTGAGTATATAATCAAAGAGAACAGTCCTACACTTATAACACATGTAATGTGTTATTATGAGTTCTCTGCCACAGTATTGTCTGGTTAAATCACATGAAACCTGCACTTGATTATCATGATTAACAAACTTCAGAGAGGGAAACAGGCTATCAATTTCACAACTGCCATCACATGCGCCATTGTATGAATCTGTTATTTTTGTCCTAAATCCTGAAATGGCACATTCTTGCATATGCTGAAGACCTGTCCCTCCAAGCTATCCCTTTGGCACTCTGTCTCTTTGTTTATTCTCTATTCTTCAGTTCTCTGGTCCTGCTAGTTCAGAAGTGCTTCCCTTATATGTTGGCTCTACCCTTTCGTTTTTACTGAATCCACACCTATAAGAAGTGTATTTCCTTTTGGAGTTACATTTAAAAATCTTAATGGAAATGTATTAAGTCGATTTGCTAGTATTTCTTGCTAGATACATGAAAAAAGTATTTTCCCCCCCCCCCCCCCCCCCGAGAAATTGGGCCTGTATTGAGTACAAAGTAAAATATTCATACAATCATAACATTAGTACAATGGCATGCACATTCATTCATAAAAGCTCCCAGACAACCATTTTTTATTAACATACTTAGACAAAGGGGAGTACCGGTAGGCTATTAATTTTATTTAAATAGTTAAAAAAAAAAAAAAAAAAAAAAAAAAAAAAAAAGTTTGAAGGTCATACCAGCATTGTCTGAGCAATGGGAGGGTTCAGGATATAACATACTCTTCATTTAAACAAATTCTAAAAATGTGATTTTATTTAAAAACAGTGCAATTTATAATTAAAATGTATTTTTGAATTGAAACTGTGTAAATAGCTCAACACTATTACACAATAGACAAAAGTTTAAGACACACAAATTTTTAAATTGCAATTACCTAAGGTCACTAGTGGAGCCGTGATTTTTGCCAAAGTAGGCATACTTTTAATTAAGGGCATAAACTGTCCAGACATTGTTCAAAAGAATTTTAACCCATTATATTGTTTTTTGGAGCTTTGGAAAGCTTGTGGTGTTTAGGCAGCATTTTGTGCCCTGATTGGTCCATCCAGGTAGCATCAGTGACACCTATGGGTTACTTAATGTTATCATTTTTCACTACTCATGTACTCTGTATGCTCCTGCTCATTTTGAAAATTAACATTTCAATAACAACTGCTGTGGTGTTCTGATTCATTCTTAAAATTCTAACATCCAAAAAAAACAAATGAGGAATGTGTCACTAGGCCTATTCCAGTAATCAGTTAACCAAGCTTACTGCAGGGACATGCCCCTTGTTCATGTAAAATCTAATTTACCTGTATTTTCTTTTCTTTTTTTCATTTGAACAATGAATGAGAGCACCCTGTATTGGTAAAATGCAATCAAAAAGTAGCAATTAAAATCCTGGATGAACCAAAGTTCCAAAACTTTTTTTTGGTTAGTGCTCTTCCAAGTCATGACTGGACAGCTTCTTCTCTTACCCAAAGTTACAGTGACTTGCGGAAAAAGATGCTGCACAATTAGATAGATAAATAGACAGACAGACAGACAGACAGACAGACAGATAGATACTTTATTAATCCCAATGGGAAATTCACATACTCCAGCAACAGCATACTGATAAAGAACAATATTAAATTAAACAGTGATAACAATGAAGGTACGTATAACATACAGACAATTTTGTATAATATTAATGTTTACCCCCCTGGGTGGAATTGAAGAGTCGCATATTGTGGGGGAGGAACAATCTCCTCAGTCTGTCAGTGGAGCAAGACAGTGACAGCAGTCTGTCGCTGAAGATGCTCCTCTGTCTGGAGATGATCCTGTTCAGTGGATGCAGTGGGTTTTCAATTAATGGCAGGAGCCTGCTCAGTGCCCGTTGCTCTGCCACGAATGTCAAACTGTCCAGCTCCGTGCCTACAATAGAGCCTGCCTTCCTAACCAGTTTGTCCAGACGTTAGGTGTCCCTCTTCTTTATGCGGCCTCCCCAGCACACCACCACGTAGAAGAGGGTGCTCGCCACAACCGTCTGATAGAACATCTGCAGCATCTTATTGCAGATGTTGAAGGACACCAGCCTTCTAAGGAAGTATAGTCGGCTCTGTCCTTTCTTACACAGAGCATCAGTATTGGTAGTCCAGTCCAATTTATCATCCAGCTGCACTCCCAGGTATTTATAGGACTGCACCCTCTGCACACAGTCACCTCTGATGATCACGGGGTCCATGAGGGGCCTGGGCCTCCTAAAATCCACCACCAGCTCCTTGGTTTTGCTGGTGTTCAGTTGTAGGTGGTTTGAGTCGCACCATTTAACAAAGTCCTTGATTAGTTTCCTATACTCCTCCTCCTGCCCACTCCAGATGCAGCCCACGATAGCAGTGTCATCTGCAAACTTTTGCACATGGTAGGAAAACAAGTTGTATTGGAAGTCCGATGTATATAGGCTGAACAGGACCGGAGAAAGTACAGTCCCTGTGCTACTGACCACAATGTCAGACCTGCAGTTCCCGAGACGCACATACTGAGGTCTGTCTTTAAGATAGTTCACGATTCATGCTACCAGGTATGAATCTACTCCCATCACTGTCAGCTTGTCCCTAAGGAGCAGAGGTTGGATGGTGTTGAAGGCGCTAGAGAAGTCCAGAAACATAATTCTTACAGCACCACTGCCTCTGTCCAAGTGGGAGAGGGATCGATGTAGCATATAGATGATGGTGTCCTCAGCTCCCACCGTCTCCTGGTATGCGAACTGCAGAGGATCGAAGGTGTGGCAGACCTGTGGCCTCAGGAGGTGAAGCAGCAGCCGCTCCATGGTCTTCATCACATGTGACGTCAGAGTGACAGGCCGGAAGTTGTTTAGCTCACTAGGACGTGATTCTTTTTGGGACTGGGGTGATGCAAGATGTTTTCCAAAGCATCGGGACTCTCCCCTGTTCAAGGCTCGGGTTGAAGATGCGCTGTAGAGGACTCCCCAGCTCCAATGCACAGGCCTTCTTCAGCAGTCGTGGCAATACTCCATCTGGACCCGCTGCTTTGCTGGCACAAAGTCTCCTCAGTTCTCTGCTTACTTGGGCTGCTGTAATTGTGGGTGGTATCAGCAGAAGGATGGGTGGAGGGTGCAGTACTCTGAGGTGAGAGTGGGTTAGGGTGGTCAAATCTTAAATAAGATTAAAACAGTGACAATGGGTGAAAATGGATGTTATTCAGAAGCCAGATACAATTTTTATGGTTTGGACTCATTTCAGTTACAAACGTTGTGATAAAGGAGAGCCTGAAGAAGTAAAATAGGCTATTTGCTGGCATGGCTTCAAATAGGCAGTCATTTAAACTGTTAAATATGAACAAATTACCAGCACATTTGAAACACAACCACTCCAATGTGTTGTCAAGTGGATGAACTCCAATTTATTAACATCGGTATGACCATCTACATCCAAGTGCCTTTGGTTTATAAGGTTGTAGAACATTTTTATGATTTTTATAACTAGTTACAAATGGTAGCACTTTATTTACTTGTTACTTATAGGCTACCATTTACACTTAGTTTTTTTTAATAAATAAAAAGGACTTGAACTGCTTTTTTAATACAAAAAGGTACCTTGTACTTCTGTATTTCTACAGGCTACTGTTAATAGTAAAGTGATACACTATTTTAATAAAAAAAAATTGCACTGTTTGTAAAAACACATTCAAACTGCTTGTTTAAAAGAAAGAAAACTGACTAAAAGAAAAAAACAGACTCCTCTGGTTAGCATTTCAAATATTGCTAAGAGTAGCTGGTATTTAATAGTGCACAAATACTAACAGTGCAGTTCTGTTCTAAAAACTGCACCTGCATCATGCAATATGTAACATTTAATCAAAAATCTTCTTGGAGCATTCAAATCTTTGCAAATGGATATTTGTGGCACACAACTGTGTTCTTTGGCTTACATTTATCTTGGATTTGTACATAAACTCCATATATCTGCAGTAAAACAAACAATGTTTACTAAAAGCTGCATGTATACTGACAATCTCCTATGTCAGGAAGAAACTTTTTGGTAGATGGTTTTAGTCTTAAATGTTTTCAATGAGTCAGTGGAAGCCCAAATTCTTAACAAATGAAAAGGGATGGTTATCTAAAGCTGTACATTTCTTGATCTTGCCAGTGTTCACCATCATCTTTTTATTGTCTTTAATCTTTTAGAATTGTCATTTGCTTTTTTAGTGATAACTATATCATAACTTTCACATTTATTCTTATGGATTTCTTTTGAAATTACTTAAGTCATAAACCCAAAGGCACCAAAGAGCTCATCTATATACTCCACAGGTGACAGAAATTCTATTTAAAATGAATGCAATGGATATTGTGAGGCTAATCAAGAAATTGTGTAATATTCACATCGATCTCTGTTAGTGTCAATAGAAAGGACATATTCTAACCTTAAGTGAAATGGTCTGAAGTGGAACTGGAAGTACATAAAAAGTATTGAGTTAAGAGTGATAGAAGAAAAGTATAGCCCATGCTCCTGTGCTACCATCTTCATACTTAAACCATATATCTTACTTGTGGTTTCTATAGTTTTATCCAGACGTTTAGCAGTTTCTCTTTTTGATACCAAGGCTACACTAGAGGCTGATAAACTTATGAAAACATTAAACTATGTTTACCACTAATTGACATTGCCAGTTGCCTGTTATTTCGTTTGGGCTTCATAGGGATACAGTAACTTATTAACATCTGGTTTACACAATGCTAAAGCATCATAATACAGTCAACTCAAAAGTTTCATTTGGGAGTAGCAATTTGGCCATATGTCAAGTTGGCTGTACATTGGCTACAAAGTTTACAGATCACTGCATCTGAGGCTGTCAGGGTCTGGGATGGGTTGCCTGTACTTGTACTTTAAATGCCAAATATGGAGTAGAACAAACCAATTGAGTCTCAGTGTCCGCATGCCAGGACTACAAAACGCAGGGTTTATACCACTGGTTGCGAGTAGGTCGTGGTGGTGGTTTCCTAAGCTAGTGTTTTTTGACCTGGGTTGCTGCTGCTGGGTGGTGATCAGTGGTTCACAAGTGGGTCAAATAAGCAATCGGCAGCACTGTACAATATGTTTTCCCATTTCTTAGTGAACGGGTTTCATCAAGGAGGGCTCACAATCTTGCTCATTTCACCAAGGGGACAGTTTGCAACTGCTACTTGGTGGGTTGTTAATGAATTTAAAAAGGTAAAACTAGGTTATGGGATAATAAAGGTTGAGAAACACTGGTGTAATGAAAGTGGTGTGGGTTGAAGGCATAAGAATTAGCCATGTAAAGCAACGTCAGTCAAAACAAACTATAAAGGGCCCTCCAAGAATCCAAACAAGCCATACGAAACACTAAGAAATAATAATGATAATAATGAAATATTTATTAATGTGGCTGGTTTTGCCAATTCCAAAACATTTTACCCTATTATTTTCCTATGGCACTCAGCAGGAAGTACAAATTGCCTCAATTTGGTTGGCCATAAATCAACACAAGTGTACCTACAGTGCCACCTACTTGAACAATATTGTGATCTATTCTGGGAATTTACATTTACACCATTTTGCATTAATACCACACTTAAGGGTATAGATTTACATACTAATATGAAAAAATGTCATTTTGAATTATCAGAGGCTAAATATTTGTGTTTCATAGTTGCCAAAAGGTAAAGTACAGGCCATTGAAAATTGTCCTCATCCAAAAAACAAAAAGTAAGTACAAGCTTTTCTAGGTTTACAAACCTACTATCTCTAAATGTGCTGGGCCTCACACAGAAACAGTACATATTAAATATGAAGCAAAGTGGAATGGAATTTTAGGCTGGAAATGCACTCCAAGACTTAAAAATGGTCCTGCCATTGACACCAATTTTGGCTTCCCCTAACTTCTCTAAAATTTTTTTTCTCCAAAAGATACATCTGAAACAGGTCTGGCTCAGATCCCCAGAGAAGGGGAGAGACTCCATAATAATACTGAGTAGGAAATCTAATGGACTAGAACAGGAGGCATGCCGATGTGGACAGCGTAACCCCTGCTGTGAAGTGGACACTTTCCCTATATATACATTATCGTTTGCATTACCAACCACCTTAAAAGGGGGACTTCTAAGGAACATTTAGAAATTGCTTGAATCCATAACTTTAGGTTAGATAACACTCTGGCCCATCAGGAAAAGCTAAAATGATCATTCTAGAAAGGTAACCATTTGGCAGAGCTTATGTGGTTGTGGGTGCCAGTACATTAAAACATTAGAACAATCAGACGAGAAAAGGCCATTCAGCCAAATAAAGCTTGCCAGTCTTATCCACTTAATTCTTCTAAAAATAAATCAAGTCTAGTTTTGAAAGTCCCTAAAGTCTTGCTGTCTGCCAGGCTATTCTGTAGCTTATTCCAAGTGTCTACGGTTCTCTGTGTAAACAAAAACTTCCTAATGTTTGTGTGAAATTTACCCTTAAAAAGTTTCCAACTGTGTCCCCATGTTCTTGATGAACTAATTTTAAAATAACTGTCTCGATCCACTGTACTAATTCCTGTCATAATTTTAAACACTTCAATCATGCCCCCTTCTTAATCTTCTTTTGCTTAAACTGAAAAGGCTCAGCTCTTTTAATCTTTCCTCATAATTCATCACCTGTAGACCTGAAATAAGCCTAGTCGCTATTCTCTGGACCTTTTCTAGCACTGCTATGTCATTTTTTTATAGCCTGGAGACCAAACCTGTATGCAGTACCCAAGATGAGGCCTCAGTGCATTATAAAGCTTGAGAATATCCTCCTTGGACTTGTACTCTACACAACGTGCTCTATAACCTAACATTCTGTTAGCCTAGCCTCCTTAATGGCTTCTGAACACTGGAAGATGATAGCATAGAGTCCATTACGACTCCTAAATCCTTCTAATAAGGTGTATTCTCGATTTGCAGACCTCCCATTGTGTATTCAAAAAGTAGACAATACAACTGTCTGTTCTCCCCATAGTTTGGAAGTTGCTGACCAGGTAGAAAAATAATCCAATCTGACTCCAACCACATGCTTATCTACCTCTCCCACTATAAAGTCATTTCATCTCTATCTCCAGACTGGATGGCAACTAAGTTTTGCTATCAATAATACAAAGAGTTAGAGACGAAAGATAATTTTTGCTTTTTGGATATTCAAACCCTTATTTGCTTATTTTTGAGGCACAAACTATGTTAAGTGCCAAGATACGGTATAGACCATATTAAAAGTAGAGCAGATTTTTAAAACAAGAGAATTGCAGGAGCAATATATTGTATTAGCAATTTAATTAACAGGCATGGCAATAAAACACCATCATAGTTGTTTTCACTCATTAGCACATGCAATGCCATCCACCACTAAAAATCAGTGCTGCTTGTGTGAACTTAGTTGTACATAGTATAAACATAAAAATATCATTATAATTTCTCACCATTTGACTGCTCCATCATTAAGGTGAAAACAATGCAACTGTTTCTGTGGATTCCACACAATATCAGAACTGTTATAAGGTGTCAAGTTCCAATCTTGATTATGTGTCAGTTTTATGACTTTTTTGCCTGTTGTCCTAGTCACCTTTATAATCTCTTGTGTTTTAGATGCAACAGTGATTCTAGTAACATAAAATGCATTCATGCAATTCATTTACAATGCCTTTTAAGCTTAATATTTGATTGGACAAAACCTCTTCAGAAGCCTCATATGCCATGCATAGAATTCACACTAAAACATGACATATTGACCAAATGTGGAAATGGGGGTATGCACAAAAAATCCAGATGGATAAAACTGTGCATACATCAAGTTCCACACACTTCCCCTTTAGAAATCCCAATGAACATGAAATTTAATGCACATGCACATGCCGAGAGCCACATCCTGAGTAAGGCCAGGTGGATTGTTGTTAGTGCATATACACCGCAAGTTGGGTGTGCAATGGGTGAGAAAAGAAGGTTTTTGGAGTGAGTTGGATGAAGTGATGAACAGTATACCCTAGGGACAGAAAGTGGTGACTGGAGCGGATTTCAATGGGCATGTTGGTGAAAGGAACAGTTGAGATGAGTAGGTGATTGGTAGGTATGGTGTCAAGGAGAGGAATGAAGAAGGTCAGAGGATAGTGGATTTTGCCAAAAGAATGAACCTGGCTGTGGTGAATATGTATTTTAAGAAGAGGGAGAAACATTGGGTTACGTACAAGAGTGGAGGAAGATGCACACAGGTAGATTACATCCTATGCAGAAGAGTTGATCTAAAGGAGATTGAAGACTGCAAAGTGGTGGCACGGGAAAGTGTAGTTAAGCACCGTAGGATGGTGGTCTGTAGGATGACGTTGGAGAACAAGAAGAGGAAGAGAGTGAGGGCAGAGCCAAGGATCAAATGGTGGAAGTTAAAAAAGGAAGACTGCAAGGTTGAGTTTAGGGAAGAGATAAGACAGGCACTGTGTGGCAGTAAAGAGTTACCAGACAGCTGGGAAACTACAGCAGATGTAGTAAGGGTGACAGCAAGAAGGGTTCTTGGCATGACATCTGGAAAGAGGAAGGAGGAAAAGGAAACCTGGTGGTGGAATGAGGAAATACAGGAGAGTATACAGAGGAAGAGGATAGCAAAGAAGAATTGGGATAGTCAGAGAGATGCAGAAAGTAGACAAGAGTACAAGGAAATAAGGTGCAAGGTGAAGAGAGAGGTGGCGAAGGCTAAAAAAAAGGCGTATGATGAGTTGTATGAGAGGTTGAACACTAAGGAGGGAGAAAAGGACCTGTACCGATTGGCTAGACAGAGAGACAGAGCAGGGAAAGATCTGCAGCAGGTTAGGGTGATAAAGGATAAAGATGGAAATGTACTCACAAGCGAGAAGATTGTGTTGAGCAGATGGAAAGAGTACTTTGAGAGGCTGATGGATTAAGAGAACGAAAAAGAGAAGAATCTGGATGATGTGGAGATAGTGAATCAGGAAGTGCAACGGATTAGCAAGGAGGAAGTAAGGACAGCTTTGAAGAGGATGAAAAATGGAAAGACCGTTGGTCCAGATGACATACCTATGGAAGCATGGAGGTGTTTAGGAGAGATGGCAGTGGAGTTTTTAACCAGATTGTTTAATGGAATCTTGGAAAGTGAGAGGATGCTTGAGAAGTGTACTGGTGCCGATATTTAAGAATAAGGGGGATGTGCAGGACTGCAGTAACTACAGGGGAATAAAATTGATGAGCCACAGCATGAAATTATCGGAAAGAGTAGTGGAAGCTAGGTTAAGAAGTGAGGTGATGATTAGTGAGCAGCAGTATGGTTTCAGGCCAAGAAAGAGCACCACAGATGCAATGTTTGCTCTGAGGATGTTGATGGAGAAGTTTAGAGAAGGCCAGAAGGAGTTGCATTGTGTCTTTGTGGACCTGTAGAAAGCATATGACAGGTTGCCTCGAGAGGAGCTGTGGTATTGTATGAGGAACTTGGGAGTGGCAGAGAAGTACGCAAGAGTTGTACAAGATATGTACGAGGGAAGTATGACAGTGGTGAGGTCTGCGGTAGGAGTGATGGATGCATTCAACGTGGAGGTGGGATTACATCAGGGACCAGCTCTGAGCCCTTTCTTATTTGCAATGGTGATGGACAGGTTCACAGATGAGACTAGACAGGAGTCCCCGTGAACTATGATGTTTGCTGATGACATTGTGATCTGTAGCGATAGTAGGGAGCAGGTTGAGGAGACCCTGGAGAGGTGGAGATATGCTCTAGAGAGGAGAGGAATGAAGGTCAGTAGGAACAAGACAGAATACACATGTGTAAATGAGAGGGAGGTCAGTGGAATGGTGAGAATGCAAGGAGTAGAGTTGGTGAAGGTGGATGAGTTTAAATACTTGGGATCAACAGTATAGAGTAAATGGGATTGTAGAAGAGCGGTGAAAAAGAGAGTGCAGGCAGGGTGGAATGGGTAGAGAAGAGTGACAGGAGTGATTTGTGACAGACGGGTATCAGCAAGAGTGAAATGGAAGGTCTCCAGGACGGTAGTGAGACCAGCTATGTTTATATGGGTTGGAGACGGTGGCACTGACCAGAAATCAGGAGACAGAGCTGGAGGTGGCAGAGTTAAAGATGCTAAGATTTGCATGACGAGGATGGATAGGATTAGAAATGAGTACATTAGAGGGTCAGCTCAAGTTGGACGGGTGGGAGACAAAGTCAGAGAGGCAAGATTGCGTTGGTTTGGACATGTGCGGAGGAGAAATGCTGGGTATATTGGGAGAAGGATGCTAAGGATAGAGCTGCCAGGTAAGAGAAAAAGAGGAAGGCCTAAGCGAAGGTTTATTGATGTGGTGAGAGAGGAAATGCAGGTGATGGGTGTAACAGAATGAGATACAGAAGACAGAAAGATATGGAAGAAGATGATCTGCTGTGGCAACCCCTAACGGGAGCAGCCGAAAGAAGAAGACTGCCATACCCAGCACATCTTCAGGCGCTGCTGCTACACACACACCTCTGCCTTGGAAATCGCCGGGTGATCATCTGGCTGTGGGCTGAAAAACATTGTTCTGGAGTCACAAAATGCAATAGTGGATAATGTGAGAGATTGTGGACAATGAACTAAGGAACATTAGGGCTGTACTATGTGACTACAATTTAAATGAACTGGTTAAAAAATAAATGCTGCATCTGATTACCTGTTTTTACAACCAGCTGAATACACTGAAACTAAGTTGTAATGCTATTTGGCTGATCATTTGGTGGGTCAGGGTCAGGTTCATCATACCGCATCTCTTCAGGTACAGGCAAGCGACAAGTGTGCCACATTATGAAACCCGCTACATGCTTGCATAATGCAACACACTTTCTTTGGACTATAGAGCAGCACATTAATAGAGTGAAAATGCTTTCTATTTACACAAGTAAATTCATTCCCTGGAGGCGACATTATAGTGTAGAGTCGATGCAGAGCGGCACAACAGATTGATTTTCTGCTCTTAACATGGCTCTTTGAAGTGACTTGCTGTCTTTAAAAGGACTGCTTGCCTTTTGCCACACTAGCACCTGCAACTGTGCGGAGCTGCTGTTATAGGCTCACCTACTATAGATGATGTAATGCCAGCTCACTCCTTTGGTGATTCATCCCTGGCTGATGTAACTTGTTCAGCGCAATTGCAATAGCAATGTGCATCCAACTGACCGTACCGATTATATTCGGAAAACTGGACGAATTGCAGTGAGTTGCGCTTTTATGTTTGCCAGTCCAACCACAGTGTTAGGAAACCTTAAATATCTGGATGACAATAGGAAAATACCATCCTGTTGTTATACTACATTTTTCTTTAATATTAATGTCACTGTCTCTATGCTCACTGGTATGGATTTATTCACATGTGCATGCTAAGTTTGGCACACAGGGGCTCAGCAGTTAGAATTGCTAATCAAGCATTGGATTAGATAGCCAAAGACAACTGGAGGATTGTATAGTCAGCTTAAACACAAGAGTATTTCTGTCCTCTGTCAGTACAAAATCTTCTTTCCTTGTTGGGAGAATGAGAACCGGGATGTAAGCACTATGATATTTCTGTATTTTGTGGAGAAGGAGTTCAGCCCTTGATTGGAGACAAAGAAGACCAGCAAGTGAAGCAGACATTATTTAAAGGCTTGGACAACAGCCAGACCCTTTGAGGCACATGTCGGCAAAGTTCCGACTGTGTTGATCCAGATTCCCACCTGGATAAAGTCTGTCATATGCTTCCCGTCTGTAACCGCGTCAACCGTCAGTAAATGTAAGCTAAAGTATATTTTTTCTCATGTGATTCTTGTACCGCCAAAATCACGATGGGAGGGATATCGCCTTTTCTGTTATATTACTATATTGTTTAGTTACTTAATATGCCGCAATTTCAAAAGAACACATTTCCAAGAGAGCTAATGCCTCTTAAGGAAACATAATTGGCGTAGTCGGCAGGATTGTGGCTACATTAATAACTATATATTATTTATAATATTCTATATATATATATATATATATATATATATATATATATATATAAATATTCTTATACTGACGATATGGGAGGCTCGGTCTGATATTTGGATGGTCGCGCGCACTGTCATGGAATCCCGACCGAGAAAAAAACTGCCTTAACATGCCTGGCCCGAATTGGAATAGGGATATTAATTAATCCCATCAAAAGACAAGAGGCAGTCTTGTCAAAATAGGCACAGTGCATGAGGCTGGAAAGAAAACCCGACACCTGTCGGCGACTCGTGATAGCGTCTGCTACCTATGGTATGCGAGTGGACTTTTAAGTTCAAAGCATAAGTATAAAGTGGGAAGAAATAAAACCCAGACAAAATTAATGGAAAACAACAAGATTGAAACTTATAGCACGAGATTGGCTGTCCAGTAAAATGAAATGGCACTCACGGCGGCAGCACAGATTAATTAATTGCTGTATGAAGTCCAAAATCTACCTAGAAAAAGTAAATTCCGTGTTGGGGAACCCATATCTACACTAATAAAAGGCAAAGCCCTCACTGACTGACTGACTGACTGACTGACTCACCACTAATTCTCCAAGTTCCCGTGTAGGTAGAAGGCTGAAATTTGGCAGGCTCATTCCTTACAGCTTACTTACAAAAGTTGGGCAGGTTTCATTTCGAAATTCTACGCGTAATGGTCATAACTGGAAGCTATTTTTCTGCAAATACTGTAATGGAGTTGAGAAGAAGTATGAAAAAATATGAGGTTAACACAGAAAAACAGATCACCAATTCAAGCTTTATGAATAATCGATTCGCCATCAATAATTGTTTTGGTAAAGCCGTACTCAGTGTAATCCTCCTTCCATTTTATAATTTTTCCACCACTAGCCATGATTAAATGAACGGTAAAAAAGTAAGAGCGAAGCAAGGGTGACTTATTTAGGCAGGCATATATATGACAGCAACACTCATGACAATGTCAATCATGTTACGTTATTATTAAAATGTTTCCTTTTCTTTTTCATTACTTCTTTAACACACTACTTCT
>JANRMT010027041.1:62946423-62984763 GCA_026402145.1 Polypterus bichir lapradei
AAAGCGCCGTGCGCTCAGTTTATCAGCAAAGTGCGTATTTGGGAACACCGTAGTGACGACTTGGTTCAACATTACTTGGCAACAGGGAAAGTGGGGCAAGTTGCACTGGTGAATTTGTGTCTCCCATAAAAGCAGCTTCACTTGAAATCACTTTGTGATTGTGCACGGGTAAAAACGTCCGCTGAAGTGTCAGATTCTTATTTAATTCTTCTGCTTTCAGTATCTTCTGCATTGCATTCAGGTCTTTCAGGTTATCTTGATGTTTTGTCTCATTGTGCCGTCTTAGATTAAATTCTGTAATTACACCCACATTAGCTCCACAAATGAGACACACGGGTTTACCGGCAATGTCAGTAAACATATACTCAGCCTCCCATCGGTTTTTAAAGGCTCTATGTTCAGAATCACCTTTTCTCTTCGGCATCGTGTGGGCTAGACTTGATTAACGCGGTAAGTGTTCGGCAAGGCAGCTGAAGCGCTGCATTATGGGATCTGTAGTTTATTGTGTTACCAGCGCTTCATATACCCGGGCCATTAATAACAATAATACAGTATATAAAATGATCTCGCGGGCCGGATATAATTACACGCCGGGCCGGATGTGGCCCGTGGCCCTTGAGTTTGACACATATGGACTAAATAGAACTTGAAAAGATATATTTTTTCGTACATTGAGCCCGCATGCTATTGTGGTTTTGCCTGCATGCCTCAATAAGTCACCCTCCCCTCGCTCTTACTTTTTTACCGTTCATCTAATGAATACACTGAGTATGGCTTTACCAAAACAATCATTGATTGCGAATAAAGTATTCATTATTCGAGTATGTAGATCGGGGTATATATATATATATATACATATATATATACCCGCGTATCGCAGCAGAGACGTAGTGTGTTAAAGAAGCTATGAAAAAGATTCGTTTCTTACTGCATCAATAAACAGCTCGTCTTCTTCTTTATCTGAGACCTGACACACTGCATGCACGGGTTTTTTTTTTTAACACTGTCTTCCTTTAGCGGGACATTCACTTTTTCCACCGTGTGCTTTGTTTCTGCAGTAGCTGCAGTTATGAATAATATGCTTGTATGTATCAGACGCTTCATATTTTTTTGCTGCCTTTTCAATTGTGTAATTCGTTTTTTGTTCAGCGCTCTTTGGAATTGTTGCTTTTTGTCTGTGCACTGCGTCAGTTCACGTGAGCCGCTCGGTGTACATGCATTGAAGTTTCCCAGCTGTGCTGGTGCCATGTTGTGCTATGTCCATGGCTGTATCTAATGTTACCTAAGTCCCGGCACTTAAAACTTTCTCTCGCAGTTTCGCTGAGTTTGTGCCAAACACCACCCTGACCATCTCATCTTCCTCTGCATAAGCACAGTCCTTCACCCGTGAATATTTACCCGTGGCAGTTTGCTATTGGATTGCCGCTGACGGACGGCCTTATATGGGCAGGCACTAAATTACAAACGCTAGCGGCAGCCTGTCTATGAACATAATTTAAAGTTTAGGTTTACATCGTGCTTTGTTTCCGAAGTAGCAGAACTCATGAATATGGTTGTATATGTCACTCGCTCGCTTCTTATTGTTTCGCTGCCTTCTCAATTATATAATGCATGTTTTCTTCAGTGCTTTTTGGGCCTCTTCCTGGTTTTCTACCTACTGCGTGATTACGTGGGAGGCGTGATGATGTCACACGAAACTCCGCCCCCACGGGTTTCACGCTCATCTCCATTACAGTAAATGGAGAAAAACAGCTTCCAGTTATGACCATTACGCGTAGAATTTCGAAATGAAACCTGCCCAACTTTTGTAAGGAAGCTGTAAGGAATAAGCCTGCCAAATTTCAGCCTTCTACCTACACGGGAAGTTGGAGAATTAGTGATGAGTCAGTCAGTCAGTGAGTCAGTGAGTGAGTGAGGGCTTTGCCGTTTATTAGTATAGATATATATGTATTTGTGTGTGTATGTATGTATGTGTGTATGTATATGTATGTGTGTATATGTAGATATGTATATATATATGTTTATATGTGTGTGTGTGTATATCCGCTGCGAAGCGCGGGTATTTTGCTAGTACTATATAAAAGAAAAAGGCAACTTTCCTTTCTTTACACCTTTTTTCCTTTTATCCCAAACCAAAGCCTTTCTCTCTTAACACTGCAGAGGACACAAAACTAATTTTCTTTAATTGCTGGTAATGCCGGTAAGGCACATTACCAGAGGCAGAAATTTATATACAGATATAAATATATACAGATATATATATATATATATATATATATATATAGATAGACAGAGATATATACAGATACTGTATATATAGATGAGAACAACACTCATATCAATGACAAAACAATTACATTAACAATCATGTTACGTTATTTTTTAAATTTTTCCTTTTCTTTTTCATACCTTCTTTAACACACTACTTCTCCGCTGCGAAGCGCGGGTATTCTGCTAGTTTAAAATAAAATACATCGCTAGCCATTAGAAAACAGTATTAAAAAAAATTCAAGAACTGAGCGTTATTGTCTTTAGTTGCGGCAGGCAGACAGACATGCAGGCAATGGATTTACCTTGCCGTTTGCGTAATAATCCAGCGGAGCTGAAAAACTTAAAGCTGAAAATAAAGTCAACAGCGATAGAATCCATAACGGCTTGATCACGATCGCTAAAATAATTTGTAGAAATCTTTAATGGCATCCTAGCAGCCCGATGTAAAAATACACGGTTTGCCCATGTGTTAAAAGCAGTCTGAAAGCCGCCCAGCTGTTCCTATCATTCTACCTACAAGGGTAAAGGTTAAAGGTTTTGGCAAAACCCCCACCTATTTTGGTACTTTTAAGTATTCGCCGTGTGTTTAAACACACAGAAATTATTAAATTGCCTTTTAAATATAACTTAAATTACGAACCTACGTTATAAGCTAATGTTTAAAAAGAAACTGTAAAACGGTGTACACATATAGCGCTAAAATGCAAAAGAGCTCTAACTAAAAATTGGAAAAAGAATAAATACATTTGGGGTTAAAACTTGCAATGAGAAACATGCCTTTGTACCTTCTGGTAAGAACTGGCCAAACTTTGTTATAAGAAGGGATTAATTGGATAAGTGTGAAGTTAAAACATGAGGCAGTTTCTCATAAGACAAAGAAAGATAATTATCGACAGCAGGCATGTCTCGACTCAGTGATTGCTTGTGAAATACCCGATCCGTTAGTAAGTTTACATTGAAAAGCTCCTGTGACTAAAAACCCGAGGGTGGACAAAACTTGCAAGTAGGCGGCAGAGCACAATTCCTCAAAGTCTGCCTTTGTAAAGCCAGTGCCAGTTCAGCACACAGCTCCAAGAGGATAGCTCTTGGAAATCAAAATTGACTTAGAAGCCAGTCATCATCATCTGTAAATACACTCTCTCTTCCAATTCTTCCATTTGCAATGTTTTCTAACAATGGTAAAGCAGCTATGATTGTTGGGATAGTCTGGCCATAACACTGCTTTGACACTGGGTGCTGCCAGTTTGCAAAACCGAGCAGGAAAGTGCATACACAAGATGAGGGGCTACTGTGACAATGTGCATGACTTTACACTAAGTTTCATTTTTATACATCTCGAAGAGAGCGTAGAAATGGGCATATGCAACATTTTTGGCTACACACATCATATATACATGAGGCCCCATGTCTTAATAAAGGATAAAACATAAGGCAATTCTGGGCCAGGCTAGTAATTTTACCTACCTTTGTTTTTCTATGGGAGCAAATGCAGTTTCTTTCTAAGTCACACAAGGAAAGTGTTCTGGGGTCACTAGCAGTAAACAGCACAGTAAAACATTTTTGCTACAGATAATAAATCGTATAGACATCTTACCCTTGTTTGCAGATTTCGGAAGGAGTATACCAGTAGTTGGTGTCCAGAAACGTATACCGTTTTGATTCTTTGCTGATTAAAAAATTTAAAGTGTGTCCGTGAAAACATGGCTTTTGTCCTCTCTCGTTATTCCAGACAAACTGAAAGCTGGAACTAACTGGAGTGGGAGAGACCTTCTCAGATCCAGAAAGCTTAGCAAATTGATCTTCAAGGTTGTTTACAAAACCTGTTAAAAAAAGTAAATAGATAAATGGTCAAATGAAATATGGCAACGGCAATAACAGAATAAAAAAGGGCCAAAGTGGAAACGAAAACAGAAAAGTTACAAAGTAATAACATCAGGGAAACATGCTGCTGCTAAAGGTCCACTTTCTCCAATGAATTTACAGTATTTTCTGTACAAGTATACCCACCTGAAAGTAAAAAAAGTAAAGTTTAAAATCAATACCACTGCATAAAGTAACAAATTAAATAATTTTATAATGAGTGAAGAAACATAATATTTATTTATTCTGCTGATATATTTCTCCTGAGTAACATACAGAGAACAAGTGCATGTGTAGAACAATTTTGCAGTTCTGTCCATATTTAAGTAGGTGCAATTACTCAGGGTCATGCAATACGACAGGTGAGGAGACAGAACTGGCAGGCGTGTATGTACTCTTCCATTTGGCTTTTGAAATGTCACAGACATTGTTTGCTATGTAGGGGAATCCTATTGAAAAGCAAGTTCATGCATGTTGCTATATATCAACCACAGAATTTGAAGCATGAAGGAAATAGTGCTCACATTTACCATTTAATGTACATTAATGAAGGACACTTTGCATTCAAAACACGGTAATCAGGTAGTAAATATCACTACAGGTGTGAAAACGTTAAACTATTAAACTCTAAATATGCTTTAAAAAGCCAGTTGCACTTTACACCTGAAGTAAAGACAGTAAAAATGAAAATACTTATGGTTCTGCAACATTTTGCTTCTTATATAAAAAAATGAATCATATCCTTGAAATTTCAGCTCTTGTTGATGTAAAAGGCTGGAATCAAGGCAAATCAAGTCAGACAGTTTACATTTTTAATAAGACTTTATAGTCAACAATATTTAAGCAACATGCAAATGGATGATTTTTAGTCGAAATAATTAAACATACATACTTTGTCTAAGTGAATCCATCCTTTATAGTGTTTTGTTTTTACTGTGTTCAAATTTAACTGATCACATCTAATTTTCCTTTACCTGACACCCACTGAAGTGAATGTGTTTAGCCACTAAGATTTCCATGAAAGGTTCTTGGTAGCATAATGCAGAAATAACCATTGGCCACAACAAGGTAACCAAAAATCAATAAAATATAATTGATAAAAGCTGCTCATAAGTAGGTGAAAATAAATTAGTTCACACACATCATGCAAAGGTAGGGTAGGTTTGGTATTTTTCAAGTCAGACTTCACAAACATGGTATAGATGTACTTGCCATAAAAAATGTGTTCTAAAATTAGGCATTTTCTATAAATTAAAAAATATTTTGCCTGCAGTGGTATTTTATAATGCAGAATATGTGGCACAGTGCACCTCTGCAAAATAATAACCTAAAAATGTATCAAATGTGTTTACTTTCAAGTGGCAAAAATATTGTTACACAAAAACATACCTTCTGTGTTTTGATGCATGTTGGTGACAACAAAAGCAATCTGGAAATGATCATTTTAGTTAATGTTTCTGGTTTTATTTTTCTTGAGGTAATAATTTATTTTCTGCTTGCTTGTGTGATAGAAGGGGGAGTTCTCACATAAATATGGAAGTAAAACACAATACCAAGCATGTGGCAGGAAACGTTTAATGTGCTTTAGTCTTTTGACAGGAAACAGTACCCCTTGGGGTGAAAGGTTATTGCAGAAGATGACAGCTGGTGTTCTTTTAAAATGGCTGAATCTTATAACATTGGCATTTATTTGCTTAATAATTACATAATATAATGTAAATTACAATGTTTGTGTAATCGCAAGACACAGATCAATGCTTGATTACTTTCTTGACTTGAAAAGTGTACATATTTGGTAAGATTTTAAGCTTTTATTATTTGGTGGTGCTCTGGGCCCATAGTCTTCATTATAAAACTCCAGGAAGGACAAGATATTTAACCATTATAGAAAATGCATAACTTTAGAAAACAATGTTGCATGGCAAATGTACATCATGTGTATGAAGAAATATCTTCAACTTGAAAAATACTAAACTTATCCTTAAAGGGGTGGAAGAGATGTATATATGGCAGTATGGCACCAAAATGACACTGCAAAGCTCAGGACATCCTTTCAGACCTTCTTTAAGGGAAGCTACCAAATTGTCACTGCAACCTTAAAGAAACATTTTGTACTTTATGACAGTAACTGACTTCTTTAAAATACAGACTTACGCAAATTGAGGTAAGTGGCAAGACAAAACGCTATTTCTCAGAAACAAGAACATCTATAAGAGGCCTTCAGAAAATATGTCTATTTGTTTGTTGAGATCTAGGCTGAAAGTTTTGGCCTTAGACACAAACTACAGTATATGTTTGGTGCTAAGGCAGCACAGTTCAACACTCCAAGAACACCAGACCAACTGTCAACCATGGTGGTTAGGGTCTCTTTCTTCAGTTGGGACAGGGCTGAAATTCCCAAATCCAAGGGTGTAAAATAAGCAAAATGTAACTTCCACCTGAAGCTAAAGTCACTTCAGTATGCAAGCCATTTACCATGCTAGTGTTTAGATCTGACAGTGCCATGCTGACGGTGTATGCCCCTAAAAAGAAGTAGCCTTTGATTTCAGTCTGTAACAGCCGGTCTTTTTAGCTGCAGGTGGAAGTCTCATTTTACTTATGGTGTTAAGCAGAGTTGTGCTGCGTTACAGCAGTATATTAGCTGGCGAGTTCGCTGTGAAGAAGCTGTCTGTTGCTACGGTCCTGCCTTTGTCCAATCTAATAGCGGTCATGGGACATTGTATCTTTGATGGCCAGTACAACAAACAGTTCTGTGTAGGCATCAGCCACAGCGCTGCTCTTGTGAAAAGAATGGAGATAAATGCCATCATTTACTCAGAGAGGGAGAGGCAAGTTTGTTGTACCACGTGAACATCTCTGAGAGAATAAAACTGAATAATAAAAAAACAAGCGCTAACTTTTACAAGTAGCCAAATTTTATACCGGGTGTTACAGAGTCAAATCAAATGTATGTTTTTATTATATTGAAGAAATAATAATAATAATAATAATAATAATAATAATAATAATAATAATAATAATAATAGCAGCTTACTACTCAAAACACAGAGTGCCCGATCTCGAAACCAGGACCTTTGGGTTATAAGGCAGCAGTTCTTACCTCTGCACCATTTAAGAATATGTTTAAACTCCCTTTTGATTGACATTTGAGCTTGAGTTTTTAACTTATTGACAGCCACATGTAAATCGAATGCTTTTTTTTTTTTCTTTGGTTATATTATTGAATAGAAGCGCAAGTGTTTATTTGATATTTGGACTAAAGTGTTCACACATTATACACTTCTCATCATTATTAGTATAACATGGAAAAAGTTTCTGCTTTAGGTATGTGTTCAGCATTTCTTGCATTTCCTTCCATCCTACACTTACCCAGATCTTTACCGACATGGAAAACACATGAAATGCATGTGTTCCTAATAATGATATACTGTATTATTTACCCTATACAACTCCAGGCACATCACACTGAGATAATGAGCCTTGGCTTTAACTGGGAGAACTTTTTGCCCGCGAGCAGAGCTCCGTCAAGGCAGGGATGGGATAGCAGGCTGCTTGCGCTGATCGACGCATTTACTAAACAAAAGACGATGATGGAGAGGTGGTTAAGGAGTTTAAGGTGGGCCGGAATTATGAGTTTTTTTGTATGCTTCAGAAATTCTAGTTTTCATAACAGCAGTAACACTGCTACCTTGCAAAAAGATGAACAAGAGTTCAAGTCCCAGGTGTTCCCTGAGTGGAGTTTGCATGTTTTCCTGTGTGCTCTGGTTTACTCCCCAAGTCAAAGGACATGTATACTAGGTAGACTGGTGATGCTAAATTGGCCACGGATGTCTGTGTATTCATTCTGTAATGAATGAATGGTTCGCTGTGACCCTGAACTGGATATGTGGGTGGACAAGATGGATGGATGGATGGATAAAAATGCCATTCAGTGAATCAGTCACATTATAACAAAAAAGAATTGTAACAATTCAAAATTTGAAGGTTAACATGTTGTTACATTCAGGTACAAAGTCCATCTTGTATGTGTAATGAGCTTCTGTTAATGTCTCTTAAATTTGATTATTGCAATGGGGCACAAATGCACATAGCTGCAACAAACCAAACAATAAAAATGCATATAAACTCCCTGCACATAGCTGCAGAAGGGCAACCACCTAATGACAGGACTGCAAAATTGGCATTCCAAATAAAGTAAGGAGATGGTACTGCATGTTTTGGACAATGAGAAAGATGATGGATATGCAAATTAAATTAAACAAAAAGTGACACTAGAGTTGCATACATAAAACAAAAAGAAAGACTGTGTAGCTCCGATAATGCATGAAGATGCATTATTCACCAAGTGATAACATGAGGCTCAAACATGAGTTGTACAAAAGAGAAAAACAAACAAAAACCTCCCAGAACTGCATATGTCTATATTATTGTACATTTAGGCAGGAACTCCTTGTCATGTGATACATATTTTTAGGCCTGAGAGCACAAAATAATTAATGCCCAACACTCTCAATGATGTCCTTGCCTATCCTTGTACAATAATGTTACAGTTTAATCTCTCCTGGGTTTATTTGTCTATATAGAACATACAGTACACATTTTACCTATGGGGACTTTTAAAAGTCAAAGCAAAAATGGAACATATAAGTTTCAGATTCTTTTACTCAAAACAGGACATCCCATGTGTCTTTTTGTTTTCTCAGGTTGTGTATATATATATACAATATATTTATATTGAAAAGAAAGGAAAAAAAAAACTATTTATCCTCAGGTATGTAATGCTGAGCAGCTGCATTTACAAATAAAATAATAACATTAGAACAGCACCTGAGCAAACAAGGTTAAAATTAAAGCGGGACAGAAAGTACAATCATGTGGGGAAATAAGTAAAAGCCACATTTACTTACTCCAATTATGTAGAAAACAAATGAAGTTTAGAAATAAATCTATTTTTAAGAGTGTGAAAAACATTTAACAATAGGTATTTTAAAATGATTCAATCACCTTACACAGTGGACCTGTAGGTGTTCAAATTGACAGCTAACTAGATGATATACTATTTGTATGGAAAAAAAAATGAACCACTATGACAGCTACATGTTCTTTCTTTCTCATCTGTAACTAAGTTTCAGCTGAAGAACACAACCTCTCTCAAAATATTACACAATGTCTCTGTGAAAACAACATGGGAAGGACCTGTCAGCAGCAGAGACTAAAGAGTGCAAGAGGTACAACAGCATGTACTGGTACAAAGCCAGATAGTCCCTACACTAGGTGTGCTAATAACAGAGGCACAGTTTATAAAGTAATACACCTGATGGATCCTAAAATAAATGTGTGATTGCGCAATTAAATCTGGAGCCCAATACAAGATTCTCTAAATTCTTAAATATATATATTTTCTTCTTTGTGTTATATATTCAAGGTTCAGTACCTTTATTCTGGTAATATGACATTAATTCAAAGAGTCTTACAATAGACAAATTCAATAAACTGCCATTTTTGTCAGCACAAATTGCCTTTCCGATGCAAGTGACTACTCAAACAGAGAACCAAATGTGCAAAGGATGCTATTTTAAACAGGTAAGGAATAACCAAAAGATTATGTCAGTGCATATTTAATAGGTGAACGGGCAATAGTAAAGATCTGAACTTGTAATGGTCACTGAAGAATCACATTTATAAGGAGTGTTCAGGCTTTCACAGGCAGTGCTAAGGGGTTATCACTTCAGCAGCAGCTTGGATATTCATGAAAGTGGCGGATGACAGAGGCTGCAGTCAGTGACCTCACAGTGGAGTACCGCAGTGGTATCAGGGCACACATACTTGTCATAAGGCATGGGGTGTGATTTCACTGCACACATATCCAGAGCAAAGGTAAACTCATGTAAACACTATTGTAGGAAATAACTAACAACATTTAGAAGCTGACCCATACTGGGATTCTGTTTATACAAAAATTACAGATTATTGAGAAAATATTTAATCATACAAAAAGTAAATGCAATATTTTTCAAGATACAGTATAAAGTAATACTTTTTTTCTTTTTTAGAAAACTGGTTCTAACCTAAATCCATGATACTATACAATACCTCTTCTATAAACTATTTTTATAGGAAAGGGAATGCAGTGATCTACAGTATTGCTGATATACAAATTAGAGATCCAGTTTGGTCCTGTTCTAGATTTACACTTCCTAAAAATGGTACTTTTGCTCATCATAGTGCCTTTCATAGAAAGATCTATGACAAAATTATAGATAAAAAAAATATAAAGCTTTCACACAGAAACTTAATATAAAAAGATTAAAATTGTGGTTCATATTTTGCATTTTACTATAGTGACTTTCAAAGACAGATCTGCCAAACTGAAGTATAAAATTATCTGTGTTTATATTTTGCAGCATCTCTGACAAAGAACCTATGGAAAACATATATAGGAATTTTTTTTTATTTTAATACAGTGCTTTGTATTTAGAGGTTCATTACAAAAGTGGCATATAGTACAATTAATGTATCTAATGCCATTCACAGAACAAACTAATATAAATTTCTATAGTAGTGCTTTATTTATTTTTCCCCCACAGAGAGTTATATACAATGTGATTGACTTTTACCTCATACAACATCATTCATCTTTATCAGTAAGTAATGTGCACCAAAATCTAATTTTGCATTTCATTGTTTAACCAGCCAGTGCTCACTTTTAGGCACTTTTTAGGGCAGCCTTTACAGGTGTTTTTTTTTTTTTTTTGGAATTTATGTTATTAATTATTGATGTGAAGATTTGGCCTCTGGCTTGTTATTATACATTTTTGAATGAATTTTCAAATTAAATTGAAGACATGCTGCTGTCAACTCAGACTCAAGCCTCTACCCATCACAACTGCCTTTCAAGCAAACTGTGAACTTGAGAGATGTTACATGCACCATGATCATTGCCTCCTAAACAGCTCCGTTACAGCTTATGAGAGCTACTCATCTGAAGATGGAAAGAGTGAAGATATGGAGCAAGGTCAAAAGTAAGATGGAAAGGATTCAGACCTGGTCTGACTACATATAATGAGAAATGTTTGCTTTCCTTTATATAAGATGTATGAACTGTTACATTTCAGAGCGAGTTATGGCAAGTTCAGAAAATATGACATTTTGGGCCTACATTTCTTATTTCAGATGCTATTTTAATGCTGTACATGGGTTACATCAGAGCCAGTGGAAAAAGAAGGAGGGCAACGGGAGATTTATGTTAATGAACAATGGTGAAAAAGGGAGCACAGTACAGTTAAAACTAAACACATATCGAGACTTAGTTTGCAGACTTAATTCTTCCACATTACAGGCCAGGGAGAAAATTTACATGACCCTGGAAACTACAAGCTAGACCTGCTCTACTCAAATCTTAATGCCATTAAATATATACCTGTGGTACAATTTAAGCAGGTCTGACCTCATCTTACTGCCACCAACAAGCCTACTATTGACAGCAGAAGCTCTCTCATATTATCCAAACTAGACATTCGTATGGCTAGTTGGACTGCGGGTGGTGTATATTTTTATATTATGGCAGACAGCCAGGACCCCTGCCTGGCCAGGACGCCTCTTCAGTATATGTTCAAGGAGAGCAACCATGGATTTTTCAATAGCTCCCCCTGGACGCTAGATGGCAATCCCCCTGGGTTGGAGTGGTGCCTCGGTTTCCCACAGGGCTCCATGGGAATTGGAGTTTGATGCAGCCCTTTTGGGTCCCGCAGGCGCCGCCAGGGGGTGCTGCAGTTGGGACTCCTGAGCCCTTATGGGCAGTGTTTTCACCACACCCGGAAGTGCAGCCAGAACTCAGCAATCAAGCACCTGCAGCACTTCCAGGTGCCTGATAAAAGGAACCAGCAGCCACCACTCCGGCAGCCTGAGACGGGAGGAGGAGGACAATGCTTGCCGGGAGGAGTGGTGGTGAAGAGAGTTGTTGTGACTCTGTTGTGCTTGTGTGATGGGACTATGTACTGCCTGTGGAACACAAGGAAGACGTGCCCCACAGGTGAAGAAGAATAAAAGTTTATTTGTTGATTTTACCTGTGCCAGTCTGTGTTGGTCTGGGTGCAAATATAGTGCCTTTTACTATATAAGATTATAAAGTTCCTCTAATCTAATCTGAACTCTGCCACTGGATGAGGAAACTCTCCAAAGCCTGGATAAAGGAGAAACGTAGGAGTTGGGGTTAGCAAACCCACCCTGTAAAACACTCTTTGCTACAAAAGCATCAAGTGAATCTCAACGAGCTCTAGTCAAACGTCTGGTTTTGTTAACTTGGCATGGGATAAAACAAAAGCCATTGCAGCTGCTGACCAGGCTCAACAACGATCACTTGGTGCCCAATGTGATGCCTGGTGCAGAAGGAACTAAGTCTAAATAAGTACAGTAATCTAATCTTATGGAAGACATATGTATTTAAAGCCTATGTACTAGGGTTTTAAATACATGTTATATGGCAAACCTTTGGAGGATGTAATTTATTTTACACTAACTGTAACTAAATATTAACAAAGGTTGCATTTATTACTTACGTCTTTTTTTGAGGATTAAATATTTCTGTTTCGGCATATAGTAAAAAGGTTTTTCCAGTTTCCAAGATTTCCTGCAGTGGGAAAAAAAACACATTTACATTTTACCATCTAAATAATATGTAATACTATGCATTTAAAAGGCCAACTGATGAGAAAATAAATTTGTTATAAATGATTCCGCACAACAGGATGTTTATCACATGAGCCAAACCTGTAACAGGATGTCAGACTACATCAGGATACACTTATGCACAAACCAATTTAGAAATGATGATTGTAATTTAACATGCACATGCTTGCCATCTTTAATCTGTGCAAAAGACAAAAGTATACAGTTAATACAAGGTTGTGTGTGTGTGTGTGTGTGTATACACACATTCGATTGCTTTCATTAAACATTTGCCAATTATCTATTACTTTTTATTCCAAATAATTGTATCTTATTTATACATCATAAACCCAAACTCTGGGTCACATTATATTACAAATTTTGCAACTTCCCCACCTTCTCCACCTTTTAAAAACTGTGAAACCTGCAGTTAATTTACTGAATGTTGTTAAAGGGATCAGACTATCCACTGACAACTGCCAAAATGGCTGATATATACAAACATAAATGTTTTGAAGTACACCAGCTGTTTTACCAATTCAGAAATAGCATAATGAACTCAGACTCTGACAGGGCTCAATTGTGTGTGGTTTTTTTTTTGGGTAACAGTAATTCAGAACTGATAAAACATGTGAACTGCAATATGCTGGCACCATTTCAAGCTAGTTTCTACTTTTCTATCTATTGGTCTCAAGATAATTGTCACATATATATACCAGGAAGTCTTGCTTATTTATTGCATTTATTTTTTTTTAATTAAAAATAAAATTCAAAGTATTTCAAAACTCAGGACTACTGCAATTTTTGTCAAAATTCAGTTAGTCTATGTAAAGATTTTTCCAAAAGGAGAGAGACAATCTGGCAGGGATATAAAGTCACCAAACACTATAATGCAAAACAGTAGTCAGTTAGGCAGGGGTCATTATAAGTTTTCAAACATAGACCAAGCACCAAACCAAAATGTCAAATAAATTTCTAAAATTATATAAAAGTAGTTAGCAGAACTTTATACTAAAAATCTTTGGTTTCAAATGGCCTTTTAGCCTCCATGACGGTAGGTCTGTCCTTTGAAATGTGAGCTGAAGATCAGACATTACCACATGGGCACTGCCATGTTTTATAGTGGTAACTTAATGACATCATGTCACGTGATTTTGTGTCATATGACGATGGACAAGTGCCACTGCTATAAACAATATGGTCACACCAAAGGTAACCATGATGGCATGAAAACATCACAAATTAACAACAGCAATTAATAATAATACTGATAGTACCAAAATAAAAAGTCAAAACAGAAAACAATAATTGAAAGACTTTCTGTTCTTCTATTTGAATATGTACAAGCAAACAGATGCAACAAAAATTCAAATAATTACATTTTTGGTAATAAAATGGACAATTTAACTCTGAATAAATAAAATGATGATTGGATGCTCACAATTTTGGCTGTCAGCCTTCATCTACACCTGATCAAATTCAAGTTTATTGTGGACACATGAAGAGTAAGCATCTGAAACCGTTTTTTTGTCCTTTTATTTTGCAGTATGGGATTAACCTTACCCTACAGTATTTGTTCCTTCTGCAAATAAGCATTTATGTAACCCTTCCCCAACTTCTTACTAGCAATTTACTTTATTTTCTTAAAAACGTCCAAAATATAGTATAGTACAAGTATCATCATAACAATGTAATTTAAGCCCCCTACATAACAATTTGTTAAATTAAAAATATTGAAAACAGTACCTAAAAATAAATCATTCTGCCACACAATTTGAAAGCTTTATACAGTGATCCCTCCTTTATCATGGGGGTTGCGTTCCAGAACCCCCCGCGAAAGGTGAAAATCCGCAACGTAAAAACCATATGTTCATATGGTTATTTTTATATATTTTATGCCCTCCCACACTCTTATAAACATTTCCCGCACAGTTATACAGCATAAACCCTTTCTCTTAGGTATTAGGTAAGATTCGTTGAAATTATGTATGTAAACACACTGTTTATATACAGTAAAACCAAAAGATATTGAGCGTCTCCGATATCACATATGTTACAGCCATTACGATAGGCAGATCGTTTTGGAGCCATAACAAAGGGCTTGACTATGCACAAAGATAAACACAAAGGAGCACAAAAGTTAACTCTTTACGCAGCGAAACACGTTGATGCTGAATGAGTGAGACGAGACTTTCTGGTTAACGCAGCGCAATCAAATTCAGCACTCCGTCGCTGAGCCAATCAGCACACAAGAACGTAATTGCGTGAACTGATTGGGTAGTTTCTCAGCCATCCGCCAATAGCATCCCTTGTATGAAATCAACTGGGTAAACCAACTGAGGAAGCATGTACCAGAAGTAAAAAGACCCATTGTCCACAGAAACCCACGAAGCAGCGAAAAATCCGCGTTATATAGTTAGATATGCTTACATATAAAATCCGCGATACAGTGAAGCCGTAAAAGTCGAAGAGCGATATAGCGAGGGATTACCGTAAATAATAAATGTTATGTTATTTTACATTTTGCAGCAACTTGGAGTAAACTTATTCCTACTGAATAATATAATTAATTTTAAAGAAAATTACAATACTTCAAGTTTTGAGAAAAAAGACAAAGGATCAAATCTGTGGCAGGTGAGGCCTTCCATTATAAACTTGGCTTGCACACTCACATTAATATGCAGGAGTGCTGAACAGGTTTTTCAAAATGTAATTTTTTTTGTGTCTTTAAATTCTATAGCATTTCTGTAATTTTAACCATTCAAGAACATGACATACTGGAGGCAAATACACTGCAGAGGGGCCAGGAACACAACAAAATTTTCACAACTTTCTGAACACATTAACAGCTCTAAAAGTTCTGAGAAACAGTCAAATTTGTTTATTGCCTCCATACTTCTGTGTGAGCAAGGAGGACTTGGATGGGCTACAAATAGACTGACATATTCCCTCCAATTTTAGTTTTCAATTCAGGTAAACAAAAATTGGATAATAAATTTGCAACCACTTCAGAGCTATATCAGAATACTTGATATTGAGAGGAAAAAAACACACTTATTATTGAATGTTAACACATACTAGGGTGATGATATATTGCAGGGTTTTTGGCAATTCCTACTTCTGTATGAATTTCTCAAACGTATACCGATTTAAAAAGTACATGGATATAACAATGCAGGCATTTTTATCCTTCCACAGCCTTAAGCTACAGAGCAACCCAACTCTGAAATAATCGATCTGGTAATGTAAAGGCTGAACATTTTTGTTGTTGGTGCTTTTACAGCTGTTCATACTGTACTAAAGCTAGTAACTTTTTTTACTCTACTTAGACCATTAACCATTACTAACCACTCTCTTTTCTCCTTGGTTGGGGTATGTGGACTCAATTCAATTCTAATTTAAATACATCAGCCTGCAGTTCTAGAATGGAATCAACGCCGGGCTGTAGCATATTGTGTAATGCCCACAAAAACGCAAAGGAATATGGCCCCCTGAAGTTTATCTTCCCTGTGAAGAGCATATGCTTTTCCTGAAATTTAAGGAATTATACCTCAATCAGGTAATTCTTCAAAGGTGGCATAGCCTTTAAATGGAGAGTGGTTTTTAAAAACTAATGATTTAGTGCGTTTGGACAGTATACTTTATTGACTCAAATGGGGCAGATTATATTTGAATAATAAATTTATTAAAAAGTCAGAAGCAATAAGATTTTGTCAAAAAGCATCAGTGCATTACACTCACATGTAACAGTTACACCATTTTATTAAGCACAGGCGGGGCTTTTATATTGTATGTTTTATAAGCAGTCTGCTAAAATGCGTTTTAGTGCTTCTTCACAAAACCTGCATGCAACAAGTTGAAAAATGCATTGATTTACTCAGTCTCAGGTTTACCCATTTAAAAAAAGGCAGCATATTAAACAAAAGCACTTAATAGTTATATTTTCATATCACTTGCCAGTTAACAGTCTTGCTAGGCAGGTGCACACTTCTGATGTTTTATTGACATCTGACTCTATAGTTAAAAAAAAAAAAATCAATTTTCCAGAGTATTAGGATATTTTGCCTAAATTCCTAAATTTGTAATTTGTAAACTACCGCACTTTTTGAATTGTTTTTTAAGAGCCATTTAAAGTATACTGTAATATAGTTTTATTGATCCACTGTCACAATCGCACAATCTAAACTTCCTTTCTCTCACAGCCTTCATGCATGAAGTTGAATTATCTGGTGGTCCTAAGTTGTCCCAGTATGACAGTACATATTTATGCATTAGTGTGTTCCAAAATATACAAGGCAGCATCAACAACAACTTTGTATTTTAGAGCTACATTTTTAAATCTATTCCCAGACAAAGCCGTCCCACCCACAGCACTAAAATTAAGTTGTGAGCCACAAAGTATTAAGTTGAATCCTATGAGTATGCATGCCTTTCATTCCCAGTTTTCACTAAGTGCTATCAGGATACACTCCACCTTACCAAAACCCAGTCCCAGGAAAGCTACTGTAGATAAAAGGAAAGATTTATTTAAGGCTAATGAGGAGCCATTCTAGACATACAATGTATTCTAAATGTCGAAGAACCAATACTATGGGGTGCTGTCATGATGTAGCCTGAAATTCATTTAAATAATATAAATCCTGTCTTTTTAAAATGTGATGGAATGTGTGGACATCTTCTAGTAAAAGTAATGCTATTCATTTGAACATGTATCAAACATATCAAAACAACAGGCCTTAAACTGGTACTTTTAACACATTTAAGCATATATCAGTTTTTAAGCATCATTTTAATACCTTTTAAAAGAATGACACAAAACTTTTTTCTACACTACAATATTTGTTAATTTAAATGTACTGTAACTGCCAAAAGATGTTTTACTCTGCCCAAGTTATTTATCGACTTATTTATGTATTAGTTGTCTACTTTTAAATGTGGTAGAAATAAAGAAGTGGATATTTGGAGGTAGTGATTGACTATTTGTGACAACATAAAGTGTTTAACTTTCAGATCACTGGAAAAATTGTGGGAACCTCATGTGAGGAATACACCTTGTGTTATATGGCTCAGTGACAATGTATACATATAATAATGTTATAAACACATCGAGGACTTTGAAAATATATTTAACAAAGTGTTATTCTGATAGCATTCTAATAATCATTGAACTTATGTTTAATAGTAAGTAAAAACATGCTGATCACTTACTATAAAAATAATAATCTAATATATGAAGCTAAATATGTGTTGGTGTGTGTGTTTGCCCAGAATACAAATTTACCTTGTTGAACTTGTCTTCGGCACATCTTGTACTGATTCCTTATTTTTACAGAGGAAGATAATAGGCCCCAACCAGGACAGTGTTGGTCACTCATGTAATACCCTATTGTATTAACAATAAATGCTGCATTTAAATTAATTGCTGCTAGATTAAGCTGTTGTCTAAATTTTGAACTGTAACTATTATTATATGTGACAGCTTCATTTCACATTTCCTTGGCATATGAAGATATGTTTCTTCTTTGGTTTTAGACTACTGCCAAAACCACTGTTACAAATTTTAGGATTATTTTAATTTTATACATGATGTGTTTAGCTCGTTTTTGTTAATTTCATGGTAACATAAAACACTGAAGAAATAAAATGAAGGTAACAATAGATATGGTTTCAGTGACCATTTTTATTAAATTTTAGACAATAAAAAGAACATCATCGCTTAGATTATTTCATATGTCAGAAAATTCTGACATAGATCTCTCATAGACCAGTGCAACAAAGTTTCTTTATTCATTTCAATTTCTGATTATTAGTTTATTTCTGCTTGGAGTTTGTTCAGAGTAGATCTGTAGAAATGATTGAATTAGAGCTAAAATAGAAATAGTAAGCATCTAAAAAGATCTCAGTATGAAAGCACGGAAGGGGAGTAGGCATATTGTGGAGAAACAAAGTCAGCTCTGGAGAAAGGTCACTGAATCTCCTAAGCAGACTGAAAAATGGCTGTGATGAAACCAACCACCATGGTAATTACTGTTACACACAGATAAAACAAAAACTAGACAGAGCTGTACAACAGCTGACTTGCCAACATAGTTAAAGATTGACAACCAAACTGAAGAACAACAATTTGCATATGGCAACACTCCACTTGCAGGGAAAAAAGCATTCTACAGTTATGTGAGACACATACGGTATAATGGGCCTCTTATGTAATTTTATTTAAATGTAAACTAGAAGAGCTTTATGCAGGAGCAGTTCTTCAGAGTAGAGTGGAAAAATGCCCAGACTAAAATGGAAATCATTAGGACCAGACGATGAGAGACCTACAGGTGGGCAAAAAAGTTGCTGGTCAAATGGGAGAGCAATTGGTCTCAATAGTCACTAAGAACCTCTTTCCTAAATATTATAAGCACCAACATACATAATAGAATTTTTTTAAAATTTAAAAAGCTTGGAAGGAGTTCTGCATGCAACCATCTTAAACAGGCATGTTTGATGTGTGATGACACAAATCATGTGACTAGCAAAAGTCACAGAAACCACAAAGAACATGGCCGCAGCTTTTCAAAAATCAATGTTAAAATGACCATAAATAAAAGTGGACAATGAAATAAATAACATGAAAAATAATAACTTTTATAAAACGAAACAGATCTATATTGCAAACAACACAATATATGAATTTCCAAAATGATTATGACTATTATGTAAAAGAGACACATCAAAAACAAAATCAAACTGTGATTCCACAATGTTTAAATGTAGGGTATTTGGTCAATGTATAAAGAGAGACCCTTGAGGGTGTTAGGCAGTGAAGGCTACCCTGTTTAAACAATGCTCTCTCAAATAGGAATCTTCCCACTCCAATTCTTATATTCAAAAAGAAGGCATTTAAAACCAAATGTTTCATGATGTTCAGAGAAGAAACTGACAGAGAGATTACACAAGTGCTTTAATGAAAGGAGCTAAACTAAGCAAAAAGAGCACTACAAAATAAAGATAGCCCATGACTTTGGAGACCACTTTTAAATGTAAATTTAAATGTGGATCTGCACTAAAAATACTGAGAGAAAGAAAAAGATACCATGTGCGTGCTTTACAGAAGGTGGCTGTAGTATGGAAGAAATGCATTGCAAAAGTGTTCTGATGTACAGTGGTGTGAAAAACTATTTGCCCCCTTCCTGATTTCTTATTCTTTTGCATGTTTGTCACACAAAATGTTTCTGATCATCAAACACATTTAACCATTAGTCAAATATAACACAAGTAAACACAAAATGCAGTTTTTAAATGATGTTTTTTATTATTTAGGGAGAAAAAAAAATCCAAACCTACATGGCCCTGTGTGAAAAAGTAATTGCCCCTTGAACCTAATAATTGGTTGGGCCACCCTTAGCAGCAATAACTGCAATCAAGCGTTTGCGATAACTTGCAATGAGTCTTTTACAGCGCTCTGGAGGAATTTTGGCCCACTCATCTTTGCAGAATTGTTGTAATTCAGCTTTATTTGAGGGTTTTCTAGCATGAACTGCCTTTTTAAGGTCATGCCATAGCATCTCAATTGGATTCAGGTCAGGACTTTGACTAGGCCACTCCAAAGTCTTCATTTTGTTTTTCTTCAGCCATTCAGAGGTGGATTTGCTGGTGTGTTTTGGGTCATTGTCCTGTTGCAGCACCCAAGATCGCTTCAGCTTGAGTTGAAGAACAGATGGCCGGACATTCTCCTTCAGGATTTTTTGGTAGACAGTAGAATTCATGGTTCCATCTATCACAGCAAGCCTTCCAGGTCCTGAAGCAGCAAAACAACCCCAGACCATCACACTACCACCACCATATTTTACTGTTGGTATGATGTTCTTTTTCTGAAATGCTGTGTTCCTTTTACGCCAGATGTAACGGGACATTTGCCTTCAAAAAAGTTCAACTTTTGTCTCATCAGTCCACAAGGTATTTTCCCAAAAGTCTTGGCAATCATTGAGATGTTTCTTAGCAAAATTGAGACAAGCCCTAATGTTCTTTTTGCTTAACAGTGGTTTGCGTCTTGGAAATCTGCCATGCAGGCCGTTTTTGCCCAGTCTCTTTCTTATGGTGGAGTCGTGAACACTGACCTTAATTGAGGCAAGTGAGGCCTGCAGTTCTTTAGACGTTGTCTGGGGTCTTTTGTGACCTCTCGGATGAGTCGTCTCTGTGCTCTTGGGGTAATTTTGGTCGGCCGGCCACTCCTGGGAAGGTTCACCACTGTTCCATGTTTTTGCCATTTGTGGATAATGGCTCTCACTGTGGTTCGCTGGAGTCCCAAAGCTTTAGAAATGGCTTTATAACCTTTACCAGACTGATAGATCTCAATTACTTCTGTTCTCATTTGTTCCTGAATTTCTTTGGATCTTGGCATGATGTCTAGCTTTTGAGGTGCTTTTGGTCTACTTCTCTGTGTCAGGCAGCTCCTATTTAAGTGATTTCTTGATTGAAACAGGTGTGGCAGTAATCAGGCCTGGGGGTGGCTACGGAAATTGAACTCAGGTGTGATACACCACAGTTAGGTTATTTTTTTTCTCCCTAAATAATAAAAACCATCATTTAAAAACTGCATTTTGTGTTTACTTGTGTTATATTTGACTAATGGTTACATGTGTTTGATGATCAGAAACATTTTGTGTGACAAACATGCAAAAGAATAAGAAATCAGGAAGGGGGCAAATAGTTTTTTACACCACTGTATCTCTGGTATAGGATAGGTTTGAATAAGGTGGATTTAATAAAGAATGCTTGGGTAATTAATACAGAGAGGCAGCATGCAAATGCTGTAATGAAAGGCTTCCCTGCATAAAAGAGGTACTTAAAAATAGAATATGCCCTAGTCCTGGTAGACTGCACTGAAATGTACCTTTTATGATTTAGACAAGACTGTGAAATAGACATAGAAAGACAATGTGAAGACTTTTAAGAAAGGAGTGCACTATGTAAAAAATGTCCCCTGTGATTTTGAAAAGCTTTGCTTAAATTCATACATTAACATGTCTTCTATCATTGCTCCCCTTGACGTAAAATAAAATGATTTAATTAGTGGAGAAATGGATAAGTATCGAAGGTAGCATAAGAACAAGGACCTCAAATATAAAATCTTGCTTAAATTCTAAGCTGAATTTTTGTTTACTCTCAAAAGGCAAAAGCAGAATAAGAACAAAAAAAAAAAAAAAAAAATCAAATTTATAAAATGGTATGATAAATATAAATCTCAAATCAACTTAAAACTATGTATTCGTGAAGGGCTTTTAGTTACGCCCTGCTAGCATCCACCAATAACCATATATGGCTTAAAAATATATTTTTTTAAATATTCATCCATATAAATTTGGCCAAGGTCCCTGAGTGAAAATTAAAAAATGAAACTTGAATGAATGTGAACTTGAGATATTATTGATAGAAGTAAAGAACTCCAAAAATTTATTTTTCCTGGCTTCCCTGCAGGAGTGACACACAAAAGAAAAAAACAACAGTGGGAGTAGTAGAGTGGAGAGAGCATTTGCAATGTGCCAATGTGCAGCAGGCATATAAGAAAACACAGCATTAACTAATGCAGGCTGTATTTGTAAAACTGTGATATTAAGATACTGTTATTGAACTTCTTTAAAAAAAGAAAAACATTTTGCCAAGTAAATTTCATGTTGCAATATATACAAGTCTTTTTACATTTGAAGCACTCTTTGAATTACCATTGTGTTGATTTCCTGAGGGACATGGCCTGGGTCATCCATGCGTTCATCTCAGGTTGCAGAGGTAATCCATTGTGAGACTTGCCCGGACACCACCAGTCGGAGACCACATCTTTATAAAGTTCACACGTTTATTTAACATAAATAAATACAGTCCCGAAACACCACACAATGCACAAAGCAATATTCACCACAATTAGACTTCTTTCTCTCAGTCTTTGGCCGCCAATCTCCTCCTGGGATCTTCGTCCTGCTCCCTCTCCCGACTCTAGCTCCCAGATTGCTGGGAGGCGGCGCCTTTTATTCCCACCCGGATGTGCTCCAGGTGGCTGATGACGATCTTCCGGCAGCACTTCCTGGTGTGTCCCTCAGTTGGAGTCTAGAAAGAGTGGCTTTACTGATACCATAAAGGCAGGAATTAGAGTAGTCGAGCCAGGATGTAATGAATGCATGGATTACTGATTCCAGGAGGTGGTTAGACAGAATAGGCTCGAGTTTGGCGATTCGCCTGAGATGGAAAAAGCAGGATTTTACTGTGCTGTTGACTTGAGCATCCATTTTCAGGACCGTATCCATTTTGATTCCAAGATTGGAGACAGACGAAGTTACTGGAATGGGAAGAGAGTCGAGGCCAAGGGGTGGGGTCTGTTTGCAGTCGGGACTAAAAACAATGACCTCGGTTTTTGAATCGTTCAGATGAAGGAAGTTTACAGCCAGCCAGTCCTTAATGTCAGATAGGCAGTCGAGGAGCGGTTTGGTGGAGTCAGTTGGCTTGAGGCAGAAATAAATTTGGCAGTCGTCAGCATATAGGTGATATGAAATTGCATGTTTTCTAAAAATTGCACCTAAAGGTAGGATGTAGATTGAAAAAAGTAGTGGCCCTAAAATGGAACCCTGGGGGACCCCACATGGGAGTGGCACTGATTCAGATGAAAAATCGTCTAGCATGAGTCCTGTTGCAGAAATATGACCTGAACCAGACGAGGGCTAAGCCAGATACACCAGCCCAGGATTCGAGTCAGGAGATCATGATGTCGTGGTCGATTGTGTCGAAGGCAGTAGATAAGATCGGATCAGCGAGCGGAAGCAGAGAGCAGCGGCGTCTCCCACAGGCACATAGCCCTTTGCAAGCACCTGAGCAAGTTCACCAGAGGTAAAGCCAGCAGCTGACCAGTAGAAATAACCGGCAGTGAGAAATTAAAGTCGATCGCTCAGCGGGTGGTGGAAACTTAAAGCCGACGGTCTTGTAGCGATTCAACTGAACACGGAAAGCGCCGAAGCACCTATAAAAACGGCAAAGATGACTTCAACATTTAACGTAACTTCTATCTGCTCTCTGCCTGTCGAGGGCGCGTTTATATGTTGTGTGTCCTGCAGTATGTACAGGTCAGGTTTTCCGGCCGACAGTGTAGATAGCTTCACCTGCCAAAAGTGTTTAGTTAATTTAGAGTTGGTCGGGAAAATACGCGAATTGGAGGACCGCATTAGGAATCTGATAACGATTAGGCAAACTGAAAATTGGATCGACTCGGTTTGTTTAGACAATTCGGCTACGTCTGATTCGGCTTCAGTCTCTCCAGGTTCCACTGTAGTCAGTGCGCGGCCGAAATCAGCAGCACCAATTCAGCCACAGGGCGAGTGGGTAACAGTAAGATGGGGGTCTAAGAATCCAAAATATAGTCCCCTGGCACCCAGGTCACCAATTCGGACCCAGAACAGATTCTCAGCTCTCCGTAGCGCGCCTGTGGAAACTGAGAATAATAAAGTGCTCATAATTGGCGATTCCATAGTGCGGAATGTTAGAATTCCAAACTATGTTAAACCAGCAGTTAATGTTAAGTGCCTCGCAGGGGTCAAGATTTCTGGCATAGAGGCCGCATTGGACCGTGTCGCCGACGATGAAGTATCTACCTTATTGCTGCATGTCGGCACTAATGACATTTATTTACAGCAATCTGAGGTATTAAAGCGGAACTTCATCTCTCTATGCACCAAAGCTAAAAGAAAATGTCGGATTTTAATTGTATCTGGTCCCTTACCAAGATTATATAGAGGGGATGTGATTTATAGCAGATTGCATTCCTTTCACTGCTGGCTAGAAACCTGGTGTGCAAATAAAAGCATAGTATTTGTGAACAATTGGGATGATTTTTGGGAAAGGCCTGGATTTTTCAGAAGAGATGGTCTTCATCCTAACTGGAGGGGATCTTATGTATTATCCCAAAATATGGCAGCAAAACTGCCTGGTTGACTGATTAGAGCACCATCCAGGCCGCAGTCGTGTGATCTTAAATCACAGGCTGTTGTTTATCCCACCTGTTATTTTCCTGAAGCTGTTACCCATAATCCCTGTTGTGGGGCATCCAGTAAATTTAGTTTTAATACAAATCTTAAATTAATTGATAACCAAAAAATAAGGTGTATAATTAGACCAAGGGATAAAACCAGACCCTCCACCAGGGGCATCTGTAATAGAAATTTACTTCAAATTAAAACAAAAAATATATCACCAGTTCAGAAAGAACCATGCAGTTTTAAATGCTGTTTATTGAACATTCGCTCTCTTGGCACTAAAACTGTTTTGGTAAATGATATTATATTAAGTACAAAATCTGATCTGTGTCTTCTTACTGAAACCTGGCTTAGTAAATGTGACACTGTTCCCCTAGCTGAGGCGTCACCAGATGGATACTCTTTCCTTCATAAGTCTAGAGATTCTGGTCGAAGAGGAGGCCTTGGAATAATTCATTGTAACAAAATGCAAATCACTTCTAAAAATTTAGGCAACTTTACATCCTTTGAGGTATTCATTTTAAATATTAAAACAGATTCCAACACAATTATAGTGCTAGTCTACAGACCACCAGGGCCATATTCATTGTTCATGACTGAATTTAGCAACCTTCTATCTGATTTGGCTATAAATTATGATCACATAGTACTGATGGGGGATTTTAATGTACACATTGATGTGGAAACTGACAATTTTAGCAAATGCTTTACTTATTTGTTAAATTCAGTAGGATTTTGTCAGATTGTCAACGGTCCAACTCATAATCATAACCACACATTAGATTTAATTATAACTTACAAAGTTGAAATTCAAAATTTAAATATTACTCCATTAAATTAAGTCATTTCCGATCACTTCTTAATTACATTTGATTTAGTTCTGCCCATGCCAACGCACTCACAGATTAAAACAAAGACAGTGCGACATCTAGATTGTAATTCTGCTTCAAAATTTATAGATACCTTGAGTAAATCGAGTGTAATTGTGGAAAACCATTTAGATCAGTTAACATCAAATGTAAACGTGGAAGACAATTTAGATCAGCTAACATCACATTATAATGTGACATTCAGAGATGCTCTGGACACAGTGGCTCCCCTTAAAACAAAAGTGATCAAAGCACATAGAAACTCTCCCTGGTTTAATGAAAATACTCGAGCTCTTAAATTAGAGTGTAGAAAACTGGAGCGCAGATGGAGAACAACAAAGCTACATGTCTTTCAAATTGCATGGACAGAGAGTGTTAATAAATATAAAAAAGCCCTCTTTAAAGCTCGCTCAGAATACTATTCTACATTAATAGATCGCAATAATAAAAATCCTCGGGTACTGTTTAGAATAGTGGCTAAATTAACAAATGGGAATTCAGATCAACAGTGCAAAATACCAACAGATATTAGCAGTACAGACTTTATGAACTTCTTCAATGAGAAACTTCTTCAATGAGAAAATTAAAAATATAAGATCCCAGATCTCAGCATCACAGTACAAACCAAATACTAGCTTAGCAGACCCTGCTGCACATTGCATTCAGCACTTTAGTAATTTTAATCCTGTAAATGAGCAGGAAGTCTTAACTTTAATTACTAAAATGATCCCACTACTTGTTCCCTAGATCCAGTGCCAACAAAACTAGTAAAAAGTGCCATGGATGTTCTTCCAGCACCTATTTTAACCATTATCAATAGTTCATTACTGCATGGCACCGTACCTGATGCACTAAAAGTGTCAGTCATTAAACCTTTACTTAAAAAGTCAGACCTAGACCCACACATACTAAATAATTATAGGCCTGTTTCAAATTTACCATTTCTCTCTAAAGTACTAGAAAAAGTAGTCGCCAGTCAGCTTCAGTCACACCTTATGCATTACAATTTATTTGAGAAATTCCAGTCTGGTTTTCGCACTGGTCATAGTACAGAAACTGCACTAACACGGGTTGTAAATGACATTCTAATATCCTCTGATGAAGGAAACTCCACTGTAATTATGTTGTTAGATTTAAGTGCAGCATTTGACACCATTGACCATTCTATTTTACTGCACAGGCTAGAAAACGATGTTGGGCTTACAGGCCCAGTGCTCGCTTGGTTTAGTTCTTATTTATCAAATCGATTCCAATACGCGCAGAAATGTGCTGACAGTACTCCATCATTATACACAGAAGTTCAATATGGTGTCCCGCAGGGCTCAGTACTGGGACCTTTACTGTTTTCACTTTACATGCTTCCTCTGGGATCTCTCATTAGGAAACATAATGTTAATTTTCACTCGTATGCAGATGACACCCAGTTATACCTTTCATTTAAATCAAATGAAGTATCTCCGATGTTGTTTTTAATTAGTTGTGTTAGTGAATTAAAGGAGTGGATGAATGAGAACTACTTGTCTTTAAATACAGATAAAACAGAGATGTTAATTGTTGGAGGGAATGACGCTGTTTACAGCAATATTTTGTCATCATTTAACTCAGTTGGAATCTCAATTCATTTTACTGAATCAGCCCACAATCTAGGAGTTATCTGATTCTAGCATGTCATTTAAAGCACATATTACAAAGTTGTCCAAAACATGTTTCTTCCATCTTAAAAATGTTAGGAAATTAAGGCGCTTTCTAAATAAACAGGATTGTGAGAAATTAACTCATGCATTTATCTCTAGTAGGATTGACTACTGCAATGTGGTGTTCACTGGCTGTTCAAACTGTTCTTTATACAGCCTCCAGTTAATCCAAAATGCGGCTGCAAGAATTATTACAAGAACAAGAAAATATGAACACATAACTCCAGTTCTTAAATCCTTACACTGGCTCCCGGTTAAGTTTAGGGCAGATTTCAAAATCCTCCTTTTAACATATAAAGCATTAAATGGCCAAGGTCCGGCTTACTTGTCTGAACTTATCATGACTTACAAACCTGAGCGCACATTAAGATCTTAAGATGCCGGTCTGCTTATGATTCCAAGGAGTAATAAAATAACAGTGGGAGGTCGAGCCTTTAGTTACAGGGCCCCTAAATTGTTGAATGGTCTTCCTGCTTCTATAAGAGATGCCCCCTCGGTCTCAGCCTTTAAATCTCGGCTGAAGACTCACTACTTCAGTTTAGCATATTCTGACTAGAGCTGCTGATTAACTGTACATACTGCATCTCTGTTGTTAGTCATTAGCACTAAAACATAAGTAACATGACTGTTATAATTTGTTACTAACCCTCACCTATTCTGTTTCTGTTCTCGGTACTCAAATGTGGCAATTGGTGCCACGACCCACCTGCCAAGTTGTTGCCTGCCTATGGTAAAGTCATCCCTGATGGAGGATCACAGGAATCATGGGAAAAAGGGGTCCTTTCATCGGATTGGCTAGCCGAGCAACGTTTCAGCCTTGGAATGGCCAAATGGGGAGGCAGCTTGATGGATGAGGTCTCCAGGACTCTAAAAATATCCAAATCTTATTATGGGATATCATCTACTGTTAAATTCTGCTCCGTGCTTCTAAAATTTGTATTATTATGCTGTATTAAGGATTTGTTCTGTTCTGTGTATTGTATTGTATTGTACTGACCCCCTTCTTTTGACACCCACTGCACGCCCAACCTACCTGGAAAGGGGTCTCTCTTTGAACTGCCTTTCCCAAGGTTTCTTCCACTTTTCCCTACAAGGTTTTTTTGGGAGTTTTTCCTTGTCTTCTCAGAGAGTCAAGGCTGGGGGGCTGTCAAGAGGCAGGGCCTGTTAAAGCCCATTGCGGCATTTCCTGTGTGATTTTGGGCTATACAAAAATAAACTGTATTGTATTGTATTGTATTGTATTGTATTGTATTGTATTGTATAAGTCGAGAAGAACCATAATCACGTGGAGTCCTGAGTCCAATGCCAAAAGGACGTCATTTAGGACACATAAATGCACGGTTTCTGTGCTGCGTTGGGGCCTAAAGCCTGACTGAAAAAGGTCCATTACCTGATGGTCCTGTAGGTGATGAGTTAATTGCTCATAAACTACTTTTTCGAGTATTTTTGACAAGAAAGGTAGTTTGGAGATTGGACGAAGATTGGAGAGAACGGCAGGGTCAAGATCAGGTTTTTTCACGATTGGATGTACAACTGCGTGTTTGAAAGCAGGAGGAACTATAGCCGAGGATAGACTACTAGTTATGATCTTTAGGACATCGTATCGAATTGCAGGAAACACATCTTTCAGCAGTCTGGACGGCACCACATCGTCCGGAGAGCCTGAAGGCTTCATTGAGGCGACGATTTTTTCCAGATGGGGGAGCGAAATGGGTTCAAAGCTGGTGAGGGAGCTGTGTACAGCAGCGGCTAAATCAACAGAGCCAGAAGAAGAAATGGAGATCTGGGATCTAATGTTCGTGACCTTATCCAGAAAAAAACGTGAGGATCTGATTACAAAGAGCAGTGGAGGCAGAAGAGAAAACAGTTACAGCTGGAGAGAGGACAGCATTTAGTGTTTTGTATAAGACACGTTGATTGCCAGAGTTTTTTGAGATGATGTCAGTGAAAAAACGGTTCCTTGCACCTCTGACTGCTCTCTGGTATTGGGACCACACGTCTCTCATGCAGTCGAAGGTAACAGTGAGACCATCTTTCCTCCATTTACGTTCTAGCCGCCTACAGTTTTGCCTGATGGAGCGAGTTTGTTCGTTTAGCCATGGGTCATACTTGACTTTGGATTGTCTCTGTTTGAGTGGGGCTACAACATCCATCACAGAACAGCAGGAAGTGTGGAAGGTTTGCAATAAAACATCAGCATCCGTGGATTCACATAATGTGGAGATTGGTGAAAAAGCAGCTGCAAAATCTTCAGCAGCAGAGGGGGGAATGACACGGGAGAGATGGGTGGTGGTGGATTTACCATGCTCAACAGAGACCAAATCCAAATTAAACAGAACAGGCAAGTGATCAGAAAAGCTGGGAGGCAGAATGTCCAAGTCACTGATTCTGAGACCGCGAGAAAGAACCAGGTCCAGTGTGTTGGTCCATGTCCATGTGTTAGTCCGTTCACTAGTTGAGAGAGACCAAAGGAGTCAATAATGTCCAGAAAGTCTTTTGCTAGAGGTTTAACGGGACAGCAAACATGGATATTAAAATCACCCAAACAAAGGAAGCGATCATATCTGCAGGTAATATCAGCCAGGAAAGCTGCAAATTCATCTAAAAAGTCCTTATTATATTTTGGGGGGCGATAGATGAGTGTGCACAGCAGCGGTGGAGAGCAGACTAGTTCAAACATACTGAGCTCAAAAGTTGAAGGGGAAAATGACAGGGGAAGGGAAGGGCGGTTGCAGATAAAATCAGATTTAAATAAGGTCAATAAGCCCCCACCGCGGCACTGCGCTCTCGGCGTGTTGATAAAGGAACATCCCGGGGGCAAGACTTCAGTGAGTGGGAGCGTCTCGCCCGGTAAAATCCAGGTTTCAGCGGTACATAAAAAATCCAGGCCATTGGAAAGAAAAAAGTCTTTCATGATGAAAGTTTTGTTCACGACCAATCTGGCATTTATCAGTGCGAAACGAACCGGCTGGGACGACGTTAACAGAGATGCACCAGCCATGGCGGCTGACATTGTCATGATGCAGCGTAGGTTGTTAAAGTTCACCCCCCGGCGGCGGTGATGGAGCAAGGCAGGGAGGTACACCGGAGCATCCGAGGGCAAGTGGCATTACGGCAGCATTACCTCATGTTGGGAGCCAGGAGAGTTGTTTCTAGAGAGGATCCGGGAAGCTCGGAGCCAAGCCCTGGTGCCTATGTGCTTACCCCAGCGGCGGCGTTTCCATCAGCGACCGGCCAAGCCGTGGGCAGTGATGAGGAAGGCTGGGACTTCCTCAAACAGTCGGCCAAAGGTTTGCCTGAACTCAGGGGTCAGATGTTGAGAAACCCCCACACTCGTTCGAAGAGCCAGAATGGTGAGGCGATCATAACGAATCATCGAGTCAGGAAGAGCATCACAGGAGCAGGTAAGCCGAGGAAAAAGCAGGACTAACGAGAAACAAAAAAGCCAGAGCAGCTGACGGCGTGCCTCAACAGTCGGCGCCATCTTTATCCTCATTGTTGGGGACCCGAGTGGCTGGACGAGGCCATGGGGTCGCCCAAGTAACACCTGGCCGCGGCAGATAGAGGGTCATTTCCGGAGGGTGGGACTGGACTGAGGGGGGGTTTCCAACCGGGATCCCGAGTTGTTTCGTTGTGTAGTGCGGCAACTGGTGGGGCAACGCACTGTACCAATGCATGCTTCCCCAACTTGACTTGACTTGATTTGGTATTTGGCAAATGGAGCTTTTCAGCTTGAATTAGGTGACCTGTCAGGAATCTCACAGTCATCCCTGAGCTGTGTCATGCCATCTGTACAGGATGGTAGAAAATAAGATGCAAAATAAGATGCAACCTAGACACATCCAATTTCCTTACAGTCAGGGTTACCAGGCTGAGATCAAAAGGCAATTTACTGATTAGGGTACAGTTACAAAATGAATTTCCTGCTGTAAACAGGAAGCACTTTATATGTAAATTATGCTTTTTGATTTCTTCAATACCATTCAGCCATCCCTGTTAAAGAGTAAGCTCAAACATATGCAGATGGGTGAGCCTATGGTGTCCTGGATAATGAACTATCTGTCAGGCAGTCCACAGTTTGAGAGACTCAAAGATCATGTTTCTGATATGGATGTGAGCAACACTGGAGCACCACAAGGAACTGTCCCGTCTCCTTTTCTTTTCACTCTGTACATCCCAGACTATAAATGTAACACAAGGTTATGTCACTTGCAGAAATTCTCAGATGATTCTGAACTTATGAGGTGTACTGATAAAGGGGATGACACAGAGTATAGGAATCAGGTGAAGAATTTCATTTCTTGGTGCAAAGAAGATTGTTTGCAACTTAACATCAGCAAAACCAAACAAACTGGTTACTGACTTTTGCTGCACCAAAGGGCCTCTATATAGATGTTGAGGCAGCACACTCCTACAAGTACTTGCGGATCCATATCAATGACAGGTTGGACTGGTCTCATAACACAGAGGAACTATATACTGCATAAGAAAGGGCAGCACACCCTCTTTTTCCTAATAGATTACATTCCCTTAAAGTGAGTAGTGACATCCTTCATATCTTCTACAACTCTGTGATGGCCAGTGCAATTTTCTGTGTTGTAGTGTGCTGGACTGTTAATTAAAAGGGCAAGTTCAGTTTTAGGGTGTAAGCTAGACCCTCTGGAGGTAGGAGCAAAGGAGGGAATTAAAACAAAAGTGAGTGTCATTATGAACAATGCTGCAAATTCTCTCTCTGACAAATTAACACTGAGTACATTCAGCAGAGGTGTGTCAGGAAACACTACTGGGTTTCCTTTATACCAACAGCAATATGCCTGCATAATCCCTTACTATGACTGCCAAGTCAGAAGTTTTCTTTCTCTTAAAATTTTCTTTCTTGTTAGTCACTCTATCATGTGTTCAGACCATATTGTGTGTGTGTGTGTGTATATTTATTTATTTATCTATCTATTTATATATTTATTTCTTTATAGAGCTTCTGGAAAAAGCCAAATTTCTCCCTGGGGACAAATAAAGCCCTGTCTATAATACTGCAACAATACACAAGCAGGAAGCCTGACCCGAGTCCTGACAAGATGTTTACTCAGAGTACAGCTAAAAGGGTGGGCACAAAGAAGCTACATCTCCCCACTAGAGATGCTGAGGAGTGATGATTTGGGATGAAAACGGAGAGCCAAGCAGAAATGGTATGCTATTTAGTTGGTATTGTTGTAGTGCCATGAGCTTGACAGTGTGTGGGACAATGACTTTCTCTGCCATACAAGAGCTGAACAGAGCCTGCAGGAAAGTGACATATGAGGCTTCCGCCAGATGCCATGACTTTGAAGCAGGAAGCTGAATCTGCAAGTCACATCATGAAAAAGTAAGGACCAAAGTGAAGGTGTCACAGTTATTAGCAACAGGTGAGCAGGATGTGAGCTTCATGATCTAGTGTAAAAGTGGGTACACCATACTCTGGAGAGGTTCTCTGGGTAACAATACCATGGGGAGAATGGCAAAAACAAGATGCTTTAGCTAAAAGGTTTTCTTGGCTATAAGAAAACAAAGTAAACCTGTACATACCTGGCTATTTTTTCTTTTTCTTTTTGTTTTGCCTCCTCCAAGGCCTGTGACATTGTTTCATACCACTTTTGGAAATTGAAACACTGTACATCTACAGAATAAAAAAAAATAAAAAAAAAACAATTTGGCCACAATTATGGTCCAGACTTTTTCTTTTACGACAACATTTACAAAACTATTCTCATATTCTCCTAGTCTGCTGTCTCCACTACTTTATACATATGCAGTAATTAAATGCTCTCTATACAGATATAGTGTGTGTACAATGCAAATATGATTTAGACAGAAAGGAAAAAAATGTTTCTTTACATCTATACACAATTCATTTTTAGCCTACTTGTGAAAATCACATTTAAAAAAATGTATTTAATACCTATTCTCATGTATGTTACATTTAAAGTACTGCATTCTCTTGTGGAGACTGCTCCCAAGTCCTCGTCTTTAATCATTCTGAGTGGATAAATGAACGGATGAATTTCACTTAACTATTTTGTGCTGCTTTGCATGCATGTGTGTAACTAGGTTTATTTTTGAAAGCTTTATTTCCAAAATTGTCTGTTTCCATAATAAGTAAACATTAATCAGATTAATTGTTTCATATAACTATAATAGAAAATAAAAAGTATTGACATAAAATTAAAAGATATTAAATAAAGCTTTTGCAAGCTCTAATCTTAAGAGTTGTTTTGTACTGATAGCAAATGGTCCATATTTTCATTCTATTCTGCTGTCAATTTGCTTGCAGCTTCCTAACTGAATTTGTTTATGAGGAGTACAATATGTGGTTTCTTTGCACATAGAGTATGACATAATCAGCAAAGACATAACTTTAGATCTTATATTATTTTCTGAAGAACTAGTAGAAAGATGATTACATAATAGAACAAACATGCACCTATTTCTTTAGTAAATAATGTCACTACTTGTTAACTTCCTTGCATTTTCAAACCTACTTAATCCAATGTAACTCTCATTAACAGATTTACCCTTTTTTCCTTTGCTTTTTCAGTCTGACCCAAGATCTGATTACTTTTATATTATACTTTAAAGCAGTGTATAATGGAGTAATGCACCTGTGTCCTGTTGACCACAGGCAACAATAGTTTCACAATAAAAGCTTTTTCCTTAATAGGCAACAGCTATTAACAGTTCTTGAATGGGTGGATGAAATAAGCAAAACAAAAAAGCTCATGAGCAAATACGGAATTCAATCTGGCAAATCTAGTGAAACCAAGCAGCTGCTTTAATAAGGGATGGTGAATTAAATGGAATTCAGCAAAGTCTTAAAAAAAGGATTTACAAAACATTGGAATGGACTGCACATTCCCACAGCAATTCATCCCAAACTATAACACAGGAGTAGTTTATTTTTTAAGCATAACAACTAATTCATAATAGCAATCATTAAATACACAATTATTTTTTTCTAATATACACATGTAAAACAGTTTACATGAGGTTCATAAGGTAAAATAATTGAATCAAACCAAAAAAAAAAAAATCAGCACAAATCAGCAACACACAAAGAGTGAGAAGCCAACAAAAGTTATTCCAAATGTATGACATAAAATATTCCACGATGTCTTAAAGAATCCCATGGACACAGCTAAAGATATGTTTAACTCTTTTAAATTTGACAGTGACAACATTCATGAGTCCACCTTGAAAAAGCTGACTGAAACTGATGAGAAAACAAGGTGGTTATCTGTTCTCCAAAAAGAACATACTTTCTCCTTCCTAGTTAGAATGTTCCACATTTCAAAATTAATCTAAAATTTTATAGAAAAAATGTCATATGGAAAGAAGAGATCAAAATGGGTATTTCTTCTTAAATAAATAATCATAAAAATTGATTAAAAATAAATGTTGCATTCCAATAAAAAAACTCATTGTCATTGTATCATAATAGGGAGCTGCTGTACAGCTTCAGTATCTGAACATTGGAAACTACTAAAAGAATGATTATATTGGCTATTTTTACTGTAGAACGTAATGATAAACATTTTTGAGGACCAAGGTTACCATAATGCAAGTTATACAGCATAATGTTAATTCTTAAAGGACACAAGTAAAACTAGTGAAGTGTGTAAAACAGAAGTAATTTCTCATTTTGGAAAAGCCGAATCAAAATCCTGACCTCAGACTAACTAAACTGTTGTCATGTTTGGAAGCAAGCAATATATACCATCCAGCCAAAAGAAATATATAGTGTGTATCAATGAGTGGAAATATTTCTATAACATGAATGAATTAAAATGCTTCCAAACCAATATGTGCTATTAATCAACAGTTACAGGAGCATTTGGTTAACATCATTGCTGGTAAAGTTGGGTGACCCTAATTAATAAACATACCATTTCATATCAATTCATGTTGGCATAATAAAAGACTGTAATCATTAAGACTTAGGTGAATATCACATAATATTTCAGGCTATTGGAGGAATACAGATAATTTTAAAAGGTTCATAAAACAATCAGAATTAATGTCGAATTTGAAAACTGTCATACGAGGAAAAGTCAAAAGTAACATCTTAACCAAAGCATGTCATTGATGGTTTATATTACAGTTCAATTAAGGATGATGCTGTTTACTAAGTTTATTCAATTAAATTTTACTTAAATAAACTTTAAGCAATTATTCTTAGTAGCAGCACATAGGTATTAACAGAAAAAATATGTTTTTGTTCCAAAAGTTAAAGAATGAGTATTATACACCCAGATGCTTGATGATAATTTATCAAATAAGGAGGTAGATAAACTTTTCTAGTGTAAAACAGATTAACAAGAATAAGTATTACTTGTCAAGAAAATATAATGTAATCTACCTTTTGTTTTCATATTATATGTCTCTGCCTCCTCAGATAAACACCTACAAAGAAGATCAAAATAAAAAAGGAAACAGTTACTTTGACATTTTGTCAAAATAAATCTAAAAGAACTATAATCAAATATGAAGAATATAAAAATTAGAACCTTTTTTAATGAATGACTATATTTTCAATTCTTATATAATAACATGAAAACAGTAGTCACAAATTACTAACACTTTTTTTATTCCCTGCAGCCACAGGCTTAGCCATGTGCCAATTAACAGGCAAAATGCATGAAAATGACTTGGGTGACCAAACGAAATGCAAATAATATTCCTTTGACAGGCCTCAACTGTTGTAGCTGAAACATTTAAAGCATGCTTGAATAGAAACATTTTCTTAGTAACTCTACAGTATCATGCTAACATAACTTATTTACTTTAGAAAGTTTTTTTTAATAAATAAATATCTATACAAATGAATATAATATCTAAACTAAACCAGCTGTTAAACCAGCTTTTGAGGTTATTAAGACTACTGTAAATGTTTTCTATAGAAACAATGACTGCGGCAAGGCTTATTTATTTATTTTCTCCATGCATTTAAATGAACAGGTACGAATTTGCTTTACTGGCAACAATGATGTTGTTTTACTGACATACCATTCTCTCACATCATCCAGCTGGAAGAGCAGTTTTAACATTATGATTATTAAGGCACAAGCTTTTACTTCATAATAGATTGGCTTTGCCTGTTTAGTAGTTGGGTTAAATGTCAGTGAGGCCACATTTGAAATCCCAGTTTTGAATGCCAAGCGGCAAATCCAGGAATGCATTTCATCTAAAAAACAAACAAATGAAAATAAAAAAAATCCACAGTTAAAAGAATTATAACAAATGTAATATATACTGGACTGTAGAATTTAACTAGAAGAATTTATGAGATCTCAGTAGAAGAGAGTTAAAAACACTTTTAAAATGAAACTCTGACAATACATTAATTATGCATGTTTGATAAATTATAATATTAATCAATAGCATCTGAAATACTGATGAGAAAATGTTTTAAAACAACAAATTTAAAAAAGTAATTAAAAATTTGGTCAAGCTTGACAATTTTTTTAAACATGGCGACAGAATCCTAGGTCCAAATAGTGACTTTGGCATTATTTGATATGATATATATATATATATATACATACATACACTCAGCAAAAAAATAAACGTCCCTTTTTCAGGACTGTGTATTTCAACAATAATGTTTTAAAAATCCAAATAACTTTACAGATCTTCATTGTAAATTGTTTAAACAATGTTTTCCATGCATGTTCAATTAACCATAATCAATTAATTAACATGCACCTGTGGAATGGTCGTTAAGACCTTAACAGCTTACAGAAAGTAGGCATTTAAGGTCACAGTTCTAAAAAAGCAGGACACTAAAGAGACTTGTCTACCGACTGTGAAAAACACCCAAAGAAAGATGCCCAGGGTTCCTGCTCATCTGCGTGAACGTGCATTACGCATGCTGCAGGGAGGCATGAGGACTGCTGATGTGGCTAGGGCAATAAATTGCCATGTCCACACTGTGAGACGCCTAAGACAGCGCTACAGGGAGACAGGAAGGACAGCTGATCATCCTCGCAGTGGAAGACCACATGTAACAACACCTGCACAGGATCGGTACATCCGAATATCACACCTGCGTGACAGGTACAGGATGGCCACAACAACTGCCCGAGTCACACCAGGAACACACAATCCCTCCATCAGTGCTCAGACTGTCCGCAATAGGCTGAGAGAGGCTGGACTGAGGGCTTGCAGGCCTGTTGTAAGGCAGGTCCTTACCAGACATCACCAGCAACAACGCCGCCTATGGGCACAAACCCACCTTCGCTGGACCAGACAGGAGTGGCAAAAAGTGCGTGAGTTTCTGCATGACAGCAATGTCAGTGTTCTGCCATGGCCAGCGAAGAGCCCAGATCTCAATCTCATTGAGCACGTCTGGGACCTGTTGGATCGCAGGGTGAGGGCTAGGGCCATTCCCCCCAGAAATGTCCAGGAACTTGCAGGTGCCTTGGTGGAAGAGTGGGGTAACATCTCACAGCAAGAACTGACAAATCTGGTCCAGTCCATGAGGAGGAGATGCACTGCAGTACTTCAAGCAGCTGGTGGCCACACCAGATACTGACTGGTACTTTTGATTTTGAGCCTCCCTTCATTCAGGGACACATTGTGAAACATTTTTAGTTTATGTCTTATGGTGTTGACTCTTTTAGTGTTCATACAAATATTTACACATTAAGTCTACTGAAAGTAAAAACAGTTGAAAGTCAGGGGACGTTTCTTTTTTTGCTGAGTATATATATTATATATATATATACTGTCAAATAATGCAAAGAGTACGCAACACATGTTTCGCCCTTATTTGGGCTCATCAGGTGTACACACTTCATTGCACCCCTCGCGGGAATCAAACCTCGGATGGCGTGTGGTTCGTTTACTTGACAGCCTGGAGATCAGAGTAATTACATTCATATACAGTGGTGTGAAAAATTATTTGCCCCCTTCCTGATTTCTTATTCTTTTGCATGTTTGTCACAC
>JANRMT010027041.1:62994763-63021999 GCA_026402145.1 Polypterus bichir lapradei
TATTTTTCATATTATTTGCTTATTATCTTGAGATATCCTGTATTTATTCAACCCGAGAGGGACTGCTACAGTATATGTAAGCACATATAAACATGGCCAACAAGAAGGGGGGTTCGAAAGAATCGAAAACTAAAGCTACACCCAAGCTGCGATCAGCAAGCCCCGGTTCCAGATACGGCCTTTCACAGACAGACCTGGATCAGATGGGCGAAAGCACAGACTCCTCGGGACCACGGTCCGCTACATCGTCGCCGGCTGAGAGCGAAAAGGGGAGCGAAGGTGCGATCGTGAGTGCAGATCTGGATAGATCGCCGATTGGAGAAGATCACATGAAACTGGAAAGGGCCTCGAAGTCCGCGGCTTCAATTGCGCAATTACGCGAGCCTGTAGCAGCGGGGACACCAGCTAACAGCAAAGTCTGCTGCTTCATCTACGGTACAAGAAAGCACAATTGAACTATTTGAACTGAAGGTGTTGCTCGTTGAGCTCACGCAAGACATAAAGAAAAGCGAGAAGGCTAATGAGATAGCAAGGGCAAAGGCACATGAGAGACTGAAACAGGAAATCCAACAGGCAAATGAAAGGCTGCGTCAAGAGGTGCAATTTGAGCTTCGACAGGTGCTGGGAAAAATTGAAGAGCGCATTCAGGAAAACTCGGTTAAACTGAGCACGCTTACTGATCAATTGGAGCATCTCAAGGAGACATTCACGAATCGGATTGAAATGGTCGAACATTCAGCTGCCAGTGCCGAAGAAAGAGCAATAAATGTCAGTTCCGAATGCAAAAAACTCGGAGAAAAACTTGGAGACAGACTGGCTGCTTTAGAAGATGGCAGTAGACGGTATAATGTCAGAATTGAAGGTCTGCCGGAGAATCGAGAAAGTTCAAACCCTGTGAAATTCGCAGCTGAACTTTTTTCTAAAATAATCGGGGACGACTTTAAAGCAGAATCTGAGATAGCAGCGGCTTACCGCGTACGCGGACCAAACACTGTCAGACCCCGACCAAGATCTTTTATAGTTCGTTTTGAACGATTATCATTTAAGCTAGAGGTGATGGCACTCCTCAGAAACAAGGAAGATATTATATTTGAAAATAACCACATTCTTATCTTCCCTGACTTCTCTCCAGCAACAGCTACTAAACGCGCATCCTTCTATAATATTAAACAGCGGCTACGGCAAGCCAGTGTGAAATACAGCCTCCTGTATCCGGCAAAACTGAAAGTGGAATGGCAGGGTCAATTCTATGTCTTCGCTAGCAAGGAAGAAGCAGAAAAAGAATTAAGAAAGCTGATCCCGGGACTATTCTGATACATAATAGTGAGTCATGGCGGTTAAAACGATGAAGCAAAGATTAATAATCTTTTGTCTGATCTATTCGTTTTAAAATACGGGTTTTTATCAGCATATATTCTCATTATTACTTAGTATTACTAGGGCGCTATCTGTTTATGTTTTATTGTGCTTAACTATTTATTTATCTATTTATTTATTTTTCTATTTTTCTTTTCTAATTATCTCATCTCTACCCTAAACGAGACTGTTCAATATCATACCCTAGGTTTACTGTTATTGCTATTACTGCATTAAGACTGGTTATGCTTCTTCTGGACACATTTTTAATACCATTCCCTGGGTTTATTATCTGGGTGTATCATCTTAATGCACTAAAATTGCTGAAGACTATATATATATTTTAAGTGTAAAACTCCTTTTTTTTCTTTTCTTTTTATTTTTTTTTATTTTTAGAGATATCTCTATCTTTTAACCCTTAAGCGCCGCTGCATTGGAGCTTGTTTTGCTTTGGACGTACTCGGTCTCTGGGTATGTCAGAGGACTGGGACTGTGTGAAGTGGGTTTTAGCCTCACTTGGGGAGGCAAAAAGGGAGGGTGGGGGGTTAAGGGGGGGAGAGAAAGAGAGCAGGCCTGATCTATACCTAATCTATCCTCTCAGTCATTATAATTATAATAAGACTATAAAATGACATCAAAAACTCAGAATCAGTGTCTCCATGATGGGACAGTTAACTTCGTAAGCTGGAATGTTAAAGGCCTGAATCACGAATTAAAGAGAAAGAAAGTACTCTCTCACCTAACAGGTCTAAATGCTAAAATAGTATTTTTACAGGAAACTCACTTAATAAGCAAGGATCAGTTCCGGCTGCAAAAAGACTGGACTGGCCAAATGTTCCATTCTAGCTTTACGAAGAAAACTAGAGGTGTGGGAATTCTCATACATAGAACTGTTCCATTTGTAGCATCAGATGTAGTATTGGATCCTGAAGGGAGATATGTAATGGTTATGGGAGACTTATCTAACTGTAAAATGATCTTGATAAATGTTTATGCACCTAATGTTGATGATAAGGAATTTATACAAAATTTGTTGGCATCCATTCCCAATCTGAACACTCATAAAGTTATAATGGCTGGGGATTTTAATTGTGTTATGAATCCACTTTTAGATAGGACTTCCTCCACAGGGGGAACGGCATCTAACACTGCAAAAATAATTACAAAGTTTATAACTGATCACAACTTATCAGACCCCTGGAGGTTTTTAAACCCAAATTCAAGAACATATTCTTTCTACTCACCAGTACATCATTGTTACTCAAGGATCGATTACTTCTTTATAGACAATAACTTCTTGCCTAAGATTAAATCTTGCAAATACGATGCTATTGTTATTTCTGACCATGCACCTATGATCTTAGAGCTAAAATTACTAAGCCCCATGCACTCACCCCGCAGATGGCGCCTCAACCCGCTTCTATTAGCTGATGAGAAATGTACTGAATTTATATACAAACAAATCAAATTCTTTCTAGAGACAAATACATCCCCCGAGATCTCTGCAGGGATACTCTGGGAAACTCTTAAGGCCTTCTTAAGAGGACAGATTATCTCATATCTTTCCCACAGAAATAAATCCGAGGCCAAGAAAATAGCAGAGATAAAAAGCGAAATTACTAAAATAGATGAAGAACATGCCAGACTACCAAGCGAGACTCTACATAGGAGAAGGCAGGCTCTACATTTGGAATTAAACCTCTTGACAACTAAAGAAACTGAACAACTAATTTACAAATCCAGACATCATTACTATGAACATGGGGAGAAGCTAATAAGCTTTTAGCTCAACAAATTCACAAGCAAGAAGTGCGCAACGCAATCTCGGTAATCACTAGTACGAACGGAGATAAAATCGTCGAACACCAAAATATAATGCACACTTTCAGAGACTACTATAAATCCCTATATACTACTGAGTTTAAGGAAGACAATACACAATCTAATGCATTTCTGGATACATTACAAATACCACAAATAGACGCTTTTAGTGCGGAGGAACTTGATAAACCTCTGATGTTATCAGAATTACTAGATGCTATAAAATCACTCCAAGGCGGGAAAGCAGCAGGCCCTGATGGTTACCCTGCAGAATTTTACAAGAAATTCTCCCCTCAGCTAGCCCCCCTCTTATTAGCAACATTTACAGAAGCCAGAGATAACCAATCTCTTCCACAAACCTTTCGCCAAGCACTAATCACTGTCTTTCCAAAACAAAATAAGGACTTATTACAATGTGCATCATACAGACCAATTTCACTTCTGAATAACGACGTTAAAATACTCTCTAAAATCTTAGCCAGAAGGGTGGAGAAAGTGCTCCCCTCGGTAATATCACAAGACCAAACTGGATTTATTAGGGGCCGGCACTTATCTTCCAATCTTCGACGCCTGTTTAATGTAATATACTCACCAACTAAATCAAACACCCCAGAAATATTATTATCATTAGATGCAGAAAAAGCATTCGACATGATTGAATGGAAATACCTTTTTACTATATTGGAGAAGTTTGGGTTTGGCCCAAACATCTGTGCATGGATTAAATTACTGTATACTAACCCAGAAGCTTCAGTTTGCATCAACAACATTTGCTCAGACTACTTTAAACTAGAACGTGGCACTAGACAAGGATGCCCCTTGTCACCGCTGCTGTTTGCGATTGCCATTGAACCACTGGCAATACATTGTCGAAATACTGATCAGATAAAGGGGATTAGCAGAGAAGGACTGGAACAGAAAATCTCATTATATGCAGATGACATGGTACTGTATATATCAGACCCAGAAAATTCTGTACCTGCAGTCTTAGCAGCACTCACAGAATTTCAAAAGATCTCTGGTCTCAGAATTAATCTGAATAAAAGTGTACTCTTTCCAGTGAACTCTCAAGCATATAATATTAGATTAGATACCCTACCTTTTATCATTGCAGAACAGTTTAAATACCTAGGGGTAAACATCACAAGTAAACATAAAGCTCTATATCAACAAAATTTCGCCGTTTGCATGGAAAAAATTAAACAAGACTTGCATAGATGGTCAACCCTTCATCTCACACTAGCTGGAAGAATTAACACTGTTAAGATGAATATTCTTCCTAAGCTCCTTTTTTATTTCAAAACATCCCAATATACATTAATAAATCATTTTTAGGCAATTAGATTCGACAATAACCTCATTTATTTGGAACTCAAAACATCCACGCATCAAAAGAGCGACCCTACAAAGACAAAAGGCAGAAGGCGGCATGGCTCTACCTAACTTCCAGTTTTATTACTGGGCAGCAAATATACAGGCGATAAGAACCGGGACACAAATAGAAGAACATACACAGGCTTGGTCCGCAATAGAATTAAATTCCTGCAGTACTTCTTTATATTCCTTGCTCTGTGCTCCAATAAACACACGTTATCGGCAATACACTAATAACCCAATTGTGCTCCACTCACTTAGAATCTGGAACCAATGTAGAAAGCATTTTAAGACGGAGAAGCTTCTATCTGTGGCACCCCTGCAAGAGAACCACCTCTTTCAACCCTCACAAACATATGCAGTTTTTAATATTTGGAAAAAAATTTGGAATTAACTTGCTTAGAGATCTTTATATAGACAACGTCTTTGCATCCAATGAGCAATTACATTCCAAATTTAACATTCCAGCTACACATTTCTTTCACTATCTTCAAATCAGAAACTTTGTTAAACAAAACCTTCCAGATTTTCCTCATCTTGCACCCTCATCCATGCTGGAAAAAATATTGCTCAATCTCAAGGATTTAGACTCCATCTCTACAATATATAAAATCATTTTACAATCCCTCCCTTTTAAAGATCCAAGAGGACACTGGGAAAAAGATCTTTCAATTAATATATCAGAAAAGGAGTGGAAAGTAGCAATGCAGAGAATTCACTCGAGCTCCATATGCACAAAGCATACAATTATACAACTCAAAATTATATATCGAGCACATCTGTCTCGACTAAAACTCTCCAAAATGTTCCCAGGGCATGATCCAACCTGCGAACGTTGTAACCAAGTCCCAGCCTCACTAGGTCACATGTTCTGGTCCTGCACCAAATTAACATTATTCTGGACAAACATTTTTAATTACCTTTCAGATAGCCTTGGACTTACAATCCCTCCAAACCCATTAACAGCTGTGTTTGTTGTTCTTCCAGATGGGTTTAAAGCGGAGGAAGACAAACAAATTGTGATTGCATTCACTACACTTTTGGCACGTAGACTTATTCTCATAAACTGGAAGAACCCAAACTCTCCTCTTTTAAGTCAGTGGGAAACCGATGTGTTATATTATTTGAAGTTGGAAAAAATCAAATACTCAGTTAGAGGATCCGTACAGACTTTTTTCAAAACATGGCAGGATCTAATCAGTAATATTTTAAAATAAGTTCAAAAGGCACAGAGAATTTATTAATTTAGGTATGTCTCCAAGCCTTAAATTTAACGCCGTTTGGCTTGCTCTCTCTCTCAGGGGTGGGGATCGATCTGTTCTTAATTTTTCTCTTTGTAAAAACTTGATTGCTTTGTATGGATTGTAATAAAATTAATAAAAAAAATTAAAAAAAAAAAAAAAGAATTTCACTGTACTCTGTACATACCTGTCAGTGATTTTAATGTTGTGGTTCTCTATACATACTGTTGCAATCAGAAACATTCAACCCTCTCACTTCAAAAGACACAGTGATGTGAATTGAGGTTAAGTAAAACGTACAGCAAAAAATATTCATTGATACATGTTATTTTGAGAACATAAATGTAATTCTATTCACAAATGTGCATGTGGACTATTATTCATCCCGCAACTTCAGTATTTTGTAGAGCATCCTTGAGCTGTAACATCTTGTAATAAGCATTTTCAAAAAGTGCTAATAAGCTCCCTGCACCTAGCTATTGGAATATTTGCCAATTCTTCACTTGTATAAAGTGAAAGCTTTGTAGAAGCTCCTTAAACATGACTGCATTACAGCTGAAGTAAATTAATGCTAATTATAGTGGTTTTAAAAGCTTAAGTAATTTTAAAACCACTTTGGGTCAAGAAATGTAGCAGAATGTTTTAAGAACAATACTACATAGGGGACGAATAACTGTGACATGGCTATATTAATAAAATATTCTGTTATGCAGGAATACATCATTCAATTTCTTTGTTGATTTTATGTGTCATTCAACTGATAAAGAAGACATCAAAGGCAAAATCTAGCCCAGGCAGCACAATGCAGGACAAGAGTCAGTCTATCGCAGGGCACACTCACATAAAAAAAGTGTGTACACACACACACAGTGCAATTTACAGTCAATAATTTACCTAACATGCACCTTTGAGACGTGGAAGGAAAACCAGAGTACCTAGAGAAAAACACACTGGTAGCAAGGAGAATATGCAAACACAGAGCCGATGTGCATTATATGGGGCACTCAGTGAAAGACAATTCCCTTAAATCAGGTTTTCAGGGGGAAAAAAACAGAAATGCACTTTGAGTGTGAGAGACTGTGCCAATTTGTTAAGTCCAGTGAAACGTTAAATCCTGTAAATATCTAAAAAGCAACTGTTTTTATTTTATAGTAAAAGTAAAGGTTCCAAGAAAATATGCTTGCATAAATAAAACAAAAAAATATATATCTTATTCAAATATCTGAATTCTTGAGTGTTTTGCAAAGCAGATTCTGATGGTGTGCTTGGTAAAAAGTGACAAATAAAAGATTATGGACTTCTTCATTTTCTACCGAAGTAATGGCTGACATACCCTAATATACTGCTGAACGTCAGAAAGGTGAGGACAGCAACAGCATAAACTTTGAGATTCTGGGGTAAAGTGTGCAGCTTTTAGCCCATGATAGTATGTCTTGCTAATGTACTGCCACAAAGGATTGGCAGTCAAACAAAAGGTAGAAATGGATTGTGCGATGAGAAGGCAGACTCAAAGTGCAAAGAAGTGTAGCTCTGAGCTATCCCAGCCAGCAGGAAAAACCCTGGACAGGTTGCCAGTCCATGGAAGGGTGAACACACACACACACACATACCCTAAACACACTAGGGTCAACTTCGTGTCACCAATTCAACTAACGTGCGTATTTTTGGACAGTGGGAGGAAACCCACGCATTCAAGAAATAAAAATAACACTTAAACCCTAGAATCATGACAGCAGTTCAGATATAACATTTCCTATTTTTCACATGAAGTACTCTTTACACCCACAGCTGCAAATGACTATAAAACTGTCTGCATTGTGCTTGAAGGCTATAAAATAATACAGTGGAACCTCGGTTTGCGAGCATAATTCGTTGCGGAAACGTGCTCGCAATCCAAAGCACTCGTATATCAAAGCGAATTTCCCCATAAGAAATAATGGAAACTCAGATGATTAGTTCCACAACCCAAAACTATTCATATAAAAATGATTAATACAAAATATAAAGAAAAATACATAATACAAATTAACCTGCACTTTACCTTTAAAAAGAATCATGGCTGGTGTGAGTTTCTAAACTCATATGGGATTCCACCCAACGGGACGACACGCGGAAGAGCGTCCCAAAGCAATCGCAGTCTCCCAGCGCTGTAGCAGTTCGCCGTATAAGCGCATCCAAAAAGATCGCAGACATGCTATAAGCGTCTGTCGTCAATGGGTCATACAAGGAACATTATAAAGATCCCGCTACAATAAATAACAGCGCTGTTGCTGTTTCAAGCTGAATAAAGCTGGTGTTAAAGTACTGAGACTCAGCTTTGTGTTTTGGGGAGCAAGATGGGGACTCGCACTTCACAGTGCACACACAGTCACAATGCTGTAGTAAACAGTATACGCTCGTACGGATGTGGACTATATGAGTGAGGCACACAGACTCAGACGGAGAATAGGAGACGATTGCCAGAGAGAGAGAGAGAGATAGAGACGAGCTGGGCGAGCAAGCGAGCGAGATAAGGAGAGAGAGAGAGAGAGAGAGAGACACGCTGGGCGAGCGAGCGAGCGAGATAAGGAGAGAGAGAGAGAGAGAGACGCGCTGGGCAAGCGCAAGGAGAGAGAGAGAACCACCATCAGCTCAGTTGTGATCACATGACACTCAGCAGACAGTGTATCCATATTACTCGTATTGCAAGACATCGCTCGTTTATCAAGTCAAAATTCTTGCAAAACACTCGTAAACCAAGTTACTCGTAAACCGAGGTTCCACTGTACTCATAATTTAAAAGCCCTTCTACGGAGTTTCATGGCTCTTTGACCACTCAAATTTTATAATCTTCATTACACTAACCTGTCATCTCATTCTGCTCAACTTGAGAAATCCTAACTTGCTTATTGTATTTCAGCAAGAAAGACATAGGTTATAATATGTAATATTAGGAACAAAATTACACTCAACAAGGGACAACAGAATATCTTCTGAACATGTAACCATGCTGAAACTCTTGTAGCAATATTTATAATTTTTCATTGTTTTCTGCCATCTTTAATATACTTTTACCTGCTTTTTCTAGCCAGCCAGGAGTGCTTGCACCTACCTTCACCAAATTATTCAAGTAGCAATGCATTAAGGAATTACAGGTATAATTCCGTTACAACGATCTCCCAGGAACCTAATGAAAATTTCGTTGTAATGAGATTCTGTATTTGTCACTATAGTGCTTTCTTTAACTTGTGTCCAGGCGTTTGCAATCATTTCAATAGCTTCTTTCGCGTTAATTTTAATTTCCTCCTGCCTACAAGTTATGCAGACAAGAATTTTTCTCAGCATTTCCTTGCCATAATACACTTTCAGGGTGCGAATGATGCCCAAATCCAATGGCTGAAGCACTGCGGTTGGCTGAAGCAGGGCAACTGGGTGGGAAAAATTCAACGCGAACATTATCTAAATGTGGAAGCATGTTGTGGGCAGCACAGTTATCCATCAGAAGCTGAACCATCATTTTCTTCTTCTTAATATTGTAAGGTTTCTGAATTCTTTTGGGATCCCCCCACTAATCAGGAACGACACACCGAAGTGCATCCTGAAGCGCAATTGCAGCGTCTGTGGGAGATTGTTTGTCCATTGCTGGGGCAGGGCAACAGCAGGCTCACAGCGCTGCAGTGAAGCGTCACAGAAGCAAATCCTAAAAGATTGTGGTTGTGCTATATAAGTCCCTGTCTTGCGCCCCAAAACACAAGGCTGAGTCTCAGTACTTTAGCAAAACCAGCTTTATTCAGCTTGAAACAGGAACAGCACAGTTATTTACTGTAGCGGGATCTGCCACTCTCATACACACAGGCATAGCAATCAGGCAGGGTTGAAGCCAGGTTAGTGGCCAAGTAATACTGTTCCCTGCATTAACAATGTACCTTACATCACCCATCGAGATCTTTCTGTTTGCTTCGGTGGAGCACAGCTGTGAGCCTGCTGTTGCCCTGGCAACAGACAAAGCATTTTTCCACAGACGTGGTGATCGCACTTCGGGACGCTCTTCGGCATGTTGTCCAGTTGGGGTGGTGGTCCCAAGAGAGTTTAAAAACCTCACATTTTCTTGAATGAGTGCCGCATTAATAGGAATGTTTCTTGAACAAGTATCACTTAACCACATAAAAACTGCTTTTTCGACCTCTTCAAATGCAGCAGTTTGCATACTTTTGCGATTTCTTCTTTTTTTGCTCGGTCTTTCAAGAAAGTTGACCGTGCCGCTGTCAAAATTCTGAATTCACTGGCAACGTCTTTTTTCTTTTTGTCGGAATCGAGTGCCGCAAAAATTTTAAGTTTTTGTTTTCTAATATAAACTGTTATTTTTTCGTGTCTGCCATTTCTATAGAAGGGTGACAATGAGTTAAATTCCAATTGATGTTTTTCAGATGTTACTGAGCAATAAGCAAAAGGTATCACTGAAAACCACAGAAAATACACAGAAATAAAAACCACTACGAGGAAAGTTCAAAGTTGGTTCGTCATGTGGTGGGTGCAGCAATGTGCTGTATCAGTGCATGCTCATAAACTCTCCTCTCTGTTTGGGGGATCATTGAACACAACTGGGCTGCGACCACAGAACTAACTGCTCTGTGGATGATTCATTCAGGTATTTCAAGGTCTTTTGGGCACTTCATTGTAATGAAAGTATCTGCTGAATGTATTTCGCAGTAACAAGATTTCTATAGACTCGTTTCATATGGGGAAGCTGTCGGAACCATAAAAATACTTTGTTGTAATGAAAATTTAGTTGTAAAGATATTCGTTGTAACGGAATTCTACCTGTATCTTATCATTTTATATATATGTATTTGTATTAGACCCTTACCTAAGGTGCCTTAGATTTACTTTACATTGCAGATCTTTACGAAATTTTTACTTTTGCATTTAAACCACAGGCCTATTAAGCAACATGTTTCTAGTGTATGCAGTGAGACAGTAATGGAACTGAACTACAGTGATACCTTGGTATACGTCCGCTTTGGAATAAGTCCAACTTGGTATACGTTCTATTTGGACATGAAAAATTTTGCTTGGTATACGACCTTTGTTTGGAATATGACTTGCGTGCTACCCTTATTTACCTCTCTCTCGAGACAAAGCCACTACTGCCCACGAGCGTTGCTAGCATTCAGTGAACAACCCACGCGCTACCTGTTGTATATGATTGTTCAATGATGCTTTCGAGTGTTGATTGCTATGGTCTGCGTCTTTTGAGACGTATGACTGCCGGAGGGAGGGGTGTGGTTTGTAAGGCACGCTGTATGGAGAGTTGGTTAAACATGGTTCAAAATAAACAGCATTCGAAACGTTATTCTGAGTGTGTCGCTACTTCAATCTAGAGGACACTACACTACCCTTGTTTACCTCTCTCGAGACAAAGCCACGAATGCCTACGAGCATCAGTATGGCAGTTGCTAGCATTCATTGAACAACCTGCGCTATAACTCTCTGCGAATTTTCACGTGATTTTGTGTTTTTTTGCGTAAATTTGAATTGATTGTTGAAAAGTATGAAGGTGGCATGCGTATCCTGGACATGGCTACTGCATATCGTATGACGAGATTGACGGTATCTACAATTGTGAAAAACAAAGACGTTACTAAAAAGTAAATTGAGGTTAAATTTTCATTTATTTCATCTAATTGCTTTTGTATTTATGTATTTCAGTATTAAGCAGTGTTTAAATTATTTTATACAACCCCATCAATGTATAATATGCCAATAACAATAGGATTTTTTTTCATGTGAACGGATTAATCATTTTCCCTTTATTTCTTATGGAAAAAATTTGTTTGGTATACGTCCTGTTTGGTATAAGTCAAAGGATCTGGAACGGATTAAGGACGTATACCGAGGTACCACTGTATTTAATTCCCACCTCTGCCTCACTGTGCTACATTAATTATTATAGTAAAACATAGTTTGTTTCACAACTGATTGAAAATCCTCTTTCTCACTTATAAGGACAGGATGGTGATGTACCTGCTTGGGGACAGTACAATAATCACAACAACGAAGCAAATATACTTACAGACACCTCACATGTAGCAAATGTAAGAAATGCCTAATCAGTCTCAGCATTTCACGCCCAATCAGAGGCAGAGTACCCTTTATACTACATAATATGTAATAGTTAGTTAGAATTTCTCATTTTCATCAATGTGAAAAAATTCACAATATATTTAGATTACACACTGCAAAACAATAAAATGTAAAGGTAGAATGTTATGCAAAATGTCTCAAGCTGCGGTACTGATAATGCATATGAAATGAATGGGGCAGAGAAGGAAAAGTCTGGCAACAGAAAAAAAGGAAAAAGTATAAATCATACCTAACAACTGTTATCAAGGTCAAACATTCATCTCTGGTAAATGAAATAAATAAGTTCATCAGGAGCAATAAGGAATACAAATACTGCTTCTTTATGTGTTTTACTGAAACATGGCTGACAGCTGAAACTCCCCATTTTTTGGTAACCCCAGGACTTAACTTTGTACACACAGAAAGAAACAAAAGAAGGTGGAAAAATAAACGGTGTAGGCTCGCCATTTTTGTAAGTGACAAATGATACAGCATGGGAAACATCACTTTTTAAAGTGCAGTTATGTCATTCAAACGTGAAGCTACTCTTAATTGGACAATGTGTAAAACAGCTACAGTAAATCATCTGACAAAGGACTTTTCAGGCATCATTTTTTGGCTATGTATGTTGGGCTCTGAGTTGACACTGACTTTTTTTTTTTTTTTTTTTTTTTAAATTGCTACAGAGCTTTCACATGCTTTCATGGTCATCTAATTATGTCACACTTTCCTCCACCCAGACCAATTTTACAAATCTGTGTAGATACTGTACTTGTTTAATGCTGTAATAAGAAAGGGACACAACTCTCGGGCTATGCTTCCATTAGTTAGAATACCCCACAGTCTGGTATTTCTGATCCCCAAATGTAAACCTGTTATTCAAAACCTGTCAGTGATCAAAAAGACTGTAAGGAATACAGACAAAATAAGCTGAAGAGGATCTGCATGACGGCCTGGAAACACAGATTGAGATGATCTTTATGGCACACTTTAAAGACACTTTACAAGTTAGTCATTTCTTTCAGGTGTGACCTGTAGGGGGTGCTGCAGCACCCCAAACTCCAGACACAAAGACTCGGACACAAGTTTTTATAAGAACAAAGGGTTTTATTGCGCAAAACTCTTACAGGCAACAATTTCCCACACCACAACCACAACTCTAAATCTCCATAATTCTCCGTCATTTCTACTCCGCTCCTCCAGGAAGCTTTTGTCTTCCTCCTCCTGACTCTGGCTCCCTGAGTTGAGGCAGCCAGCCCCTACAATGTAAAACCCAGGAGCACTTCCAGTGTCCCAAAACTGTGGCTCAAGAGTACTTCCAGGTAAGGCTGGAGCCTGACAAAGTAGGGCTCATTAGTCCCTTCAGCACCCCTGGCGGCACCCATGGAGCCAGGCAATGTGCCCTGTGGAAATCCACAGTGGTACCATAACCCAGGAGGGCCGCCACTTAGCATTTTCGGTGAGCTAATGCCCTGACCAAATTGTCTTTCCCAGTCCTTCCATGTCACTGGCCTTCCAGCCAGGGAAGAATTCCAGAACAACTCTGGCTGGGATGCCAGTCACCGCAAAGCATCTCTTACACAGTATACTTTTACCTTCTGTGAAGAGAAAAGCCCAACAGAAATGGAGTGTTGTTTCTCTAATAACACACCAAGGCTTACTGATGACGTTCTGAGCAAGAAGGGGAGCACATTTAGGTTTAGAAATTAAAAAGAAAGCAGGCAGAACTGAAAAACAAGCCCATGAGTAGAAAAACAGATCACAGGTGTAAAAAGGAATGACAAACATCACTGGCTACAACAAGGTCAGCAATCAATGGGTTGGGTCTGGTTCGTTTGGACAGGGCCAATCAGATACTGTACAGTATATCAGTCTTTCAATACATTTGACTACCATCTACAAGTCAGGTCTCCCTCTAATGTTGCTAGTTTCTGTGTGCCAGATAGGAGGCAACAAGCCCTTCATTGTCTACTTCCAACAGTTCATAGCATCTACCCTCTGTGAAGACATCAGTTCTTAAGTCTGCACCTCTACTCTTTTTACCAGATTACATATGTCAGATGAACATGTGACAAGAGAGCTGGAGAAGATGTGGCCTAGCAAGGGAGCTAGGCCTGACTGAATCAACCAGCAAGTGCTCAAGATATGCACCAGATAGCTTTGTGGGTATCTCATAAACACCAATTCACGCTTTCTCTGAACCTCCAGGGGGGTGACACAACTTTGAAAGACATCCAATAAAGTTCCATTCATGTAACAGTAGATGATGCTCTGATCTAAATATTTTTCAATGTTAACTCCCACCTAGACAATGCTGATTTTATTTTCACTGGTTCATTAAAATTGTCCAGGACCTCCAGGTAGGGAATAAGTGCAAGGTGATGAAGGTAGATGTCTTAGTGTCCTAAGATCAGTGTTTCTCAACCTTTATTGCCTCGGGACCCAGTTCCACCTTTTTTAAGTCCACTGGTGAACCACATACTAAAGAGTGTTTTTCCCCTTAGTTAAACAAGCACAATAGCAGAGCTGGAGTTAGGAGTTCTTGGGTCCCTTCCTTGATGAAACAAGCACAGTTAGAAATGGCAAATAATGCCAGCTTAAGGGTAGACAGATGCATGTCTAAACTACCCAGAAAAGTCAGCTGAATTAAAGGGCTGATACCAGACTTCCTACAGTGTAAGAAAACAGGCTGATGGCAAATTATGCCCAATGTTGCCCCAACTTCTTCATGATGCATTACCCTGAAGCAGCCATGGCTTATTCTACCACTGTTTCCTAGGAAGCTCTACGTAGACCACAGCCATCAGAGTGAATAGTAGCCATTGTTTTTTTTTGCCAGTTTTAACTGACTCTTTTGCACATGGAGTTTATTTCTTTAAGTACATGTAAACATTCTCCTGCTGCCTAGCCTCCTCTCCCTGCCTGTACATTTTACTAGTCATTTTACTAACAATTATTAGTCAGTTTTGTTACAATAATACTCCTCATTTTTTCAGCATTAGTGAATAAAGCTTGCTAAATTGGAAGGTGGAGAAGAGACATGCTTCACAGCAGAAAGATGAAGTACTACAGATTCCCAAACCTTTGTATACAATAGTCATCATCTGCCTGTGAAACAGTCTTCTCACCTAGGCAGAATCTTACTCAAATGGCCGTTTGAATCTGCAAAATTGAAATGTGCAAGTAATTTAATTTTGTTGGTCTCTTTTTTCAATGGTCATTCATTATTTATCTCTATTCCTCCTTCTAGTGTTTTGTGAGTCATGTTTCTATAAATGTGGCACGGGAGGGTGGTCAGAACTGGGGAAAAAAAGATTTACAGCTTCTAACTGGAAAAAAAATCCAAAGTTGGATGATAGTGAAACAAAATTACAGGACTGGCTGAAAAGATAAGGAAGTGGAATGCTTGGTCTTAAGTAGTGGTAGCCCACCCTTACAAGTTTGAGCCTTGGCTCCACAGAGGCAGTCCAACTGGGAATCCTTTCTAAAACACCACTGTTCATTTGAAGAAACCACTTTAGGATGCACCTGGAGGTGAACGAAGATGTGCAGACTGAAGGAGAAGCAAATGTGCAGTACAGAGCTAGAAGTTTTGATTTTTAACTACTTTATAGAATGTCATATGACTAGTGGCAAGTTCTGGGTGAATTATTTATGTGTAGTTTTGACATCACTGACAAATTCTGGAATATTTTCAGTAAAGCAGCTAACTTCCTCAGTTATAAATGTGGAGTAAGATATGGCACTGCTTCATCTTGTCATAACATTATACTGTATATCAGCCAGTAAAATATCAAAAGATTTACTGCTTGTGCTTTTAGTACTTACTACAGTTTTAGGTTTACCTATCAAATGAAAAAGTGAAGTCTAGATAAATTTGCATGTAAACCTTATTTTGTATCATGTTGTATAAAGCTAAACAATGTGGCCTATGTAAGAATGCTTCCCGTAACACCTTTGCTTTCATGTGGTCACTGAGGCAAGTGAACCACAACAGACTATGTATATAGCATTAATGAAATATCAAAGTACCCACAAGTCAAATTGTTTATTTCACTAGCAGTAGACTCCATGAAAACCTTTGTGGAACAATGCAAGCTGTGCTCCATCGACATAAGGGTAATGCACAACCTTTCAAATGGGCGCTATACTGTTTGAATTCCTTGTGCAAACACAAATATCCCCACTGTTACTGGGAAGCAGACAGAGAAACCTTGAGTATATTATACAAATGTATATGTATGTGTGTGTGTGTGATTTTGACATAGACAGTATAATGCATAAAACAGGTCCATCTTTATGGGAACAAATTGCAGTATGCTCTAATGTTTGACCTCACAACTCACTTATGGTGACAGCAATAATAGAAAGATATTCTAATACATCAAGAAAAGTCAAGCAATTCACAGATGAAAGAAATAAGAAAAAACCTCTCTACTGGTGTAAATAGGGAAAGGAAAATAAAAATTCCATCTTGTGTCCCTAAGGAATTCTTATTGACAAAGGATTGAGATTCTTTGGATAAAACATCGGTTTTCATGGTTTCTTTACATTTTTCTCTCCTCATTTGCCACTAACTCTGTGTATGCTATATTTGTATGTTTTTATTGTTAGTTTTGTTTTTTGTATTTGCTCATTTTTAAATAAAAAAGTAAAGACAGCAATTGGTATTTTAATTTGTTATGCTTAAACATTTACCCAAAAGAAAGTGACTGCTAATAAAGACTGAAATTTTCAGTTGGAATCTGAAATATTCAAACTCCTCTCCTTAATAGACATTATGAATGGAGGTTAAAAAATGTAATAAAAATGTGCCAGAAGACATATTAAACAACAAAAAAATGTATTGACACATTTTTAGACTTATTTTGAAAACATAAATTGATTTAAGTTTGAAAAATGTAACTCTTTTCATAAATGTGCATGGCCCGTACTATTCAACCCCCAGCTTCAGCACTTTGTGGAACATCCTTTAGCCTTTATCACTTCTAATAACCTTTTTCTATACAGTAAGTGCTGAAAACACGTCTCTGTTGGAATTTTTGCCATTCTTCACATGCAAAAGCCTCCAACTCATTGATGCTTGATGGCTTCTGTGCTGCAACTGCCTTCTTTTAATCCCACCAAAGATTTTAAATGGGATTAAAATCTGCAGACTGAGAAGGCCACACCACCTCATTCCTGGATCTATTTCTCAACCAAGATTTGGTTAACTTGGAGGTATGCTTGGGATCATTGTCTTGCTGGAAAATTCAAAAATCATCAAGATTCAATTTCTGAACAGAAGGCATCACATTCCTCTTTAAAATGGCCAGGTATTTCTAGGAAACTATGATGCCAGTTAGACAGTCAAGATTGTCAGTTTCTATAGCAGAAAAACATCTCCATATCATCAATGACCCACCTTCATGCTTGACTGTGGGGATGATATTCTTTTGGTCATCAGCCTGGCCTTTCTCATGCAAGAAATACCACTGGTCCAGGTGTCCAAACAGAACCAATTTAATTACAACAGTCCATAGAACTGTTTCCCAAAACTCTTCAGGCCTATCCAAATTTCTCCTGACATATTCTAGTTGGCCTTTAATGTTCTTTGTGGCCAAGAGTAGAGTGAATCTTGTAGTGTGGCCATGAAGTCCTTGTTTATTCAGTGTTCATCTTACAGTTGCTACAGAAGCACTTGTCCTGTCCTTCATCAGTTCATCCTGTAGGTGTTTTGCAGTAACACAGGAGTTTTTCTTAGTTGTACTGACTAAGCTGTTAAGGGCTCTTGATGACATTTTGGGCTTTTTCCCCTCTGTCAGGCAGGTTTGCAGATGTGTCATAAGTTTTAAACTTCCTTATAATGCTCTCTGTGGTGCATCTTGGAATTTTCCATTTTTGGGAGATCTTCTTATACCTGATACCCTTCACATGGAATGAAATAATTTCTTCTCTCAGCTCCTTAGTCTTACCCATGATTGCAACTCACCTTTGACACCTGCATGGGTGGGTTTTACATACAGTATGTATCACAGTTGAAACCAGTTGAATTAGATTCCCAAAGGCTTAATTATGTTTTAGCTGCACTTTCTGCCACAAAACCTAGCAGGAGGTTTTAAAAACAGCAATATTATAAAGGGGTTGAATAACTGTGACATGGCTATATTAATAAAATATCATACATTTTCTTTGTTGAGTTTAACTATAACTCAACAAATAAAGAAGTAATCTACAAAAAAATCTAGCTCTTTGAGAAAAAAAACTTTCATTGGTAAATCCCTAAAGTCTTTCATGGGTTGAATATTTCTGATCGCAACTGTATATTGTACTTTTCTGAACAGTGATGCTTTTTCTCCTCTTAATTTTCTCCTCTCAGTTTTTAAAAATTATCCTTGTTTCATTAGCCAGCATATTTCACCCTGAATATGTCAAAACATTGGTCTATGTCTGCTGTCTCACATTACAGCAAATATCCTGTGTAGCAATAATAAGGAAGGGTACATAAGGGCATAACAGTCGTATGAAAATTCATAAAAATGACTACCTATTTTATATATGTGCATTACTGTTTTTTTTTTTATTTTTAGAAATCTAAAAAAAATTAGATATGTCCATGAAATGCTGTGTGACTAGTTTAGTAGGTGTACACAAATATAAACATGATTTTTTAGATAACATTTATTTTGAGAATAAACATTTTCCGGTTCCTCTTGTCAAATCCAAAGTTTCATGCTTACCATTCAAGCTTATTATCAACATATGTTTATACATTTTTTAATGCAAGAACTACAAACAAAAGCAACACACATTTTCAAAAAAGGTGAATCAGGCTCTCATGTATATAACATAAAAACTGCACCAAAAATAGAAAGCTGGACAAATTATTTGGATGTTTCTTTCTACACATACATATTTCACAAATTGAATATCTGCACCATCACAGTATATGAAATGATGACATTTGCATTATCTTTCCGAAGATAATGTAATATTTAGAAAACAGTCCTTGTTTACTAAATAGTACTAATAGGTAAACATCATTTAAACAAGCTGGAGTTAGGTAAAACAGGATTGCTAAAATGGAAAGGTAGTTTAACTGTAGCTGTAACAGAAAGCACTGGCATCCACAGCTCTGTTGTGAGAAGAAAGGGATGCTTACAGTAAGTCTCAGGTAGAGGTACACAGAAAATACTGTGGATTCTCTTTTCCAAAGAGAATATTCAAGAATAATATATTAGCATTCTTTATTACCTTTTATGGCTGCTTCAAACATCAGTATCAATAACCCTTGACCTCTTAGGAAATTTGGTACCAGTGATTTCTTTCAAAATTTATATGAAGCTCATCAATCATCCATTTCTTTAATTATTAAATGCTTCAATATTACATAAATATAACACACTTCAGGTGGACTTGGTATATTTAAAAACTGAGTAAATGTGTCAGGCACCCTGCTAGAAGGTGCAAAGCCTCTCTCCCTGTCTCTCTCATCAGCCCCAGTAAGGCAGATAAGGTTTTGTCTGATGTGTTTATTTCTTTACTTTTCTTGTCCTTATATTTACTCCCTCCTGTGCTGATATTTTAATAAATCATTCTTGTTAAGACTTCTCTTGTCTCTTTGGTGGCTATTCTAGATTAGAGATTGGCTTGATGACATCTCTTCAGGCTAAAATATCCAATGAATAAAGGGAATCAAGTTGTAATAGTGATTAGAGTTGCTTCTTTGCTGATTCAGGGTCCTGGGTTTAAACTCGAAACCCATTTGTTTTCCATGTGATGTTTGCATGTTCTCCCCGAGTCTACATGGGATTTCATCCAGGTGCTCTCCTATTCCTCTCACATTCTCAAAGACGTTCATGACATATTCATTAGCAATTCCAATGGCTCTATGTGACTGTGAAAGAGATTGTGTGGGTGAGTTAGATAGGCAACGGACTGAAACCCTGTTCAGGGTTGTACCCAGGTTATGTACTTAATGCTGTTGGGACAAGTTGTGGTCTTCCACAAACCTGAACTAGATTGAGTGTGTTTATGTTGTATTAAATTTCCACATTATACAGGTTGATTGGAAAAGATTAGTAGTATTTTAAAATGTAATGTAAATTGAAATATAAAACAAAATTAATTTGCCAATTTTAGATAATTTGTACAAAATCTTCAAATATCACTGCCATTCCATAACAGATATCATTGTGAGGACTATGTGTAGGTCTAAAAAGAGATATGGCTAGATCTGTTTTTCTGGTACAAAAAATTATTCCATGATAGGAGCAGTATGTTAGGCAGTTAAATTGGTTTACACTTGAAGTAAAGCTGTGAGGCAGAAGTCCTTCTCTCTTCTAATTTTTATATAAAATAAAGGTACTGCTGTATCGTTAACACTATTTTAACCTTCAGCTGGCTCTCTACTGCAGAACCTAAATAAAGTCAAAAGTACTTACTTAAACTAATTAAGTTTTTCACTATGCAGGACACAGAAAAGGTAGTTTTATTTCCCTACATTAATTACTTCCTTCAATATTTTGCCTTCAGTTTGCTCAAATTGTTTTTTTTGTTTCATCCTACAGTTAATTCAAAATGCATTACTTTTAAGCATTACTACTAAAACCAGGAACTATGACTATATTTCTGTAGTTCTTATGTGCAGAACTAGGATTTGCGAAATTAGCCAAAAAATACATGTTTAAATATTACAATTTAAAATAAGTAAATATTTGAATGTATTCAAACCTAGCTTAAGGATTCTTGTAAATGCTTGTTTTTATACTTTTTTTATTAATCAAGTACTCAGGGAAAGTTATTTAAATATACGTCACAATGCATTGGCAGAACAGGGACACCAGCTGAGTGACCCATGAAAGATTGTGACAAGCACTTCGTAATTTGCAGAGGAAACGTGTGTTTAAAAAAAAAAAAAATTAATAAAAATGCAGACGAGCTTCATGCTTTTCAAGGCTGTTTTCACGAGGAATACCGTTAGGTCAGATTATCTCAGGGCATAACGAGAGCTACCACAGCTATGCCGATGACACACAGCTATATTTATCAATAGCAACTGATGACCCCGACACTCTTGATTCACTGACACAATGTCTCACTTGTGTTTCCGAATGCATGAGTAGTAATTTTCTCAAACTAAATAAAGAGAAAACAGAAATTTTAGTGATTGGCTATAACGGATATAATAAGGTTATCAGAAATAAACTTGAAGCATTAGCATTAAAAGCCAAGATGGAGGTAAAGAATTTAGGGGTAACTATTGACTCTGACCAGAATTTTAAATCACATATTATTCAGATTACTAGGGCAGCATTTTTTCATTTAAGAAATATAGCAAAAGTTAGACCTCTTATAACATTGCAAGATGCTGAAAAATTAGTTCACGCTTTTGTTTTCAGTCGGCTAGGTTACTGTAACGCACTCCTCTCAGGACTACCCAAATAAGACATCAATCGATTGCAACTAGTACAGAATGCAGCTGCTAGAATCTTAACTCGGAAACGAAAATCCGAGCACACCACCCCAGTTTTGATGTCACTACACTGGTCACCTGTGTCATTTATAATTGATTTTAAAATACTGGTTTACAAAGCCTTAAATAATCTCGCTCAATTTTATATTTCGGAATGTCTTACACCTTACACTCCAAACAGTAACCTTAGATCTTCAAATGAGTGTCTACTTAGAATTCTAAGAGCTAAACTTAAAAGAAGTGGTGGGGTGGCCTTCTGCTGTTATTCACCTAAAATCTGGAAGAGCTTGCCAATAGCAATTTCGCCAGGCTAATACAGCGGAGCAATTTAAAACAAACTGCTTAAAACACATTACTTTAACAAGGCTTTCTCATAGCTTCATTTTAGTTAAATCCTGATACTCTGTAAATTCAATTAATTATCATTATTATTCATGGTGGCTCCAAAATCTGAACCAACCCCTACTTTCTCTTCTGTTCTTTTTCCGGTTTTCTGTGGTGGCGATCTGCGCCACCACCACCTAATCAAAGCACCATGATGTCCTTACATTGATGGATTAAAGGCCAGAAGTCCACATGACCATCATCATCAAATTCGTTCATGAGAACCCTGAATACAATCAGGACTGATTGGGGTCATTTTGTTAGGTAGAATGCCTAGAGGGGGCTGGGCAGTCTCATGGCCTGGAACCCCTGCAGATTTTATTTTTTTTCTCCAGCCATCTGGAGTTTTTTTGTTTTGTTTTTTTCTGTACTCCCTGGCCATCGGACCTTACTTTTATTCTGTTAATTATTGTTATTGTTCTCTAATTTTAATTATTTATTTTGTCTTTTTTCTCTTCCTTCATCATGTAAAGCACTTTGAGCTACATTGTTTGTATGAAAATGTGCTATAGAAATAAATGTTGTTGTTGTTGTTGTAAAACCGTGACAGGGTGAGAATAGCCAGCGAATTAAAAGAGCAGGCAAGGGGCAGGCAGGTTTGAGGTAGGATTATTTCTTTATTTTGGAGGTGTCCAGTGGGCAGCGACAGAGTACAGTTAATATCATACCATTCAAAATAAAAAGCCTATTGAAACCTGTGGACTCACCCAGAAAAGCAGCTCCGGCTTACGGGATGGTCATGCTGTCAAGGCAGGGTTCACACAATCTGTCTTCTTTTCTCCTTTTTTAAAGTTGCAGCAATATTTTAATACAAGAGGCCTGAATATTTTTTAATATTTTTAATTACACCCCATTGTTGTAGGTATTAAGTGTCAAACCAGCAGCCACATAACACAAGACAATTGTAGGATGGCGTGTTGGCTCTTTAAAGCGGGGATTTTAAAGCACTGTAATAAATGGAAAATCAGAATTATGAGTAATTTTCTATTTGTTTTAATTAGAAAATCTTGACATTAAACAACAGTCAGGGATGTCAGGTTTAAGTGTGCAACGGACAGAATCTGGTGCGAAAATATTTGTGTGATCAAAAAAATATATATGTTGTGAAGTTGTCTGGCTATAAGTTTCACTAATAAAGATAACAAGATAACCATTCAAAATCACAAGATGGCTGATCGTGGAAGTGAAATGCAAAAACATGAGCAAAATGATGTAGCTTTGCACAGCACAGTCTGGAGTAACAACATTAGTGCGGGTAAAACAAACAACTGGACTTTTACAATCAAATGTCAGTTTTTGCCTTCGAATAACACAATTTTTTAAATTAATTCAAATTATTTTAGAATAGCTATGTTTGATCCGATAGCCCTAGATAGTACATTAGCTTCCAGTTAACTTTTAATACAAAAAGGTTTAAATAGCGTCATTCTCAATAATGTACCCAAATGAAAATTCTTGGCCGATGCCAGAGCTGAATTTCAGAAAACACTGGGCCAAATTTTGAAAGCATTTTTAATGCGTTTATTTTTTGTCATTGTATAAGGCCTACATTATATAAATTTCACTTTTGATTTAAGATTTTCAATGAAAAAGAACTATATCACTGCAAGTTGGTGGAAAGTGCAACATACAGTATTCATAATAAAAACAGTAACAATTGTGCAAATAAGAATAGATACCTTGTAGTATACAAGTACATCAAATAATGTATACTTTCCCTACCAATTAGAAATACAGCTTAAACCAGAACATAGAGCAGATTAAAACAACAGCTTGGTCAACTTACCTTGGCTAGAATGACTGTGCTGTCATGGTTTGCTGGCTTGTAAATCTGAAACTTTTGCACCTAGCATTAGTAAGGTGTGTGTGTACTCCCAATTATTTACTGTATACATTTAAAAATTGTACATAATGCAAGCAGAGTCCAAAAAGAGATAGTTCATGATGTTAATGTATGTGGAGTAAGTTAGCTTGTCTGGATGCTTTATCTATTCCTTGGCTGGCAAGCTGTACCAGTCCACATTATTAATTAAAGATCAACATGTTTACAAAGTGTAGCTTTGTGATTTGATTTAATTAATCCCGGTATGACCCTTTCTTCTTTCTTATCATTTGGCTTAAGTAAAATAGTTGCAGTTTGTCACAGTATGTCATTACTACTGGTGGTCTTCATTACAAACAAACAAACCAAGTATAATCCTCTAACAATGGCATCCATGCTCCACAATACAATGTGGTATAACGTAAGGCCTATTCTCTACAGAACATCATGTGCTATTTGAAAGTGTCATCCTTAACTAGTGTCACTTATTGCGGCCCAAACTTTTGTCATGTTTACTTATTTCATTGAAATCTGATTGTGCCATTTTTGAGACGAATACTTTCTGTGGCTGAAAATTCACCACTATTCATACCATTCCCATTTACCTTTACTTTTCAGAAATTGAACTTATTAATTAATGCCAGTATTTCAGTGTATATACTGCAAATATACTGTAAATTGTTGAACTTCTTAAATTTTCAAATGTTAATACAAGATCAAAAGTAAAACACTTATTAAATATGGAATGATCTAGCTGTAAAGAAGGATGAAAAGCTGAAAGAAGGATAATTTACAACTCTTTACAACTCTACAGCATTTAAATCAACATTTAAGGATTTGGGTTCTTTGTGAGACCTGTAATACACTCAGTATAATTCAGCATGTTCCCAGTTTCACATGTGTACATAGAGTGTAAAAAGCTTGTTCTGCAGATCATTCATTATAAGGACTCAAACTGAACACCTTGTACTGATCATCAAAATCATAGAACAAAATAATAACTGAACAGCAGGCCTAATGAAATATTTCTAAAGTGAAGCTAATATGCAGTGCCTCAGGGTAAGTCTCTTGAAGTTCCAAAGTTAAATTCCTAGGTATTAATTATTTTGAAGATATAATAAAATGATGCATTTTAGTGTATTATATACTTTGGTGTGTGAAAATACCAAATGGCTGCATAGATTTACTTCTGCATATGTTAGCAAACTATATGATATGCAGCTAGTTAGTTATAAATATTTGCTTTCACTGACACAAGCTTTCAAACAGTGTACTTTCAGTATTGTTTGTACTACAGTATGTAAGAAGCACATTGGAATTTTAATCAATGATCACAGACAGCAATTAAGAAAGGCATAATAAAGTACAATATGGATATATAATCTGGAGTATCAGAACACAAAAGACAACAGTGAGATAAAAAAATGCAGGATATAAAATTGTCGGGTTTTTTGTTTACCAAGCAAAACAAAAGGTAAATATGATGCAAGTGTTACATGATCGAGTCACAGTATGACCACTATATTCTCATCTGTTCTTTCTGTGCTATATAAGTAAATTGTATTAATGACCACAATTTACTTGGAAAACTCGCTCCTTAGATAACTTGTATCCATCATTTACTCAAGTATTTCTTATATTTTGCCAGTTACCTGTATAAATGCTCATAAAGAACTAGCCAAAAAGTGGACAAAGAATAAATACTCTAAGTAAATATGAAGATACCATTAAAATTCACAGAATTCATTATTTTGCTATTTTTTTAAATAATATCAGTCTTATTTTAAAGTTTTTAAGAGTAATCACTGTGTGTACACATATAAATCTATAGAATTTGATTTAGCTGCTCAACTGTCTATATTTTATACTACAGACGATCAACTGTTGATTTACCACCATTAGTAAGGTGGTAGAGTGGGTTGTTCTTCTACCCAATAGATACAGACTCCTGAGTTCAAACTATGGCCCAAGCATAGTCTGTGTGGAATTTGAATGTTCTCGTTTGTGTTTTTTTTCTTCCTATATGGGGATTTTGAATTTCCCTCCCACATCCCAAATGGCTCTAATTTAGACTGCACGAGTACAAATAGGAACAAACATCAGTGTACCCTGCAACAAACTGGCACCCTGCCAAGTTATATTCTTGCCTTACATCTGATGCTCCAGGGATAGACTCCAGGAGCAACAACCCGGAATTGAATTAAGCAGATACAGTATGTACACAATGGTGCAACTGTCCATACGCACAAAGAAGTGAGAGGGTGGTAGACAGCTAGGGTACACTGTTGCACCCTAATAGCTGCCTTACCTACAGAGCAAGAGAAGTTCACAACTGTTAGGCAGCACTCAGGCCAAGAAACCACTTTGTGGTTTTCTGACCAGAGGTATATGGATGGATGCATTGCTATTAATTTCATTAGCAATATGCAATAACACTTTTTTCCCTATCCCATTATGATGGGCTAAAACCATCACTAACATTATTGGTTTGTGGGTTAATTGCTTAAACCTATTAAAACATCATGGAGTCAGATTGTATAATGTATCAAGTTCACAATGGTTTTTGTTTTTCTAATATAGCCAGTAGTTTATCCTTCAGGTCTAAAATAATGGAAGGAGAAAGATTTTGGGGTTGTAAATGCTTCTATGTTTATTTAAAGTGCTGTCTAAAAATGTGGATATTTATTTTTATTTACGTCATTAGTACTGGATTGTAATGCAATGGCATAGTTTTGTATAAAGAGCTGAACCAGGTGTGTCAAGGATTTAACAGTTCAATAAAGGAGAGTAGAATTTTTTTTAAAACGAAAGTCTTAAGTTATTCTGGCTGTTTTAAATGTGTAGATACTTGAACTAAGTTTTAATTTTATTGTTTGCAAAATGTTGGGTTTTTGCTGTAGGAATGAGAACATGTGTTTGTTTTGGTTGAATTAAGCCCTTTAGACGTATTGGGTTAAATAGTAAATTCTTATCAGGGCAGACAGGTATAAAGAGGTGCATTCAGGGCATGGGGAAGGTGAGATTTAGGTATGCAATTGTTAAGAATACTGAAACTGGGAGGAGTTTTTACTAATTAATTTGTTGTTTTGCATTAATATATTAACTTTTGTTTGGAAAAATAAAAGCTATTTTGATGTGGGTTTAATGGACATTGTTTTTTGGTTTTTTTACAGTATTTAGCAGATGTTCATTACACACATCATTTTTAACTCAATGTCTAGGTTCCAGTATTAAAATATACTGTACCAGGGCCAAATTAATTTTATAGCCTAATTTTAATTCATATGCAATACCATATGTAAACTATGGCTACTGATTTGCTTGGCTATAAAAACATTGTTCCTGGTTGAGACATGGCTAATAGAATCTAGTTCTGTGTTTCAGGAAGGATTAAGCATTCTTTATATTGTTTTTAGTGTGTTTATTATTTTTAATTGATGTGTTCAACTGTTACTGCCCAAAAAAATAATTTATGGTGGGTCTAGTATATAAGCATGAAAGAACATTTATTTATGTACAAAAAAGGTAAAGGCAAGCAATTGTTGCATTATTATTATTATATTGTCATGCTAAACGTACCATATATATATATATATATATATATATATACAAATATATATATATTTATAAAAAAATATATTTATATACACATATATATATATAAACACTGAACAGAGAGAGA
>JANRMT010027041.1:63026999-63057867 GCA_026402145.1 Polypterus bichir lapradei
ATATATACACACTGTATATATATAGTGCATCCGGAAAGTATTCAAAGTGCATCACTTTTTCAGACTTATTCCAAAATGGATTCAATAAATTTTTTTCCTCAGAATTCCACACACAACACCCCATAAGGACAACGTGAAAAAAGTTTACTTGAGGTTTTTGCAAATGTATTAAAAATAAAAAAACTGAGAAATCACATGTACATAAGTATTCACAGCCTTTGCTCAATACTTTGTTGATGAACCTTTTTCAGCAATTACAGCCTCAAGTCTTTTTGAATATGATGCCACAAGCTTGGCACACCTATCCTTGAACAGTTTCGCCCATTCCTCTTTGCAGCATCTCTCAAGCTCCATCAGGTTGAATGAAAAGCGTTGGTGCACAGCCATTTTAAGATCTCCAGAGATGTTCAATCGGATTCAAGTCTGGGCTCTGGCTGGGCCACTCAAGGACATTCACAGAGTTGTCCTGAAGCCACTCCTTTGATATCTTGGCTGTGTGCTTAGGGTCGTTGTCCTGCTGAAAGATGAACCGTCGTCCCAGTCTGAGGTCAAGAGCGTTCTGAAGCAGGTTTTCATCCAGGATGTCTCTGTACTTTGCTGCAGTCATCTTTCCCTTTATCCTAACTACTCTCCCAGTTCCTGCCGCTGAAAAACATCCCCACAGCATGATGCTGCCACCACCATGCTTCACGGTAGGGATAGTATTGGCCTGGTGATGAGCGGTGCCTGGTTACCTCCAAACGTGACGCCTGGCATTCACACCAAAGAGTTCAATCTTTGTCTCATCAGACCAGAGAATTTTGTTTCTCATGGTCTGAGAGTCCTTCAGGTGCCTTTTGGCAAACTTCAGGCGGGCTGCCATGTGCCTTTTACTAAGGAGTGGCTTCCGTCTGGCCACTCTACCATACAGGCCTGATAGGTGGATTGCTGCAGAGATGGTTGTCCTTCTGGAAGGATCTCCTCTCTCCACAGAGGACCTCTGGAGCTCTGACAGAGTGACCATCAGGTTCTTGGTCACCTCCCTGACTAAGGCCCTTCTCCCCTGATCGCTCAGTTTAGATGGCCGGCCAGCTCTAGGTGGTTTCGAACTTCTTCCACTTACGGATGATGGAGGCCACGGTGCTCATTGGGATCTTCAAAGCAGCAGAAACTTTTCTGTAACCTTCCCCATATTTGTGCCTCGAGACAATCCTGTCTCAGAGGTCTACAGACAATTCCTTTGACTTCATGCTTGGGTTGTGCTCTGACATGAACTGTCAGCTGTGGGACCTTATATAGACAGGTGTGTGCCTTTCCAAATCATGTCCAATCAACTGAATTTACCACAGGTGGACTCCAATTAAGCTGCAGAAACATCTCAAGGATGATCAGGGGAAACAAGATGCACCTGAGCTCAATTTTGAGCTTCATGGCAAAGGCTGTGAATACTTATGTCCATGTGCTTTCTCAATTTTTTTATTTTTAATAAATTTGCAAAAATCTCAAGTAAACTTTTTTCACGTTGTCATTATCGGGTGTTGTGTGTAGAATTCTGAGGAAAAAATGAATTTAACCCATTTTGGAATAAGACAGAAAGAGAGAGAGCTGGCAAATATATTAATGGCTACAGTCTGCGGGTAAAGGGAACTGAAAACTGATAGTTATTGCCAGGTCAACAAAATATTTTGATGGCAGTGAAGATAAATGGAAAAAAAAGACATTACATTAGGATTAAAGGAGTTCATTGTAAGCTGTGATTTTTTTGATAACAAGCAAACTCCCATTTTTTTTGGGTGAGCCTCAAATTTCAGCTGTTAAATCAATATCATGGATCACTGCAAAGATGCAAGTGAAGGCATATACATTCAATGCCTCTATGGAAAACTGCCTTTAACTTTTAATCCCATGCTACACCACTTGTACAGTGCTTTCGTTGATGTGGTATGGGAAGTCAATGCTGTATATTATAGAGCCTTTCATAGTGCAAACTATCATAGGTAATTTAGTAATTTCGCAATATAGCATCTTTAATGATAAAAGAACCACCTGATAAGAGATGTTAGGAGCACGTGCTGATACAGCGCATTGCCACACTCACCACATGACAAACCAACTCAGAATCCCAGATTAGGACCCAAGTGCAGCCATGCAACAGGTGACACCTCAGCCCCACACAAGTTCTGATGGAACTGAACCAGAGTGCCAATTCTGTCACCAACCCCCAGGTTTTTCCCTACAGGTTGGAGGACCTACATACAGATTAACATCATATTCAGGACGGAGCAATTGCAGGTTGGGCTCAACCCAACAAAGCAGAGTCACTTTTGGCGTCTACGGGATTCGAACAGACAACCTACCGAATGCCAGAGAAAATCCCTAGCCTCAGAACCACCACTCAGGCTCACTGTCCACCCTACCTGATATGCATGCAAGCAAAACGTCTATCTCCTGTTTAGTTAGCCAGATATGATCAAATGAAACACATTGACAGTTGTGCTCTATACACTGTTTCATCATTTTTATTCAACATTTTGAAGGGAATGGCTTCTTATAATTCAACTTTCTTTAACTGGAAAGCAGGTGTAGATTAATTTTGACTCATGTGGTTTTGTCATTTGCATAAGCTACCGGTAACTATAAGTCTTAGCAGCACACAAGGGCAACATTTGAAAGGGAAATCAGGAAGACCAAATGAAAAAGAAGGAAAAAAATTATATCTGTCTAGTATTTTCACGTATAAAGAAAGCAGTAAAAAGTCTGTAGCTACAAGGACTATAAAGAAAAATCTTAATGATTTGAAGATTATACAGTACTGCCAAAATGAAATAAATAAAACACAAGTAGCCAACAAGTTTTGAAGAACATAGTGATGATTTATATAAACTCCTAAACAGTATTTTTCAAAAATAAATACACACCAGTAAAATATGTAGATTAGACCACAGCAAACATTGCCACATTACTTCATCCCACCCCCTTTGCCAACCTTGCAATATACAGTCCAATTATTTTAGTATGTACCATAGTTTGAAAATGAACAAAAATGCATAAAAATATAGTGATTTAAATTGTTATGAATATTCTCCTGTAGGCTACTGAAGTTTCCTTTTATCTTAATTATTTCCATTTAGTACTAAAATATTTACCTTCACTCTTTCTTCTTGACCTCATTATGTGTCTGTTACCTTTATCACAATATACTATAGACATACAAACTTCTTGCAAAACGGAATGGTTCTGCTATAAAATGGGACTTGCAAAACATCAAAATGATTAATCATATACTCGTGATAAGAGATGATCCTGACAGAAATTTAGTTACAGCAGCTGTAAGGTAAAGTATGTGTAAAACAAAGTAAAACTCTATTAATCTTTTAAATAAAATGTAAAATTGTACTACATTTTCATTCAATGTTTAAATAATTAGATGAAATTGTCCTTGCAATGACATATTAAACTGTGTGCCCAAGGTTTTTAGTGATACTCAGAATTCTGGTTACTGATATTCTTGCTGGTTTCTTTTCATGTTTAACCAAAGCATAAAAGCTCAGAGGTTTTCTTATGTAATCACAAATAATTTAACATGATAGAATTTCTTTTGAATACAAATCTATCAAACATAAACACATTACATGGCAGTCAAATGTGAATTTATAGTCTGTGTAACTGAGAGGAAATTTAATGAACACAGGAGGGACGATCATGCACATCAAACTGATCAACTAGCATTTAAGCAATAAGCAAAGCAAAAGCCCCACACAATGCAACGTTTTTGTCACTCTAAAAATGAATGTGCAAACTTAAAAAAATCAGACCTTTTGCTTATTAAATACATTATTTAGCATTTTGTGACTTTTTTTCCCCCAATTACTACAAATAGGTTGAAGCATCACAAGCATTTCTTACAAGGCAGGAACAAGCTCTACATGGGAAACCACTCCATTTCCACTATCACTGTTATACACCCACAGAGGGCTGATCCAGACTTGCCAAGCGGCCTAATAAACAGGTTTTTGGGATATTTATATTTATACACACACACACACACAGTATATATCACCTGGATGCTCATCTTGCACATGATGGCTAATACATATACAATCCTTCAACATTTTCTTTAAATGTATGCAACACTGTACAGGAATGCCTATGTATGCAGGCATCAATATTCATGGGCATACATTTGAGCACAGAGAACATAGCAGGAACACACATATGTAGCATTAACAACAGGAAGAAGAACAGTCTTGATTCTTTTTTGTTTTTCTTTTTATGGCATGAAAATAGTCTATATACAAGTTACTGTCAAAAATAAATTTTTAGCATACCTGGTAAGTTGGCTTCCATAAGATACTTTATGCAAAGGATGTTCGGATGAAAATAACAGTGTTCAGTAATTTGTGGAAACCCAGGCAAACCCAGAAACCAAGCCAAACGAACCATGCACTGCTGTACAGAATTGTATGTAGGAATTTTCTAAAAATAAATGAAAATACATATCAACTTTCAACAAAAATCTATATTCTTATAGCTTTTGAAAGATTTGAAACTCTTCCCTAAATTCAAACTGCACAAAACAATATGCTATTATATGTCTTTGCTCTCAGTCTTATTTACATTTTACAATTGGGTAATTATATGGAAGATCTAAAAAAAGTAAATCTAAATATGTTCCCAGCTGTTATACATCCACCAAAGCTATTATCATCTTGAAGAAGATATTAAAACATTAACTACATTTTAATGTTGCTTTAGAAAAGGAACTACTAGTTCTGAAAAATTACAATGAAGTGATTTCATACTATTTTTAATAATAATTCTTTATATTTATATAGCTCTTTTCTCACTATTCAAAGCACCTTACATGCGAGTGTGGAGCCATTTCAACCACCAATAATATGTAGAATCCACCTGGATGATGCAACGGCAGCAATTTTTACAACAGTACACTCACCACACATTAGCTACTAGGTGGTGAAGTAGTTAAGTGAGATAGCCAATTATAGACAGGGGATGATTAGGGGGCCAGAATAACTAGTACATTGAGGGCAATTTAGCCTGGACATTGAAAAACACCCTGCTCTTTATGAAGGATGCCCAGAGATCTTTTATGACCACAGACAGTCAGGACCTCAGTTTTAAGCCTCATCCAATGGATGGCGCCATTTTTACAGCACTGTATCCCCGTCACTGCACTGGGGCATTGGGGATCCACATTCAGACCACATGGTAGGAGTCACCTGGTGGCCTCATCAACACCTCTTCCACCAGCAACCCAATCTTTTCCTGGTTGGTCTCCCATCCAAGTACTGGCCAGGCCTCAACATACTTAGCTTCAAGTGGATGACCTCTTCTGAAGTGAATGGCTGCTGGATACTTATTCTAATGTTATTTTTGGTTTATATAAAGTGAATTTCAGGAAATACAATGTTATTCATGAACTAAAACCTATTAAAATAATCAATGTTCACTTTACTTTAACTACTCAATTATTATTAATTCTTTGCATTTGTTCAGTCTGCTTCCTGCAGAATTTGGAAAATTGCATATTCGTGAAGATAAAATGATCCCCAATTAACACATTTGTTTTTGCAATTATTTCAACAAGAGATGTAAATGCAATTTTTGGACACTTAAGATCAGTTCAATGGTAAGTTAAAACTGTGCCCAAAACCTACTACACTGTGTCTGAATAAAGGTAAATATTATTTGTGTAGAGACTTGTACAGTGAAAGGCAGCACATTCAAACAGTATGTTAGTCTTCAACCTGAATAATAGTGTTAAACTCCTTTTTTCACAATATTTTTACTTTGTCGCATACGAACTATAGGGAAAATATTATAATCATCCAAAGATTTGATGTTGAGATTTTCATGAATCTCGATGTTTTACATCTCCCTGAGTTCAAAATACCATTTTTGGAATTATGTCTGTGTGTGTGTGTATGTACACACAGACACATAATACGCTTTCACTTAGGTTAACCACATTTTGCATACAAGTATTAGGTACAAAACATAGATTTCTATCAACTTTTGGGATTTTTTCATTAACCGGAAGTGGTACCTGACCTTTTATTCATGCAGCTGCAGAGACCGATCTATTCAACTTTACTTTTATAATAATTGTTCAATATATTACTACACTGTGTGCACAATTATTAGGCAAGTTGTATTTTTGAGGATTAATTTTAATATGGAACAAACACAGTGCTATCAGTCAATCCAAAATGTTAATAAACCTGAAACCTGAATGTTTCACAACGGAAATGTGAGTGTGAACATCATCAGGGGAATACATATGTGCGCACAATTATTAGGCAACTATTAGTGTGCAGATTTATTATGCAACTAAAGGAAAAATGAAAATTTTCCCATCTCACTTGTTTATTTTCATCTGTTATAGTGAGAATAATAAACAAACACCTCAAAATTTACAAATAAACATCTCTGACATTTCAAAAAAAATAAATCAATCAATCAATGACCAATATAGCCACCCTTCTTTCCAATAACAGTCATAAGCCTTTCCATTCATGGAGTCTGTCAGTTTCTTGATCTGTTGACGATCCGCTTTTTGTGGAGCAGTGACTACAGCCTCCCAGACACTCTTCAGAGAGGTGTATTGTTTTTCTCCCCCGTAAATCTAGCGTTTAAGAAGTGCCCACAAGTTCTCGATAGGGTTTAGGTCAGATGAGGAAGGGGGGCCATGTCATTATTCCTTCATCTTTAAGGCCTTTACTGGCTGGCCACGCAGTGGAGAACTTCGATGCAAGTGATGGAGCATTGGCCTGCATAAAAATCATGGTCTTTTTCCTGTATCACTGTTTGAAGAAAGTGTCTTCGAAAAACTGGCAGTAGGTTTGGGAGTTGATTTTGAGTTCATCTTCAATGCAAAAAGGTCCAACTAGCTCATCTTTAAAAATACCAGCTCATACCAGTACCCCACCTCCACGTTGGAGTGGAGCTCTGTGCCCATTACTGATCCACAGGTCCATCCATCTGGTCCATCAAGAGTCACTCTCATCTCATCGGTCCATAAAACCTTTGAAAAAAATCTGTCTTCAGATATTTCTTGGCCCAGTTTTGACGTTTCAACTTATGTTTCTTGTTCAGTGGTGGTTGGGTTTCAGCCCTCCTTACCTTGGCCATGTCTTTGAGTACTGAACACCTTGTACTTCTGGGCACTCCAGGTAGGTTGCAGCTCTGGAATATGAAAGTACTGGAGGATAATGGGTTCCTGGTAGCTTCACGTTTGATTCTTCTCAAATCTTTGGCAGCTAATTTGCGTCTTTTGTTCTCAACACGTTTCTTGCGACCCTGTTGACTATTTGCAACAAAATGTTTGATGGTTCTGTGATCACACACCAATATCTTAGCAATTCCAAAAGTGCTGCATCCCTCTGAAAGACTTTTTACAATTTTTGACTTTTCAGAGTCAGTTAAATCTCTTTTTTGGCCCATTTTGCCAGAGGAAAACTAGCTGCCAAATAATTCTGCACACCTTGATATAGGGTGTTGATCTCATTAGGCCACACCCTCCCTCATTACACAAATACACATCACCTGACGTGCTTAAATCCAATAAGCATTCAAGTTAATACAGCTTGGAGTTGGAATATACACATAAAAATGATGATATGGTCAAAATACTCACTTGCCTAATAATTGTGCACACAGTGTAATTTGATTTGATTTGTTGGTGATGGTTCTTTAATGTACATAATATATAAAGATAATCATTGTTTTGCGGTTTACTCCTCAAATATCCATCCCCATATCTGAGTACATGAGAAAGTCTATGGGAGACCACTCCCAATTTTATTTAGTGTACCTTTCATTCAGGATTAATAATGCTGTGCCTCAATCCCTATAATTAGTGGTAATTTTCAATTCTTAACGCATTATCGACATGGGTGTTTTGCTCTCTAAAAAACTAATGATAACAAGGGTCAATATTTTCCAGATCTGCATAATATATTTATTCAGATATTTATTAAAATATTAAATATTTTATTTAAATTTCACAGGCTTTGCATAATATGCAGACCTTGTCCAATTTTAATAGTTAAAAATATACTATGCTTTATACTGACATATTATTTAGAAATTATGAGTTTTGTATATACTGTAGGCAAGTTAACTTGTCTGTTCAGGCAGTTCTTGCATTTTGCATAACTTTCACAATATTTTGTACTTCTTGGCTCTCAGGCTGGTGATATGAGATGGAGACCAAATGTTTGTGTCTGTAAACTTTTTTTTCCCCCAATGATAAATGTTCCTGCATCCTACTTCCATGGATTATATATCCCCTTTTATGCAGGGTTTACATTATTCTTCCTGCTTTGTAAAACCAACTTTCACTCTGCAGTAAAGCAGAATCATTAGGCAAGGTCAATGCGTTCTAGAAGACAATTATTTAGAAATAAGCCTCTCAGCATTACCAGTTATCAGCTTGGACAAGATATTACACCAATTTGCACTCATTATTTGTGTGATTGCCTCAGTATAGTAAAACTGTGCAAAGACCAGACTATGCTATTTAATAAAAGATAGTAAAGATGTCCATATTTCTGCTTTGAATACTGTAAGTGAGTAGGCTACATGCCATGTTGCAGGTATTGCAAAGAGTATGTTCTCATTTTTCTTTTAACTGTTTCGACTTAAAATTCAGAGCATATCTTCATGCACTAAAAGATCCAGGTAGAGATGGTCCCTTCCTGTAGACATTGACACCTCTGACAGTTGATTTTGCCTAAATGTCCTTCATCTATCTAGTAAGTGCTTTCCTTTTTCAGTACCTACATTTTTGGAAAGTAAATGATGGCAATCTGAAGATATGTGAAATATCCCATGCTTATCTCTGAACAACTGTTTATATAATAGATCTTTTTCTGTGCTGGAAGTTTACCCATTCTTGCTGATGGTACTGCGTAACCATCAAAAAGGCTGCCTTGTACATTTAGTGGCCCTCTCAATTACTTTTGCTCTAATCTCTAAAACACAAAGTCAGAGTAACCTTTTTGATGGTGGCAAGCAATAGTGCTTTATCAAAATGGCGTTTCATATATGATAATACGTTGTGCAAGTTCATTTTGCTGAAAGCGATTGCAGGTATTGTAATGAAAAGAAAAATTATTCAATATGATGTGACACTTGAGAGATAGGACATTCGTGGGTACATTTGTTAAAATGTTTGCTTATTCAGAAGCCATGACATTATTTTTAATTCAGCACTCTGATCTAGGATTTTGCCTTTATTTTGGGATAGCATCTGTTGCTTTAAGCAGTATTTGTCCTTTGACATAATTCTGTTTTGGTGATCAGTAAGTAATCTGGAAGGTGTATGAGTAATTAAAATTTTGCATTAGTATTCAGTGAAACATCATTATTTATTTGACAAAAAACACATAAAATAACACACAGTTCAAAGTTATGCTCAAATAAGCAATACAGTGATGCATGCATAGTCATTCCAAAGAAAAAAAAAAAAACACACACATTCATAAAAACCCTTAAAAAGCTAAAAAGAAAACAAATACAACATCCTTCTGTTACCCAAAACAGAGTGTTAAATGAAAAAATCCCAAAGATTTTCTTAAACTATTACTCAGAGAGATAGTTTAATTTTTTCCAATTTAAAATAATATACAACATAATTCTCCCATTACGTGATGGGAAGTGGAGTACAATTATTCCAATTAAGTAAGCTATTTTATGATACGACAACAGGTTCTCCCTTGCATAGTGTTATCCCATGTAGTAATACTTTGAATATTACTGTTACGGAGTTGGGAGAGATTTTAGGCAAATATTCAGTGAAACATTCTGAGATTTTAAAGTGGCTCACACTTCTCTGCAAATATCTGAAATGTAAGTTAATGTGTAAAGCCAGTAGGCACAAACATTCGAAGACCTAAAGATGTAACAAAAGGAGGCGTAAACAAATATTAAGGGGGACCAACTGAGTCTGAATACTTGTATAAGGTGCAAATTTCTAGTTTCTAACTCAGCTAACAACTATGTAATTTTCTTGGTTATTCTAGACATGTGGATTTACCATAAAAACACAGACTGTAAAAGAGTAGTTTAGGTATTATTTGTAATTTAACATCATCTGAAAACTTTTACTAGTACTTAATGCTTTTGCAAAACAGTGTACAGGTGTTTTATTTATTACTAAAAAGTGATTGAGAGAAATTTTCCCTTTCAAACCTATGGCACTGTAAATAATCTGATAACTGAAAAAAAAATTAAATTAGGAAATAGGAAGATTTCAGAAAATTGAGGCATCCTGCATTCAAAGGCATATGTAACCTATGTACCGTATAACAAAAGTACAAATTATAAAGAAATATATACTGTATGTTGAAACTAATACAATTTACAAAAGATAAATCAACTGCATTATGCCTGGTCACTCGCATACAGTAACTGAGAAATGGAATTCTAAAAACGTTTTATTCCTATGGGAAATATAAAGCTGCTTATTTAAGGAAAGCAGGATACAATGAACAACCCAAGCCCAAAAAATCAACATTTATCTATATCAATATTTTAAACCACAAATGACTGAACAACAAAAGACGGATGATTAAATAAACCTAGTAACTACTCTCAAAACAATGCAGCTTGTAACTCTAGTAGCTGACAAGCCAGTTCAGGTGCAAATGGGATGGCATGGACAAGTAGGAACAAGCAGAAGTTTCAGTTGCACAATGAGCAATATGAGCCAATTATAGCAATTTAATGGGAATCACTTTGCTGTAAAGATGATGAAGCTTTGCATCCAATTACTTTGTGAGGGCTCAACAATGTATAACGCCATAAAAAAGAATAATACAAAGAAAAGATAAAATGCCTTTACAGGAAATGTTGATAGTTGAAAATTATGCTTTCAGTGACTAAGAGACCTTTATTTTCAATGTTTTTTTTATTAGATTGTTTCTAAAGGAGAAAAACAAACATTTAAAACCTTTTTTTACCAACTGAAAAAATGATCTTCCTTATCCTGTCAATCCAAGTTGTAGTCTCTGCACTGTAGAGGCAGACTGAGTCCTTAGTAACATCCAAGACAATACAACAATTAGGTCATCAGGTCAATTGGCATAAAGAAAGCTTGGTATTGGCTACTGCTGGTGGGCAAGATTATAAAAGGCACACAGACAAAGTCCGAACACCTGACCACAATCTGTGCTAGAGTAATAAAAGAGAAATACAATTTTTAAAATGTAGTATTACATAAAACCTGCAGTGGATCTTCAGTATTTTAACTTCACTATTAACAAGTAAAAACTATTTTAATAAAAAAAAAAAAATTCCATAGTTACAACAAACTACAACTAACAACAGGACAATTCCAAGAAAACAACAGTTTGTATCAAAACATTGATAAGCAAACCAGACACACTGTGAAAGCAGCTTTAAATGAGACTATTGAACAGAAGACCCTCCATCTGCAACAGTCAGGTGTTATGTGGGGGTCCCCTTGGCCTGGTCCAGAAGCTTGGGTCCTCAAAAATAAGGAAACTGCAAGCCAGATCACCCTCGGGAAATCATACCACATGGCCAAAGTGCCGCAACTGACGCTTCCTCACAATGCAGGTAATGTGCCTCATTCAGGCCGCAAACAACAACCGCTCGACTTGGGCCTTTGACCTTTTGCAGAAATACTGAAAGCGCCACACATCCCTTTTCAAGCGACCTCATGTTCCCCCTTGCTCTCCCAATCCATCTACTGACTGCAAAGGAAGAGTCTGGTATTTCCATGTCAAATCATCACACTTTTGGACCTCATCCTCACAGATTTTAATAAAACTTGTTGCTTTGGTCATATGAGTAATCCGTGAAACCAAAATTACACAAGTCTTGGATCAATATTAAGGGAGATTTAAAATAACAAAGTTAGTACTAATTTGGGAATATTTCTTTGACTGGAAACATCTTCCTAAATATCAGTTTCACAGAAATGGTTCTCATATCGTTTTAAAACTCTTTTCCAGCTTTATATTTTGCGTAAATACTTTGCTGTGCCCCAAATGTAAAATGACCATGTTATGAATGATTATAATAATTAAAAACTGAATAGCAAACAAACCTACAATATACAGTATTTTAAAAATGGTCAATTTTTAACTAAACCTAGCTTATATTGTCTTGAACATCTCCAGAACATTTGGTCACTGGTTTTTGAGTCATTGCCAAGATATTACTACTTATCTGAAGTGTGTATCAAAACCATAATTCTTTACAATGCTGATTAATAGCAGTTAGTGAACAGCATATGGTAAATAGTTATTAGGGTTCATGAAAACTAAGACTAATGCCAGAACTAGTAGTGCAAATATAATTTTATTTGAAATAAAAATAATAATTACAGTTCAAAATTAATAAAAAAAGACAATAATGCCAAAGAAACTAAAACAAAAAGTGAATTAATGGTGAAATCACAATAGATTTAATTTTTCTCTTCAGTTCACACTTTTGACTTCTTGAGAGACACTGGCTTACTAAAAAGGGCCAAAATTAAGTAAATCACATTTGAGATGATGCACTCTTTCATTGCATGTTTTCAGAAAATATAGGTCAAGTTTTTCCTCATAAACTTGAAAAACTAACACAAAAACTAAACTAGATGGGCTCTTAGACCATATATTTATATGAACTCAATGGTTGTCCAATGGCAACTTCTAACTTCTTCTTTATGCTACTGTCAACCTTCTGTGTTTTGAGTTACACATATGAGCTCTGTCCCACTCTCTTTCTTTTACTGGAAATTCACCAATCAATGACAAAGACTGGTTTAGAAGTGCCAATTCAACATTTACAAATATACCTTCTTCTCCAGATGTTGAAGGACCAGCCATAGGTTCAGGATCAGGAGGGTCTGCTAAGTCAATATAGGAAGAGTCAGACTGACAGATCTGTTTGCTCTCAAGTATGAGTTGATAGTCTCACACAGCAATTTCTGCAGATGCTTTGACCTGACTCTAACCTGAGACTTAAATGATCTCTTAAAGTACAGATTATCTTCTTGAGATGACATTTGAAATGGTCACAAAAAGATTTCTAATTGAGTCTAAACAACTTCTCTACCAAAGAGATTGTGAAAATGTATTCTGCTGCAGCAAAGACAATACTTACATCTCCACCAGGTAACTGACAGCATCTGCTATTCATTGATTACATATGACAGATTTGCACACCTCACTCCCCTCTAATTAATGCAGGGCGGAGCATTGGCATTTACAGTCATATGAAAAAGTTTGGGAACCCCTCTCAGCCTGCATAATAATTTACCCTACTTTTAACAAAAAAGATAACAGTGGTATGTCTTTCATTTCCTAGGAACATCTGAGTATTGGGTGTTTTCCGACCAAAGTTTTTTAGTGAAGCAGTATTTAGTTGCATGAAATTAAACCAAATGTGAAAAACTGGCTGTGCAAAAAATTGGGTCCCCTTGTAATTTTGCTGATTTGAATGCATGTAACTGCTCAATACTGATTACCTGCAACACCAAATTGGTTGGATTATCTCGTTAAGCCTTGAAGTTCATAGACAGGTGTGTCCAATAATGAGAAAAGGTATTTAAGGTGGTCAATTGGAAGTTGTGCTTCCCTTTGACTCTCCTCTGAAGAGTGCCAGCATGGGATCATCAAAGCAAACCTCTAAAGATCTGAAAACAAAGATTGTTCAGTATCATGGTTTAGGGGAAGGCTACAAAAAGCTATCTCAGAGGTGTAAACTGTCAGTTTCAACTATAAGGAATGGAATCAGGAAATGGAAGGCCACAGGCACAATTGCTGTTAAACCCAGGTCTGGCAGGCCAAGAAGAATACAGGAGCGACATATGTGCAGTATTGTGAGAATGGTTACAGACAACCCATAGATCACCTCCAAAGACCTGCAAGAACATCTTGCTGCAGATGGTGTATCTGTACATCGTTCTACAATTCAGCGCAATTTGCACAAAGAACATCTGTATGACAGGGTGATGAGAAAGAAGCCCTTTCTGCACTCATGCCGCAAAACTGAGTCACTTGTTGTATGCAAATGCTCATTTAGACAAGCTAGATTCATTTTGGAACAAAGTGCTTTGGACTGATGAGACAAAAATTGAGTTATTTGGTCATAACAAAAAGTGCTTTGCACAGTGGAAGAAGAACACCGCATTCCAAGAAAAACACCTGCTACCTACTGTCAAATTTGGTGGAGGTTCCATCCTGCTGTGGGGCTGTGTGGCTAGTTCAGGGACTGGGGCACTTGTTAAAGTCGAGGGTCAGATGAATTCAACCCAATATCAACAAATTCTTCAGGATAACGTTCAAGCATCAGTCACAAAGTTGAAGTTACGCAGGGGCTGGATATTCCAACAAGACAATGACCCAAAACACAGTTTGAAATCTACAAAAACATTCATGCAGAGGGAGAAGTACAATGTTCTAGAATGGCCGTTACAGTCCCCTGACTTGAATATCATCGAAAATCAATGCAATGATTTGAAGCAGGCTGTCCGTGCTCGGCAGATAATCAAATTGAACTGAACTGCAGAGATTTTGTATGGAAGAATGGTCAAAAATACCTCCATCCAGAATCCAGACACTCATCAAAGGCTATAAGCGGCGTCTAGAGGCTGTTATATTTGCCAAAGGAGGCTCAATTAAGTATTGATGTAATATCTCTGTTGGGGTGCCCAAATTTATGTAACTGTCTAATTTTGTTATGATACATATTGCATATTTTCTGTTAATCCAATAAACTTAATGTCACTGCTGAAATACTACTATTTCAATAAGGCAGGTCATATATTAAAAGTAAGCTGCTACTTTGAAAGATCAGCCTATGAAAAACAAAAATCCAAATTATTAAGAGGGGTTCCCAAACTTTTTCATATGACTGTATTAACCACATTGGAATGGGTCCTTTTTACAGCAGTCATTTTCACATGAAATAGTATAGCAAGCACAGGTGCCACTAATGACATTAATGAAGCTCCTATTCAATTTCAGTGTAGCATAATTGGAACCTTAATGAATGTAATTACTTACACCTATGCTTGCAATACTATATCATGACAGAATGGCTGCTATGAAAAAGACCAATTAGTGATATGAAACCATGTGATGCATGCTTCAGATAAGTTACATCTCCATTGATCCAAGACACGTGCAATTTTGGTTTCATGGGATACTCATATGACTAAATATGTGACAATGAGGTACAAAAGTGTGATGATTTGACATGGAATTACCCATTCACCAGAGACATGAATGTCGCTGCTGAGGTAAGTAAACCTCTTGAAGAGGTCGACTTTCTCTCAACAAACAGATACACTGCTGATGGCTGTACCCAAGAGGTCATCATAGGCCTGGATCTTGGTTTTTACCCATGACACTCGTAAGCCCAGATACTCGGACTGTTTTCTCAGTCTCTTGAGAGCCCTGATCAGAGCCTCCACTGAATCTGTGAAGATCACAGCATTGTTTGCAAAGTCAAGATCAGTGAATCTTTCTTCGCCAACAGATGCCCAACAGCTGCTGGACGCAACGACCCTGCCCAACACATAGTCCATGAAAGCACTGAACACAGTAGGAGCAAGAACATACACCTGACAAAACCCAGAATCAACTGGGAAAAACGCAGAGGTTCTGTCTCCACTTTACACAGCTCTCAGAGTACTAGTGTACAAGCCTACCATGACATCCTACAACTTCAGGGGGGATCCCAAAAGTCTCAAGAGGTCCCACCGGGCAGTTCGATCAATTGAGTCAAATGCTGTACAAAAATCAACAAAGGCTGCAAAGAAACTCTGCCAATATTCATGCTTGTACTTGAAAAGTACCCTCAGTGCCAGGATGCAGTTGATGGTAAACTTCTGACTGCTCCAGTTGCAGGTAGGTGAGCATGTGATCACGGATCCTGTTGAGGATGACCCTAGAAAGGATCTTACCAGGCACCAACAGCAGTTTTATCCCCCTATATTTGCCACAATCCAGGTGATCACCCTTCCCTTTCCAGACAGGGATTACAGATCCTGTTTTCCAGTCAGTTGGGATTATGCCCGTGTCCCAAATAAAAGCAAAGATTGCTTGCAATGCCAGGAAGACAGCTTTACAACCAGCCTACAGAAGTTCACCCAAGATACCACAGATCCCTTCAGCCTTCCCTACCCACAGCTGGCTCACCACCCGTGCGATCTCAGTGAGACTGGGTGGTTCACAGCTAATTGGAGGATGAGCCTCAAGAAATGTGGACCCAGAGATGCCGAACATCATAGCTGGATGATCAGTTTTAAACAGCTGCTCAAAGTAGAAAACCCAGCAGGTCTCAACTGTAGCATCATCTGCAAGGGCCTTTCCATCACCTGCTCTGACTACAACTCTCAAAGGAACAGATTCGGATGTGCATTATGCTTCAATTCCTCTGTAAGCAAGGCATGTGTCACTTTCTCGCAGATTCCTCTAATTAACTCCACCTTATCTGGCCTCAGAGCCCTTGCAGCCATCCTTTTCAGTTTGTGGTACAGACCAGAGCTGCCATCAATCCTTGCACAGCTTTGACACAAGGAATGAAGCTATATTAATTTCAGTCCTGAGTTATACATTTACAGCGTAATTATTGTCATGTGTATAGAGTACTGTGAAATTCCTATTTGCATGTGCTAATCAGTATGCAACATGTTGACATTGTCTGGTGCCAGTATTAGTGAGACTAACAACCATACCTGTTGAAAACTAAAAAGGTTTACATTCCTTTATCCAAACACAACCAGATACGCCCTATTGGTCACCCTGCTCATCTCCATTAGTGCTCTTATATTCAAACTTGCAGCCATACTTATACCAATCAACCAATACAATAATATCAGTAACAGCTGAAGTGAATAACATTCATTATCTCATTACAGTGGCACCTGTCAACAGGTGGAATAAATTGGGCAGCAGGTGAACAGTTAGCTCTTGAAGGTTATGTGTAGACACAGAAAAAATGTGCATATATAAGGATCTGAGTGACTTTAAGAAGGGCCAAATTGTGATGGCTAGACAACTGGGTCAGAGCATCTCCAAAATGGCAAGTCTTGTGGGATGTTCCCAGTATGCAGTGGTTAGTACCTATCAAAAGTGGTCCAAGGAAGGACAACCTGTGAAATGGCAACAGGGTCATGGGTAGCAAAGGCTAGTCCAACTTGTCTGATCCCACAGAAGAGTTCCTATAGCACAAACTACTGATAAATGAATGCTGGCCTTGAGAGAAAGGTGTATGAACACACAGTGCATTTCAGAGTCCTGAGTATGGGGCTGTATAGCCACAGACTGGTCAGAGTGCTCATACTAAAAAACCTGTCTTACCATGGACACGTGAGTGTAAGAACTGGACTATGGAGCAATGGAAGTAGGTGGCCTGGTCTGATCGATAACGTTTTCTTTTAGTTCATGTAGATAGCCAGGTGCATGGATGTAGTTTAGCAGGGGAAGAAATGGTAGTAGTATGCACTATAGGAAGGCATTCTGACGGAGGCAGGCGGATGCTCTGGGCAAAGTTCTGCCGGGAAACCCTTAGGCTCTGGTGTTCATATGGATGTAAGTTTGACACGTACCCTATACCTAAAGGTTGTTGCAGACGATTACACCCCTTTAAGGCAATGGTATACCCTGATGTCAGTGGCCTCTTTCAGCAGGGCAATGTGCCCTGTCACACTGAAAAAGTTGTTCATGAATGGTTTCAGGAATGAGACAAAGAATTCAAGGTGTTGACTTGGCTTCTAATTCCACATACCTGAATTTGATTAAGCATTTGTGGGATGTGCTGGAAAAACAAGTCCGATCCGTGGAGGACCCATGTTGCAACTTACAGGATTTAAATGATCTGCCTCTAACGTCTTGGTGCCAGATACCACAGGACACCTTTAGAGGTCTTGTGCAGTCCCTGCCTCATGCTGTTTTGGCTACATGAGGAAGACCTACACAATATTAGGCAGATGATTTTAATGTTGTGGTTGATCAGTGTATGATTGATGTACTAAATATGCTCCAGAGGAAAAACTGGCTAACATTTCAACTTCAATGGAATCCACACAATTATGCATGTTAGTTTTAAAATTACATTTACTCCAATACACCTGAAAGACTCATTCCACTTTGCTGGTATAATGTGGTGGTTCTCAAATTCAGTACTGGCCCACTGTGGCTGCAGATTTTCATGTCAATCGGTTTTGCTATTAGTGTATCATTTACCCTGTAACTCAGTGCTTTTACATGCACACACTTAATTGGGTTAAAGTGAATAACCAACTCTCAAAGATGTCCTTGGCAGAAAAACAAAAATGGAACAAATAAATAATGAAACAATCCTACTTTTTTCTTTAAAACAATTTTGAATTTTAATTATAATTTTTATTAATTATACTCAAAAATAAACATCATACAAATGCAGATATGCACTTAGTTAAGAGACACAACTGTAATATCCAGCTCTGACTATGATGGCTGAAAGTGCTGCTAGGTTCAATATTTAAAAACTGCAGATTATAAAGATTTTCCCATTCATGTACAACACTTCCAACCACATCAAAAATCCAAGAGGACACACACCTGCAAAGAAATTACTGGGGGGTGTAGAAGTAATTTTCCTCATTAGTTCTGCTATAGTTATTCCTTTACAAAATGTGTTACTCGGTTTCTAACCAACAATTAAATGATTTAATTTATGGCTCTGTAGGGCTGGGTTTTGTTTTTTCATATTGTTTATTTTACTGGATGATAAATTATGTAGTAGATTAAGCAAGTTCCAAAATGAATGAATAATTTTAAAAATTATATACATATAAGGTTTATTATATCACTGTGTGCATACCAAAGTGTGCAACATAGATAGCCTCATTTTATGTTGGTTGGATACAAACAAATTCACACAGTAAGAAAGAAAAATGTACAAGTTTCACTAAGACTTGGAGAAAATAGTGTTTTCCTTTTGGTGTTATAAATGGATGTACAGTATGGTGCTTTGTGGTACCAATAAGGGCTCCTGTTATGAATCATGAGCAGCCCTATGCAAATACTACATTTGTTTGATGCTTAGGAAAAGGATACTCAAAACTGAAAAATGGTTTATATATGCTGCACCACTAGGACAAAAAAAATATATAACTTATTTTTTGATCATGACAATAAAATAACACTTTTTGTGGTATACAATTTCTGGACATAAGCCTACATCTTCAATTTGGCTTGTCTTACTTCCAGGAGACAAAAGGTCAGATTTTTTTCCATGTTAAAGAAATCTAAACTCTGTAGGCTACACTGAGAAGCAAAGCTGTGGCTGAATCATCTCAAACCAAGATAAAGCCTATGTAAGAGAGGCTGCAGCGATGCCCCGGATTCCCGCAGGGCACTATGGGACATGGAATTCGGCAACACAGCCCTGCTGGGTACTGTGGATGATGCCAGGGGACACTGTAGGAAGATGGGGGGAGAATAAATTCTCACCTAGCCCAGAAGTACTAATGGATTACGACAACGGAAGCCCCAAAGTACTTCCGGACTGATTAAAAACCTGAATTCTCTGCCTGACCTGAAAGTGCTGGCAAACCACATGGGAGAAAGAACAGATGGACCTCCGGGTCAAGAACTATATAAAGGACTGCTGAAGACCCAGTGTGCGAGCCAGAGTCGGGAGGAGGTGGACAAAACTTGCTGGGAGGTGTGGAGGAGAAAGTGTATTGTGATTATTATTGATTTAATTGCGTTTATTGTGGATGTGGTGCTTCAAGGGCACTGTTTGAGAAGAAAAAGAATTAAAACTGTTCTTGGTGCTTTTACCTGGTGTCCTGAGTATCTGTCTGTTGGGTTTAAAGGGGCAACAGTGCCAAATAGCGTCCACACCTTATCATGCCCAGTACAGCCCCTCAAAAGGTGATGTTTGTAAACATATTCCATGTGAATCAGTATTTCCATAACAGTACAGTCTACATTTATACTAAACACACTGCTTTCATATGAGGGGCTCTTGCTTAAAAAAAAAAAAAAAAAACACCACAAATGGGACACTCTTAAATGGGGTATTATTTACAAATATGTAGGTCTATGGTTTATTTTAATTTTTTAAATAAACAGCAGGATATATACAAAAATCAGTGTGCCACAAAAATGACTTAGTACTGAATATTTCTTCATAAAAATAAATCAAAGAAGCCAAAAACAGAGAAGAAAATTACTACATAAATTTAAATATTTAACTTTACATTTTGTCAAATTAAATATTAAGTCAATTAAAATATTTCCCTATATTTACAATACATACTTTACCCACAAGAATCAATTACCTTGGCTAAAATGAAACTACTTGATACCATAATATGAGATTTAACAGACATTATAAAACGAGTGAGGCAATACAAATATTTTCCATGGTGAAAATACAGTACAGGCCAAAAGTTTGGACACACCTCCTCATTCAATGTGTTTTCTTTATTTTCATGACCATTTACAGCACTCCATCACTCTCTTTCTTGGTCAAATAGCCCTTACACAGCCTGGAGGTGTGTTTGGGGTCATTGTCCTGTTGAAAAATAAATGATCGTCCAACTAACCTGACTTCTGCACAACACAACTGCTGGTCCCAACCCCATTGATAAAGCAAGAAATTCCACTAAATAACCCTGATAAGGCACACCTGTGAAGTGAAAACCATTTCAGGTGACTACCTGTTGAAGCTCATCGAGAGAATGCCAAGAGTGTGCAAAGCAGTAATCAGAGCAAAGGGTGGCTATTTTGAAGAAGCTAGAATATAAAACATGTTTTCAGTTATTTCACCTTTTTTTGTTAAGTACATAACTCCACATGTGTTCATTCATAGTTTTGATGCCTTCAGTCATGAAAATAAAGAAAACACATTGAATGAGGAGGTGTGTCCAAACTTTTGGCCTGTACTGTATATCTAATAACTTTACTTAATTTAACCCTTAACTACAGTACTCGCACCACTTCTAATCTCATAAGTACTTGCGCAGTGTACTTTAGACACCAGTGTTAAAATGGCTATTTTTATCCATGCTGAGAGATTGTAAAATATAACATGTATTATAAAATATTACAATAAATTTAAATTGTACATGTTTTTAACATAATTTAATTCCATATTACACAGTCGAGGACTACCTGAAAATAAACCTGATCCATTTCTCCAGTTCTCATTCTTCACCGGTCACACTTTCATCCACTGCAGGATTTGCACATGTATCACATTTCACTTCAGAAGTTATTTGTTTTTTGCAGACAAAGTCATTGCAAGAAGAATATCTCATTGCTGTCACACACACGTAAGTATCCGCGCGGTGTACCAAATGCACCATATGGAACTTGCGACTGTGCATCCACTCATAAAACCGGCTGAGGGCACACTGAAGGGTAGCCATTGCGACACTATACTTGTAGTGAAATCAGGCTGAGAATAAATGGTGGATGCTGCCAGTAGGCTCAAGTAAAAGAATGCTGGACAAAAATAACTGAGATTGGTGCACATACAAAACACACTAGTGCGAGTTGTTAAGGGTTAATAAGGGTCACATTACAATATTAAATATGGTAATTACAAAAATAATAATTTCCAGAAAACATGGCTGATTAAGAAATACATGTTTTACAGAAAATATTAATTCTGTCCAACTGAAAATACCAAAGAAAAAAAAAACCAATGTATTTCCAAAATGAATTTTCCAACAACATTCAGAGTACCAATGCGACGAGGGCAAAATAAAAAAAAAAAATCAACAGAAATATTTATTTACTGGGTAAGTGATATGTCTGGATATCTTAGATTTGGTATCAACTGCACCATAAAAATCATTTTAAATTCTCTTACATCTTATGTTCTCTCAGCAAACAAAACACATTTCAACAATGTAATTTTGTAGTGTCAATTTCAATTTCTGGAGAGCTGCTTTAGTTTCAGCCAATATCTTAATTTGCTGCAATTTTTTACTGCTAATGGAACCATTTATTACTACTCTTATTGTTATACAGTTGTGTTTCCAAGTTTTAAATTACTTCTATTAACAATTAAATGCAAATAACACAAGAACCAAGGGCTAACAAATTAGCTTAGTCCCATTTATATTTGCATTTGTTCATCATTTGTTTCAATGTTTGAAAAGAAATAAGAAAGAAAAAAAAAAAAAAAAGGACTGAGATCTGATCAAGTCCTCTAAAACAGGCATGTCAAACTCACTACCATTAGTGGGCCGCTTTGACTGCCATACGTGCGTCAGCGGGCCACACTGTAACAAATACTATTATACAAAGTTACTGTAGCTTTCTTTCCAATACTGAAAACTTTAAAAAAATGTAACACTTAAAGTTTATAGAAAAGCAATTTATTTCCATACAATCTCTGTACAACAGCATACAATTAGAGTCTTAGCCTCTTAGCTGGGTCCTTATATAGGAGTCTTACAGTCTGAGATCTATTTCTTTAATCCTGACACTTGGCATCTCTTGTTAGTAACCAGTGTAGCTATATAGGCACCTGACCTGACACAGATGGACACGGAGGCACATATAAAAATAAACAAACTTTTATTTTTCTTCACCCGTGGGTGCACGTCTTCCCCGTGACCCACAGGCAATACACAGTCCCAAAGCACAACTCCACCACACAGCAACAACCTTTCCTTTCTTTACCACCACTCCTCCTCAAGCTTCATCTGCTTCCTCCCAACTCTGGCTTCTCGAGTGGTGGTGGCTAGCCCTTTTTATAACCCACCCGGAAGTGTTCCAGGTGCTTGACCACCTGGTCCTAATTGCACCTCCGGGTGGGGCTGAAGATTCGTCCAGCCAGGCTGCTGAATCCATGCAGCACCCCCTAGCGGCCATCCGAGCCCCCAACCAGGCTGTGGAGGACTCCATCTCCCATGGAGCCTTGCAGGTGGTTGGGGAATCACCGTTGGCCAGGGAGGATTTTTAAAAGGATTTTTTTTTAGAAATGTTGGCCAACTGAAAGGTATGAACATGAAAAGTATGAGCATGTACAGCACTCAATATTTAGTTGGGGCTCCTTTGGCCTGGATTACTGCAGTAATGTGGCGCGGCATGGAGTCGATCAGTCTGTGGCACTGCTCAGGTGTTATGAGAGCCCATGTTGCTCTGATAGGGGCCTTCAGCTCTTCTGAATTGTTGGGTCTGGCGTATTGCATCTTCCTCTTCACAATACCCCATAGATTTTCTATGGCATTAAGGTCAGGTGAGTTTTCTGGCTAATCAAGAACAGGGACACCATGGTCCTTAAACCATGTACTGGTAGCTTTGGCACTGTGTGCAGGTGCCAGGTCCTATTGAAAAATGAAATCTGCATCTCCATAAAGTTCGTCAGCAGCAGGAAGCATGAAGTGCTCCAAAACTTCCTGGTAGACGGCTGCGTTGACCTTGGACCTCAGAAAACACAATGGACCAACACCAGCAGATGACATGGCACCCCAAACCATCACTGACTGTGGAAACTTTACACTGGACCTCAAGCAACATGGATTCTGTGCCTCTCCTCTCTACCTCCAGACTCTGGGACCTTGATTTCCAAAGGAAATGCAAAATTTACTTTCATCAGAGAGCATAACTTTGGACCACTCAGCAGCAGTTTTGTCTATAGCCCAGGCGTGACGCTTCTGACGCCGTCTCTTGTTCAAGAGTGGCTTGACACAAGGAATGCAACAGCTGAAACCCATGTCTTGCATACGTCTGTGCGTGGTGGTTCTTGAAGCACTGACTCCAGCTGCAGTCCACTCTTTGTGAATCTCCCCCACAGTTTTGAATGGGTTTTGTTTCACAATCCTCTCCAGGGTGCAGTTATCCCTATTGCTTTTACACTTTTTTCTACCACATCTTGTCCTTCCCTTCACCTCTCTATTAATGTGCTTGGACACAGAGCTCTGTGAACAGCCAGCCTCTTTAGCAATGACCTTTTGTGTCTTGCCCTCCTTGTGCAAGGTGTCAATGGTCATCTTTTGGACAACTGTCAAGTCAGCAGTCTTCCCCATGATTGAGTAGCCTAAAGAACTAGACTGAGAGACCATTTAAAGGCTTTTGTAGGTGTTTTGAGTTAATTAGCTGATTAGAGTGTGGCACCAGGTGTCTTCAATATTGAACCTTTTCACAATATTCTAATTTTCCGAGATACTGAATTTGGGTCTTTCATTAGTTGTCAGTTATAATCATCAAAATTAAAAGAAATAAACATTTGAAATACATCAGTCTGTGTGTAATGAATGAATCTAATATACAAGTTTCACTTTTTGAATGGAATTACTGAAATAAATCAACTTTGTCATGATATTCTAATTTTATGACCGGCACCTGTACAGTACTCTCGATGCCAACTTACAGATCTGCACATACAAGGGTGGCAGGTAAGCATACAAGCCTGGCACACCAACTTCACTGTATTTTGCCTTCAGAATAGAATCTGACTGCAGTTCAATCAATCCCATTTGGATATTCTCAGGCACATTCTCAACGTTGTAAGAGTATGGTGATGTAAACAGCGTGTCCTGTTCGTGTGAACTGAAATCATGAAAACGCTCACTGAATTCACTGCTCAGTAATTCAAGTTGGAAAACAAATCCTCCAAAAATCTAATTTTACTTTACTAAGTTTACTTCAAAGTTTATATGGTAAAATAAGCCGATATGCGAAAAGCCCCCTGACCTACACTAATTTTACAAACTCAAAATCACAAAAAATTGTTAATAAACAACTCACCAACTTCTCACGTCCACTTCAGATCTTTGGCTGTAGTCTGCACTAACTGTTTGTTACAATACTAGAACAAAACTACATAAAGCTAGAGCAAAAAAAACGTGAAAATATGTGAGCTATTACTACTCGTGATGGTCAGTTCTGCCCAGTGGCCAGTCTCAGAAGCACAGCCAGTACTGTAGCCTGCCAGGCTGCTGCAGCCTAGCACTTCAATTGCGACGTCATGGCTCATTAACTTTGGTCAAGTCTTGTGGGGGGTTTGGGAACAGTGTCACGCCTAGGGTATCAAGGAGCTGATGCCGCAGCTGCAACTATACTAGCAGATAACAATTCCGGTACCGTAATGCCATGGGAAAACGCGCTTTTGTCAGAAGGCGGAAGAAAAGTCAATAAGTAACGCCGAAGATGCAGATTGATTCAATCACAAACTATAGTAATCATTTTGTACAAGTTTAGTGCTAATTAGGATCTGTCATGCGCTCATCTGCTCTAAACATTTTCATGATATTCCCACAAAATTTAGCATATTAGAGATATCTGATACAGGTTTAGCCACACCATGGAAGTGTGCTTCTGACATTGACTAGTCTTTTGTTTGTTAAATGCATTAAAAATGCAAAGAAGTGCAAACAAAAACTGATTTTATATTATATACTGTGCAAGTCCATTACACAGGTAACTCTAGCTATAAGCTATATTTCTATTAATTTCTTATAAGCACAACACTACAAAATAAATACAGCTTTAACACTAGAAAATGGCATAATTTGTTTTACCAGTGATTGGTTTAATGCCATTATTTTTTTTTTTAAACACTCAACACAAATGCATATCCTAAAGTTAGATGCTTAACACAAATGCACAGTTAATACACTTCGAAACCCGGAAATGTGTGGCTCCTTTTACTATTTAATTGCTGCTTTTATAAAACATTTTATGATGAATTGCATTGTTCTGCCACATAATTATAAAACTGAATTGCTATCGATCAGTTTTTTAACCATATTTCAAGGTCTTAATGGGCAGCTGTAATTACAATTCTAATTTATTGTCAAACCTGCATTCACTAAGCTAAACTGTAGAGCTACATCACATCGTGGCTTCCAAGTTTCTGGGCAATTTTTAAAACCTTTGTGTGTAGTAGTTAGAATGTAATTACTCTAGTTTTAGGATTTTTGGCAAGTGTTTAGTCTGTGATTTTTGGTTTACATATTTGGTTTTGTTGAAACAATCTGACTGACTATTCTTCATTCAAACCTCCTTCTCCTAGTTATTTCCAGCTTACCCCTTATTTTGGCAAGAACAGGGCTATACAGTCATTAGCTTTGTCCAAATCTATAAATAAAAAAAAAAACATGTCAACAGGATTGGTAAACTGTTACAGCCCTAAGAGAACTGTGTTAAGAGAAACGGAAGATCCATTGATCCTCAGTCAGGCCAGAATCCATTTCCCAACTACACATGCTTTTCTAGAATTTAATTGAAATAGGCCCTCTTAGATTAATTACAGTCATGCACCAACTTCCGAATTTAAAAGAATAGCTGTTTTCCCTCTCACTGATTTCAGCAATGTGTTACTCCACGACGCTATGGATTATTCAAGTATTGTACAAACCCTTCATGCACATCATTTCCAGGATCAGTTCTGCCTGTGTCCATTCATACTTTTAAATGGTAAGTTTCTGTTTTCATTAGTAAAATGTACAGGCTTCTGATTTTTATACATATATTTTGGGAAAGATTTTTCTATTTTACTTCCTCTATTCTTAAATCTACCCTTGTAGTAAAGACAGATTTAAAAAAAAAAAAACACTTTTCAAAGTACAGTCATGTACCAACTGATAGCTCCATATGGGACTAGCCATTTGGCAGTATGTCAAATTGGCCGTTTATCAGTAAAAATGTGTACAGGTCATTGCAATTGAGGCTTTCTGTGTCTGGTTCGAGTCACTGGTGCACATACTTTAACTACCGGTATGAAGCAACACAAGCCAACCCATACATCAGATCAATGTAAGGCAGTGTTTCTCAACAACTGGACTACACCACCAGTGGGTCGTCGCTATTGATTTGCAAGTGGATCACCTAAGCCTGTGTTTCTCAACCACTGCATCGCAACACAGGTGAGTTGCTGAAGCTATCAACGGCACTGCACAATGTGCTTCCCTGTTTCTAATTGTGTTAATGTAGGATGACAGGAAATGCAAGGCAAGAAATGTTTAACACATAGCTAAAACTGAAACTTTTTCCATGTTATACTAATAATCACATTCAGTGTATAATGTATGAAGTCTTTTTTTGTAGTATTAATTGACAAAATGCTGAAGTGAAGTGTATAATGTGTGAGGACTGAAGTGTCATCCTACATTTACCCAGATAGTTGTAGACACAGAACACACATGAAATGTATGTATCCCAAAATAACAAAATATTATTTTCCCTGTACCACTGCATGCTCCCCAACTTGACCTGAAGCAATTCCAGGCCCCTCACACCCAGATAAACAGAATTGAGATGGGAGAACTTCAGCTGCGTTGGTGGGGGGCAAATGTCAGCAATGTCGGTCCTGGAAAGCCGCAGTGGCTACAGGTTATCATTCCAACCCAATTGCTTAATTATAAACGAATCTTTTCCAATCTCAGATGTTATTTAATTTTATGGCTTGTTAGTCTGCAATGTAAGGTTCTTATATCATAGATTTTTTTCCTTTCCAAGGATATCATCAAAATGATTTGAAGCCTAAAACGCATAATTTTCAGTCTGTCACATTTTCTAATAAGTGAAATCAAACAGTAAATGATGAACACAAAGAGATGTAAATCGAAACAATCTACAGTAAATGGTGAACTGCTGACTGCTTTCTCATTTAAATCTTATTGCTAATTAAGGAGCCATTAAAACAGTGAATGCAGCTGTTTAAGACTGAAATAAGCAATTAAGGGTGGGGAACCTTAGCAAGTGAGACCACTAAAATGAAGCATCAAAATGTCACTTAAGCAATAAGTGCTTCATCAGCAGTAACGGACTTTTCATTAAGAAACTGGGTTGGAACAAAAACCTGCACTTACTGCTACTCTTCAGGACTGACACTGCCCACCCCTGGTTAACTAGATTTCTCAGAGGTCAAAAACCTGATTTCTATAACCTGTATAAAAGGTTTACCTGGCATTTTAGAAATCAGGGTTAAAGAAGTACATGTAAACACACTGACCAACAGCAGTCAATCCTTGATGTTTAGCTACTTAAGATGTACATTATTTATCAGGCATGATCCCAATTGGTTATAAAAGAATGACTGACTGTGCAAGTAAGTGAGATATGACTGCACTCATGAAGTCACAAAAAATAAAACTGCAAAGCTGATTTTAGTATCTACAGTTCTGAGCAACAAAGGATTTATTTATTTGCTCAGTGAGATCACAAAGTTCCTTTTGTTTGAGAAAATACACTATGATCACAATTATATAACTTTGCTGAGTAGTCTCTTTAATAAAGTGAGCTTAATTAGCAGAAACACACTTTAATAAAAATATTTTAAAAATATGCAAAAACCATTTAACTAAACTGTCTTATTTTAAAAACAATTGGACCTAACCACCTGCCAGGCAACAGCCTAATTACAAAAGTCACAGCTTGCATCACTTGAACTAAAGCCATGGGTGTATCTGTTTCTAGTGTGTCGTGTTTAATTATCAGTATAATTAATTGTTATTTACAAGATACAGGAAGAAAGAATATTATGCACAACAATCCAGGACACTGAGATAAAAAAAGTACTTTAGGGAATGGCAAAGCTAGCCACACCTAGTCAGTAGACTGCCAGAAAATTAAATAGACTGGCCACACCTTGGCTAAAAGGTAATAAGTGCTGTAAAATAATTAGGAAACTCCCCTGTGTGGATAGTGATATAGCCACCATTTACCTTATAACTACAATATAGTTATTAACCAAATAAGCAGTACCCCAACCCCACCCCCCAAACATATGATGCCCAGTTGAGGCTCTTCAGATGCTTTCACATAATGGTGGTGCTTAAAATAGTGTTTTCTTAATTCCTACAAAACACTGACAAGTTAGTACAGTAGATAATAATTTAAAAGGATAGGGTCAAAAGTGCTAAAACTTCCCAGCAAAATTCTTTCATAGAAGACATCAGATTTCACAGTGAGACAAATGTTAGCCACACAGAAGTAAAGACAATAGAACAAATAAAAATCAAGAGAATGACAAGAATAGATAATGCAGTAAGAGGTACAACGGAATAAAGAACACAAAATAATAGTTAACTTTCAGGATGTCTGTAGCCATATATGTTAAGTTAAACTGTTACCAATGTACATCTTTCAAACTACAAAGTCAGTGTTTTTCAAACTATAGGAACTGACTTTAAACTTAACTTTTCTATCCTGCTCTAAAGTAGTTCAATCTTCCATATGCAGTACACAGACTTATAGCCATCTAGCCCAGATATTACAGAAACTAGCGATTCAACTGATCTTCCAGGAGCTCAGCTATCAAGAATGCTTGTAGTTTTGGCATTTAATTGAATATTAGTGTATCCATTAAAACATGCAATAAAGATTCCAGATTGAAAAGTTGACATAACACTTCTTACCATGCTATCATTTGGCTCGTGTGCAGTGTGCAAACCACATATGTCCAGTTTTGATGTTTGCCATGGATGTTACAGACTGTATTACAGTTAAATAGTATTTACACAGTTTAGAGATGGTGGGAAATACTTAAATTAGAGAATAAAATGAGGACATTTTTGGTCTAAATGAAAAATGAAAATTGGATTTGTTTAGTATCTAAATTTTACAAATCATATTACAATGAATGAAACAAGGACTAATCAAAGATGTAGTTAATACTATTTCCAACAAATTTATATTTTATAATCAAATCACTTTAATATAAACACCCCCCTGGTACCTAATTCAGATAGCCATATGAGCCAAAACTCACCGTACATCAGTCCTTCATACAAGGCAAGACTTCAAAAAGATTAACAGATGTCCAGCATGTTTATTTTAGAATAGCATTAATGAATTATTGACAATTTCTGAAAATGCTTTCGACTGCCAGAGATCTTTTACAATTTTAAGTAAATATTATTGTGCTTTTCCAATGCTATGTAGGGTAGAAAAAGATTTTTTTCAACCAAGTAAAATTTGATGATGAGAAAGTGTTACAATGTGGGGCAAGATATCACAAGTGATGCTTTATGACAGTGTTATTCCATCTGGTGCTACTCCAAATAGCACCAAAAAGGATCTACAAGAATTATAAATTCAATAGTCTGACAAATAAGCTATTTTTATTCCCCAGTATGATTTGAATGCTGTGTATTTTCAAAACACAAGTCCCAGCAAGACACATGCTTGATGAAATTGTTCAGAATTCAAGTCTTTTCTTGGACATTCTTTCATAATCTTAGTTAATTATGGGCAACTGAATTATACATTGCTTTGTACCAACTGATGAAGAATGCATCTTATCAATGGCTGAAGTAATTCATTATCAAAGGTTCTCATTGAAAGGTCTCACTAAATACTGTACTACCATAGAACATCTATTGGCACGCTCTTTCAGATATAAGTGATAGAGTATGGAAATGCTTTGTATATATTCATCATCACTTTCTAATTTGCACTTAGTAAAAGTAGTGTGCTACTGGACAAAGCAAACATTGTCAATACAGAAATATCGAAAGTCTTTGAATAGTATTGATTGTGCACAGAAGAAACGGTAGTACATCAGTGTTAAAGCGTTTCCTATGTGGTTTAGAGAGAAAGTAACAGTAATTACTAAGTGCAGGAAAACACAGCAAGGCACATGATGAAGAATCTGAACATTAATTCCTTTTCAGGGGTAATCAAGAAAGTATAGTTCCAATTATTTTTTGTTTTCTATCATTGTCTTACAGTACACACTGTATATTTGTTAATTAGTAATAAAACTGGACAGTAAGGAGTATCATGCATCCTATTTTTGGTGCTTACAAAGCAGTCTTTTATATATGGGGCTATTTTGCATTACAGATAAAGAAATTGACAATTGCATCAAATTTAAAAAAGTGATTTGTTACCCTATATATATATATATAAAAATATATATATATATATATATATATATATATAAT
>JANRMT010027041.1:63058267-63069468 GCA_026402145.1 Polypterus bichir lapradei
TATATATATTTATTTATATATTTATTATATAAAATCTACATTGAGCTCTCAATGGAAATGCAATGGCTTTCTATTGTTAATCTTGTGAAAACTTTTCACTTTAATTTAGCACTGTTTGAATTTTCAACATCATGGTCAACATATCACCTGGCCCTCACATGTAAAACTAGTATGCTGTGATGTGGTCTATATCCTTGATTTTCTTAATTACCTCTTTACAGTTTTCATATTTTGACATTTTCCTATACAGGGGTTCTGCCTCACGTGTGTTGCACACCTCTACCTGGCTTATTTGGGCATCTCTAAATGTGAAACACCTGTGGATCTTTTTGTAGAGTTGGTTGGGGTGGACAGGAAGTTAACTTTTCATTCTTGCAAAAATTAATTTTACACTTTGTTGTTTTCTGGTTGCTACATTAAATAAAATGTGACTGTGAAAAAAGGTATATAAATAAATAAATTAATTAATTAGTTTGAAACGGTTGAGGATATTACCTTGTTACTGCAGCCAGCAATAATGACATTTGTTTTCAGCAATTGGGGCATGAAAAAGGTGCTTCATGTCTACAATATGTGGACATAAGTTAAAAGAAATATGAAATTTTGCAACTGTCCCTTACCAGGATTATACAAAAGTGATTTAGTTTATTGTAGGTTATTCTTATGAACTTTAAAGTCACAATGATGGTTGGTACAGAAAGAACCAAAATTCAAATAGCAATACCAATATTGTTTGCAAATGTAAATCAAAATCAGATTCTGATTCACTTCAAAAATTATAAATCATTACTAAAATTGATTAAATTAGACACTAAATTAATTCTACCTAATGACATTTGTTGAACACAAATTCTGATACACATTTCCTTACTGAAAAGCAGTTTACACGTATAGATACTGTATTACTGATTGAAGTGGAGTATGCAACAATCTCTCTGCTCCACAAAGCTTATCCTCACCTGGACAAAGCTGGCAGCAGTGTGAGGGTTATATTTTTTGATTTCTCCAGTGCCTTCAATACCATATACACACACATATTATATTATATTATATATACACACACACACACATAAGTACATACATATGCATAAATGCATTTACATACTGCTCAAAAAAATTAAAGGAACACTTTTTAATCAGAGTATAGCATCAAGTCAATTAAACTTCTTGGATATTGATCTGGTCAGTTAAGTAGCCGAGGGGGTTGTTAATCAGTTTCAGCTGCTTTGGTGTTAATTAAATTAACAACAGCTATACTAGAGGAGCAACAATAAGATGACCTCCAAAACAGGAATGGTTCAAGAGGTGTAGGCCACTGACATTTTTCCTTCCTCATCTTTTCTGTTTTTTCACTAGTTTTGCATTTGGCTACAGTCAGTGTCACTAATAATAGCATGAGGCAATACCTGGACCCTACAGAGGTTGCACAGGTAGTCCAAATTCTCCAGGATGGAATATCAATACATGCCATTGCCAGAAGGTTTGCTGTGTCTCCCAGCACAGTCTCAAGGGCAAGGAAGAGAACACAGGAGACAGGCAGTTACTCTAGGAGAGCTAGACAGGGCAGTAGAAGGTCTTTAACCCATCAGCAGGACCGGCATCTGCTCCTTTGGGCAAGGAGGAACTGAATTAGCACTGCCAGAGCCCTACAAAATGACCTCCAACAGGCCACTAGTGTGAATGTCTCTGACTAAACAATCAGAAACAAACTTCATGAGGGTGGCCTGAGGGCCCGACATCCTCTCTCACTGCCCGGCACCGTGGAGCTCAATTGGCTTTTGCCACCAAATACCAAACTTGGCAGGTCCACCACTGGCACCCTGTGCTTATCACAAATGAGACTAGGTTCACCCTGAGCACATGTGACAGACATAAAAGGGTCAGGAGATGCCGTGGAGAACGTTAAGCTGTCTGTAACATCGTTCAGCATGACCGGTTTGGTGGTGGGTCAGTGATTGTCTGGGGAGGCATATCCATGGAGTGACACACAGACCTCTACAGGCTAGACAATAGCACCTTAACTGCCATTAGGTATCGGGATGACATCCTTGGACCCATCGTTAGACCCTATGCTGGTGCAGTGGGTCCTGGGTTCCTAATGGTGCACGACAATGATTGGCCTCATGTGGTGAGAGTATGCAGGTAGTTCCTGGAGGATGAAGGAATTGATACCACTGACTGACCCCCATACTTGCCTGACCTAAATCCAATAGAACACCTCTGGGGCATTATGTTTCGGTCCATCCGACACCGCCAGGTTGCACCTAAGACTGTCCAGGAGCTCAGTGATGCCCTGGTCCAGATTTGGGAGGAGATCCCCCAGGACACCATCCATCATCTCATTAGGAGCATGCCCCAACGTTGTCAGGCATGCATGCATACAAGCACGTGGGGGCCATACAAACTACTGAATACGACTTGGAGTTGCTGCAATGAAATTTCGGCAAAATAGAGTAGCCTGCCACATCATTTTTTCATTCTGATTTTCGGAGTGTCTTTGAATTCATTCCTCTGTAGGTTGATAATTTTCATTTCCATCAAACTATGGGGCATCCTTTCATTCCTACCACATCACCAAGTCCATATCAGTAGAGAAATCCAGCAGGATTTTTTCCCGATTGAGATCTTATGTGTTTTCAAAGTGCAGTTTATTTATATATTGCATATAGTATAAGTTTAAGGTTGATGGAGTAAAAGTTTACAAGGAAGGAAAAAAGTAATAAAAAATAAAGGGGAAAAAGATATTTCATAAAATGGGAATAGCATTTCCATGATATTGATGCTTAAGAAGAAATAGTAAATACAAGAAACAGTCTGAATTTTAATATATGAAGAAAAATTCTTGAAACCTAACATTTTTATATACAGTAAGCAGCAGAGAGGAGTACTTTGTCGATGGTTGATGGTGACACTCTCTTAACAAAACAGAAAAGTTTTGACAAATTAATGATTGTGATTCTGACATAAAGTCCACACTGGTAGGCTATGATGGAGTGAATCAAGTGCCAACTGCTATATTTTGAACTTGTTGTCTGGCGTTATAATTTAACATTCTTCCTGTTAAAAAATTAGAGTCGATGAATAAAAGACAGTGGACTTTAGCAATCTGACAAGGAGATCATGTTACATAAATGTTACCGTTGGTATCAAGCAAGGTTCAAAGTTCATGTTACTGTTAAGTGCAGTTTGTTCAGAGAGGATAATAGAATAATTTCAAGGCATTCAATACAAAATGTAAAAGAGATGTATGGTAGATCGAGCAACAGAGTTTTAAGTATGTTGTGTAAATTTATCCAAATTCTGCTGTGCCAGAGTCATCAGTATGTTTCTGTTTGGCATGCTATGGTGATGCTTTTGTAAACCAGGATCATTTGGGGCCCATGAAAGTTTTTTTGGCCCCAAGTCATTCTTCAATAACGTACACAACATACTTTTTTTTAATTGTATGAAAATAATGTGGAGTCCATAATCATCATGCATCTTTAAAATCAGGCACAAATAGAGAGTCTGAAAATGGTAGGTGTTTAACTGATGTTAAAAAGATACATAAGGTGAATGAAAAAAAATTGTAATGAAATTACATAATTAATTCTAGGTTTGTCGCTTCAATGCTACTGCACTTGAATTTTAACTTGGGCTTGCAGGTATCACACCTACTTAACAATTCCATTTGGTTACCTTAAAGTTAATTTCACATTGCTCTTTCAAGACAAAAAATTAGTCTCTCATTATTGCCACATTTGTTGAGCAGAGGACCTAAATATACAGGTTTTTAATTGCGCCTCATTGTTTTTGGCACTATGTGTGAAGTTAGCAGAATGTGATTTTAAAGCTATTATAATAATAAAAGGCATATGAGAAATATATCAAGGATTTTGCCTACTGCAATTGATGCCTAACAGCTTTAGCATAAAGCAGTATTAAGTCAGAAAACTTAAGTTTAAAGAGTGAATTGAAATAGGATTAGGAACAGAATAATACTTGAGAGGGCGAGACCAGTATTTAAAAATCTTTTCTTAGCACAACCAAAAATTGAGGTAGAAAAATCTATCATAAGATCTATTTTTGTGGTTATGAAATGATTTTTTAAGAAGCAGAAGCCTTACAATTTTTAATGACAATGCAAGTTAACCATTCAAAACAACTAACAGGTATAAGGAAAATAGTTGTTGGAAGTAATTTGGAAAAAGTGATCTGATAAAATACTGCAATAATCCACAGTAGGTATGGAGTAATACAATGCTGAAATTGGCATGAGTTAAAATAACCGTTCATTCACATTTGAATGTCAACCTTTTTTTAAACATTTGAACTACATTTGAATAGTGAAATATAATCTGACAGCCCCAGTATGTACTATTAAAAGGTTCCAACCGCAACTCAGCTAGTGAGAAACATAACAAAGAAATTAAGCATTGAATTTTGGTTAGTTATAATATTCAAAATAAGCTGTCCCATATGGTGGGAAACATATTAAAGTCAAAATTCCTAGTTTGTCACTATAATTATGTTTTAGCTTGTAAGTCCCAAGTAAATTTAATTTTTACCCAAATGTGCATTTGTAAACATATAGTATGCCAAAATAGAAACTTGAACAAACTTAGAAATTTCATCATTGATCATTTTTGACCTTCATTAACCCCATCAGCAACTGATCTGCAATTAGACTACCCCATTACTGCTACCAATAGAATTGTACTGCAGATTAATTTACAATATTTATTTCCTGTTTTGATTTCTCCTATGCATGCTGTATGTTAATTATAGCATGAATTTACAAATTTAACTGAGTAACTTTAGTTATTCTACACAACAATAAATCATGGCACTCAGTTCATTACTTTTGACATGAATCATGTTCAAATTAAAGTTGCCAGAATTAATGAGCTTGAAAAAGTTAAAGTTACAAAATATAAAAATTTGAAGGTTTTTATGTCTGAGTATGATTAAGAATATAAGGCTGTACTACAATGAATTGTGGCTACAAACACAAACATCGAACGCATATGGAAACAAAAGGTTAATATTTTAGTAAAACACAAGAGAGTTCTTATGCCATGCATACCCTGTCATTTTATACTTCGCACATCACTGCGTATTCTGTACAGGTAAAGTCATTATTGTTCCAGATAAAGCAAGATTAATATAGCATAAATAAAGAGGCTCAAATTTTGCATTGATGCTCTTGTTTAGTCGACTAAGGGAGATTCCGTTTACATTTTATTTTCTCAAATTGCTCAAGGTATAGATGCCCTCTTGATCTGTATGTTAAATCTTTAAACACAGTGTTGACCATTCACAGAAAACCAGAAGAACTAAAGCTGAATGATGAAAAGTAAAGTAATAGAATTAATGATTACTTTAGGAATGGAAGGATATAAAACTGAAATGTGATACATCTGTATAATGCTTTCCTGTGCCCTTTTTAAACCACCTTGATGTAAAACATAGAAACATGAACACTGTAGATATCACTCAAGATTTAAATTCTCTCTGCAGAGAATAAAGCAGCACCACTTTCTTAAAAGGCTAAATCTGGATTATGCAGGGTGGAACTGCTTATCCTTTTATTGCTAGTACTTGACTTTACATTACTCATGTGGTCTTCCTCAAGCAAACAACAATGAGCACAGCTTGCTGTACACTTGGCTGAGTACTTTCTTATCCTTTAATAACCATTTTTAAATTGCTCTGATAATACAAACCACAAACTGAATCCTTCCTGGACAGGAGGATTATGCTTATACTGTGTCTGGAAGTCTTAGCAAACTAATAAACAAAATAACCAATGAAAAAAAAATGCTGAACACGGTTTTATGGTTTTTTTTTTTAATTCCTTTAAATATGTTTAGACAGAACATTGCTATACTGAAAAAACACTAATATTTCATTCTATTTTTTCAGGTTAACAGAAAAATAATTTTACACTACTGCTTTAAAGAATTATTAAAATTATTTCACTAGATGGAACAATCAATACTAGTCAAAAGCAAGTTATATGCATTATTAATGGAATGAAAACCATTTGTTTATTAAAGTTCCAAAATAGATTTACAGTTTTTTCTTTTTGTTTTTTTTTCAAAATGTTAGGATTAATGTTAGTCTGCATGTAAATATAGTGGCAGTCAGCATACACAGCAAATACGTTGTAGGGCATGTTGCTACTTAGCAAAGTATAATATTTACATTAAAGATCTAGTTGTTCAAATTACTAACCATAAATAACTCTTAATGAATTCCCATTCTTTTAGTTATAGCTCTCAAACATCTAATACATAAATATAAAAATAGATACACACTTGATTCTGGAGTATTCATTTATATTTTTAAATCCTAAACTACTTATTTATCTTACTTAATTATTCTCAGGGTAACTCATCCCCATCCTGCTCTTTTTTGTGGTGCAAGGGGCTATTAATGCTACAAAGAGTATCTAACAGACGTTAAATACTTTCTAAAAAAGATTATGGAAAGGATTGCACAATAAAAAAAATTATGAGCAGAGTCCAAAAAGACTTTTGTCACATGGAGTGAACAGACCGTGATCATTGGAAAAATATAAAGAGAAGCATTTCCTTGTCAGACAAGCTTTGATGAAGTACATATTAAGTATGGCAATAAGGTTTGAATTAACCTATTCTGCTCAAAATACCATTCAGTATGACGAAAGGGCAAATATAAATAATCCATACCACAGAAATACATAATCTGTTTAGAGATATAACCACTAGGTTTTACCCTTGTTTCACTGTAAGTGAAGGCAGATGTACAATATGCTAGTATTCACCCATTTTCAACTTGCTATGTGCTATTAGATGTCCCTGTAAGTCACACTTAAAAATAATATTTTGTGGAGTGCATAGTGCAGATATTAATTATCATGTTAGGTTAACACCAAAATAATATGCTATATGCACTGATCACAATTTGCCACTCAACCTTTCCACATGAGTCTCAGGCTAAACTCATGCAGATATTTTTAACAGTGACACTAAATTCATTATTTTAATTCATTTATTTCATCAGTAGCTAATCTCAGTACAGGGATGCAGGGAGCCAAATCCTTTCCCAAATACACCAAGTACAAAGCAGCATCCAGTCCTGACTGGAGCGCCATCCTATCACAGGGGACACTTTTTTGAGAAATTTTCTTAATTAGATCCTTGTAGATGCAATGATGAGTCTTCTTACAAGCTACTCTGGACAGAACACCCAGTCACCAAAAGAATGGTCTACGTCGTATGACACAGATAAGCCAATGCCTTATTTACTTGTCATCCATGGACTGCTTGATCCTGAAGCAAGAGGTGTTTTCCCAGTTTCATCAAAATGTACTGTTTTAACAGGGTCACTCAGAAAATAACAGGCTGGACAATAAATTATTAATTTGGTATGCAATAATTTTCCATTTTAAACTGAACTGATTTGTTTGTTGCAAACTTTTTTTTAGTAAATGGGTTTTTGTTTTTTTTTTTTAATCCACTTTTACCAAACATCCACTTCCCTGTTCTTATTCACACAAATGTCAAAACTGACATGCCGACAGTTATTCAGCCAACAATGGGCAAAAGGCAAGAAAGAAAAGTGGAAAATAGGCCAGTTTGAAACAAGGGATACATACTCACACTCAAAATAAGGTAATTTATTCTTGCCAGTACACCTAAAAGTGTTTTGATTTTTTTTATTTTGAATTTTTCTTAAACTTCTTTTTTCTGTCAAATTTACAGCTCTTCAGATATGTTAATTTTTCTTCTGAACGAAAATGAATATGTTTCATTTGAAGCTTACTTTAAGGCTTATTTTTAGCGTCATTTTTACCACACCACCATTTTGTGGCTTTGTTAACTATGAAATTGCCTAAGAAGTTATACCTGATCAAGTCATCAACGAGACAATAAAAACAGCTTCCTATTGGGTGTCCAAATTTGAGTTTCGCATGTACTAATTTTCAAGTTTAAATTTGATATTCTGGGTACGATCTCTGCTAGTCCTGACTACATTCACTTCCTGGTCCTTATGAACCTCTGACCATTTACCTTGCCAGTGACAGAACATATGAATGGACCATGGAAATATGTCCCCAAAGGAATCCAAAGAATCTTGCAAAAAATAAAAAAGGGCAAATTCTATGTACAGCACACTTCAAAAGGAAATCAGACTGTGGTGGATGTGCTGGAAGGCAGTAACAACTGCCCAGCATTATTATTAGTCTTTGTGCTCTTTCAGCACTAAACTTTCCTATAAAACACACACTGCATTGAATTAGAAATGCAAATATTTACAGTAAGACAATTCACAATCACTCCTGCTATTTTACAATCTGGAAACTTCTAGCGCTTTTAGCTACTGCTTTTGAACACAACAAATATCGACTCCCTACTTTCAAATTTATATTTACTTGATGAGGTAGTTATTTCGAGTAAGGAAGACAGAAGGCAAGGTGGTTATACTCACCAATCATGGTTCGAGAGAATACGGTTGTGTTGAAAGTTTATTAACAAGAATTGCATTGTATTCTGTACATGTGACAGTAATGACCCTATACAGTCAACCTAAAAAAGAGGCACTTTACTTGTAACAGTTAAACTAAGCTTCTTACCTGAACATAAAATATATGTAAATCCATGCCATAAAGTTTAATTTCTTCAGGAAAAAACTGGTTCATATTGAGATAAGGAATTTGTCCATCAGCAACGTATCTGCAGAAAGGAAGATAGTCATTTTGTAAATGACTGAATCTTATCCTTGATCATCTTTAACCTTCATATAACTTGCAAAGATCTCAAAATATCTGGAACAGATGCAGGTAAAATAAAAGCCATCTGTTACATTTTTCAGAATGAATCAAAACAGGCAATGTGTGGTTCATATATGCACATGAGAATGAGGAAACACAAATGGTAACAAAAAGCACAACTACCACAGTAGGACTCTACTGCAATGGTCACCTGACCACATTCACTGCATCAAAATGTTCTTCCAGTTCGCCTCCTAATTGTTCAACTTTTGCAAATATTAAAGTAAATATGAATATGAGGGATGAACTTCATGCAAGTTTCTGTGCAGTACAGTGGTACTCAAATGGACATGTCTAATTTTGATTTAACAAAGGAAGACGAACTGGACACAATTTTACATATGGTTAATCAGATGAACTGACTGGAATAAGTCTTTTGAAAATGAAATTATGCAGCCAAAAATATTAATTATCAGTTGAAGAATAATGATTTCTAGTGTGATTTTTTGATCTCCTGCTAGTCTAATCAAAATCAACGTCTATTAGACTGAGCAAAGAAAATTGTCCCAAAATGATGAAAGATCTAGTAGAATCGAGTCCCTAGAGTCCACTTATAATGCAATGTTTAGTTTCTGTAAAACAGACTAGAATTGAAAAGGACACCTTTTCTATGTTTAACCCAAAGAAGAATAGTGGCTGAAAAATCATGAAGAGGTGAAAGACACCACTAAAATATTGGTAAAATCCACTCCAAAGGGCATATTATTGTTTTTTATCAATGCTACTGGAATGTATTATTGCATTATTTATAACATCTCTAGTTCTGTAAATGATACAGTACCTTTTACGTAACACAGGTATGCAAACATTGATAAACATTACTCTTGCTTAACCTTGCATCTTAGATAAAAACATCACCACTACATACACATTGGAAACCTTCACATTTTTAACATATCTTAGTTATTCCCCCCCTCAAGAAGAAACAGTCTTTGATGCTTCTCACACCACCAAAATAAAAAGTAAATAATATCACCACCAACAGATAATGTTTAAATTTTATTTATGCATTTACTGGGCTTCTATAAACAGACAAATTTCCCCTTTGGAGACAAAGTTTTGTCTATCTAAGAATCTGTTCCAAACTCAATTTTATGATCAATTACTTGCATTGTATTGTCTTATTTTGAAAGCACATTAGACTTTAACAAATCATCTTTAAAACAACAAAGCACCATTATCGGAGCTCTATCTAACTATCAGTTAAAACAAAGCACTGGGTTAAAATTGCAGTTGAAGTCAGAAGTTTACAAACACTTGGGGTGAACTCTTTAAAATACACTTTATAACCCCTCCACAGATTTTATACTAGCAAATTATAAATTTGGCATATCGCTTAAGTCATCTTTCGTGAAGAGAAAAAGTAATTTTTTCCAACAATGTTCACAGATGTAGTATTTTACTTTTTATTGACTATATCACAATTCCAGGTGGGTTACAAGTTTACATACACTTGGTTAAGTATATAAATAAACAAGAACTTAAAAAGAAACTGATTTATTGTATAACAGGAATACAAATGGTACGTGATGCTTCATGCAGACAGACCTGTGCTTTTGTAATAGATGCTTAGCGTGTAATATGCAAACGCACCTAAAAAGCACAAACAACAGTCAGGATCACATATGGAAATAATAAAAGATTTACTGTTGCTTTAGTAGTGATATTATCTTAATATGCTGCAATTGGCAATAGTGAAATAGGTTTTGATGTGAGAGGTACATGAAAAACTTATATATGCCAAAATGACAAAGAAACCAATATAAAATGAAGTGAAAATAAAAGATCAGAAGATGAAGGCTAGATCATAGTGATAAATGGAAGATGAGAGACAGAAGTTATGGAATAGGTGGGTCCATGGACAGTTCTCTCCCTAGCGTCTTTTAGCCGGGCACTCCGCCCGGCTAATTTAGTTGAGCGCCCGGCTGTCATCTCGCATGACATTATGAAATGACAACCGCAGATTTGCAGGCACAGGCAGATCTAATGATCTGCAGAGATGGCAAGGGACGAGCGGGCGGGTGGGCAAATACTGCTAAAGCTAATAGCGGGTGTCGAGGCAGAGCAGAGTTCACAAGCAAACAGTATCGGGAGGTGGGGTTTCGAGAGCATGCTGTACATGGTAATAGCGGGGGTGTAGCAGCTTAATACAGTAGCAAGGAGTATGGAGAGGTGGGTGGGCGAGAGGGGGCTGTACGTGCTAATAGCGGGAGCAGAGTGGCAGTTCACAAGCAAAGAGGATGTGGAGGTGGGCGGGCAAGAGGAGGTCTGAAAAAATAAAAAAAAGTCTAGTGAAACCAGCCTGTAAGATATCAGAAAAAAGGCGTCAGGAAATGATATCTCTATTCTCAGCGTCAGCGCAGTCTGTATAGTGCAGCTGAGCGTACAGCAGCTCTCTTCTTGT
>JANRMT010027041.1:63069868-63117769 GCA_026402145.1 Polypterus bichir lapradei
TCTAAATATATATCACGGATTTTTCGCTGGTTCGCGGATTTCTGCAGACAATGGGTCTTTTAATTTATGGTACATGCTTCCTCAGTTTGTTTGCCCAGTTGATTTTATACAAGGGACGCTATTGGCAGATGGCTTAGAAGCTACCCAATCAGAGCATGTATTACATATTAACTAAAACTCCTCAATGCTATAAGATATGCAACCCGTGCGGTGTTTGTTTGCTTGTCTCTGCCTCTATCTCACCCTCTCTGACATTCTCTGCGCCTGACGGAGGGAGTGTGAGCAGAGGTGCTGTTTGCACAGAAGCTGTTTGCTTAAAAGATACTGACGCTCCTCTAAAAAATGCTGCTTTATTGCGGTGCTCGGCATATTTAAAAGCACAAAAGCACACGTATTGATTTTTTGATTGTTTGCTTTAATCTCGCGCTCTCTCTCTGACGTTCTCTGCGCCTGATGGAGGAGATTTGAGCAGAGGGGCTATTTCAACAGAGGCTGTTTGCTTAGAAGATACTGACGCTGCTCTGAAAAATGCCGCTTTACTTAAAAGCACACGTATTGATTTTTTGATTGTTTGCTTTTCTTTGCGAGCGCGCACTCTCTCTCTTAAATTCTCTGCTCCTGATGCAGAGACTCATTTGACCGCGATGGAGGAGGGATTACTGTATTTGGACCTGCGACCATATTGCAAAAAGTGTGCAGAAACCCTTGCAGCACACACTGTCCTGAGCAAAAGTTTTGTCAGTGAATTGCTGAGAGTTTTGTACGTAAGCGTATTAGGGCCACAGTGAAGAAAATAAAAAATACGGACAAAGTGAAGAAAAAAACTATATGTCGAGAATAAAGTTGAGATGTTGACTTTATTCTTGACATTTCCACTTTAATCTTGACACTTATGATGAGAATAAATTCGACATGTTGCTACATAACTTATGACGTGGGTTTGAGAAAATCTAGTAAATTAAACATTCATTTTAAGATGTTTAGTTTAAGATGTTCTACTTTAATGACAAACTACGAGAATAAAGTCAACATGTCAAATTTAATCTTGAGATAAACAGCGAGAATAAAGTAGAAATGTCAAGATTAAAGTGGAAATGTCGAGAATGCGTACTTGCCGTAGTGCAAGTGTGAAATGAATATCCAACAGGCTCTCCCTTTCCCACTCAAAAGTCTTATTTATAGGTACTAATTTTTTTTCAAACATTTTACCAACATGAGCACAAGAAGTGTTCAGAAAACAACACTGCTCAGTTATTTCAGAAAAGAGATGTCACAAACTAATGAAGGTGCGGCGTCAACTCCTCATGTGGCAATTTCAGACAAAGATATTGCAGAGGCTGGTCCATCAGGGGAAATCTCTTCAGCACACTCTCTGCCAATTGATAAATCTTAGCACCGCTTATTCGGCATTAACAAACAATGATTTAAAGATTTTGATTGGCTAATGGTCAAAGAAAATGGCATGTGGTGCTCATTGTGCATGAAATACTCAAACGCACCCCCCAAGGAGGGGTTACTTTGGGTAAACATGCCATACACAAGAATTTGAAAAGAAAGCTTGCTGGACCATGAAAAAATGCACATTGAGTCTTCTTCTGACGTTTTAGTAAAGCATGTACTACAGCAAACTGGAATTGGTCAAATTGAAAGATCTGTATCGGTGTTAAATAACTTACAGAGAGATGCCTTTGTGGGAGCTTTAAGATCCATGCATTGTTTGGCAAAAAATGAGTTGCCACATACAACGTTGTATGAAAAGCTGTTGGAACACTGTAAAGAAAAAGGTTGCTCCTTTTTACAACATCTCAATGTTGGTAAAAATGCACATTACACCTCTGAAAGAATAATGCAGGAGCTGCTGGATGTCTTAGCATCAGAAATAAAATCTAACATACTGAAAAATATACAAAGAAAAGTTTTTCAGTATTCTGTGTGATGAAACCACAGATATCTCAGATGTAAAACAATTAATTATTTACATTAAATATGTTTGCCAGGTCACTAAAGAGGACAGAGTTAGTTTTGTATCAACCCGTAATATGATTGATGGCAAAGCGGAGACTATAACCAACACACTGAGTGAGACTATGGACACTCTAGGCTTGAAAACTGCTAATCATGTCTGACTAGGGTCAGATGGAACGGCTGTTATGATTGGGAAACAGAAAGGTGTGGCACAACTGCTTAGAGATAAAACATCTGGACTCTTGGTCAACTGCCACGGTGTAAAACCACCGATTGGCCCTTGCAAGTGCCCAAGCAGCAGCTGCTGTACCTTATTTAACAAAACTGAACATCTTAAGGCAGCTATTATATTTCTTCCAAAATTCTTCAGTTAGGATGGCTGGTTTAACGGAAATTCAAAATATTCTGAACATTCCCCAGATTAAGCTGAATATGGCCAGTGACACTAGATGGCTGTCTGATGACTTTGCAGTACAGTCACTACGATAGTGTACGATGAGTGATCTCCTTGGAGGGCCCAGATCCTGGGGACTTTGATTATGGGAAAGCTTCAGACAACTGGGCCTCTAGGAAGAAAAGAAGAATAAATATTTAACTGAAGACACCTTCTGCATATGCAAGTTGGCTTTGAAGAATAATTTTAAAATTTTTCTTCATTAGGTTTCCTATACTTTTTTCATTGTTTTCACTTTTCTTCCCGACAGCGACAATACTTGTGCCTCTTGGTTTATGTCATAACAATTGTTATTTAAAATTTTTGTTAGGGTTGCAGGATCCTGAATTGGATACTTCTTAAATTTAATAAAAATATTCTGGCACAAGTGTCAAACCTTAAAAAGGAAGTCATATTGAGCTTTGGAAAATAATAATTAACTAATAAAAATAGTGCACATTTAATTTTCCCCACCACCAAATTTCCCCATCCCGCCCCACCCGGCTACTTTTTCTTGCCACCCGACTTGTAGAAATTTCTGGGGAGAACACTGCATGGCCATATAATTTGTGCAATCCAAAGGCTGTTAGAAGCAAGTTCAGAAAATATTCAGGTGCATGAAGGACAAGGTGTTGGCAGCTATCCAGATACAGATGCAGTAAATGAAAAATCTACAATAATATAATTATTTTTGAAAAACCAAAGTTCTGCTACAGTGATAACTTATTGAATAAGGGAGAGGTGTGGAAATACAAAAGTAACAAGAATGGAATGCCCAGTGAAGAAAATCCAAGAGCCTTCTGAAATCCTGAACTCTAAATACACCACTTTGGGATTAAAGAGAAACATTTTTGGCAGGCTGGGAAATGACATGCATTGCCGTACTGTGTAACATCAAGGCTTATCTCACAAGGGTGGAATGAAAAATTAAGAAGGATCAAGAAGAGAACAAATTAGATATGCAAAACTTCAGACAGAAAAGGGAATGTTGAGCTGAGAGCTCCAATTTTGTGCCCACATACATTAGTAAGGTACTGCAAAGATAATAATCTTTCCATGAAAGTCAGAAAGACCTATGAAATGGTGTTTGACTTTCAGAGACACAAATCTGTACATTGAGCTCTTATGGTTCTGGGAGAAAAGGTGTAAATAATGACTGAATATAAATATTTAGAAATCCAGATTGTTAACCGCGTGTCTGCCCTGGGGGGGATTGCCAACTAGGATCCCAAGTTGTTTCGTTCACTTCGTGTAGTGGGTGAGGCAACACACTGTACCAGTGCATGCTCCACAACTTGACTTGACTTGATTGTTAACATTCTAAATTGAAATCGATACATATATGCAAACAGCACCTTGTTCCCTCAGGAAACCTGAGGTCATGTTAGTTGATGACAGACATCCATTATAATCAGTAAAGTCATGGAGGACAGTTGCCCTAAAGTCTCATACAAAATTACTTAAACAAGTTTTTTCATCCCAATGTCATTTTTTTTTCAAACAACAATAACAACAAAAAAAATATGAACAGTAACAAAATCTTTGAGAATGTTAACAGTATGTCAGCAAAGCAAGGTTTTTAACTTGCTTTTAACTTTAAAACTGTTTAAATACTGATTTTTTAAAAATAGATTATACAAATGTTATTTCAAGATGTGAATCAGTTTCTTCTAGTCTTAAATGTTTTAGCATTTACTTTCTATATGTTGTTTGCTTCTTTCCTTTAGTAAATGCAACATAGCAAAACTTTTTTTATGTACACACGACTGAATATAACAATAAACCTAATTGTCGAAAAATATTGTATCATATCTGTGGTTTTTCTATTAATACGTACAAATACAGGCCCCGTTGTTTTAGGAAGCATTTAAAATTAATATCATGTCCTTTTAAACAGTCCTTTATCTGTATGACAAAAACATGAAAATATCTGATACCAGCGCGATGCAATGAAGAACATAAAAAAAAAAGATTACTAAATCTATCCAGACTGACTTGGGAAAGAAGAGAAAAAACAGGTTTCATTGTTAAAGATTGATTCGTATGTGCCTGTTAATGCCATAGAACTGCTATTGATAACAGCAGCAAAGAAAACAGCTGCTTACTTAGCAAGATTTAAAATACATCTCTATATCTGTGTAAACTTTACTATAATAGAGAGAGAGGTTAGGAGCGTGCACTATAATAGTAAAACCATAAAATAAGACAAATAATCAGTATTGTTTTTAGTCAATGCTCCCATCACTGCATTAAAAAAAAAATTAAAAGCATTAACTAAAGATATAGAGAAAGGGTAATGTAGTTGCAGCTGAAACTATACTCTGCGAATGTTCTAAATTTGATGCAACACAGAACAAAAAACTACACCAAAGAAATATTCACTACTATAGGTGTTAAACATGACAGAGTTTTGAGAAACAAGAAGAGTGTTTTGTGTTGTTGGGAATAAATGAAAACTACCACTACTAATAAGAATGTTTCTATATCAAGAATCATAAATATTAGATTTACCTTCAAGTGAATAATGCTGTATGCATGAAACATATTTTACCAATTTATGAAGTTAATGTGCAATACTAAAAAATAAATCTGTCTTTTCCAAAAGAAACTAACTTATAACTGAGATACATAGAGCTGAGATCAGTATCACAGATACAGAGGTAGGAATCATGTCACTATTATAACACAATCTACTGTAAATTTAAGGTATGCACATGAGCTGCCAGTACTAAACAGATCAGCAGGCTAAACACTAGCTCAAACACATGTCACATGTAATCAAAGCAATTGTTCAGTTAATGCAAAGTTAAAAATTACACTGATTTCAGGGAGTAACTGTCTGAACAAGCAAACTAGCAAAACTTGACAAGCAAACCATACAACTAATGGCTCAACTGTTATGATATCAGTGTTTCACTTATTGCACTAATCCAGCAGATGGAGGTGCTCTGGGGATAACTGTCAAACAACACATCACAATTTATTTACCAGTATATTTAAATTATCATCTTTAGTATATTTACATTTTTAGTATATTTACATTTTGACTTTTCAGCATATCAGGTGAAAGATACCCATTTTTAGGTTGTTTTATGTCATGAAGACAATGGAATCCTTGTTAATACTTTCCAATTTCTAACCTGCCTTTTCTAATTACAATTCTAGAAGAGCAATTTTCTATTCTTGACAAGTTTCAGTCAGGTTTTAGAACAAATCATAGTAAAGAAGCTGCACTTGTTAAAGTAGTAAATGATTTGCAGGTTAATGTGGACAGAGGCCATGTATCTGTTCTTATTCTCTTAGACTTGAGTGCAGCATCTGACACCATAGACCAAAGTATTCTTATAAATTGCCATAGACAATGGGTGGGCTTACTCGGCAGTGTCTTAAATTGGTTTCAGTCTTATTTAACAGGTAGAAATTTATTTGCTAGTTTTGTCGATTATACTTCGGAGATCCCACAATATTATATATGGTGTTCCACAAGGATCTATTCTGCGTCAGCTGCTTTTTTCAATCTACATGCTTCCATTAGGCCAGATTATCCCAAAACACAAGGTGAATTACCACAGCTATGCAGATGACACACAGCTTTATTTATATATAGTGCCAGATGACCCTGATGCTCTTGGCTCTCTGACCCAACGTCTTAGCAGTATTTCTGAACAGATGATAATAATAATAAAAATTAGTTACTTTTATATAGCGTTTTTCTCACTACTCAAAGTGCTTAGACTGAGTGGAACCATGTCAACCACCACCAATGTGTAGAACCCATCTGGATGATGCAATGGCAGTCATTATTGCCAGTATGCGCACCACACATTAGCTATTAGGCGGTGAAAGAGTTGAGAAAGATAGTCAATTATAGACAGAAGATAATGAGGGGGCCAAAATGGACAGGGCAGTGATGGGCAATTGAGCCAGGACATCAAGATAAACCATATTCTTTTCAAAAATGCCCAGGGATCTTTAATGACCAAAAGAGTCAGGACCTCAGTTTTACATCTCATCCAAAGGACAGCGTCACATCTAGAGCACAGTGTCCCCGTCACTACACTGGGGTAGGATCCACACACAGACCACAAGGTAAGTGCCAACTTCTGGTCTCACCAACACCTTTACCAGCAGCAACCCAAGCTTTTCCTGGATGTTCTCCCATCCAAGTATTGACTGGGCCCAAATATGTTTAGTTTCAAGTGGATGACCTGTACTGAAGCGCATGAGAAATAACTTTGTCAAACTAAATAAGGAAAAAACAGAAATCTTAGTAGGTGGCAAATATGGAAATAGTGAGGGTATTAGAAATAAACCTTATCGCTTAGATTTCAAAGTCAACTTTGTCGGGCTAGATCCAGAAGCAGCACACAAGCCTGTATACAGAAGGTCAGTTTTCACACCTTGTGTAAGCAGGATGTAGGTAGATCATTTTCACCTGGTCATTGTAAAAGTAGCTCACAAGCCGAAAAAGTGTGGGCACCCCTGTGATAGATCGTTATAGACACGGAACACACATGAAATGCATGTGTTCCAAATAACGATATAGTAGTTACAGTATAAAAGGTGTGATTTTGCATGACTTCTCACTCTATACAACTCCAAGCAACTGACACGCAGGTAAACAGATTTGAGCTGAGAAAACTGTGCGCTGGTGGGGGATGTGATAGCAAACTGCTTGCTGCTTATCAACACATTTAAAGGACAAAAGATGCTGACAGAGAGGTTAGAAGCAATTTAAGGTGGGACAGATCTACAAGTTTTTTCGTAGGCTGTGGTAATTCTAGTGTTAAAGAGCAGCCCTCTGTCTCAAAGATAAACATGAGGTTTGTTGGACTAAATGACTTGTTCACAATTTTCCTCATGCTTTAATTTTTATTAAAATACAATGTGTTTATTATGACAAAGGTTCAACATGATGTATTTGTTTTTTTAAGTCTTGGTAAAACTGCTTATGAATTAAATTGCCAAGAAGCAGGACTTTCATAAATGCTGTGATAATTCATACTGGGATTCTATGACAGTTCTAATTGAAACAGCTGAATATTCATTAGCTGATGCCTGCAGATTCAGTATTTTTTAATTTAAATAACATTTAAAATCAGAATATTACAAGGAACTGCAGTGCATAAGGGTTTAATCTTTTTACTGTGACAACTAAACAAGACCATTATGAAAAGGGCCAAAAAAAACCCTAACCTTTCACACAGGAAAAAAAAAAAAAAAACTGTCAACCTCTTGCTCTATAGGCTTTGTAGTGCAAGATCCCATGTATATTGCACTCTAGTACCACTCTTACACAGTGGCATACTGATGTATTTAACTAATAATCTATAAAAAAAAATATCAATTGAAACTTGGAAACCAGATTTTTTTTTTCAGGGCCTTAAATTATACTTTTCCCTTGGTAGCACAGCTGCCCCTCATTCCTAAGGTATGCAAAACACCAAAGAAAATGAGCACAAACTAAACAAAACATTTGTAACAGTAAAAACCATTAACAAAACATAAACCGTGCCATACAAACTTTAGATTCTTTCACATGTAAAACATTTAGTATGAGACAAGGACTCTTTTTCTCAGTAAGCTGTTTGGATGCTCTTTGTCTAAACCTCACTAGATCTTCCATTGCCCACAGATAAGAACATAAGAAATTTAACAAACAAGAGGAGACAATTCAGTCCATCAAGCCTGTTTGTTTAGCTAATAACTAAGCTGTAGTCATGAAGCTAAATGTAAAGCATCGTAAATATGATTAAGTGGTTTTGAAAATATTATGTTACTTCCTGATATTAGCCAAGACAAGATACTTAAGTAACGATTATCATTTTGCAAACTTTGCCTGGGTTAATATTGATGCCAGTATAGTTAATGTTATATTTTTCTGTTTACGATGAAGTTAATATGGACAAGATCAAGGAGTTTACAATTCATGCTGGAGCAGGAATTAGTCATCCTAGATTATACTACAGCTTTCTATCCAGGTTACATTTTATAATCTAAAAGAAAATGTTATCTTTGTCATGAAATTGATGTTAAACCACACTGAATTTCAAAATCACAAAACAGGGTTGGGCCTTGTACAGCAATGAAACTTTTTCCTCATTTAGTATCTGACTAAAAAATACTTGTGGATTAACCATACAGAAGTTTTATAAGGAAGTTTATTCAATAAAAAATCCATATAAAATGCATTTTTTAATGAAAGAATACATAAAATCTAGTGGTTTTGTAACCCCTCTCCACATAATTTTGTTTTTGTAAGAAACTATAATTTGATCAGGACTTGACCTCTACCACTGTGACATTATCCTTCTCTTGGTATTATTATACACATAAATACTGCATACACACACACATTGTATATCACAAAATAAAAGTATTATTAACTGTGGAAGAACAGTTTGAAATGTAAAATACAGAACTGCTCTCATTATTTTCTATGAGAATTAACTGATAATGCCCTTTATGTTATATAAATCCTACATTAAACTGCAAAAAATTATTGTCACTTCTTCAGAAAAGAAATAATTGGTATAAACACTCTGATAAGCAGTTTCGATTAGACTAAATTGAACAATTCTTCCCAGTGTTATTTAGCTCTTAAACAATTAAGAGACTTATAATTAGTACTACCACTTTATTAGATACATACACAAACAACTACAAAGACATACTTTATAACATAATAATTTTGAAGCAGATCTTTGTGTGTTGATTAACATATTCCATAGGAAGAAACTGGTGTTTACAATGGACAGCCATCTTTAAGTTAGAAAGCAGAAAGTGGGGCATTGGTGGTACAAAGATGGATTATGAGAAACAGGAAGATTACCTGGTCGTTTGTAAATTCACTGGATGTATTTGAGAAAGACTACTCTAATGCTGAAATTATACTCACTGATAAAGCCCACAAGAGTAATTTCATTTTAGGATATACTCTGTGCATATATTTTTTGATTTTGTGAATAGAAATCAAAACTGTATGCTTCAGAAGAATTACAGATTTACTGATGATTCAACCAGACCCTTTATAGTTAGGGCCTTTTTTCAGGTCACTAGGACAATAATTTCTTCCATGTTTCAATCTATATTCATTTTCTATTTTAACACTATTATATTTACAGAGTGCCTTTGTTGTCATGTGATTAGTGAAGTATGGTGTCATTTTACAAAGTCCACAAGTAACAGATGTGTGTGCATATTATTTTAATTCAAGTTGCTTTATTCTTGACATCAAACAAGGCTTTCATTTGGGCCCCTTCCACTGTTACATATTTCTAAAAAATAATTACTACACTTTTTGCACATAAACGAATGTCACAGCTAGAGATTTTTTCCATCAATTGGGCTGGAGATTTTTATTGCAAAATTAAAAACAATTGATATTTCAGTTTTTGTAGGTTAATTCTTCAAAAGATATATAGGTCCCCAGTTCTGTATGTCATTGAACTCTGTCTCACTGCTATTACTAAGTAGTCTTTTGTGCTAAATACTTTTGCAGAACATGATAAAGCAAAATTGCTCAAGCTGTGCCAGGTTAGAGGGTGATGGGCAGTGCACAGCAATTTTTAGGTCTCATCAGAGATACTTAATGGGGTTATGGTCAGGACACTTGACTAGGCAACTCAATTACTTCAGTTTTCTTCACTGTTATTCTGGCAGAATGATTTGGTCACTGTTTTGTTAAAAGACATATTCGTTGATTTAAACTTTCTGGCAATGGGGAGCAGGTTTTATCTATATTGTTCAGCATTCATCTCCCAGTGTATCCTGACCAGACAGCCAGTCCCAGCTAAAATGAATTCCAATAACATGATGGTGCCACTACATATTTCAGTAGGGAAGATGTTAAACTGGATTATCGTGCTACATTTTCGCAGTATCTTGCAAGTGATATTTTACAAATTCTTTAAGGAGTAGCAAAAATAAAATCCTTGCCCAAAAAGGCCCTTTTTGTGCAATGCAGTGAATATTAGTTTTCATTTTTTTCAATGAACACCCTCCCCCCTATTGCAGTCACAGTGACAACTAGCATCACAGTAGCCTTTCTGACAAACGGCATTCTTGTTCAGGGATTAAGTTTAGAGGGCTGGCATGACCTAAACAGTTTGGCTGTAGTTTAATTTTTTTCTGCTTCCATATGATGAATTGCATTGGGCTTAGAAGTATGTTTAATGCCTTTGAGAGAGTATTGTACACTTTCCGCTGATGCATGCCTCCCCATAATTTCACCTCTCACTTGTTTTAAATGTCTTTTTGGTCATCATTTTGGCTTGCTTTGTGGAAAATCACCAACACATTGTGGGACCTCAGTGGAAGGAGATATTTACCATCATAAATTAATTGAGAAAAGGTGATCTGTTTCCTACACTGATGGAGACCATCAACAAATTGGTTGTGCTCTTTAGCTAATATACAGCACCCAAGCAAAGTTAGTTTTTAAATTCAGGAAAGGGTATGATTATTCCTCTTTTAGTAAATTACAAAAAGGTTTCTCTTTTAAAGGACATGGGTATTCCTAAAAAAAATGTTTTCTTGTGAAATCTACATTCACCTAGCACAGTGGGAAAAGCAGTTTTAATATTTAATTTTTCCACTTCTTTATGACACCTCTACTACATTGCTTGGGGTAAGATTTGTAACACTTGCATGCATAGAAAAAATGTTTAAAATGTGCGTATGCGCCTTTTCATGCAAAAAATTTTAGGAATTATAAAAGAAAACTTGATGGGAAAGCTTGCCTGTATTTACAGCAACTCTGAAGTATGCGTAAGCAACATTTCCAACAAACTAAGAAATTACAACACCCTAGATAAAATAGGGAAATGCAATCTAACCAGATAAATGACAACTCATGATCATAATTTAGTTCAGCAAGCTGTTAGTATAATGTTTGTTAATATATTACACCTTTAGAAGTTATAAATATGATCTACAGACTATTTTACATGCATTTTAAGAGGGCCTATTCCACGTATTTTCACTGAATAACTTTTTTTCTGGTTTATATAGGCTCCTTATTGTTACTTCTGAGGGAATTGGCCAACAAGTCAGAAATATCTTAGACAAGCTTCTGCTTCATCAAGCCCGATGTGCTGGAAGTCATTAACCACCAGATAAGAGGCTACATTCAGTTTTCATAAAAAACTGGCAATTTTCAGCCATGTTCGGTTTTGCTAATGCAACTGGATTACTTTAATGCACTCATATTGCAATAAGGGCATCTAGTGAGAATGAAACTGCTTTTGTTAGTTGTAAACAGCTACATTCCATTAACTTGCAAGTCATCAGTGATGCCAAGATGAGATTGCCTATGATTCATTTATTTTGAGGCAAATTAGTGCTGGAAGATGATGTACTGTACCTGTTGGCTGGCTGGTAAGGTAAATGGGCTCAAACCACCTTCTTTCAGAATAAGGTTGCTGCTATCAGCAGTCAGTTCCCACCCTTAGTGCCACATTATGCTTCCAGAAAAGCATCACATTCTTTCTCCACATTCTCTTCACTCTCTGCCACTGATGTTTCCAACCTCCTCTCTAATCACCCCACTACCTGTCCACTTGACCCCATTTCCTCACATTTTCTTCAAGCCAACTCCCCTTCACTCGTTTCTACAATTAACACATTATTAACACTTCAGCTCAGGAACACTTCCTAACATTGTCAAACAAGCCCTGATAACCCAGCTTCTCAAAAAAACAATACTCGATCCATCCTGAGTTAACAATTACAGGCCTGCCTGTCCCTTTTCCTTTCTTTCTTTCTTTCTTGAACATGCAGTTCCTAACCAGGTCTCTTCCTTCCCTGTACAGAATGGATTGCTCTATACCAAACAGTTCGACAAGAACCACTTGAATGAGACTGCTCTACTGACTGTGGTTGACCAGCTTTGATTTGCTAGAGTTACCAACATGTTATCTGTCCTGATCCTTCTAGATCTCTCCTCTCTTTGACACGGTCAACCACGACATCATTCTTGCCAGCCTCTCTGATCTTGGCATCACTGAAACTGCTCTCAGATGGTCTACATCTTGGGGACATCCTACAGTATGTCCTGGCAAGATGAGGTGTCAAGGGTGCATCAGACATGCACAGGGGTGTCCCAAGGATCAGTATTTCTGTACATCACCTTGCTGGGCTCCATCATCCAATTCCCAACTGAGGACAACACGGTATCAGCTACAGTCTCTGCTTCTTTTACTGATATTTCAGCATGGATAAAGGACCACCATCTACAGCTTAACCTGGCAAAAATCGACCTTCTACTGATCCCAGCCAGCCAGTATGTACAGCTTAGCTCACTGTCACAAAAACCTTCTAATTCAGTACACAACCTTAGGATGGAAACTGATGAGAAGCTATCTTTTTCTGATTACATTTCTACTGTTTCTAATTCATTCAGGTTCATGCTGTACATTATCCTCAAAATCAGACCTTATCTGATGAAATATGCAGCACAATTTGTGGTCCAGGCTTTGTTCTTGTCACGTCTGGGCTACTCCAACTCACTTCTGGCAGGAGTAGCTGCATGTGCTATCAAACCGCTGCAGATGTTCCAGAATGCAGCGGCCCATCTTGTATTTAACCAGCCAAGACAGGCACATGTCACTCCTCTCTTCAGGTCGCTTCACTAGTTCCCTGTAGCAGCATGCATTAGGTTCAGATCCTTGATGCTTGCCTACAGAGTAGTCAATGGGTCAGCAACTGCATATATGGAGACACTGGTGAGGTGCTGTGCTCCTTCTCGCCTACTCTGTTGTCTTGTGATGCCACCTCTCCGTAGCATCAAGCCTCATTCCAGACTCTTTTCCTGTATAGTTCCTAGTTGGTGGAACGAGCTTGCCCACCTCCATCAGAACTGCTGACTCCCTCAATGAATTTTAAGAAGCGACTGAAAACCCATCTGTACTGTGAATATTTGTCTAGTTGATTTAAAAAAAAATCTGTGATCTTTCATATTGTTGGTTGATTTGTTGTTACATTAAGTTTAAACTATAATTGTAAATGTATTAGCTATTACATTATTGTCCTTGTGACAATCAACTTTTGTTACTGTCCTACTACACTTGCAGAAAAAAAAAAAAAAAACAGGACCAAGACTAATGTTACTGTTTCTGTTAATTGCTTTGGTAAAAAGTGTCTGTAAGCAAATAAATGTAAATGTAATGTGCCAAATTACAGCAGGCAATTCGTACTTATGGCTGAGAACCATAGGAAAATAATAGGTTATAAATGTTCTTGAAATTACCAAAATCAGCTATAGTAAGAAATCTTTCCTTATTATTACAGTGATCCCTCGCTATATCGCGCTTCGACATTCGCGGCTTCACTCAATCACGGATTTTAAAAGTAAGCATATCTAAATATATATCATGGATTTTTCGCTGGTTCGCGGATTTCTGTGGACAATGGGTCTTTTAATTTATGGTACATGCTTCCTCAGTTTGTTTGCCCAGTTGATTTCATACAAGGGACACTATTGGCGGATGGCTGAGAAGCTACCCAATCAGAGCACGTATTACGTATTAAATAAAACTCCTCAATGAGATACGATATGCCTCCCGCATGGTGCTTCGCACACTTAAAAGCTCTAACAGGCCGTATTGATTTTTGATTGTTTGCTTTTCTCTGTCTCTCTCACTCTCTCTGACATTCTCTGCTCCTGACGGAGGGGGTGTGAGCAGAGGGGCTGTTTGCACAGTGGCTGTTTGATAACGACGCTACTCTAAAAAATGCTGAAAGACTACCTTCACATTGATCCCTTCATTGAGGCCGCTTTATCGCGGTGCTTCACATGCTTAAAAGCCCAACAGCCATATTGATTTTTGATTGTTTACTTTTCTCTCTCTCTCTCTCTCTCTGACATTCTCTGCTACGGGCACTCCTTTGAAGAGGAAGATATGTTTGCATTCTTTTAATTGTGAGAAAGAACTGTCATCTCTGTCTTGTCATGGAGCACAGTTTAAACTTTTGACTAAAGGGTGTTATTTCATGTCTAGAGGGCACTAATAATGTTAAAAAACGTATTTAAAGGGTCGTAAACAGGTTTTCAATGCTCTAACTGCAAAAATATTAGTTCTATAAATAAAGAATCCTACTTCGTGAAAATTCATTTATCTGTCTGGAGCGGATTAACCGCGATAAACAAGGGTTTACTGTATAACTGTGCGGAGAATATTTATAAACAGTGTGGGAGAGTTTTAAGGGCTTAAAATATATAAAAATAACCATACAAACATATGGTTTCTACTTCGAGGATTTTCACCTATCGCGGGGGGTTGTGGAACGCAACCCCCGCGATCGAAGAGGGATTACTGTATTATTATTTCACAACAACCCCCCGCGATCGAGGAGGGATTACTGTATTATTATTTCACAGGGTGTTAGGTTTCTGACTCTTGGAGGACCCTTTAATATTTATTTTGATTGGTTCTGCTCCACATGGCTAATTCTTATGTATTCAGCCCGTAACGCCTTCCTTATACCAATGTTTCACAACCTTTATGGTCAAACACCCCAGTTTTGTCTTTTAAAAGCCATTGACAACCCTTATAGCAGCAAGTGCAAACCACCCTCTGTATGAAACAAGTACAACTGAGAGTCCCTCTTGGTGAAACATGCTCACTTAGAGTGGTTGAATGTATGGTAAAAAGAATATTTATTTAATGACTTCGCCTTTGGTAAACACTACAATTTGACACTTTTTTTTGGTAAGGCTCACACTTTACATTTCTCTGTATATTTACTGGTCGTTAGACTTGTATCAGATAAATAATCTTTATTTTACGAAAAAGAAAAAAATCAACTTATTCTTAACACAATGATTATTGAAAGAGGACAATTATGTATATCTATCCTGACATCAAAGACTAAATGAGAGACATACAGTATCTAGCAAACATAAGACAGTAGGGCATCAGTTGGGCTACAGTTTATTATCCCCAAAATATGCAGAACAAATCAACAGAAGGGATCAATAAGTAGTATTTTCAAACTGTTTACAAATAAGAATTAGTGTAAATCAGCCATACCACAGTTTAATCAAGTACAATGTTTAGGTGACAAGATAGATGAAGGAGAGATAGTGAGCAAATAAAGTGTATAACTGAGTCTAAAGGTTGTAACTTAAAATATTGAAAGTTTGGCAAGAAACAGTGGTGAATTATGTTAGACAGAAAATTTTCTTTCTTTCTGCCTTTTTAGGAACTCTTTGCAGAAGTGTTATGTGTACCATTTTTAAAAACAGTAGCAATAGTGTTAATGTTTCAGTTGGTACACTTGTGATTTGGGTGATTGAGTGAACAATAATGGTAGAGGTAAAGGAGGATAATTTAAATTTGAGTACCTATTCACTTAAGCGACTGATGAACATAGCCTCAGAAAAAATATTTTAAAACTTCATAGAACTGACAAAGGGAAAGATGAGTTTTGCACAGTTCTTATAGGCATTGTGGAAAAATAGGAAAAAAAAACTATGCTGCTTTAATAAACTTCCAACTTTAAACCCAACTTCTGGCTGATGTATACTTATGTTACTATACAAAAGATTCTTTAGGTATAATTATTAACAACATTGTAACTTGACCCAATAAAACAAATATGTAATAACTAAGATAAGAAAAAGGGGGTTTGATTACCAAACATTAACAGATAAAGTTTCACCATCTCACTTGTGTGCAGATCATCAGCTACCTTTGAGATTAACTGCGATATTGTCAGAGCTTCACCATAAAATAAATTTATACTAAAAAAGAATATTGAAAATAAACTATTTTAATGTGTAGACACTGCAAAAAAGTTCAAATTTCCATTTTTGTACGGATGTAATATATATAACATCATACGTCTGTCAGAGAACATTTTTCCATAACTAGTATTTTGTGATAAAGGTATGTAAGGTCTCCTTTGAAAGTGAGTATAGAGCAAAAAGAATATGCACATAGTATGCAAAAATACAAATATTCAAAATGAAAATAATAAAGGAAATAAATTTAAAATGAGCATGCTGAATGTTTAATACATATATGCAATAAGATTATATAATAAACATCAGGAAATTTGTGAATGCTAGGTACTTGATTGTACAGTAGAGCTTTCTCCCTACACCTGGCCGCAAACTTTTCTTCTTAAATAATTTTAGTGTTTTAAAACACACACACACTACAGTAATTTCACTCCACTCTTCTTTAAGCATGTGGAAAAACCTACATTATAGCCAAAGATATTATTCACCTTTTCATGCAATGGTTCTTGTCATATATCATTTATAATTTAACACACACATACACAAACTGCAACTTTTTTGTTGAAACTTGTAAATCTTGTTGTTTACTTACTTCAGAAGCTCAGACAGTGTCATAGACTCTCTAAGCCACAGCAAAGATAGATAGCAAAAAGCCAGAGTCATTGGCATACTCATATACATCTGATTTCCCTTCCTAAAGGATTTATAAAGGCTTCCATCAATGGAACCAGAAAACAGAGATGTATTATCATCAAAATCTGCAAGAAGGGGGGAAAAAAGTTAATGAAAACTGTTACTGTTTTGTGCTTACACAAATAAGCAAGCTTGTTAGCCAAAATACAATGCCATGAAAAAATACTTGAGATCATATACGAACACAGGTTTAGTATAATACAAAGACAACCTTAATTAACACAATAAAACAGTTTTTAAATGATCTTTTGATTTATTGAAGAAAAAAAGTTCACCAATAATCTATATCACCCTTGTGAAAAAGTGATTGCCCCATAAACTTAATATTTGGTCCTGCCAACTTTAGCAACTGCAAACAAGCACTTCCGGTATCAGAAGATCAATCTTTCGCATTGTTGTGGAGAAATTCTGGCCCATTCTTCTTTACCAAATTCTTTTAATTCAGCCAGACTGGGGTGTTTTTGATTATGAACTGCTCATTTAACTTCTCAATGGGTTTTAATTCAGGACTTTGACTAAGCCACACCAAAACAATAACTTTTCTGGTTTTTGCTTTGCACCCTTCCCCACAATAACCTATCGTCTATGTGGGAGGAGCAAAAGCTTTTGATTCGTCAAAAATTTAAATCACCGATTTTTGACGGATCTCTATGTTTTAGGGTCCCCTGATACCAAAAATATTGATATCTCGATGATGATGTGTGTGTCTGTCTGTGTGGGCAGGACAGAAAAATACCAAACTCGAAACTTAAGCCTGTTATGAGATGATGACGTGCTGATTAGTTTTTGAGCCAAATCGTGCAAAAGAAAGAGGCACTTTACAGGAACCCTCAAATACCATAATTCTGCAATTAATTTCTCTTGTCAATTGCTATCGTAATGACCTATTTTATGATCAGAAAGATCAGCATCAGAGCAGTAAATAATTACTGAACTGTTATAGAATAGTTCGGATAACTTGGTTCCTAGGATGCAAAGTCTATTGACGCTCGCGTCCAAATTTTTGTTTTCCTTCAGCCATTCAGGGGTGGATTTGCTCTTGTAATCTGGATTGTTGTCCTGCTGCATAACCCAATTGAGTCTGCACTTCAGAGCAAAGACTAATGACTGGACTTTTTCCTTCAGTATCTTCTGGTAGACAGTTGCAATTCACGCTTTCCTCAGTTGTGGCAAGTAGCCCAGTTCCTGAAACAGCAAACCAGCCCCATACCTCCATTCTAACGCCACCATGGTTTCATTGTGGCCATGCTGTTCTTATTGTGGAAAGATACATTAGGCTTTATGTCAGAAGTAACGAGACCCACGCTATCCAAAAATTTCCACCTTTGACTCATCAGTCCACAGAATATTATTACAAAGGTTTTGAGGGTAATCAAGGTATTTTTTGGCAAATAATACACAAGTCTATGTTTCTCTTGTTTAGCAGTGGTTTTTAATTTGCAACTCTCCCATGGATATCATTAATGACCAGGGTCTTTCTAATGGTGGAATCCTCAACACTGATATTAACTGAGCTGACAGAGGTCTGCAGTGTCTTCTGTGACATCCCAAATGAGTTACCTAAGTGCTCTTGGAGTCATTTTGCTTGGCCAGCCACTTTTGAGCAAATTTACCACTGTTCCAAGTTTTCTCCATTTGGAGATGATGGCTCTCATAGTGGTTCACTAGGGTCCCAGGGCTTTACAGTTTGCTTTATAGCCCTTTCCCAAATTACACATTTCAGTAAATTTCTTTCTTGAATCTTCTGGAATCTCGTTGATTGAGGTATGTTGTGTTGCTTTTAGACAATGTCACATTGCTGGAAAGGTTCTATTTAAGTGATTTTTAGATTCAGAAAGGTCTGCAACAATCATGAATGGTTGTGTATATAATCTAATTTAACCCGCTGTTTAAATTTGGTTCATTGGTTGACTGAGATGCCTAGGGGGCAAATATTTTTTCAAATGGATGCTATGTGTTTTTGGAATCTGGAAGAGGAAATACTTTTTCACAGCACTACAGTTACTAGAAATGTATTCTTGATATTACAGTTGTAAACATAACACAGCATGTGATATAACCACAACACTTTAAAGCAAACACCAAGAAGCTATAAAAGAGTACACATTATGCATTAAATACATTTAGCATAAAGCAAGATTGAAATTTTAAGAATGCAGAACATAAATACAGTGCTACAAGTCCTTATTAAGAAAAGTTTAGTTGAATGGAGAAAGAATGAAACTCTAGGGAAGACACATTATCAATATGTGACTGACTGCTCTATGTAACTATTAACGTGTGTTTCAAGTTACTTACAGTATAACACATTCCTGATGATAATAAATGAAGGGGACTGTTAACTATTTCCAATTAACTTTAATGTATTGATCAAATATCTTATTTTTTATATTTTGACCTAAAAGCTGCATGGCCACACCAAACCATTACTAAGGAAATCAAGATATACTGAATGACTGTAGGTTGATTAAACATTTCACACTGATTGGGAGATAGGCATCTGCTTCTGAATTTAGGCAACACAGCTGTAGATTTAACAGCATTTATTTCCACACTTTTGATAAAAACAACAACTGGTCCACTGATACTTCATGTCACATGGCATTCTTTCCCAGCCAGAGATCAGCGAATCTGAGCCATATTGTTTGATGTTTTATAAAAGGGTCACTGTGACTGCAGTATACTACCCAAATACATAAAAGAAAACCCCGTACAAAAATATATTTTAAATGTTAACTAACCCATGTACTTTGCAATTATGGCTGAGAACATTTTTTAATCTGAGCTAATAAAGTTTATGCATCAATGGAAGTGGACAGTGGCCAATGCTGGAAGGAGCAAACAATATCAAAAAGTCCATGAAAAAAAATCTGATGTTACTCAAGTTGCACAATCCACATAGTCATCCAGATGAATACTCAAAATGTGCAAATCGCATGCATTTTTGCTGAAATATAATTAAATCAATTCCTCCTCTAAAACGAAAGCAGCCCACAACTTAGAACCCTTTCATATGGGGTTGCACTTTTTAATTAAAGAAAGGACTCTTGTATCAGTGGTTGAGGCTTTTAAAGAAAAGCTCACTGAAACTAAGGGACAAATCAGCCAAAATAATTAAGAAAATAATTTTACTATAAGTAAAGAATTATCATCTGTCACTGACGATAAAGAGAACTGTTGAGCCACTTCCTGAGTACAGGAGTCAAAAAGATCCTATAGGTTTGGATCAGCCATTATTATTCTTGCATTCAAGAGTGTGGTACTGCATTATACCCTGTGAAACAGAATCAACAATAACCTAACCTACCATTAAGATTATAAAAGTCTTTAATTAATACCATCTTGCACACAAATTTCATAGAAACAAATGATTAGACAAGCTGATGAGTTAGTGTCCAATACCTGTATAAGTTCTATGTAAAAGGTAAATTGTAATAACGGTCCAAATTTAACGTAGCCTTTGTTTGATTACAGTGCATTTCCAAAAGGCATTTTAATGCTAAGCTTAGTAATACAAGCATTTTAACTGTTCAAAACTGTTTCAGATTTAAGGCCAGGATTTTTGAAGTTCAAACCTGACAACGATGAAACTTTGGACTCTGAAGCAATGTCTGAGTTCTCATCTGGGGATCTGCTTCCATTCTCACTTTCAGAGAAAGAGGACAATTCATTGATAGTACTGGATTCCGATCCACTGCCCAGTAGCTGATAGCACTGAGATTCCGTGACCCAAAACAAAAAAAAAGAATTAAATATTTCATATTTCAGGATATGTAGAAGAAAAAATATATTAAACAACTGTACAGTATATTCTAAGTTAACTTCAGTGTCATGTCCAACAGTTATATATAATGCATTATTTTTCTTAGAATTTGCAACTTCAGTTCAAATTTAGCTTTCTTGTGCTTAGTGAGAAACAGTTACTTGAAGGGTTTCCCACTGAATAAAAACTCGATTATGGCAACTTGTGTCCATGCCTGTCTGTGTCAGGTGTTTGGAGAGCTACAGCACCGTGTGAGAATCTGGGAATCCATTGCACTGCCACAACCCAGTGGGACTGCTATCTAGCGATCTAAAGGAGAATGCTCTGTGCATGCTATCTCCCCTGGTCCTTCCTTTCATAAAGCATAGATGTAGTATTTATTGAAATTATTTGTTTGTTGTCTTGGTATAGTCATAGCCTTAACTATCAAATGGAACAGCATTCATCCCAAAAACATAAGTAGTACAGTGGAGCACAAAGGCACCAGCTTAATTCTAAATGTTTCTAAATGAAAGAAATTACATTGCCTAAAATTATATTATGTACAAGACAGCATAAAAATAACTGAAGTACTGTATCTTCCTGGTTCATAACAAAAGTATTTAAAAGTTCTTACTACCTCCAAATGTTTATCATATTGCACCACCTAGTGGTAATGACTTGTCAATTTAACTACAAGTTCATTAAAAACTGCCGAGAACAATAAGTTTACTAACGATTCCTGTGAAGACTTAATGCCTGGAGACACAAACCTGCAAGTCAAATAATATTGTTAAATATCACATTATTTCACATTTAAGGAAAAAAAACTTTGGTTCAGACCTTGCTAGTCATCTAAAAAAAATTCTACTTCCTCTCCAGCTCTGATGCACAATTCCTTTGAAATCACTGGCCTTTTTTAATTAATAGAAACACTGTTTCTATATCATCATTTAGCAGAACACCACATGCCAGCAGTAAATTTCTTTCTAGTAATAATATGTTCAGTTTCATGTGTCATAAAGTTGTATTTATTTATAGACAACTGCTAGTTTTGTGTCAATCACTTTTAATATTGAATTGGGACTAAAGTCTAGAGGAGAGCAAGAAAAGGACTGTATTTCAGTTTGGCCTACAACCAACTGTGCCATGCTTTGGAAGCATACATACTTAATATGAAATATTTTATTATTTCCCATTAATCCTCAATGTCAGCATATTTTGTTAGGATATAAACAGTTAATAAAGAAACAATTACTACAAGAACATCTACAGAGTTTCTATAATCATGAAACAGTATATACAGTAGCTTTCCGCACAAGAAGGACTGAAAAGGAACAAACATAACTCCTCCTTCTTCGTCTTTCTTCTTCTTCTTCTTTTGGCTGCTCCCATTTAGGGGTGACCACAGCGGATCATTCATCTCCCTCTATCCCTGTTTTTTACATAATTTCTGCCATACCGACTGCCTTCATGTCCTCCCTCACCACGTCCATAAACCTCTTCTTTGGCCTTCCTCTTTTCTTCTTGCCTGTTCCATCTTCAGCATTATTTGCCAGATGTACCCCTCATCTTTCCCCTGCATGTGCCCAAACCATCCCAATCTAGCCTCTCTAACTTGGTCACCAAACATACCTGTGTTGTCCCTCTAATATACTCATTCCTAATCCTGTCTACCTTTGTTACTTCGAGCAAAAATTGTAGCATCTTCAACTTTGCCATTTCCAGCTCTGCCTCCTGTCTTTTCATCAGTGCCACCATCTCCAAACCATACAACATAGCTCGTCTTACTACCCTTTCACTCTTGCAGATACTCTTCTATAATAAATCACTCCTGCCATTTTTCCCCTTACCAGTCCAGGCTGCCTCCCATAACTCTGTAATAAATACAATATAAGTCCTGATAGTTTGAAAGGCATTTTACAATCCAGAATCCTGCAATTCTCACTGAATCCAAACTAGTTTTAAAAAGTTCTACTCATTGAACAAAAAGCTTTCCAGAGTAGCACAACGTAAATGCAACACAAGCTCACACTACCTCCAACCCCCTAAAAATAAACCAAACAGGACCCCACACCTTAATAAGATTTAATGCATCTGAGTTGTTTACTTACTCAGGTGTTAACAACAAAAGCAGCTTTTACATTATCAACAGAAATTTAAGCCATGTTTAAATTGGTAGCATCCCTGCAGTCTAATCACTTAAAAGCAGTATTTGGCTAAGTTGTTTGCTCTACTTTTCCATCCAGGGTGGAGAACAAGGCCTTGATGCAATACAGTAAATGACTCGTTTCATTGCAATTTGGAATACATTACTACCATTTTTCTCCAGTTTGTTCTTAAACTTTTTCCAATATCTTTTTCCCCCCAAAGTTTCCATAATACTGATAATTTTTTGATAGTCTCTGGACTGTTACTTTTGTCACAACTCATTTATCTGAAGCCAACGTCACATTATACAACTTTCTGTCATGGGACATGTCAGATCTGCAGACTTAAGGGACCGATGTTAAAATTACTTGACTTGAAAATCTCACGTTTACTGATTAATCTTCCAGAAAGCTCACCCCTTTTTCTGACAGACAATAGCATGCTGCCTCAGAGTCCACATTATGCCCAAGTTCAAATTAAAAATACATTTTAAATGTTATTGTTAGGTCATAGTCTTACAGTAGCTGTTTCATTTCTAGGGGCATATCCATATGCTTCACCCTCCCTGCACTACAAGCAAAGGGAATAACATAGTTAAATACAATTATTTCCAAAACATTTTAGTGTGCTTGAGTAAAAGAACAAAATAAATAAAAAATGTAAATTTGCTCATGGTAGCAGCAATACATACAAATACATAATTATAATAAAACAGTGAGTGCAGATTATATGACACAGAAGCAGCTCTGATGATATGCCAATGAGACAAAACTCGCTTAATTCAAGTCAAAACAAGGTTAAAAATTACAGTTCACTTTATACATACAAAACAGGTATATACAGTGGGTACGGAAAGTATTCAGACCCCCTTCAATTTTTCACTCTTTGTTATATTGCAGCCATTTGCTAAAATCATTTAAATTATCACAGACTCATGGCTGTATTAGCTCAAAAGGGTGCTTCTACTAAATACTGAGCAAAGGGTCTGAATACTTAGGACCATGTGATATTTCAGTTTTTCTTTTTTAATAAATCTGCAACAATTTCAACAATTCTTTTTTTTTTGTCTGTCAATGTGGGGTGCTGTGTGTACATTAATGAGGGAAAAAAATAATTTAAATGATTTTAGCAAATGGCTGCAATATAACAAAGAGTGAAAAATTGAAGGGGGTCTGAATACTTTCCGTACCAACTGTAAATACTTAAAATGTGAAAAAATATCTGAACTTCTGAAGTATAGGAGCTGAGCCTTTCAACGAGCAATGACTCAAGTAGCTTCTTTAATCATGTCATAAAACTAACCGATATTATTGGCCAATCAAAAAAAAAAAAAAAAAAGGCAACAAAACAAAGGAACTTAGTAACGGTTGGCTTAATTCATTAATCATTCACAAGTTATAGATTTAAGTCGATTAGAAACAAAAGGGATCCTGCAAGCCTCTATTATAGATAATGTAAGCACTTTTAAATTGTAATATAAATACACTAAACTCCGTTATTAAGAAGACTACATTAGCATCTTCATACTGTAAGTCTGCTCATAGATACATGCTCTGTAACAATAATGAAAACTGATGAAGTTTGGGCTGACATGAAGTACTGTTTATTAGGAATAAAATGCTCACGTGAATGTTTCATGCAATTTTTATGTAAGGGAATGTTTTTTCACCAAAGCAATAAAATTATGGTCTAAGATAGGCACTTAAATGGGAGTTTTGCTCTTTTTTTAGAAAAATAAAACAGTAACCGACGTCTGTCATTGTGTTCAATTTTTTTAAATGGAATTCTACTGGACAGCAATCTGAGCTTACAACTTTCCAGCATTATAAGGAAATGTTAGCACATGGCAAGTTTTGGGGAACCTGAAAATGGGATTTAATACACACCTAAAATCTCCTGCCATTAAAGGCTTATGGGAAGTTATATTGCGAATTAAGAAAATGACAGTGACTAAGTTCTTTATCTGTGCCCAACTGGAACAATAGGTTAGCCAGAATTAAATTTAGTTTTGCTCAATTACTTTACCACCAAAATTATTTGCCTATTTCAGTGTTAAATTTCCACATTAACATGTTATAACCAGCACAGAGTGCCTTAAAAAAGGGATTGATACCATTCTTGCACATTATTCTAACTCATACATTTATTAAAATCTCCAATGTTCTAGGAGAAAATTTAATTTTTAAACAAAATTAGATAGTTGAAAAATATCCAAATGCCACAAAAGTCACTTAAAAATACAGGTAACATTACCAAGTGGCAGAAACAAAATACATGTATATATATTAAAAAAAAAAACTTACCTCTTTGAATTTACTCTGTATTGGTTTGTTAGTATATGCCTGTTGGCTTTTATGCAGATATAGACGCCACAAACTACAAAGAATTTTATCCTTCAAAACAAAAAAAAAAAAAAAAAAAAAATTTAAGGAAACACCTCTACAAGCAATAAAAATTGCACTGAATTAAATAATTATTTACTGCACATATACTGTATTTATAACTTTTGTTTCATAAATGCAAACACAAACACACACACACAAAAGGTCAGTTCAGTTCCCATCTCAAACTTTTTTTTTAATTTTACCGGCTGCTCATGAGATTGTGACACTTTTAGTTATTTGCATGTGTTATTATTTGTTGTCAGATTGCAGCAATGTTCAAGCAATAAAAATTAAACCAAACTGGTTCAAGTGTACCATTAAAATCACTTTTTTATGTCAGTAAGAGAGCATCTTTTTTATCTCACAAAAACACACTGTGACCATTTAACTTTCTTTAGTTGATTGTCACATTTCTTCTTAATATGGGCTACAAATGACATTTCATATGAAAAAGAAAACATGTTCGTCTTTCAAAATAACTTTCTCTTGAGCTGCCTCAAATTTCTGAACCACCTCTTTTGGGGTTTGAGGTATACTTGCACTTTCACACATGCTTGACGATTTAAAAAAAAAAAAAAAAGATCAATTTCTTATTTATGGTGCCTTAAATAAATTCTGTCAAAGTAAAAAATGCTTATTTTTTGGGTATACTGAGATTCAAAATGATAATTACGTAAAAGAATGTCTTCCTATTTGCACGTGTTTCTCAGCCTAGATGCTCTAAAATTCTGGAATCCCAACACTTGCTCTATTTCATATTCCATGTTTCAGTGGAGAATTAACTGTGCTCCAAAGTGTTTTATTGCACTAAATATACACATAAGACACAAATGTGTGCACTGCTAGTCTGGCCATGGCACCTCCCTTCAGGTTTGTGCTCTTTCAAGCAGTAAAGATACTATTTATAAAAATAAAAAAAATGGACAGAAGCACTACCCTGTTTCTAGAATCATATATTTTGACTTCACCACTGACAGGTGAAGTGAATAAAATTGATTACCTCATTACAATGGCACCTGTCAGTTCTTAAAGATGACATGTTGGAAGCAGGCAAAATGGGCAACAGTAAGGACCTGAGCAACTCTGACCAGAGCAAACTGTGATGACTAAACAACTTGGTCAGAGCATCTCCAAAACGGCAGGTCTTTTGGGTTTTTTCCCTGGTATGCAGTCATTAGTACCTATCAAAAGTGGTCCAAGGAAGAACAACTAGTGAATCTAATGAACAGCATTATTGGGCAATCAATGTTCATTGATGAGCAACTGAAATGAAGGCTCATCTGGTCTGATACCACAGAAGTACACCTGTAGCACAAACTTCTGAAAAACAAAATGCTGGCCATAAGAGAAAGATGTCAGAACGCACAGTGCATCACAGCTTGCTATGTGGGGCTGCGTAGCTACAGACCAGTCAGAGTGCTTTATATGCTGACCACTGTCCACCACCGAAAGAACCATGTTTTCTGTTAGATCATGTGGATGGCCAGGTGTGTGTGCACGCGTCAGTTTCCTGGTTAAAAGATGGCAGTAGGAAATACGATGCAGTATGGGAAGAAGGCAAGCTGGCAGAGGCACTGTGTGTGATGCTTTAGGTCTTAGCATTTATGTGAATTTTATTTTGACACATTCAACCTTCCTAAACATTGCTGAAGACAACATACAGTATTCTTTGATGGCAGTGGCCTCAATCAGTAGGATAATGCGCTGTGCCACACTGCAAGAATTGTTCAGGAATGGCTCAAGGAACGTGACAAAGAGTTCAAGGTGTTTGCTTAGCCTTCAGATTCCCCAAATCTAAATCTTATTAAACATCTGTAGGATGTGCAGGAAAAGCAAGTCCTATCTATGGAGTCTCCAACACACAACTTACAGGACTTAAAGGTTTTGCTTCTAACATATTGGAGCCACATACCCCAGGATACCTTCTTAGGTCTTGTGGAGTCCATGCCTTGATGGATTATAGCTGTTTTGCCAGCATGAAGAGGACATACACAACATTGGACAGTTGGTTTTAATATTGTGGCTGATCAATGTATTATCAAATTGACTATTAGCAAATGAAGTCAGTCACATACAGACATATCCTTGAGTATATTTCTTCTGTCAAAATATTTAAAAAGTCAACTAATCAACATCCACATTCATCTACACAAGGCACGCAATTTCAGATTTATGAATAAACCATGTATAGCACTTGCAGTAATGAATATGGCACAGAACACAAGCTATAGAAAAAACTAACTGCAAGTTTTTCGCCATAGAGGCACACAGGGGATAAAAGCATACTGAACTGGCAGAAGGGTGCCAGGGCACAGAAACTGATCATTGAATGCCTATAGTTTTAGGTGTGCTTTATCTAAGTTGCCACCATTGTTTATTGGGAATAAACTGCTTTGAAGGAAATGACAATCCCTATAACCTGATTTTGTTTGCCACACTGATGTCCTCTCACAACAGTAGCAATGCATGAAAATAAAAAAAAAAAAAAACTAAAATACTTAATATCTGCAAATGATGATAATTGTAAGAGACATAAAATGAATTTGCAAATCCCTTAAGTTAAATAGGAAATTTTAGTTCTATTAACAGTGAAATGTTTGTCAGTTTGACATACTTTGAATTGTGCGCAGACTCCAAGGGCTTTGATAGCATCAGCTTGTTGAGTTAGAATAAACTGAAACCCCTCACACAAGTACCACAGGCGTCCTTGTTCTGAAGAGTAAAAATGAAGAAACACAAAATAAAAAATGATTGTTATACAAATAAGTAAGTATAGTCTTGTGTTACAACCTTGCAAACTTTTACAATACAAAGATGAGGAGTGTAGTAACCAAAGATTCGACTTACCTACTTTCCGTTTTCCTCGGATCCCTCTAGACACAGAGCTTATTCGAGCAGATGGTGTAAATGTGTCTGCAGAAGTAACTTCTTTTGATCTCTGTTAACACGATGAAAAAGTATCAAAAGAAACAGTCAATGTATAACTATACCTTGCACAGCAACAACTTAGTGTTTAAGAAAGAAATAAATGTCATATTTACATCTATTCCTAAATTAATTTTTCCAATATAAGTTTGACAGGTGTAAGATTAAAAGAGTACATCAGATTTTGTTTTTTTTCTTGAACTGGTGAGCTGTGTTAATTGAAATTTGAAAGCAAAAGGAGCATATAGCCTTTCTGGTATGAAATGTCCTACTGAATCATATATCTTACTGTGTTTGCGTCTATTTACTTTATGCTATCTGCACTAGGTCTGAACTGCTTTTGTTCTGATGTTCTATAGATACAGTACTGTATGCATATACAATGAATGCCAGGATGATGCAGCACGGTATTTCCGGTCAGGCTTTTGCACCCATTACAGTACATAAATGAAATACTATTATTATGTTGTTGTTTCAAATAAGTTTAAAACTTACGTTTACTTCAGTGTTGTTTACAAGCTTTTCAAATCATTCCCTTTGCAGTGGTCATTAAATTCAAAATACTGCTACAAGAATTTTAACTTCAGCATGTAAGTATGACTACCTAACTCTTGTTTCTTAAGTCCTTACACTGGTTTCCAGTTACATTTTGGACTATTTTCAAAATACTATACTATATTCAAATATATAAAGATTTAATTGGCCAACAGGCAACTTACATTACATATAGACTGCAGTATGCATTATAATCTCAAGATGCCAGTCTACTAAAAATTCCAAAGATAAACAAAACAGTGGGAGGTTGAGCTTAAAGATACAATGCCCTAAAAATGAGAAAAAGTTGCCCTATTTGTTTAAGAGGTGCCTTTTCAGTCTCAGCTTTTAAATCCAGGTTGAAGAGGTACCGATTTAGTTTAGCATGCTCTAATTAAAAGAGTGGATTAGCTATTCTTCTTGTATCTTAGTTGATTAGTAATTTGCACTAAAATACAAAAACGTACAAAAAAAATACAAAACAATCATTAACTGTTACTGACTCTGCTCTGCTCTTTCTCTACTTGCTAACTTACTGTGGTAATTGGTGCCCATGCTTGAATGCCAAGATGTTACTATGTTACTTCTACCCATGGGACAGACCAGAAATACTGAGAGTCTTGGAATCCAAGGATGAAATTATTCAGCCTTCTTATTACGCTGCCCATGACCAGTTCAATCATATATAATATTGCTGCATGCCCAGGAGGGGTAAGGCGGCCATGTGAAAAACGTGTACATAAAAGTACTTTGATGAAAGATAGGAAATAACAGCTGTGGAAAAACAGGAGATACACTGCTTGAAGGAAGCAATATTACAGTGTATATTAGTAAACTCAAACACATTAACAGATCATAGTGACAGGACTGTGGTAAATCTTAAATAAGCCAAACAAAACACTCCAGGGGAAACCTGGCAACAGAACATATTGATTTGAGGGCTGATAGCTTTTCTCTGCCTTCTTTTTGGAAATGTCTGGATTAGTGATGAGTGAACATTAGAGAGCTTGTTTTGCAGCAAGTTCGGTGAAATCATGGAAATGCTCTGGAACTTTGGCAAACTCTGTGAAATGAAGCCAATGTCGAAGGAGTAACTAAATTAGATTTGAGTGGGTTATAATGCTGCAGTGGTGTTTCATTTGTCCCTGAGGGCTAGGGAAGCATCGGCTAAGTATGCCTAGACTAATTATTGTGGCAAAAATGTGACCTGAGCTGTGAGGCAGCAGGGCTAACCACTGCATCACCCACCGTACCTGAAACAATAAAAGATGCAGGACAGAATGATAACCACAAACAAAATACAACAAATGACAACAAATCTCGTTGTACTCAGAGATGGAATGTCTTTTTTGTTCCCAATCTCTGTATAGATGTTTTGCACCTTTTCCTTCCACAAAGAACATAGAAACACTTTATACACAGTAATAAATCTATTCTTGTAATTATTACTTAACACGGTCACATGTCATTAAGTACAGTCTTGACAATTTATGCATGTCCAAACAACCAGGAGGCAAAACGGAGATTGCAGCACAGCATTTATTTCTTAACCTGCAAGTTCCAAATTTTGTTGATTATATAGAAAATGGAACAAAATTAAAATTATATCAAAGCCTGTTTTCTATTTGTAAAACACAGACCAATATAATTTTAATTACTGTACATTAGTGTTAGATTGGTCCATAAATTGACTTTAGTATCAATACCAGCTTTTGAACATCAGCACTGGTACCACAATAGTTCCAAAGCAAATAATGGATAACTCCTCCACAAACCCCCAGTCTCGCAGCTCCTTCAATCCCACAGCGTGCAAACAAGCGTGCCTCCTTGCCATAACACATACAGCAGATCATCAACAGGTGCTTGCTTGCTCCCTGGAGTCTCTTGGTTTCGAAAACCAGAGATCGGGACCTGGTAGGGGGTTAGAGTTCTGATCACACAAATAAATGACTGAGTAGGAGGTGCTTAAAATCTACCATTTACATCTGGCACTGAAATTAAAGATGCCAGTACCACGCTGTTTCAAAGATTGGGTTTTATGGCACTCTACCAGTATACTGCGAAACCTTATTTTATATAATGCATACATTATTTAAAACACAGACTATACAAAATCTACTCAAGATTAGAACTCAACTGTCAAAACTGCCATCAAGCACTACCACTAACAACACGTATCAAATTTCCAATAAACTCGGATCTTACAGAATATTTACTGTATTGGTCACCATGTATTCATTAACCTGGGATCTTCCACACTGCCTCAAATCACCTCTAAAAACAGAACTTTTATACATGCAAGCCACTTTCCTGCAAAGACTAGTGTGCATGTAGAAAAAAAACTGAATTTTGACACTCTTGATATCCTTCTGCTGTGAAACATTCTGACCTGTCATTGTTTACATGTCTTAAACAACTATTATCGCACACTGATAATTTCTGTATTATCTATTATTTATTTATTTATTATATTATATATCTATTGACTATATTTATGTATCTAGATTGCAAATACCATACATGGCATCAATGTTCATATTGCTAACTACACGTCAATATTGCTGCTACTTCTTTGTCTTGTCTTTGCACAATGTCTTGTTTGTGTTTTCATTTTAAATTTAAATTTTAATTCTATTTTTAATTTATTATTTGCACATCATGTTGTTACACTGTGGCCCCTGAGCTTCGCAATTTCGTCTATCTGTATATTTGTATATGGTTGAGATGACAAAGTTCACTTTGACTTTAATAAACCCACATCTACCAATTTCATTCATCTTCCAAACCTGCTTACCCAGAGCAGGTGGGGAAGTTTGTCCCTATTACAGCAAGCACAGGGCACAAGGTGGAAACAATTGCTGAACAGAGCAACAGTCCGCCACAAGACAAACATTCAAACTTGGGCCAATTTAGCATCACCAATCCACTTAACCTAGATTTATTTGGACTGGGAGAGGAAACTAGAGCACAGGCACAAAACCTGTGCAGACATTAGAATAACTTTTATTCACCATTACTTAATGTACAGGAATTTTGCATGGTAGATTTAGAGCTGCTTATAACAGAACATAGCATCACATACAAATTACACAAATAACATATGTTATAAAGAATGACTTCAAAGTTGCAGTATATTATAATTATAAAATAGATGTGCAAATGATGATGTGCAAGTGAAAGTGTTAGTGTACAGTGTGTATGCACGTGAACACACATACATGTACATACACTGTAAACACAAACACCCTCATAAGAAATTGACCAGAAGCATTTACCAGAGGGGAGTTTTTGGAGTGAGATGGATCCATGGTGAACCTTTTGACATGGTTAGTTACACGAGATGTACACAGGTCAGCTACAGATGGAAGAGTATAGCCAGTTATTTTCTGAGCAGAGACCCCCACAATATGCTGTAATTTAGATTTGGAATGTACCATTCCTGTACCAAACCAGACAACAATGGAGAATGTGATTACACTTTCAATTATGGCTTTGTAAAATTGAAACAGGATGGCTGGGAAATATTTAATTTCTTTTCTTGGAGTAAGAGGTACACTCACTGCTGTCTTTTTAGTGATGTAAGTGGTGTTTATGTCCTAGCTGAGACTGCTTGTGATAGCTGTGCCGAAAAATGTGAAGGATTTGACCATATTGACTACAGAATCATTAATTTCTAGTGAAAGTGAATTTAACTGCTGTTTGCGAAAGTCAATGACCATTTCCACTCTCTTGGTGGCATTGTACTAATATTGAGACAGTTCAAGAGGTGGGAGCCCACACAAACGTATTGTTTCCAGTTTATCAGAAAACCGTAAATCCATTTATAGATGGAAGGATTCAGATCAGTCTGTAGAAGTTTAGTTAACAACAGCTCTGGGACAATGGTGTTAAAAGCTGAACTGAAGTCAACAAAGAGTATTCTGGCATAAGTTCCTTTACAGTCCAGATGCTCCAGCACAAAGTGAAGGCCCATGTTGATGGCATCATCCACAGATCTTTTGCTCAATATGCAAACTGAAGAGGATCAAGATCAGTAGCAGTAACAGACTTCAGATGGGTTAGTGTTTGATTGTTACAGGTAAGACAGAGTCAGGACTGGCTGACTTTTTGCTGTTCTGTGTTGCAAACACCTTCCAGACGTCACATTCCTTGATAGAAAATGAAGAAGAGGGCGAGAGGTTTTTCTGACGAAGTGTCTGGTGTTACGGCCACTTTAGAACTCAAGTTGCAGAGGTGATGTTAAGTACTCTGCACCATGTTGTTCAAATCTGCCATAAAAGTTGTTAAGTTTGGCAGGGAGGGATGAATCTGGGTGAGCACTGGGAGCTCTCTTTTTGTAATCAGTAAAAGACTGAAGGCTTCTCCATACAGAGGAGCTACTGTTTGCAGAAAACTGAAGCTCCAGTTTATTTTTGTGTTTCCATTTAGCATATCTGATTGAATTGTTCAGCCTATTCCTGGCTAGTCTGTAAGTGTCCTATTCACCAGTTTTACCGGCTCTTTCTTTCACCCAATGGAAATTCCTTAGATCTTTGGTGAACCTGGGCTTTCCACTGTTATAAATCACAACTAGCCATGTGTGCCTAACTACATTGTGCGTGTTAAAGTTGTCTGTGAAGGGCTCCCTGTTTAAACGTAGCTGCCAGTCGTGAACTGGGCCCTTCGTCGCACAACATTATGATTTTTTATAAGGGAAACAAAATTACAAAAGAAAGCCCTTGGATATTGATTCGATAGGAATGGCCTACTCAGAATCACTGTCCGAATCGTAATTATGTGGTGGTGTAGGAGCATTTCTGCTTCTATCCGTTCACAGTCCGTCTCGTTTTCACGACGCTGTCGTTTCCTCTCACGATCTCTTCTCAACCTTTCTCTAATCTCGCAGGTTGCTTTGTGGCAATCCAAAGAGTAAGGCAATATACACGGAGCAATGGTTATAAAAGGGGGACACATAGGAATCCAGGCTCTTTAAAGCATAAATAGGGATTACTTCACTGACATGTGAGCAAGCCACGGTACAACTGTGAGACGCGCAGGACTCGCCGGCTACAACGTAACAATAATAATTTCCGGAACATGCTGTTACGTTGTCATTCATTTTACCCACTGTCCTTTTATCTTCGGCAATCTCATTCTCTAACCAGGCCTCAGGAGCTAACCAGCTGTCCACCACCCCTTTCGCTATTCCGGCACATTGTTGACATCCGTGAGTAACAACAACGTACTAAACTGGAAGGTGATCTACGCATGCGTGGAATTCGCGGACAAGCAAAGAACAAGAATGAATGAAGATCTCTTTAGTTAATTTAAAGCACAACAACTTGTTTAATTTGAATGTCTGTGTTTTGAGGTGTGACTGGAGTACTACAGTCTTCAGTAGTATAAGCCTGGAGGAGATTCTTAATGCAATGCCTATGTTTTTAGCTGTCTCTCTACTGCCATCTAGTGCTTCTTCTTCCAATTCATTCGTAGACAAACAAAGATCAAGATCCAAATGAAGATTATATATATAGATAAGATTGATTGATTTGCTGGGAATGAAAACCTCTTCACAAAAGCTGATATAAGATGCAACAGTGTCAGTCCGCTCATGAATGTTTTCACAAGCATTTTTAAAAACATCCCAATCAGTACAGTCCAGACATTCTTGTAATGCTTCAAAGAGAAAAGGCAAACTCCACACAAGAAGCACCAATGACACAAAACCCAATCTCCTTACTATGAGGCAGCAGCGCAACAACTGTGTAACCACCGCCTTCCTTTCACCAACTCCTTGAATTTCAAATTATTACAGCTTGAACAGACATCCTTAAAGACTACTCTATTGTCATGGCAGGGCTCAATACTAACTTTTAAAAATGGTTGCCAGACTAGGCATCAACTGACAAAACAGAAAATATGGCTGCCATATTTAACAGCCTATATTTGGAGTAATAAAGATACTCTGCTCTGTTTTTTTAACAACTGGGGCCAAAAAGTGAAAGCCAATGGCCTCAAAATAGTAGCCAATTGCAACCACTAATGTTGAACCCTGCATGGCGTTTTTTCACACTGCAAGATATCAAGCTAGTTTTACTCATTTGGAAGAATTCATTTTTTTTTTTTTTTTTTTTTTTTTCAACCGTGTCCTGTTCGGCTGTGAAGCAATCAGAATTGATGTCTGAATGCTGGCGACTAGCCTTACAGTTTTTCTCTCAGGTGGAGTGTTACAGCTTCTGCTGATGTCACGCCTGATACCAAAACTTTATTAGAAATATTTTCAGATGTTTTTAAGATTCGAACCGGACATGGAGACAAAAATGAAAGAAAAAGAAGAGAGAAAAGGAGGAGATGGAGGTAAAGGGGGAAGGGGAGATTTTCGTATAGAATAAACAATAAATGAACCAGAATCCGCTTCTAGACCTGCGGAAAGAGAGGGGGGAAAAAAAAAAAAAAAAACACAAGACAAAAACATTGCTGCATCAGCTACATGAAGATATATAAAAGTAAAAATGTTTGCTAACAATCAAACAGTAATTATTACTAAGGCATTTAGGGCCAACCACAGCCTTAGGTCATGTGCTGAAGATGTCCAAGTCATACTTATGAAAGCACCATGTGAGCACCTGTGTGCGTACGCACGCTTGTATGTGTAAGGTTTCTCTATAGGAGCGTCCAATAGTGAGTGTGAAGGGCCACAGACCTGCCCCCAAAAACGTGCGGAAGATGGAGGGAGTTCCAAGCCCAGAAATCCAGTGGTCACCCCAGAGCGCGGAGACCCCAGGGAGACCGTCACCAGAGAAGCCCCAACCCCCCCTCGAGAGGCGCAGAGGATCACCCCGGGGGGCCACAACCAGCAGCCGGCAGAGACCTGGGAGACATCAACGGCTAGCCCCCAGGCCCGCCCGCAGCTGCTCACCCCGGAGTCGGCCGGGGCCGGAACCCAGCAGCCCGGGACCCAAGGGCGACCCACCCCGCCGAGGACCCAACAGAGCCCAGGCACCCAGATCCCACCAGGCAGCCACCGGGAGCGACCAGACAGATGTTTTTAAAAAAAAAAAAAAAAAATGCGGCAGGGGGAAGGTAGGCGAAGATGTTGTAGCATTGCCAGATGTCCCAGGAGAGGGGAGGAGTTCAAAACCCCACCTGACATATACAGTCATACACTCCCTCCCTCATGCTCTCACATACACATACAACCCAAGACTTACAAGGATGTACGCCAGACACCCATTCACACTCCCCATACACACCCTGCTAACTCTGGTCCCGGTGCTGCCGTACTGAAGGCACAACCATTCCCGGACGCCAGAGTTAGCCCCGTTCCGCTGGGGTAATAATGAGCAGGCACCCCCGTCCAACGCAGAGCAAAGCAACCCACCACTCCAGACCACAGGCAGACGGCCAGCTCCCACTCCTAGCCTCCAGCCCCGGGCAGCTAACTGAGAACAGAGGTGTGATAAGACCTCTAGTCTCCCTCCGCCGGCTCCAATGTAATGTTGATGTGTGTTGATAAGGTGCATTTTGTTGTTTGGGGGGGCGCGGGCAGTGCTGGCATCATGTGGCCTACACCAGCTGATGCCAACACACAGCCCCATTTCCCCCCCAAAACCCTCCGTGACTAGGTGCAGTTTAAAATTGGAAGTGGGCACTGGCACTCGGAGTGAGGCTGAAATTTCCCCCCACCGGATGCTGTTGAGTGTGCTCACTCCCAAGGCCCTATGTGTGCATTTGTGTAAAATGTTGTTTGTGGAAGTGTTTAATGTGCAAATAAAATTGGGGGGTAGGCTGCCACAAGACTGTGGAAATGGGATCCATACCCACACCCCCTGACTTACCCACACCCCAAGGCCCTATGTGCATATTTGTGTGATGATGTGAAGGAGCAGGAGGGAAATGTCTGAGGATGGGGAGGAACGGCTGAGGGGCCTGAGCCCTCCAGGGAGCCAGCTCCAATAGGCACCTCCGCTCCCAAAATCCACCCGGGGCATGGAGGCCCCAGCCCATCTAGCCACGGCCCAAAGCAGCAGCATCACAGAGCCCCACGGAGTCCGAGGCCACCAACCCACACCACCCCAGCAGAATATTTACTCCCATCCCCACATTTACTCAACATTCAGACTAAGTAAGACATAAGACACCCAGGTAAAGTTGGATCCCCACCCTCTCGGACATCCCCCTCCCCCATGGCGGAGCCAGGACCCGGCACCGCCGCATGTTCCGGCCCTCTTCCCGGCAGCGTACATGCCAGGACCCAATCCCCAAGGCCCCACCCAGACTCCCATCCGGGGACGGCCGCCCCCATACCCCAAGCCACCAGGCCCCCACCCAGACGCGATGCAGCTACCAGGCAGCGATCCGCAGCCACCGTCCCGCAGCCACCGTCAAGACCCCCCAAGGCCCCACACACAACTACCAGAAGTCCACCCCCCGAGGCAACCCAAGCAGCACCAGAGTGGGGCAGCAGCCCCCCAGCCCAAGAACCCCCTAGTGAACCCACCCCCAGGGATCCTCCAGACACTCTAAGCTCAGACTCTCCACCACATCAACCACAGCATCCCGCAGGACAATATCAATGACCCTCCATCATCGCTATGTGATGGAACCGATCAAAGGAGCCCAGAGAGATTGATTTGAAGTGGAGGCAGAGGCTGTCTCAAGTGTAATATGATCCAATAAAAGATTTCTATACTGGTTAATGCAAAGATTATCTTTGTTTTTCCAGTTTATGAGGATAGTTTTCTTAGCGATGCATAAGGCAGTGAGAACCACGTGAACCAAATTTGTTTCAATTGGGACATCCTCTAGGTTCCCCAGCAGGCAAAATGAGGGGGAAGTTGGGATATCACATTTCAGACACTTTGACAGGTCTTCACATACTCTATACCAGAATCCCTGAACAGGTGGACATGACCACAGTGCGTGGATATAACTGTCAGGAATGTTGTCTGTGCAGTGTGTGCAGGTGTCAGATGGCACAAATCCCATCCTGAACATCCAATGACCTGTATAGTGTACTCTGTGTAGAATTTTGCATTGAATTAATTGTAAATTGGGGTTTCTGATCGTTTTAAAAGTTTTTAAACAAGTTTGGGACCAGAAAGTCTGGTCAAAGCTAACTAATAGATCTGCCTCCCATTTACATATAGGAATTGCTATTGTATCATCTATTTTGGTCAATGTTTTATATACTTTAGACAGTAATTTGGGGTGTTTGAGATTACAGAAGTCTAATACCCTTGATGGTGTTTGTAATTCTACTTTATTAAGCTTAAATTTTTCTTTAACTACTGATTTAATTTGGAGATATTCTAAAAATCTATTCTTGTCTATCCCAAATTGGGAGACTATTCTGTTAAATGGAGTGAAATCCAATCCTTCAAATATGTGTTCCATGTATAGAATTCCTTTACTTTTGCAGTATGGGAAGTTCATCATTTTATTGTTTTGCAATATGTCAGGATTATTCCAGATGGATGTGCGTCTGCATGGAATTAGTGAAGACTCTGTCATTTTTAGATATTCCCACCATGCTGTCAGTGAGGTGCTGATATTAATACTTTTAAAGCTTTCATGCTTTCTTATTTTTGAGCTAATAAACGGTAGGTCCGAAAGCTCTATAGTATTGCAAAGTGTCTGTTCTACATCTAACCAGGACTCATCCAGCGGGTTATGTTGCAACCATCTTGGTATATATTGGAGCATGTTTGTTAAGAAATAATGATAGAAGTTGGGTAGATCCAGCCCTCCTCTATCTTTGGTCTTCTGTAGTGTTTTTAAGCTAATTCGTGGAGGTTTATCCTTCCAAAGGAATTTAGTGATGGAGGAGTCCAGGGATCTAAACCAATCAGATGATGGCTTGTTTGGGATCATTGAAAATAAGTAATTGATTCTTGGTAAAACCATCATTTTAATTGTGGCAACCCTCCCCATAAGTGATATCGGTAAGGATTTCCATCTAGCAAGATCATCTTCCACTTTCTTTAATAGTGGGATGTAGTTTAGTTTAGTTAGATCTGCCAGCCTGGGAGAGACATGAATGCCCAGATATGTAATATTCCCTGATTCCAATTGTGTATCAAGGGAATTGACAAAAGAAAAATTAATTGGGAGAACTGTGGATTTTAACCAGTTTATTGAGTAATCTGAAACTCTTGAAAAGGAGTTTATTAGTTCAATTGCTTGGGAGAGAGAGGATTGAGAATTCTGGAGAAAAAGTAACACGTCATCTGCATAAAGACTGATTTTATGTTCTATGTTCTTACACTTTATGCCTTTAATAACTGTCGTTTGCCTGATTGCTGCTGCTAGTGGTTCAATAAAAATAGCAAATAGCGAGGGGGAGAGTGGGCATCCCTGCCTGGTCCCCCTCAGAAGACAGAAGCTAGCTGATGTTTGGTCATTTGTCCTGACGCATGCTGTTGGTGAACTGTATAATATTTTTAACCAGTTTATGAAGAAGTTTCCAAAACCAAATTTATGTAAAGTTGCAAATAAGAACTTCCAGTTAACTCTCTCAAAAGCCTTTTCTGCATCGAGAAATAATATACTGGTTTCCATGTTTCTGCTGTAAGAAAATTCTATTAAGTTAAGTAATCTACGTGAATTTGTGGATGAATGTCTCCCCTTAATGAAACCAGTTTGGTCTGGGTGTATTATGAAAGGGGTTACCTTCTCTAATCTTTTTGCAAGGGCTTTACAAATTATTTTGAGGTCAATATTAATAAGAGAAATGGGGCGATAGCTGGTAGGAAATATAGGATCTTTGCCTGGTTTTAACAGGAGACTAATGTTGGCTGAATTCATGTTTGGCTGTAGTCTACCATTTTCTTCTATTTCACTCATCATTCTGAAAAATGTTGGAGCCAGAATGATCCAGAATTCTTTGTAGAACTCTGCTGGAAACCCATCTGGACCTGGAGCCTTTCTATTAGGTATGGAGTTAAGAGCTTCCTGGAGCTCATCTGATGTTAATGGCGAGTCCAGGACTGTAGCTTGGCTATCTGATAATTTAGGAAGTATTATCCTGTCTAGAAACTCATTGATCTCATTATCTGATGGGTTAATCTGTGGTGAGTACAAGGTTTTGTAAAAATCTCTGAAAGTGTTGTTTATTCTTTCAGAATCATATACTACAGTATATTCCCAGTTGAGTCTTTAACAGCAGATATGGCAGTTTTCTCTTGTTTATTTTTAACTGGCTGGCTAAAAACCTGCCTGATTTATTACCGTGTTCAAAGTTTTCTATTCGTAGTCTTTGTGCTAAAAATTGTATTTTTTTGTCAATAATTCCTTTAAGTTCTAGTTTACTTTTACGCAATTTGTTTTGTAATTCTTCTTCTGTGGATGCTTCTAAAGACTTAATGATTTCTTCTAATTCCTGAATGTGTTTGTTTTCTATTTTTTTCTTATGTGATGAGAAGGAGATTATTTTACCTCTCATCACTGCTTTCCCTGCCTCCCAGAGAACAGATGCTGATGTTCCAGGCAGGTCATTGTGTTCTAAATATAAAGCCCACTCTTTTTTATAATATTCCACAAAACCTTCGCCTTTAAGCAGTGACGTATTAAACCTCCAGTTTTTACTTGATGGGATTGTTTTCTTATTTAACAGAGTTAAAGAAATTGGAGCATGATCGCTGACAACTATAGGATGTATCTCAGTGTCTGAAATGTCAGCCAATAATGAGCTGCTGACCAGAAAATAGTCCAAACGTGAGTGAGAGTGATGAACGTGTGAGAAAAAAGTATACTCTCTACGGCTGGGATAAAAAGATCACCATGCATCACAAAGCCCATAATCACTCATATACTGTTTGACTATATTAGTGGAATGCCAATTGCGCTGAGTCCCAGCTGTACTGAGCCTGTCTGAATAATAATCTATCCAAAAATTAAAATCTCCCACAAGTATAAGTGGATAGTCCAAGTGTTCGGAGAGTACAGAGAAAAAATTATGAAAGAATGCGGGGTCATCTATGTTTGGACAGTATATGCTAACAATACATAAGCTTTGATTTTGTATAGATAGTTTTAGTATTATAAATCTACCATCTGGATCTGAGACTGTGTCCAATACTGTGAAATTGGTATTTTTGTGTATTAAAATAGCTACACCTCTTTTTCTAGAGTTATAGGGGGCAGAGAACAGTCTGGGAAACTCAGATGTTTTAAGTTCATCTGCAACTGTGGCAGACCTATGAGTCTATTGTAATAAGACAACATCTGCCTGCATTCTTTTAAGCTGATCAAAAATCTTTAATCTCTTCTCTCTAGAGCCAGTTCCGTGAACATTCCAACTGACAAACCTTAGTGTACCCATAGTTGTGTGTGTGAGTAGCTAATGTATGGTGCCTTCATGTGAATAAATTAAGTAAATAAATGTATAATTTAATCTGAAAAAATAAAGCAATAAATAAGCTTAAAAAAAAAAAAAAAAAAAAATGTATAATAATGCTAATAAAAATAATAATATTATTAATGCTGATGATAATAATAATATTAATGCTGAAAATAATAATAATAATATTAATACTGAAAATAATAATAATAATAATATGATAATAATAATAGTGCTAATGATAATAATAATAATAATGCTAATAATAATAATAGTGCTGATAATAATAATACTAATATAATGTTGATAATAATAATACTAATGCTGATAATAATAATAATACTAATAATACTAATTCTGATAATAATACTAATGTTGATAATAATCAGACAATAATAATAATAATAATAATAATAATCAGACAGAACCAAGAGTGTTTGTGGTTGTATGATAAAATGTAATAATTATAATCCAGTGTTTGTATGCGTGCGTTGTGTGTGTGCTGACGCAGTGTAGGAAAGTTGTGTGATTGTGTCACGTGGATGTAAAGTTCCAGAAGCAGGTAAAATAAGGAAAGGAAAGAGTGATAAAGGTTAAAAAAAGAAAAAAAAGAAGTAAAAAGAAAAGGTGCTAGAGGTGTGGGGTGGTGAGAGAACAGGTGATCCCATCATCTAAACACGGATATAGCAGCTTTTTATCCTGACATGCTCATACCCAGTGAATCCCAGTGAATTCAACAATACCCTTACTTCTGTGATGGCTAGAAGAGTGTAAAAAAAAAAATTAAACAGTTTCAGAAAAAGTAAATTCAATGGAAACCTTTACAGGCATTCAACAAGATGAAACAGCCTATCTTGGCATACTGTAAAATAGCGTAATGTATACGGCCCAGATATAAGAAAGAAAAAATTACTCGGGTATCTGTGGACTATAAGAGAGGGTGAAGCTACCTGGAGTAGGCAGCATGAAAAGAGCTAGTGCAGAGTGTGAGGAGACAAGAATATGGATAGAGAGCACTTCCCTATACTGCAAAAAATTAACTGGCCTGGGTTTGTGGCCATTAGTGAGCCTTTGGTAACATCCTGGCATTAGTCTGGCTCAAGTAGTTAGAGAAAAGTGTAGCAGATAGTATCGTCTGTGACAAAAGGTGATTAACTGTGAGCAGCAGGAATGTGCAGGCAGTGCATAAGGCAGCAGAGAAGGAGCCCAGGAAGACTGAGGCATCACATGAAGAAGGAGACTTGATGGGTTTGGAAAAATACAATAGTTTTTTTAACGGCTACCTACCACCATCATTGTCCGAGTGTTAGATCCATTCTCTGTCTTGCACCTACCCCACCATGGGCTGCTCTTAAATTAGATAAACTTTAGTAATGCCAATGGGAATTTAGAAAATATTTGATTAATTATAGGACAGTGACAATAAAATCAGATGCTTCTCTTTACTGCTAAGGTCTTAATGGAGGAAGGAACCAAAAACAACACATCTAAAACATTAAGTCAAACTTAGATCTCATTAATAAAACTTGACTACACTCAGAAACGTGGAAGCCATTTCTTACACAAAGGGCAGTATTTATAAATAAAAAAAAACCTCTAAGTTATGTCAAGTTTCAACCAACCAGACTTTTCTTAGTTGCCATTTTCGAGACTCCAGGTGGCTGGACAATTAAGTGAACAGAAAAAAAAGCGTTCACTGCACATTCCAATGACACATCAGTCACATTTCAATGTTCATGAGCTAAATATACCAAACGTAATGCATATGTCCTTTCAATACAGTTTTAATCAATGTTGACAATAGCCTAATGCACACGATCAATGTGAATTGTTTTTAGTGTGCAGCGTATCTATTTTGTCAATAAATAGGATGTAAATTGTGTTGTACGACATCACTGGCAATGCACAGCTAGTTGATCATAGCAGATTAAAACTTCAAATGCATTTAAAAAAAAAAAAAACTTGTAGAAGGCATTCGGTGGCAATTTCGGCTGTTGTGCCCCCATGCAAAATGAACACTGGGTAGTTAAAATGTTAGTTAACAAGCCTATCACGCAGTCCTCGATAGCACTTTCATAGCCACTGTGCTCCATCATCCATTCTACCACAGGAGATACTCATTTCCACAGCTGAGCCTTTGCTGTACAAAGGGGTCCCCTGTAAGATGCATGGAAAATGAACACTGTATAGCTAAGAACTGTTCAACGTGTATTTTAAATCGGGGTGTTGACGCAGTTTACGGGGCGTACATTCGAGACTCACCTCAATCACCGTGTGACAGGACTGGCAGTAAAACTTGCCTTCGTCGGTGATACCCCAGTTGACCTCACTGCAACAAGGACACGGTTCTGTGTAGTCTCGCTAAGGGAAACAAAAGGTGAACAAAATGTTAAAAATTGTCGCTTACGTCTAAAATATATATCAAAAATTGTATTAGGTTTGCATAATCCAGTGCTATATCCTTTGTTGTACTTACTACGTGTTCATCGTCCATTTTTCCTCTTAATTTTATGTTATGAATAAATGTGCATAGTTAAGACAGGGAATGCCTAGCTGCCTTCTCTTAAGTTTAAACTTGGCTCTCTACACATGGCGCTCACATAAACAACATACTTTTTCCTGTGTTCACTCTTAATAAAACCGACCTGCAACTCCAATTTGAAACGAATAGGACCCCAGCCACAATATGTGGAATAAGGGGCATTCTAGGCAACGGGCTTTTAAATCACTTCAGACTTTGACATTTATGTACACGGGTTAACATGGCAATTAAAATGCAAGCGACAAAAATAAATAAATAATGCAGTTTTATTTTTAATTTCAATTCATAATCGTTGTTGCTGTTTGTATTGAATTGAATAGACGAGTAGTTTTGACAGTGTGATGTAAGACTTACTTTATAAAGTGGTGGAAGTGTCTGTTATAACTTTAACTAGTACTAGGCAAGGCGGCGCAGTTTTTGTTCTCAGTGGTTATCTGTGCGAAGAGAAGAGCATGTTCTCAGCGTTTTTTCTACATCTCAGAGTGATTAGCAATTCAAATTTAGTTTCGAGTGAGGGTCGAACTGGGTCCTGCGTTGCCCTACGGCAAGGGTCCGATTCCCAAAGCCTGATCCTCCCCAATACCTGCGCCGACACGCGGATTAAGTGCGCATTATTCATCCAAATTACTATGCTTATTTGAACTTTTAGGGCAACACAATTTAACAAAGTAGGTAGCACAACTGTTAGAATTTACGCAAAAATAATTTGCTTTGGGATCATTATCATGAAGACATTAGATTTGCATTCCACCCACATACAGGGGCTCATCAGATTGGGGGCAGCGACAGCACAGGTAAGGCAGCCAACTGTCTAAGGCCCCGAACTGGAATGGGACTCTCCGGGGGTGTCCGTTTACGTAGGTACTCATTGCAGCGACAGACCTTGAAGCACAGCATGGCCAAACCAACACGGTTAGAACCGTGTCTGTGATGAACGTTAACGTAAAATGTAATCAGATCAGATTGCTTAAGTCACGAAGGGCATTTACATGTTTGGACGTAAAAAATTGATTCACTCGGTTTGCTTAGACAATTCGGCTAATTCTGAATCGGCTTCAGTGGTCCTATCCTATGGTTCCTATCACTATTGTCTCGAGTAAGAAAAACTGTTTAAATCTTCATCGAGATCCGCGCCAGGGGAGGCACCGAGCTCCAGCAGCGCGCGGTCTTTGGACCTGGAATGGACACAGCGGCGGAATTTACTGTCGCCGATGCCCGAAAATGGCGATTCTGGTTATAGTAATAACTTTACAAACCATTTTTTGTCTCAAATTTCACTTATGTGAAATTTTTAGTATTTTCTAATATTATACTGAGCAAATTGGATTTATTTTTGTTACTGTGTGCACCTTACATTATTTCTATGTTATTTAGATTTTTAAAATGTACTATATTCTATTAATGCCTTTCTATTTTCTATAAAAATGATGTAAATGTGATTTTCTATAGAAAAGATTAAAATGAATGATTTGTGTTTGCAAAATCCTCCTAATTGATTTTATCAGTTTACACTAAAATAATCAATTTTTCCATGTTGAGGCGTGGGGAAAGGCGAGTTGGAATGCCCAATAGAGTTTTTTGCCTGGAGCCCCCAGAGTCTGTAGAATCACCTCTAACCACAGATACCGTAAAACCGTAACAACACGCCCAGCAAGGGCACGACTTGCGCTTCTTTCCTTCCCCAGAAGTGATCACAAAAATGGAGCTGACTAGTTTGCTCCCACTGAGGCTGCCCTCACTAAAGCCACTGGAGTTAGAGGATGCACACCATGCGCCTGCTCCTGCTGAGGTTCACAAACTCTGTGCTGCAGTTGGTAGTGAGGTGAAGCTGAGCAAATGTGTATGGGGCCAATGGCGGACCTACATTTTGGGGCCATGAAGATTGGAACTGTTATGCGGGTCCCTTCGCCCTCATATATTTATAATGAAACATCCTTAATTTGAATGTTTTTTCATTTTTGGCTAGCTTTTTAACTATTGTTTTGTATAGAATTACACCATATTATTAATATTATTAAAAAAATACCTCATACAGTAGACACCAGAAATGTTTAAGCAGTGTGGACTGAAGTCGCTTGTAAGGCCCTCATGGGATTAGAGTCCCTCAAGATTAAACTCCAATTATTTTCATAAAAGATACATCCCTGTGTAGGGCCACAGACAGATTATATGCAAATAAAGAATACACCTGGGATACAAAGGTTAAAAAATATATCTACTAATACATTTTGCAGACTTTCAGGGGAATCAACCTAATCGAAGCAAGCATTGGGAACAAGGCAGGATCAATTAACGGAGAGGGTGCTCTCCGATTATAGGATAAACACATACAAGGGCCAGCTCAACATCGCCTGTGGCAGTCAAGTCAAAATTTTTCTTTCTTTTTAATTTTCTTGCTTTTCAGTCATTCTGGTGTTTGTTCAGACCATAGCATGTGTGTGTATTTATCTCCCTGTTTATGTATTATGTATTTAAATTGCTTTTGTAAATAGCCAGATTTCCCCCTAGGGACAAATAAAGTCTGCGGTGGGCTGGCTCCCTACCCGGGGTTTGTTTCCTGCCTTGCACCCTGTGTTGGCTGGGATTGGCTCCAGCAGACCCCCGTGACCCTGTAGTTAGGATATAGTGGGTTGGATAATGGATGGATGGACAAATAAAGTTCTATCTATCTATCTGCCTACCCAACTGTGGGAGGAGACCCAAGCCGACAAGTGAAGTCCATACCAAGGATGTGAACCTAAGTCTCATTGCTACTAGGCGGCTGCACCAGCCCTGGTATTTAAATATATAATTTCAAATTGTTTGTAAGCATTATCCAGTATAATCTGTACTTTCATACTTTAAACAAGGCAGGGTAATTTGTGTTCTTTTTGTGCAGCTTAAGGGCAGTCTGTAGTTTTTTTTTTATCTGTTTCTTCTCTGTACTGTATACTGTATGTTCAAAATAATTTTGAACTGATTTGTAGTTTTGGTTTTTTAAGAACTTAAAGGTGTATATTCATATATTCTCACATTTACTGTCTTTGTATCTGCATGTTGAGTTGTCATATGCCGAGTTAACAGTCACATTGTACAATGAAAATCTTACTCTGCACCATTATACACAAATTAAGCTGATAATAAAAAGACACATTTCCACAATAAATACAGCAGTGCAATGTAAGCATATATTGTGCAAATACCGTATTGCTAAATCATACTGTATAATCTAAAAACAACACAGATAGTACAGATATTATAATTCAAAAGGTGACTAGAATGGGTAAATGACTGGCTGGACCTTATGTGCAACTGATTTATATGTCATTGTCTCAAGAGCACCAAGCAGAGATGCAGTACCCTTTACAAAGTCCTGAAAAATGAACACAGAACATTCCAAATACAGTAGGGTACAACATATTCAAGTGCATGCACTTAAAAGTTCAGTTTTAATAGTGTTCTTGTACAGTATGCTTGCATTTATTAGCCTGTGTGCTATATACTAATTACAAAACCAGTGTGGTTAAAGTAAAAAAATGTCACAAAATATAAACTATGGTATAATGTTGAAATGGAGCAGTGAAATATGTGCATAGAAGTATATCCATGGTTTACTTCCCAGATATCTTTAAATTGCTCCCTGATTCCAGCTTCTTGGGTCAACAGGCTTCCCAACACTCTGCAATGTATCACAGTGCAGACAAAACATAGTAATTCAAACCAAATACCATAAAGGCTTTGACAATGGGCCTCTCATTGGAAATGGAAGTGAATAATGGTCAAGGATGACATTTGCTGCCATTTCTTAAAGGACATAGCACCACTGCCTGACGAAGGCAGTGTTCTGTATTTGAATCTACACCTGGTCAATGGCTGTATGTTTGTCTTCCTCTCCCATTCTTCAGGATGTGCTGGTGAGGTTGTTAAGAATGCCAGACTGTGAAGCACAAACCCTTGGGACTCCAAACAACTGTCAGATTATACTGTTTTATTTTATACTAGCAGAATACCCGCGCTTCGCAGCGGAGAAGTACTGTGTTAAAGAAGTTATGAAAAAGAAAAGGAAAAATTTTAAAAATAACGTAACTTGATTGTTAATGTACAGTAATTGTTTTGTCATTGATATGAGTGTTGTTGTCATATCTATCTATATATATATATAGCAGAATACCCGCGCTTCGCAGCGGAGAAGTAGTGTGTTAAAGAAGGTATGAAAAAGAAAAGGAAAATTTTTAAAAATAACGTAACATGATTGTTAATGTAATTGTTGTGTATATATATATATATATATATATATATATATATATATATATATATAGCAAAATACATATCTATATACATATCTACATATACATATATATATATGCATATCTATCTACATCATATATACACACACATATACACACATACATACACAGACACACACATATATATAATTTGTGTGTGTGTATGTATGTGTGTGTGTGTGTGTGTGTGTGTGTGTATACACA
>JANRMT010027041.1:63147769-63179060 GCA_026402145.1 Polypterus bichir lapradei
ATTTACTTTCATCAGAGAACATAACTTTGGACCACTCAGCAGCAGTTTTGTGTTTAGCCCAGGCGAGAAGCTTCTGACGCCGTCTCTTGTTCAAGAGTGGCTTGACACAAGGAATGCGACAGCTGAAACCCATGTCTTGCATACATCTGTGCGTGGTGGTTCTTGAAGCACTGACTCCAGCTGCAGTCCACTCTTTGTGAATCTCCCCCACAGTTTTGAATGGGTTTTGTTTCACAATCCTCTCCAGGGTGCGGTTATCCATATTGCTTGTACACTTTTTTCTACCACATCTTGTCCTTCCTTTCGCCTCTCTATTAATGTGCTTGGACACAGAGCTCTGTGAACAGCCAGCCTCTTTAGCAATGACCTTTTGTGTCTTGCCCTCCTTGTGCAAGGTGTCAATGGTCGTCTTTTGGACAACTGTCAAGTCAGCAGTCTTCCCAATGATTGTGTTGCCTACAGAACTAGACTGAGACACCATTTAAAGGCTTTTGCAGGTGTTTTGAGTTAATTAGCTGATTAGAGTGTGGCACCAGGTGTCTTCAATATTGAACCTTTTCACAATATTCTAATTTTCCAAGATACTGAATTTGGGACTTTCATTAGTTGTCAGTTATAATCATCAAAACTAAAAGAAATAAACATTTGAAATACATCAGTCTGTGTGTAATGAATGAATCTAATATACAAGTTTCACTTTTTGAATGGAATTACTGAAATAAATCAACTTTGTCATGATATTCTAATTTTATGACCGGCACCTGTATATGTACTCTAACCTCCTTAAGCTCCCAAGGATAAATGTTATTTGTTCCTGGTGATTTGTTAGATTTCAACCTATTTAATTCAAGCAGTACTTCTCCTTCTACAATATCCAAGTCATTAAGTACCACTTTAGTGGTCCCTGTTACTTTTGGGAGGTTATCGAGTTCTTCACACATATAAACTTCAATAAAGTTGAAGTTCAAAGCATTTGTTGTTTCATTGCCTGTATAGATATATTCTAGATCACCTTTACTGTCCCTAATACTCACCACCACCTCCTCCTTGACTGTTATACATTCTACAATATAAAGTTCATTTCAAATTTCAGTAATTGTTGGATAAACCATGTGCAATGTGGATCAACTACACCTGTTAGACAGATAAAGCATATACTGAAATCTAGGGGGGCGAACAGCTATATGGTTCATATTTTTATCAGCCTTATTTCTATAGTACTAATTAATCCTGTCTTTACCAGACCACACTGTTTCAAAAATAAATAATTGAGACCAAAATAAAATAATTATTTTTTCTTATAAGAGTCACTGAAGACAGGCCACAAAATTGTAGATTTTTCATTCTTGAGTAACCCTTCTACAAGCCATATAATTCTTCAGGTTTCTCACAAGTAAGCAGTCTTCACAGCAAATGTCAGGTCTGGACATTAATTGCATATTTTCACTTAATGGTTGGCAGCAGTCTTTATATTTTCCTTTAATTACAAACACCACGTGTGCCACCCTACATAACAGTTATTGCCTATATAAGGTTTTCACATGCTCCCTATGTCTGAGTGGGCTTTCTCCAGAGAGTCCAATTTTCCTCCAATGCACTCAAATGAAATTCAGGTTAGGTTAACTGAGAAGTATGAAGTGTTTCCAATGTGTGTGCCCTATGATGGACTGATATCTGTTCAGGGTTATTATGTTTTCGTCCTTGTACTCAGTGCAGGAGAGATAGGTTCTGACCTCCTGTGACCCTGGATTTGATTTAGAGAGCTTGACAAAATATTTATGTATATAAGTATGGATATTTGTTTTAAAGTACTCAGACAGATCTTAAACATTCATAGGAATGATAATTTATACTTCTAAACTGATAAGTCAACAAGAAAGTCTTATCAAATACTGATCTGTATATTATGTTTAAAATTAGTATTTAAAATAAGTCTCATTCCAAAAGTCTATATAATACACCAATATTATCCATTTGGTAATCACAACATACATTGCCATCACAAAATCCAACCGTGCAAGGTTTTCCTTTTCTTAAGAAAAGAAACTGTCCTTTACTCTTCTCATATGGCTTACATACTCCATTTCCGTCTTTGCAGCACACTTTGCAAGAGTTATCTGTCTCTGATTTAAAAAAAAAAAAAAAAAACACAACAACAAATAATAATTGCATAATGTTTTAACAGTAAATGTATCAGAGATTAGGTTGAAGATAATTATAACATTAATTAATATTAATTAATTTGTTTTCTAGAAATAAAGTCCTGCTTTAATGGACTCAAGATTTTTTTGACAAAAACAAACAAAAAACATGTTAACATTTGAAAAGTGAATAAGAGAGCTGAATAATAAAAAGAAAATTAAGACAGACTTTTAAAACAACAAAAAAGTAAAAACTAAGAAAACTGAATTAGTGACTAAGTAGTATTAGACTGTCTTCTTCCATTAAACTAAATTTTGTATCAAAGGATTATTGGCTAAGCTTGTTATCTTTAAGTGAAAGCAAAGCTTTTCTTTATAAAGGAAGGGTTCATCAATTAAAATGATAAAAATAATTACCATTGCAAGCACAGGATTTAAGACTCTTCACAGCCTCACAGAATGGAATGCAATCTCCATTGTGGCATTTACCCATATCCACACAGACAGTCTCATCAGCTGCATTAGCTGGTGGAGGACATTCACTACTTTTACCTGAAAAGTTTTGTAAAGTACAGAAAATATTTCTTCGTTTTACATGTAAACAATTATCTTCAGTATTAAACAGTGACATTAAATAAACCTAGTCAAATCCTAAAATGAATAAAGAATAGAGGGCAAAATAAGCATACCCTAAATAAAATTCCAGTACCTACAGACCATAAATTCTTAAATTGGTCAGCAAAACATAAAATAACTTCAATCAAATAATTCTCATAGGTACCCCATGTCTTTCTGCTTTCTACTAGCATCAGCTGCTTCTCTTAAAAGCTGACCATACAGTCACTCAGTGAGTATTTCTAGCTTTGCTCCTGCACACAGTCATTTATTTTCCAACTTGTCTATTATAAAGCAGGGCTGAAAAGAGTAGCAGTGAGTGTATCACAGCCCCGAGTAGCCACCACACCAACAGTTTTAGAAACATATATATCAGAATTACACAAGTACAACAAAACACGCAAACTTGAAAAACATTGAAGTCACCATTTAGTGTGTTTAAAATTACTTCTTGGGGTTTAAAAAAAAACAAACACAGACACAGATATTTACAATAAAGCAGAGGTGATGATAATACTCTAGTCTTCACAGTACGGGGAAGATTGTAATTAAAAGATCTTTTTATTATAATTAACTTTGTAAATACTTTCTCCCATTTCCAGAGAGAGAAATTATACATGCATTTTTTTATTAGAAAAACACACCTGTGCAAGTGGACTCCCCTTTGCAAGTAGCATTGATGGCTTCCTGGCACACTTTTCCAGCTTGCTCAAACTTGCATGTTCTACAACATGGACTGTTCCTGTCACTAAAGGAGGACATAAAATGCATTTAATATCCATTAATCCACATTTTATACTTAATACATAATAATAAATTAAGCTCTTGAAACACACAGTACTGAAATAATTTACCTTCTAACTGCATAAAATAATGCAGCATTCTCAAATGTTACTAGAGTCTATCCCAGTATCACAGGCATTAGGCAGTAAACAACCCTGGACAGGGTTCTCCCATGCACACACCCACACTGGGCCAACTGACAGCTGCCTCTTAACCTAAAATGTACATCTTTGGGAAAGCAAAGGAAAGCCAAAGTACCAGGAGGAAACTCCATGGGGAGAACATGTCTATTTTACATGGACAAGACTCGGTGTGGGATTTGAACTCAGAAGACTGGATCCGAGGGTGGGGCACTGCTACCTACTGTACCATAAAATAAGTAAAGTAAAATAAGAAGAAGCTAGTTTTTACCAATGATAGTAAATTGGAATAATAAATGATTGGAGGGCATTTTAGATAAAAAGAAGGTGCCATATCTGGTACCACAAATAGTGTTTTAAAATGATCTTGTTTACAAAACTATTCTGTTTTTATACTATTGTTTTATATATTAAGTGAAATGATAAAGGTGTATTTTCTAGTTTTCCATGGGTATGAATTTGGTTTCATACCTGGGGGTGTCTCTGGGTGTAAAAGTACTGCCTTATATCCACAGTCACAATGGGTTCTTTATGTGCAGGATAAAAATTTATCCCACACTCAAGGCAATAAAGTTAGAAACATTTGCAAACCATTTAGGATGAAAATGTATTATTTATGTATTTTTAAAGAAATACATGCTACACAGTACTTTAGATATATACTGTGCCAATTTAAAGTGTATACAATCAAATTCTGTGCAAGGTGCTCTTTTTAGGTCTGTGGTTCTGTGCTAGTTTACACTGAAGGATAATTAACTAAAGTGTCCAGAGGATGGTAAATAGGAAAAGCATATGGCTATCATCTGAATGAAGCCAAATCAAAACAACTAGTGAAGTGTGGAAATATTTTAGACTGTGGAATTATGTTACTCTGGAAAGCATTTAAGGCAATTTTACAATCATAGTTCAATTTCTTTATTCCGAATCAGGAGATAATTAGTTACTTAGTTTCAATCCTCAGTTAGTTCGGCTGCATTTCACACAGCAAACTTTCAAGCGAGTCAGATGGTAACAATAACCGCTATGTGGGTGTTTTGTTGACATCTTTTATTAGGCAGAAACAATTTTTTCAGGGAAAATGTACCATGGAGAGGCATTTGTGCATCACAGCATTTGCAGTAATTATGTGGTTTGCTTATCAAACACATCTAATGGCAAGAGTACATGAAAATTATGTACTACTTTGCATGCTACAGAAATGACACATTTCAACTAGGTAACATTACAGAAGATGGCAAGCTCTGCAGAGGGCAGCAGAGTGATGTATTTAAGCAATACATGCATCAAGGAGAGTTTCATTCACTGTATAATATTAGGTACTTGCTCTCCAGTAGTCTGCTGTATGTATGTAACCTCATGATTATCTCAAAACACAAATCTACTGTTACCCTACTTGTGCACATTATTCTTTACACTGTCAGATTAGAGGGTTTGACCATCAGTTGCACAGGACACTACTATACGTTTCTCACTCTGTGTATGTGGTTTGATAAACCTGGTCACAAGTGAAATGTATACATTTTTTTTATATAATCAACCACTATTTGATTGTCAGAGAGAAAAAAGGCTTGGAGTCTGAATTAGGTGCTGGGCTTTTTGTGAATAAATGGCACTTTTGCAAACTGACTCATGCAACTTCTATTACATTTGTATGTGTGCATATTTTTTTTTTTATTGTCTCTTTCGTGCTTCATTTGTTCAACTAGTTTTTACAATTTTTTTCACTTTTTATTTAAAAAACAGTGGTTACATTATATAATTGTAGATTTTAAGGGAAAGACTACTTTTAATCTTCATAATATTTGCTTCTTTTACTATATAATAAAACTACTAAGAAGTAATTTCAATGCAGAGTTTGATTGGGTGTAAGTAGACAATAGTTCAAGATATTGTAAACAGCACTGACAATTTGCCTGGGATGGCATCAGTGATAAATCACTAACAGTATAAGCTAACATTTCATAATTTAAAAAAGCCATTTTGGTGACAGCTGGAAGGGAAAATACAAAAATGGCAAGTAACACAATAGGTACATAACTGAACTGCAAGGAAATGTCCATGCCAGGACAAAATTACTCAGGAGTACTGGATTTTCACAGGGGACACAGTGTTTTATCCATTTCCTTTACTTATTCAGTTATTTCCTGTTGTGCTTCAGTGGTGGGCCACCACCTCCATTAGAGAATTGTAAAAGTTGCTGTGTCCTCCCTATGCAAAAGGCAAAAATCAAGCCCTTATAGAGGGGTGAGAGTGATTTCACTTGTCCACCCCAAGGACAGAAGATTATTGCAGCTAATGGGTGTAGGATCTCTGGTTTCACCTTCTGGCTAAGATGCAAGAAATGTACAGCGATATATATAGTTCATAAATCATTGAAAGTCTACATTTCCATTTTTACTTTCTATGTCGTAGTTTGAAATGTGGCAGAAGTCTTACATTCACAAATAACCGTGACACACTTGTTGAAATAAACAAAATAATACAATTTATTTATAATATATGGATATCAATATACTGTATATAGACAAAAGACACTAACAAATACAATTAATACACAATAGGAGGTCTGTTTGAATACACTAATAGGAGGTCTAAAAATCAAAAGTACTCCTTATGCGAAGGATTTAGAAGTTGTAGTGGACTCAACACTATCAATTGCCAGACAGTGATCATAAGCCATTAAGAAGGCTAATAGAATGTTACAATATATAGCACGGTGTGTGGAGTACAAGTCCAAGGAGGTTATGCTGAAGCTTTAGAATGCACTGGTGAGGCCTCATCTGGAGTACTTTGTATAATTTTTGTCTCCAAACTACAAAAAGGACAGGCACCGCTGGATAAAAATCCAGTGAAAAGTGACCAGGCTGATTCCATGGCTACAGGGGATGAATTAACAGGAAAAGTTAAAAGAGCTGAACTTTTTCAGTATAAGCAAAAGAAGAAGATTATGAGGAAGCATGCTTAAGGTTTCTTGAAAATTATGAGGGTAATTAATACAGTAGATCAAGACTGTTATTTTAAAATGGCTTCAACAAGAACATTGGGACACAGATGGAAACTTGAGAGTAGATATCGCACAAACATTAGAAAGTTTTTCTTTACGCAGAGAATAACAAACACATGTAATAAGCTGTAATGTGGTAGACAGCAGGACTTTAGGGACTTTCAAAACTAGACTTGACATTTTTAGAAGAATTAAGTGAATAGGACTGGCAAGCTTTGTTGTGCTGAATGGAATGTTCTAGATTGTTTTAATGTTCTAAAAACTACACAAAACATAAAAGTATGAAAGCTTAGTTTAACTTTCCTCTCCTATAGGAAAAGGCTCATACTTATTCTATTTCTTGTCTTGTACAGAAATTTTCTCTCCTATTGAAAAAGGCACTTATACTATGAATTCAGGTTTTCCAATTCATGTGTTCAAGATGGGTAAGTTCTTTGAATAGTTATGAAGGTCCTATTGCCTATAAGTGGCATTCATTTGTTTATAGTAGCTAGCCCACCTTTCTCACCAAATCCCCAAACAACCAAGGGCGCTCTCTCTCTCTCTGTGTGTGTGTGTGTGTGTGTGTGTGTGTGTGCACGCGTGCGGAGAGAGAAAGAAAGAGTAGGAGCTTGTGTACGTGCTTGAGAGATGCTGCGCACTTTCTGACTTCGTTTGGGAAGAAACTTATAACACAGTGCCAGAACCTATCCTTCACAAGGTTATTATCTTTTAATTACATTTTCACCAACACCATAATACATTAGCTGGCTTTGTCCTATCTATTAATTACAATTAATCCAGTAGTCCTCAGAATCAAAGTAATTTGTACTTAAGGTATTAGGTGAGAGATGCTTTGTTCCTTTTCTAGTTGGCTTTCACCAGGTATGTGGAAGGATTCTCAGCGCATTCTCTTTTCTTTGCCTTTGGTCACATCTTCTGCAGGTGCTATTGCAGTTTTCTTTGAGGGTTTTACACAAAATATCCTGGGATGCTAGCAAAGTTACACCTGCTGAGTCAGCTGGTGATCAGCACCTTTCATATGTAAGGTGGATGTGTGCTTTACATTAAGCCTCTCTCTCTCTCTCTGTCTCTTGCAAATGTCCTGGCTGTCTCTCAGTAAGGTTGAATAATTGAAAACCTCATTCAAAGTCAAGTACAGACAAGTATTCCACCCTTCCAGTCCAGCACAGTTGTGCTGTGGTATAAAGGGATAGCTTCAACTGCACTCTATAAGCTATTTGTTCTGGCTATTGGCTGCCAAATTCTGGCCAGGTCAAGCTATAGCGTAGCGGAAGAACAACAATTAGTTAAGGGTGTTAGTAGGATATTTATTGAAGAGGACAGAGGTTTTGTCATTAGCCTTTTGAGTGCATATATGCTCATCCTCTTGGTTGACTACTGGTATAAAGTTCTGCCCATCCTTGATTTATGGTCCTTTATTCAGAACCTGTGTTCATGTCACCCCTTCAAGAAAAAAGGCATTTTCCTACATTTGTATCCAATTTTAACACCATTTTTCAAACTTTACAAAGTAAGATTTTCATCAATGTAAAAACGTCCAACTGGTACATTTTTATTTAAAACACAACTTCTATGTCTGTTTAAAAACTTTATTGAAAATTGAGGAGGTCAAAAATTATTAGTCCCATGTTAATTTGTAAGGAAGCATTGCAGTAAAGTTAAATGTTCTGGTGTCAAACCACACCTGAACTCCACAATACTTGATTGGTTCAATCACTTAGCACCACTCCCTAATAAATCGACATAAATAAGCAGGGCTTGGTGTACCTAAAAGCAAGATTCAGAGGCATCATGCTTACATTCTTTGTAAAAAGTAATTTCATAATGCCAAAAACCAACAAAATAAGTGTGGACTTTAGAAAAAAAGATAGTGGATGCTTGTTTTAAGGTGGATGGCTTTACAGCCATTTCCAAGCATTTCATTGTGTCCAGAACAGCTGTACATTGCATCATTACAAAACACAAAGTTTCCCATTTTGCCAGAAACAAACCAGGGCTTGGTCGCAAGCGTGATATTTCAAAGACTTTGGACAGGATCATTGCCAAGGCCATTGTCATTGAACTGGCCTCTTCTGGACTTCAAGTCTCAAAAAAAAAAAAAAAAAAACTGTTGTGAGGGCTCATCATCATGGAAAGTTTTGAGGTCATCTGCCAAATAAAATTCCATTGGTCACACAGCGGCATACGTATCATATCTAAGCAGAACTGAAGTTTTCCCAGGACCATTTGAAACATGAGGATGCATTTTCAAAGTCTGTCCTTTGGTCTGATGAGACAAAACGGGAGCTGTTTGAGCACATATGGATACAGCTTTTGTTTGACAAAGGGAGAGGCCTCGAACCCTTAAAAACACAGTTTCGACAGTACGTGGTGGGAACATAATGCTGTGGGGCTATTTTGCTGCTTCAGGCACAGGAACCCTTGTTCTGGTACATGGCATAATGAAGAAAGAAGATTACATTGACATTTTAAAAGATTAATTTGAAGAAATCTGCTGCCACTCTGGCTTTGGTTCATTGTTGGGTCTTTCAACAAGATAATGACCTAAAGATCACAGTTGGTGCAGAAATTTTTGAGGAACACCAAAATCAAGGTATTAGAGTGGCCGGGATTGGCTCCAGCAGACCCTGTAGTTAGGATACAGCAGGTTGGATAATGGATGAATGGATGGATGGATGGGCTAATAATTATGACCTTAATTGTACATCCCTGCTTTCTACAGTCTGGTATTGACCATCATATCAGAGAAGACTGCATATGCTGAAGTCCAAAGGGAGGTCTATCCAGGCAAATAGACTTTTTAGATGGCAATAAGAGTGTCTGGCAGCAGTTAGTTAAGCAAGGATTTGGGCTTGAGCATGGTAAAGTGGATAATACCAGCATGTCCTACACCTTATATAAAGCAAAATTCACTCACTGTACACCTACTGACTGACAAATTACAAGGGCACTTGAATGTTTCATAGAAATGTTCACTTATTTGAGCATTTGGAATTCTGAAGTTGTTTTGGTTCAGTTAAATCAAGATCACTGCACCAGTCAATTTTCTCTCTAACAGAATGGCTACAGTGTCCTTTGAAAAGGTGATTTCTGAGAGAAAAAACTGTAGTGCTTTCCATGCGCGGTTGCAAAAATCAGTCCTTCATAGTAAGCTGAGCTAGTCTGTGTGATAACTAGGGTTTTTATTGTTAATGCTGGAGAGTAATGTCAGCTGTACATTCAAACATAGTAAAATGAGAGCAGTTGCACATGAAATCTGTTTTTAAGTAAGAGCTAATGTGTAAATGTATGTTGCATAACATAACCAAATATTTTTAAAGGAGTAGGGACTTTTTTTCGTTTACATTCATTACAGAACCTTGATTGTAAATTCCCCAGCTATTTAAGTGTTTTCATCAATAGACTCCAGTTCCTTCCTACAATTCAAAAGAATACATATTGTTACTTACAGGTAACTCTAGAAATGCTCTGATGAATGTATGTGTGATACAGCCATCAGATGGGAAGACATTCAGTCTGGGATGAGACCATCTTACACATTGCAGCACCGTGGGCCCAGACATGAGAGGGACACATTCCTCAGCTGGCAGAGGACTGTCCGAGGAGAGGCAAGGATACCTGGAGAAGCTGGTCATAAAAGGAGCTCTACAGAACGTGGAGAGGGAGGGCTAAGACAGAGCACTCACAGAAGCACTTAGAATGAGTCTCCCCACTGCTAAAGTCCATTGAAAAGTGTGCGTGTCTGCCAGCAAACATTGGATGTAGAGAAGTGCAAGGAGAAGTATGGCATATGGGCTGCCTCTAACCCCAAGTGAGTGTAGTGAGGCAAGGCTGGTATAATGCATGTGCAGGTACATAGAGATGTAAAAACATTAGTGGCATGGAGAAGCTGCCATTGAAGGCAATAGCCATGTCCAGCTTTTGAAAAAAACTAACAGCCCTTTTTATAGCTAACTATCTCCAGCGTTTTTATGAGTGCTAGTCAGAGTGCTATATCCATCCCTCTCTCATACCTTGGGTTGTTACAATATGTTTCTGGCACAATCTCTAGAGAAGAGACAAAACACAGTAGGGAGTTTGATTTTTTTTTTTTCTTTTTAACAAAATAACCCTCACTTGGAAGCAGAGAGGAATCCTTAAAAGATAAGTATACTAATCTTATTAAATTAACAGTAAATGGAATTGCAGTGTAAGACCCAAAACCATTCCATATAATAAGGAAATAATGTGTCTATGCAGTTTTCTAAACTCTAGCCAAATGTATACTTGAGCTGTATCAACATTTCTAAAGGATGAATTCGGTATAGGCCAAATTTTTGAGGCATACATTTTTTTGAAAGAGAAAAAAAAATGGTAATTTTTTAATATTTGCTTTTTGCTTTAATATTTGCATTTTCTTTGTATCTATCCATTTCCTCTAGTACAGGTATGTAAAGCTCAGGAACCAGTCCTACAGTAGTAGGCATCACACTAGAAGGAACTCTAAATGGGGTAACCAATCTACTGGGCACACATACTCACTCAGCACAGGGCATTTTAGTTTCAGTAATCAAGCCTAACTTGCACATCTTTAGGATTGGGGGATGCGGTGGGGAGCCCATGAGAACTTGATTTGTTAACATACAATCAGTGCCTAAAAAACACTTTTTGCAAGGTTAAAAAAACAAATTTGGACACAACCATCTATAGTTTACTGAGGACTGTTACTTTGTTTATTAAGATACAACAAATAGTTGTATACCTCAGGAAATGGAAATCTATTGTATGAGTGTAATATAAAACTGCAGTAAGTATACTTGGGTTTGGGTAAAAACTGCAGCAGATATGTACAGTATGTGTTTGCTTTGATTTGCAATACCTATGCAAAATTCTAGTTTATTTACAAAATGAATTCAATGATATTCAAGGGTTAATAGCATAAATGATTTTAAGACATATTACTATTCTATGTTGTGCTCAAAGTGACGCTATACTAAAAGGATACTTTTAAACACAAGTGAAACATTTCAGTAGTGTCCAGAGACTCAAATATAATAAAAGTTATCTTTAAATACACATACTATACCTGCATTCAGCCATAGGTCTCAATTTACATTGATCTGTGCAGCATTGGTCTTCTGACATATGGAGAAGTCCTGGGTCACACTCCTCACCCTCATCGACCCGGGAGTTGCCACATACTTTGTTATTTCTCTCTTTAAAACAATCCTTAGCCTTTCCCTCCAGTGTCTTGTATATAGACTGTTTACTGCAACTTGAAAATCTCTAAAAAAAACAGAAAGAATGACATACAGTGCATATTTCATATTCCAAACAAAAATAAGGAATTTTTAAATGACAGCTTTTATTACAGAGTGAACTCTTAACACTAGAATTACCAGAGCCTACCAAAAAACTCGTAAATCCGTCCCATCTTAAATCCCTTCACACCTCTCCGCCAGCATCCTTTGTCCTCTAAATGTGCTGATAAAGAGAAGCTAGAAGCAGCCGGCTATTCCATCCCCCCACCAATTTAGAACGTGCACGAACTTCTCTCAGCTCATGCCTTAACTTAGTATCTGGGAGTGAAGTGAAGTTTTAGAGTGGAAATAATAGATCGTTATTTGGAACACACGCATTTCATGTCTGTTCCGTTTCTACAGTAATCTGTGTAAACACATTGTTAAAACAGAAACGTTTTTTATATTCTAGTAGTAGATGACAAAATGTAGGCATAAACTATATAATGTATGAAGCCTGAAGTCCAAATATCAAAGAAACATTTTCACAAAAGGTACAAATATAACACAACAATTGCGCTTTTATTCAAAAATATAATTGCAGAAACAAAAAGCCGCCTTAACATGCGACATTGACACCCGTTATTATAACTGCCTCCATGGTGCAATAGAATCAGCTGCCGACTGGGAATCAAAAGGTCGCAAGTTCGAACCTGCAACACTCCGTTTTGAGAAGTAAACTGCTCTTAGTTTTACTATTTTAGAATAAAAGCATACATTTGATTTTTCAGTCTGTAACAGCCGATGTAATTTATGATCCTTATAAAGGTTAGCTTGGGTTTTTTTTTTTTTTTTTTTTTAATTCACTTTTCATTCTCTCAGTCGCGTTCAGAATCAATCCATGCAACCCCATCTGACATGGCTGTTTTCACATAAAGACGCGCTATAGCTCTGCAGTGTACTTGTGACTGCATTCTCGTACCAATGTTTGCGAAATGAAGTGTCTGTGTGCACTTTTCGTGGCATTAAACGTGTATTATTTGAGCATGCTCAAACACAGGAACATATGTTGGTGTAAAAGTATAACAAAACAAGTGCACTTTTATTCAAGACTACCTGTATAACCGAAGAAAAAAGAAAGCAAGTTACAGTAGGCGATTGATACAACACATGGTGCAATGCTAAGAAGTGCCGATTTTCATTCCGTGCTATATAAAATCATCACATTCAAATATTAACAGTTCCCACACACCCAAGGACCGTCCTTCCTACATTTACGACACGTGTACTTGTTGCAGTGTACACACCTCCCTGTGCTATGGTTCCTATTACACTGAATGAGCACCTGACACTGTTCTTTCTTCCCTGGGGGAAGGTCCCACATCAGAGAATTTCCAGTTCCTGCATAAATTCACACCCGATCTGACGCTGTTCGTTTTTAAATAATATTGCATTAGTGCGATGATGTTTTCACATATATTGTCTCTTTCTTTCAGGTGTGTAATAGAAACCACAGCATAGAGAGAAGTGTGTACATTGCTTCTTACAGAAAAAGGCGATGGAAAAAGTGCACTTGAATAAAAGTGCACTTTTGTTATACTTTTACACCAATATATGTTCCTGTGTTTGAGCGACACGGGCAGATGGGGGGTGTCTGATGATTGCATATAGCGCCGAAGTTACTGCTCTTTACCATTCTCTCCTCTGCATGTCCTGGAGTACAAAAGAAACAGCATACAGCAACATGCGGGGACTGGCAAGAACACTCAATAAAACTGAATAAAAAGAAAATCAAGTGATGGTGAGTTAGTATGCATCGTGGTACACTGCAGAGCTATAGCACGTCTTTATGTGAAAACAGCCGTGTCAGATGGGGTTGTATAGATTGATTCTGAACGCGACTGAGAGAATGAAAAGTGAATTTAATAAAAAAAAAAACAAAAAAAAACAAAGCTAACCTTTACAAGGATCATAAATTACACCGGCTGTTACAGACTGAAATCAAATGTATGCTTTTATTCTAAAATAGTAATACTAAGAGCAGTTTACTTCTCAATACGGAGTGGTGCAGGTTCGAAATCACGACCTTTTGATTCCCAGTCGGCAGCTGATTCTATTACGCCATTGAGGCAGTCATAATAACCGGGTGTCAGTGTCGCATGTTAAGGCAGCTTTTTGTTTCTGCAGTTATATTTTTGAATAAAAGCGCAATTGTTGTGTTATATTTGTACCTTTTGTGAAAATGTTTCTTTGATATTTGGACTTCAGGCTTCATACATTATATAGTTTATGCCTACATTTTGTCATCTACTACTAGAATATAAAAAACGTTTCTGTTTTAACAATCTGTTTACACAGATTACTTTAGAAACGGAACAGACATGAAATGCGTGTGTTCCAAACAACAATCTATTATTTCCACTCTAAAACTCCACTTCACTCCCAGATACTCAATCAAGGCATGAGCTGGGAGAAGTTCGTGCACGTTCAAAATTGGTGGGGGGATGGAATAGCCGGCTGCTTCTAGCTTCTCTTTATCAGCACATTTAGAGGACAAAGGACGCTGGCGGAGAGGTGTGAAGGAATTTAAGAAGCAATTTAAGGTGGGACGGATTTACGAGTTTTTTCGTAGGCTCTGGTAATTCTAGTGTTAAAAGAAACAAATATTCAAAACAATATTGAAATTTATTAATGTTGCATATGACTCTTTCTACATCAGTGCTATGTTAGTAACACCTTAAAAGAGTAGATTCTCAAAATGAAATTATAATGAAATGACATGCAAAAACAGTATGCATACAGTATTTCTGATTGAGTCCACAATTGTTGGAGGGGAGTGGTTTTCTGCTGTCAACTAGTAAAAATAGATGTGAAGCACCTTCTGAAATAGATACTTTTGTATCCCACACTTTCCAAAGGCCAGTAAGAAAATTTTGAAAAAAAATTCAATGAAGCATCAAGTTACAAAGATTTAGAATGTAACTGACAGAAAAGAAGTTTATCCACTGAGGCAGGAACTGCAAAACAATGTAAAACAGGCTTTTCTGCATAAATTTTGATATGAGTTTTCTCCTAAACTTCATAGCACAAAATTGTTCATTTTTTTTTTAAATTAAATGTATACATGATTTTATGAAGACTGCAAATGAACTGCAGCTTTCCAATTGTTGTTTTATGTCTGACAAAATATAAGCATTCCACAGCAATCAATAAATTAATGAACAGAAGACATGATTCATAAAACTCAGTTTGGTCACATAGTACTGATTTTATGGTCGATGGCATGCTGCACTTTTATACGAATAATGAAAACTATTAAAAACACAGAAAATACATTTTCAAAAAGTAAGAACAGATAACAGTTATTTGAAACTATTACTAAGTAAAAATGAGATTCACAGTATCAAATGAACATACTTTGTTGTTGTCATGGTCACCGCTAACCGCAATAGGGTACATAACAAACTTCCCTCCCTGGTCATCACTTGGTGCACAGTCGACTATGTTATCTGGGTCATGTTCCGCTCCAAAGTTGTGGCCCAGCTCATGAGTGGTGACCAAGTCAGCTTCCTGCAAATTAATCATCAATCAATGGAAGTAAATAACTTTTGGAGTACATGGAATGAAATAAGAACTTCTTTTTGAACAATCTGAAAAATTACAAAAAAATATAATGCCTGACTATAAAGTACAACTATAACCCCTTATGAGTGACTATATTTTTTTCTAATAGAGTAATCTATTGTCATCTATTAAAATCTTATTTATACAATAATGAGTATCATAATATAAAAATAGAGAGAACAATCATGTGAGTCACATGGAAAGAGGAGAGGCATTAAGGCTTTGGTTTTATAGTAAGATGTGATCTTCAATTACAGCTTACAGAAGTTTCCAAATTAATTTTACCCTTTAAAGTAATAAGTTCCAAAAGGTACACATTGTAGATGGTTAAAGAAAAATCAACTCATAGTTAAAATATAGCAAACACCTACTACAAATTCTTAAATATTCTTAGAATCGTATTAAATTAATAAAAGTGAAGTAGTACAAAAACAGACACTTCATGGATGAGCATTATTAAACAGAAAAAACAATGTACACCCAGTTTGATTACATTTTCCGACAAAACTATTGTTGGCCAATGTTTGCCTAGATTTTCTGGGCAATAAAATTTGTTTACATCAATTGTGCATGTACTGCCCTTAGGTAATTTGAAGTGAAAACTGTACAAAGGGTCAATTTGTTTTGTATAAACTTAACTTCATTGAACAAGGAAACAAAATCTACAAACCTGCAGAAGATGACCAAGGACTTTATAGTGATACAAAATTGTTAACTCTAAAATATAATTTCTAGTACAATAAAACAAACCAACAACGTAGGTTATGATTCGTATTAAGTATTATTTACAGTATAAAGATCACATCAGTGCTTATAAAATTGGCTTCCCAGAAATGCAAACCAGTTTTCTAGGTCTCACTGCTATTTTAAGATATTACTTTGTACTACTGACCTTTGTAAGGATAGTTTTTCCATAGTTTTTTGTTGTAGTCAGACCAGTATTGAGATACACTGACTTTGGTGAACCTTTTGCTGGGTATGCTAAAATTAAAATAGTTAAATTTAAATATTGCACATTAAAAATACAGAAATATAAAAATGAAGTATAAGTAATGCTAACTATCAACTTCACACACAAAAATTAATCCAATTTACTAAATGTTACCTATACCATACTTTGTTTTGTAAAATAGTCAGACCTGAAAATGTTCCAACCTGTATTTTTACTGTAATGTTACAGACACAAGTAGTAGAATTTTAATGGAAGTTAGGTACTTATAATAAAGTGAACAATTAAAGTATGTTCATGGAGTTCTGCAAGTCCTCAGTCAGAAAAGTAGCCAGCCAAGGGCCACAAGTGCTGCAAATGGTTTGCCTATACTTAAGTACAAATCAAAATCCTCCATATTTCAGTGCATTATTAACATTTATTTTATCCCTTTTATTGTCTATATACACATGGATAACAATGGTAGTTCCATCATTCCGCAGTCTTCAATAGACACTTTTGTTTAACATAGCTTAGTTTTCGTGAAAGACAGAAAGAAAGAAAGAAAGGGGAGAGATCATACTTAAAAGGATTATACATAAGCTTATATATGTAGCTGTACAGCCTAATATTTCACATGCTACATGACCAAAGACAAGCTTAGTGAGAATGTGAGGAACGCAAATGTTAAGTGTTAAATTAACCTCTTGCTCCGAGTTATTGTCTGCATCCCAAGACTTGATTAGGCTTTCCTTTCAGGAGCCATGATGAACCAGAAAACAAATGGGAAGTGTACACATTTGACTCCTACATGCCTCTATTCTTAAGAGTGCTATTTGTCTATTGCTAATACAAATGAACAAGTTACTCAAGTGGTAGCGTTGATATGATAGCTAACTAAACTTGAAGTGTAATACGCTGGCTCAATAGCACCTACAGGGCCCAATTTTCATTTGTGGCTGTGAGGGGCTTCCACAAAGTTACAACAAATTGAGATTTTATTAGCCTGGCAAGGATTTCAGCAAAGAATTTATAGAGAATGATATGATCATCATAGACAACCCAATCTATCTAACCATGCCACTAAATTTACTTACTGGGATTTTCCTTTCAGTAACTGAAAAATAAATCACTCTATTATAATAAAAAAATCCTGACACAAGATGAGACTTTTTAGCCTGGGACGAGACGTGACTTTTTCAGACAGATACTTTCATGTCCCGCGAGACGAGACTTTGTGCCAAGGGATTTAACCACGCCCAGGGCCGGAAATAAAATAAAAGAGTAGATGACAAAGTAGAATGTCGTAAAGAATTCAAAAACGTTGGCGAGATACACATGCAGAGCAGTTTAGAGATAATGAAAGTACTAAAATTCAAAAGTCTCAAAAAAATAATAGTAAAGATCACATTAGCTCAAACAAACAGAAATTATTACTCTGTGAAATAACAGAACAAAGAAAAGAGATCGAATATATTGTTCGGATTTAAACTTTAAGTTGGAGATTTGTAGATCGTCTAATTCGTGTTGCCATCAGGAAAAAGTAGTATTTCTTCCCAATGAAGAGGCGTATATGAGAGAATTAAAAGATTTGTTGTTTGGTGAAAGTGAAATCCACATACGCGAGTGGCAGAGACGTCAAGTGGCTGGCACATAGCACAGGCCGGGGGGTTGATTAGTTGAAGCCCCCCAGTACTACTTATAATCAATACTAAAAATTCAAATGTTATCAGTAAGTGATCTAATGAACTTTGAACTATCATATGTTTTTGGAACAAACGCTTAAGGAGACCACTGTGAAGTTCATAACAGTTGTCCAGATGAGAAACAAAAAAATAAAAGCAAGAACAATTCCGGCCAGCAGCATACTGTAGATAGGGTCAAATACGTAAAATGTTCTTAAAATAAAAATAAGCAGATTTAGCAGTTTTTATATGAGCTTGGAGCTATAGTTCAAAATCAAACACCACCCAGGTTTCATAGACAAGTGCTGAAACTAAAAGTGTTATTTCTTAAAGAAGTTTAGATATTAAATTGAGATTAGTTCTAGATGCAATACAATCACATTATAGTTGTTATACTGTACTTTTTAACATTACTTTAGCTTGACACAAATTGAATGTTTGTTTGGATCTTTTCTTGCGCTGAAGAGCATTTTTTAGCTGTGATTGAGCGCTTCCATTTGTTCAATACATGTCATATAGTTAGATTAGCCTTTTACTTTAAATATAAGTTTAGCCACAATGTTTCAAAAATGCTTTGATTTTCACTTCCTAATGTACAGTGCAGCCAGGATAGGTGCATGATCCCCAAGAACCTAAACTGGACAGAAAATGGATGGATTCATGGATGGATACACAGATACCTGTAGTCCTGTCTATTACATTCTGAGAATAAATGCAAATTTATTCTCAGTACCAAGTGTAACTTCCTCAATTATAATGTTTGCAAGTCACTGCTGATTTTGCTACATCACCCTGCTATCAAGGCATGCATAATTCATGTATTTTTATTTCTGAACTAACTATATAATGGGTCAAAAATGGCAACAATAAAATCTCTTTTTACCTTGAAAGACAAGCATATTTTCCTGCTTTATTAAATTAAACCAGGAATGGCTTTCTAAATAACTGGCACAATTAATGAAGTGCCACACTAAAATTCAAGCACTGGTCCATTAGTACATTTATGCTGTCTCGTTGCATTCTTATTACTGTGTTACAGAGTCTAGTGTTGGCATTAGTTACAAATGAAATTCACCAACGCTCACCCTCCAATTTGACCGAACTTGAACAGTTCTGTAAAGAAGAGTGGGCAAATGCTCAATCTAGATGGCCAAAGCTGATAGAGAAGTATCCCAACAGACTCAAGGCTGTCATTAAAGCAAAATGTGGTTCAACAAAATATTCACATTGGGGGGTGATCCTTTATTAATCTCAGTATGTCTTGTGTTTTTATTTTTTATAATTTTTCTGAACTGTAGCTGTGATATCTTTCACTTGGATGTTATAGGCTGCATTGAGTAAGTAAAGCTGGGAAGAAATATTTTTTGTGTGTGTTTTCATTTAAGGCTGTAAAGCAAAAAAAATTGGAATATTTCATAGGGGTGATTCTTTTCTATACCCACTGTATGTATGTATGTATGTACGTATGCACGCACGTACCTACATACATACTAAATATTTATGGACCTAACTGTATGTATGTAAGTAATATAATTACTTTTGATCCCCTGAAATGAAGGGATTGTTTTAAAAAAATGCTTTAGTTCCCTCACATTTTTATGCAATCTTTTTGTTCAACCCACTGAACTAAAGCTGAAAGTCTGCACTTCAACTGCATCTGAGTTGTTTCATTTAAAATACATTGTGGTAATGTACAGAACCAAAATTAGAAAAAAGTTTTCTCTGTCCAAATATTTATGGACTTAACTGTACATAGTAGCAGACAGCCAGAACGCCTGTGAAAGAACCGGGGGAAGAGTATTTTTTGTACAGTTTCTCTCTGGAGTCCTTCCAGGTGCTCTATAAAAAGGGGCCAGTCCCACCCACCATTCGACAGCTAGAGTAGGGAGAAAGACAACAAAGCCTGAGAAGGAGGGGAGGCAGAAGGACTGGCAGAAAGGAAAGGACTGAACTGTTTATTGGGTGTCTGGTGATTGGTAAATCAGAAAGATGGATACCTGCAAATGAATATTATAGACCATTCTAAAGAATTAAAAAGGTATGTATCCTTTGAGCACAGCTCACTCAAAATTTCAAAAGCTCAAGCAGTGTTGATTAAATGCTGACTCAAAAAGTAAGTCTGTCAAAACCCTACATTTGAACAAGGGGACTTGAAACAGGTGCCCCAAGATGCTATGAATCAAATTAAAAGATCTAAAAGGGGAGAGTTTAGTAAAGACGCATCATTCAGCTATATTAAACACTCTGAATTACACTGGGAGGATTGAATGAAAGCAACTATCACTCAAACATAATCATGTTTAAGACCATCTGGAGATGCCATAAACTGAAAGCTCGATATGGAACCAAGACAGACTGGCCTTTCAGCAAGACAATCACAAGAACAAAGCCAAAACAACACTGGATTTTCTCAACGGCAAAAAACAAATTTTGTTGTTGTGGCCAAGCTATAGATTTGACCTCAACCCCAGGTGTAGTCCTACAAATTTGAGAATGAGCAAACTTGTCAAAAAAGGCAATAACTGCCATTAACCAGTGCGCAATGATGGTATATAGCAACCACATATATTAATGTAACAAAAAGAGTACTGACCAAATAAATACTGAAGACCCGGCCTAATCACATGGTGGCCTGCAGGCCACATGCAGCACCAGAAGCAACCTAGGAGTGGCTCAGCCCATGAGCCCGCAAGAAACACAGAGAAAAATACAGTTTGCAAGCCCCCAGAAATTCCTACATAAATTCATACAGTAGCACAGACCATGAATGCAATACTCCATGTAGCCTGGCAACATTCAACCCACAATGCAACACATTGTTGTGCGTCTAGAAGTGGTGGTGGTAGTAGTCTATAATAGTGATTTTTCTTTTTTTTTGGTGAGGGCACACACTTGTACGTTGTACTGGCACATTGGCCACAACAGTTGGTTGTGGCATTGACTACATATTAAACGAGTCTATAATCGATTGTGAGCAGAGTCTTAGTTGTATTCCAGTTTCATCAAGTGAGTGCAAACATAGGTTTTCGCAAATTAATCTAAATGTTACTCCAGTGAAGGCCTTGTTACTGACAAGAACTGTCTCCATACTTCTCTTCATAGGATTGGTTGGCCCTCCACTCACACACTTTGATCCTGCGGATTCATGTCTGTTACAAGGACAACAATCAGCCATTGACATGAAAAGCAAAAAATGAATTAGAAACACTGCATTTCATGAAAACATTCAAAAGTTTGGAATTTTCTTTAATACTCAATCAAATTAAGCACTGATTGCTTTGCGGGACTATATAAGTTTTTTGTAGAATGCAGAGCTCATTATTAACCCATGGTTAATATTGTTTGATTTCAGAAATTCTGTGGTTGTAATTTTAAACTATCAAGCACAGTGGAATAACGGTAGCACTACTGCTTTGCAATAAGGAGATCATGGGTATGCGTCTAGTCCTGCATGTGTGGAGTTTGCAAAGGGCTTTGTGTAGTGAGTAAAGCGCTATATAAATGTAAAGAATTATTATTATTATACTTGATGATTTGTCAATTTCAAATTTTAAACATTGTTTTTTCATCAAATAAACAAAACATGTAGCGATAGGACTCTCTGCCTCTATATACCTTCACAGTACCACAAACTTGGTCCAAATGCAACCTATGCGTACTGCCACCTTTTTGTTTATCACAAAGGAGGTGCTAATCACACATCTGATGATTTAAATCGAACCTGTATTTCCTCCGTGTGCATTAGACGTTGTATTCATGATTGTTGGTTACTGTTATCACCTGTTATGGGTTTGTGCACTAATAGCTTTGATAGGATTGATAGTTCTTTTTCATTTTGTTAAATGCACTTTGTGATGTGCCTGGGTGATATGACTAAAATATTTATTTTATTCCAAAAGGGAAACAAATGTTATTGCTAGTACTGTGCGCATTTTTGTTTTTATGCACTTTGAGATATGCCTAGGTCAGATATGATCAAAATGTTTATTTTTTGTTTATTTCAAACGTGGAAAAAAAACATTACTACTACTTCAGATTCTATTTAGTTATAACTTTTTTTTATGCACTTTTAGATGTGCATGTGTCAGATGTGACCAAACTGTAAAAGAAAAACATTGAATAAACATTACAGTATTTAAAAAATTGTCCAATAAATATGAAATTTTGCCTTTAAAAGTTACTCCTTGAGCATATGACCTTAAAATAAAAATACAAATTACAGCATAAATTTTCCAGCATTAACTGAAAACTTTTGCAAGGCACTATCATATTGCAATTAGTTAGGAAGAAAAAATAGATTTTAGATGTCAACTGTCCTGTAAAGAAATAGTTAACACTAAATCACTAAATTTAAATAAAAAAAGTTCTTTGTATGAAAGCTCACAGCATGCCATGTTAAAATTCTTTAGTATCTCAATGCATAAGCCATTTAATTACTCCACTGCATGCTAGGTTTTATATTTAAACTTTTTGTATATGATAAAAATGTTGATATCTCTCAAGAAAATATGTAATACTATCCCAAAATCAGCACAATTACATAGGAGGTCAAATACTTCAGGAATAACTGAGTGACCTCAAATTGTATTTCTTTTGTGATGATATAATCTCTTTCCTACAAATAAAGTCTGCAAAAAATATATTTTTGCAGTCCGATTTATATGTTACTCAATTATGTAAAATGAATATGCAACAAAATAATAAAAACAACTCATAAACTGTCCCTTACGCTTCGGGCAGATGCCGCCAGGAGCCTGTGGTTTTGGAGATCCAACATAAGCTAGACCCAGAGTTCCATGTTCAAAGTCCTGGTATGTAAACAGGTGAGCTAGGCATACATTGGAGGCTTTTTCTGCTATATCAAAACTAAATTGCTAAAAGAAAATCAGAGACAAATTGTAAGTATAACATGAAGCAGAATACAATTTGCATTAGCATTTAAAATAACACCACAAACTATCCTAAGGCAAAATGTCTGGCAAACAAATAATATGAAGAGGGAAAAAAAACATATCCATTCTCAGAATCAGTCTTAATGTAAGACGTGCTTATGACAACAAAGTCATAAGAAATAGCTCCCTTAGACTCAAGAAGTCGCTGTGATGAGAGACGTTTGTGACATTCAGTATAAAATCGAGAGTCCCTAAGCATGCAGGCTCTGAGCAGGTACTGGTGCAAGTGTGTGCATGCATGCACTACTTCAAGGATAAATGGGGTGCTTGGCTAATCGTGCATTTGCAAGCAAGCAGTTCAGTCAAGTGCTTCATTCACACCTCAGAGTAAGTGGAAGATAGGACCTGCACCCAATCAGGGCTATACAGGGAGAATGCATTGCAGAGAGATGAAGATCAGATCAGAGAGAAAGAATCAAGGAAGTGAGAGAGCAGAGGTTAAGGAAGAAGAAAGAGGCAGGATGGCGAGGAGCCCATACAGTAAATCATGGAGGCAGGTAGCCAGGAGTATGCCCAAAGGAAACAAGCGGCAGGCCTGCAGTTTAGCATGGGGCTGGAGAAGGGGTGCTCCAACTGAGCAACACAGAGAGGAGATGGAGTAGCCCCGTTGTACAGTGTCTCCTATTTGACTCCCTCTGGCTGAGAGAGGCATGAGTAGGATTCAGTGGGAAGTCCTACAGATGCCAATGGACTGGCAGTAGGAACCTAAACCGGGACTAATTGGATGACTGCACCTGTCAAACGGCATCTCCCCATGCTTCAAAGACCTAATGGGATATAAGCTGAGGAGACAGCAGGTTTTAGAAAGAGGCACTGGGCCTCGTGTCTATTTTAGTAGAAGTAACCTGCCTGTGATTTTAACCTCATTTTAAATGGACCTTTATTGTTTGATAATTTATTTAACCTCCACGCCCCACTTTGATTTTATGGATTATTTATTGATTGATTGCAGATTGTTTTTGCAGTGCACTTTAGAGACTGTTTGGTTATAATAAATGCAACCAACACTTTGCACCAACCCCTTATTGACTGTGTATGTCCTCATTTGCCCAGCTCATCCTCGGGTAAGTTATTGACAGTTCCAGATTCAAGAGGCGCCTGAAAGCAATTAGGGTTTGTGGAGCCAACCCAGACCATCAAAGTCACATGTGTTACTTTCAACTTGCTATAAATAAAAGGAATAAATTACATTCCTCCAGTTCTATATAGGTCAGCTGACCTACCAAGCCAAATAAATGCTCTGCAAAAACAACCCTTCGGTCAAAAACAGTAACTCCTTTTATGCAGCCCTGCAATAATCTCTCTACAATTCCTCGGTATTTGTCTCACCAATCATTATTAACCTAAAATTATTCTAAAAAAACAATAGGGGTTTAGGAGAGAAACATGCAGCATAAAGTTAAAATCGTATTATCCAATCGTGATGTTGGTTTTAAGGGTTAGGAGTTAGAGTAAGATGATATTGTATATTTATTTCCGCATATAATTAGTTGCCATGTAAGAACTACAAAGTACAAAACAACTGTCAATGCATATTTCAAACAAGCTTAATGCTAGACAACCACTGTACGCTAATACACTACTTTTCAGTTAGTGATGAGCTTTCTAAAACAGTAATTCTGATAATCTGAACGAAGGGCAAACAACTGAGGAAAACTTTATTTTAAGCATCCTGAGACTGCTGAGTACTTAGTATGTACTAACGTAGTAGCCTGGATTCCAGGGATGACATCTGATGACTTAGATTACCATTTCACTATAATCTTCTCCACCTGTGGTCAAGCTAGTGTTGCAGTTTAAAATATGATCTAAATAAAGCCAGTTACTCTAACTTTCAGTTTATCTTAAAGCTGGCAGGATCCCAAAGTAGCACTCTTACTTGGAAGCCTTTTGCAACAACTCCAGATTACCTATGCATATTTTGATGGTTACAAAGTTCTATTAAGCATAGCATAAAGCAAACTTTTATTTGCCTTTTTTCTGGAATCCATACCAAAAGACGAAGTCATAATACTGATATCAATTAAGAAAAGGACACAATACACAAACTTTTCTAAATGTCTGTGCCACTGAGATATATCTAGCTACAACATAGTGATCTCAATCAATGCCAGAGAACCTCCTGCAAACATTAAATTCACATTGGAGGCCTCTTTCTTCAACCTGACAACTTTCCGTTCTACTTGAGATTCTTAAACAGGTCCCAAGACAGCCACTACAACAGGTACCAAAAACTCTTTGACCTCATATCCTTGCAGTGGCCTCCACTATTGCAGTCTTGAACAGGGTCCACTCAGACTGTACAGTCTGTTTGTGACCTCTACTAAGATACAGGAGAAGGGCTTCCAGAGGTGACGGCTGAACTCCCGTGTGGTAAAACGCATTTGGGGTCTGTGGCAGTGCAAGAGTTTTTTTGTTTTTTTTAAATCGTGCACTCAGGCTGCAGGTGGATGTAGGTACCATGAACGAGTGGCCCAGTGTACTGATGAGGGAATTTGCAGAGCCTACAATCACGTGCAGACATACACAGGACAGCCAAATTCCTCATTAGTGCTCCAATGTTCATAAATAAAGCACCTGTCTGTGTCTGCAAAGGTATAAAAGTAGCCGAAGCAAGACAGAGGGGAGTGGGCCACAGAGAAAATGAGAATGAACAAGAGTCCGGAGGTTAAAAGGATAGAAAGAATTAGAAACAAGGAGAGGCAAAATCATAGATGAGCTGATGCAAAAGTGAGCAGGCAAGTGGTTAGGAAGTAGACCTACAGGACCAAACAGTTTTAGTTGGATGCTTTAAGGCACAAGAGTTGTTTTTAAAGATGCACATGCTGACAGTATTTTAACCTGTGGATTTAAACCATTTAGGTTATTTATTTATTGGATTATTTATTCATGAGCTTTCAACATTCACAAACATTGTATTTATCAAGATGTATTTATTCATTCATTCATTCATTCAAGAAAAGACTACATCACACTTTTTTGAACACATCTTTGTTTTGTGAATAAAAAGCACTTTGCCCACTTGCATCTAATGTTGCTGCTATGAGTTCTCCTTGCCTTGTCGTCCTCCTATGAAGGAGCAGTTAAGGCTTGGATAGCATCCATGTCTCAGCTTGGTAGTTCTGTGTAGTAACCATAACAATGATATCAATAGTACTAAAGAAGATTCCACACAGGACTGCTGGGCTTACTTACTGTTCATGATATGGCAAGGAATTCAAAAATAGGGAATGACCTCAAAGATGTACCATTGCTTCTCTGGATTGATAGGAGTCAGTTGAGGTGGTTTAGGCATGTATCTGTGATGGCAACTTATATATTAGCCACAGTCCACTACAAAAAGACCCAGGTCAAGCAAGAGACACACTGGAGGAGGGTGCCTTGCCTAGTGGCCTGGTCTGTCCAGCTTAACATGTTTCTACAGGTATACTCAATTAGGATAAGTAAATTGAAAGTGAAGAAATATAATACACTCTACAAGTTCTATTGATGTAATAAATATAGTGTTCTATACCTGTAAAAAAAATGTGTGATATTTAAATGCAAAGGATCCAAACTTTCAAAATGTTATGAACTGAACTCAAACTAACTTTTTGTAATTTATACTGCTAAGCCTGAAGACCAGCATCGGGTTTAAAAAAATACAATGCAGCCGTTCCAATATTTGAACAATTTGTACAGTAGATTGACAAAATGCAGTCCTAAAATGCTGCAACAGGCAGAAACATTACAGAAAACAAGCAAACAGGCAACAAACAGACTTTGTAATTTGCAAATTTCATAACCTATGATACACAGACATAACTCGGGCCATGCAGCAAACATCACTGCATCCAGGTTTGGTTCAGCCCTGCACCCATACTGCTGTGAGAGGCTAGATATATCAGAAAATCATATTAAAAGCAATGGTTTCAATAATCATAAACTAATCAAAAATGGTACATAATTTTCTTGTATAACTTCAAGAGCTTAGAGTAATGCAGACATCAATACAACAGCAACTAAGTTCAGAATACTGTAAAGTTAAAATATAAGGTCATTTAGAGCTGTACTAATAAGAATATGTTTTCATGCTTATAAAACTGATGGCTTATTAATACTGTCTACTTTCTAGCTGTCATTATACTAATATGGTTGGTGTAATATAGAGTTAAAAGCCCTCCTTGAAAATGAATGTTATAATGTTATACAAAATAGATGAAATAAAAAATTAAGAACAGCATGTTGTTTACCTCTAAGAGTGCCTTCACATCCCAGGCTTCCTTCTTTTCATCTGGGTAGTTCCCAACCATGTTGTAATGCCTTTTTCCATTTGTAGTAGTATTTTCAACAGAATTTAGCAAAATCTGTAATTTTAACAATTTAAGACCTATGTGAGCTTCAATGCACCAAGAACTATCACCTCATCAAAAAGAAACACACATGATTGACTATACTGAACACAAAATAAAGTATAGCGATGAATGATAACAAAACCAAATTAAGTACAACATAAATAGTATAAAAAAATGAAAATACCATAGTGTACTCTAGACAGTTATAAACACAAGTCAATAGTTTATAAAAACACAGCCCTACTGATATAAAAGGTTTAAAACAACACCCACCTGTTCTATTTGAACACCATAGCCTTTGAATTCTCCACCCCAGGTTGTATTTCTATAAATATCATCCACTCTGTCAATTAATTCTATCTATTGAGGGAAAATATACAGTGAAAGATAATAAAAACAGCATACACAAAATCAATTACCAAAAATATAATTCGTATTTAAGTCCATAATTATGGAACAATACTGAAAAAAAACAATATGTCTAGCCACAAACTTACCAGATAGTTGATTGTGGTGCTTTCTTCACTACGGCCCATGTGCTTAAAAAAACGGTGGTCTGCTACAATTAGTAACTTGCAGGTATCCCTTCTTCGGTCAGCAGGAGCTTTATGTCTTTTCTCTCTATGAAAATGCTCTGCACAAATGAGAAATAAAAGTTAAAATGTCATTTAAACTATTAACCATCATGCTTTTTTGGTTAAATATGTATCTTTTACTTCACTGGTTGATACTAAGGTGGGTGGGATCTGCTTTTTCTAAAACTTTCTTACTACTTTAAGATGAATTCTGGCAACACACAATAAATTACGAAGAATATAAACTGAAAGCATTAAACACAAAAATATCATCATACTACAACCCAGGGCTGTGGAGTCGGAGTCGGAGACAATTTTGGGTACCTGGAGTCGGAGTCGGCAAAAAGTTAACCGACTCCGACTCCTACTAAATTTAAATGGGAATTAAAAAAGTAAGTTGAAATGTCCCAATTCACAAACAGTCATAATGAACTACTTCTCTGCTGTAAGAATAAAGCCCAATGCATGCAGTGCATAATGTTACCACAAAACGAACATGTCAAGTAACCATGAAGCATGCTTTTCATTGACTGTACGCGTCACTATATGGGATGTAATGCACAGGTAAGGTGCGGCACCGCTTTCCATTGTGTCGTGTTCCACTGTTACAGGGAACTGTGAACCTAGCCTAAAGCCCCCCATACATTTACAGATGCACTGCCTATTTTTCGGCCGTTCAACGAGTCATCACGCGTCAAACGCCTGAAAAATCATCTGGTGTGTTCTCAGCTCCGTCGGCTCCCCTTCGCTATGCGCTAGTGAAGGGGGCCGAAGGAGCCGAGAACACAGATCTCCCTACCTGTCTCCAGCAGAGGCTCGTTCTGCTGATCAGCTGGCCGGTGAGTGACACAATGCACTAAACTTCCAGCTGGCTGACAGAAGAGACAGCCACTGTAGCAGACAGAGGCATCTCATTACTTTGGATGGGGGCGGTGGTCGAGATTTTCGGCAAGCTGGATCTGCCCGTCCATGTGGACACCCGCAATCTGCGGCCGCCAAAACAAAACCTTGTTTTCATTGTGTTTGTCTTTAATCTGGCATTATAGTAGAGTGTTGGCTTCCTAGCCAGTAGTTCTGTGGTGAAATGACATGTATGTTGCCTTCTTTCCTTCAATGGATGTAGAAAATACATTAGCATAGTATATACATACAGAGGAGTCGGAGTCGGAAGATTTAGAAACTGAGGAGTCGGAGTCACAGTCGGAGCATTTATCTACCGACTCCACAGCCCTGCTACAACCTCTAGAATTTTGCACTAAGTGTAGAATACAAAATGGAAATTGGGCGTTTGACAGGTTCAAGCAACTTTATAAATAGAAAACGTTAATGGCATTAAAATCTATACTAATAAAAGGCAAAGCCCTCACTGACTCACTCACTCACTGACTGACTGACTGACTCATCACTAATTCTCCAACTTCCCGTGTGGGTAGAAGGCTGAAATTTGGCAGGCTCATTCCTTACAGCTTACTTACAAAAGTTGGGCAGGTTTCATTTCGAAATTCTACGCATAATGGTCATAACTAGAAGCTATTTTTCTCCATTTACTGTAATGGAGTTCAGCTGGAGGGGCGGAGTTTCGTATGACATCATCACGCCTCTCACGTAATCACGCATTACGTAGAAAGCCAGGAAGAGCTACAAAACGCGCTTTAGAAAACATGCATTATATAATTAAGAAGGCAGCGAAACAATTAGAAGCGAGCGAGTGACATATAAAACCATATTCAGCAGCTCACGTGAACTGACGCAGTGCGCAGACAAAAAGCAACAGTTACAAAGAGTGCTGAACAAAAACCGAATTACACTGCTACGCTCAAATAGATAAACCACACGCCATGGCGCGATTGTTGAGCATTCGCCTGTAGCGCCCACGTCCGAGGTTCGATTCCCGAGAGGGGATTCACTAAGTATGTACGTGCACTTCTCGATTTATTTTAACCTCGCATCCCCTTAGTTTGAGACGTATGAAAACGCATGCGGTTAACGCAGAAAGACAGATCACCTATTGAAGCTTCATGAATAATGGATACTTTATTCGCGATCAATGATTGTTTTGGTAAAGCCATACTCAGTGTATTCATTAGATGAACGGTAAAAAAGTAAGAGCGAGGGGACGGTAACTTACTGAAGCACACAAGCAAAACCACAATAGCACGCGGGCTCGATGTACTGTAGTGCGCGTCAACTAGATCTGACTTGCGCGATCACATTCCAAAAAATATTTCTTTTCAAGTTCTATTTAGTCCATATGAGTCAAACTCAAGGCCCACGGGCCACATCCGGCCCGTCGTGTAATTATATCCGGCCCGCGAGATCATTTTATATACTGTATTATTGTTATTAATGGCTCGGGGATATGAAGCGCTGGTAACACAATAAACTACAGATCCCATAATCAAGCGCTTCAGCTGCCTTGCCGAACACTTACCACGTTAATCAAGTCTAGGTTATGATGCTACAAGTTATTGCCAAGCTAGCCCACACGATGCCAAAGAGAAAAGGTGATTCTGAACATAGAGCCTTTAAAAACCGATGGGAGGCTGAGTATATGTTTACTGACATTGCCGGTAAACCCGTGTGTCTCATTTGTGGAACGTGTGTACAAAAACTGGGGTCTCCTTCCCAGCAAAAGTCAAGCAGCCGGCGCGCGCGCATAGCTTTGCCGGGATTTGAGACGCTGACTGCGCTTCTGCCTTAAATTAAAATTACTTTGATAGCAAATCAAAGTAATTTTTTTCATCCTCCCCCTGAGCTATAGCCCAGACAAGTGCAAACACGTGACCCCTTTTCTACACCACGGCAAAATAATATTAAAGCGATTCACACTTTCTTTTGCACGTATACGATTATGAGGTCCTCAGCTCGGATTATGAAGACACGCACACGAGTGAAGGACTGACAGTGCCATCACAGCCGATTAATGGCAGAGACGTCTCACCAGTCTACACAAGACCCACCGCGACTGTCCCCAAAAGGCGATCATAACGTCACCGAACACATCTCTCTATACTATATAAAAGAAAAATGCAACTTTCCTTTCTTTACACCTTTTTTCATTTTATCCCAAACCAAAGCCTTTCTCTCTTAACACTGCAGAGGACACAAAACAATTTTTCTTTAATTACTGGTAATACCGTTAAGGCACATTACCAGAGGCAGAAATTTGAACGTTCACATAGAAAATGTAATTTCTATACCACAGCCGTCGTGTAGCGCCTTTCAAAAGGGATCAACTACCGAGAGATGATCCATATACATTTTAGCTGCTGTTAGTACTACTTACCT